>CM025853.1:12926386-13460432 GCA_003952965.2 Morella rubra
TTTAAAACCACGATTTTGACCAACTTAAAATACCCAATTTTAAAGACTAACTTCCCATAAGTATATAAAAAGTTTGGGAGTTTGATTGGGATATTTTAAAGCCATTTAAAAATATTTTTAAATCTTCAAAACAAGAGGTAAAACATTTCATGCAAGTTTTGAAGAAATATGCAAGTGTGTGGTTCAAATCCTTGTTAAAGATGAAGTCTTAGAGTTACAAAGATTACCCTAGCATCTTGAGTCTTCACTTTAAGAGCACTTCCATTGAAGGAGATGTTACTTGATCGCTTCGTGCTCATTTTGGATCCGCTTTGCTTCACATCTCAATTACTTCTATTGTTATCATCAAAACATTGATTGTGACTAAAAGCCAACAATCTCCCCCTTTTTGATGATGACAATAAATTAATTGATCTTCCTTTTGTTGATCTTGTCTTCCCCTATCTTTTGTACTTTGATGTGGGGTTGTAAACATTTTAATACCTCAATGACAAAATGTTAGCATATAATATGAATGAGATTGCGTATGAATAATAAAGAACTTTCATATCATAGAAGCAGTACATCAAAGTTGCAAAGGGGTGCAAAGATACAAAAAAAGACTATTCTATTCTCTCCCCCTTTGTCATCATAAAAAGGAAGTACATAAAAGAAAAACATAAGCAAAGAAAAGAAAGAAAAATACAAAATACAATGAAATGCATATGCAATGAAAATCATGGAGGAGGAAAGCGGGCCATAAAAGTCCTCATCTCTGCAAAGAACTGCCTCTGCTCCTCTTGCATAGAAGTAAAACTGTCTTGAATGAACTTGTTCTGTGCCTCATGCATAGCAAGCATCCTCGCCTCGAAAGCAGTGAATCGAGTATCAAAGGAAGAGGGAAGGTCGGAATCTCTGGTAGGGGAAGGAATAATGGGAGGATCAGCAGCCAAATCAGCATCTACATCAAACTCCATTGCCTCAGCATCTATCTCCTCACCCTCAGGCTCATCCTCAGCCTCAGCCACAGCATCACCTTCATCCTCATCACTATCCTGACGCTTCGGCACCCAAGTATTTCTGGAAGTCCTTCTATAACCCATCCGGGTTAGGACCGTAGCGTCAAATGTTCACACTTGGTCAAAGTGTCTCGCTCGCGAGAACTGAGTGCAACCCCAAAATATCGAAATATCTTGGTAAACAGCAAGCCATATGGAAGATTCTTTTTAGACTCACATGCTGCTTCCATATGTTTGAGCATAATATAAGGAAGGTTGAACTTTCTCTCTTTCAGAAGTCGCTCAATCACGAAGACATCCATAAAAGTCACCTCCTCTCGGTGCCCACCCCGAGGAATCAGGTTATGGGTGCAGATCAAATGAAGTAACCTCGAACGTATGGATAGTTGGTTGGCATGGATCTTCCTAGGTACATCTTCTGCCACACCATTACCTAGGAGGTAAACTAGGGCTTCTCCATAATCAAAGCCCTTACACACGGGCCAAGTTTTAAACTCATAGGCCCGAATCCCGACATGTGGGATACCCAAAATATCTCCTAGAATAACTTCATTTAAAATAATATCCCGTCCTCCAACCATACTCTTCACGGTAAATAAACCTCCAGCTTCCCACCCAACAGTCAAATTAGCAAAGAAAAGCCTAACATATTTGGGAAACACTTCGGTACCCATATCCAATAAATTTCTCCAACCCTGCTTCACAAATGGACGCTCAATTTCAAATTCCGAAAGTGATTCTACATTCACTTTCCTTCCCAACATGACTTTTCTCTTTGAAAAGTCATTGTAATACTTCTCAGCACATTCAGGATTACGAAAAAAATAATCAGGCTCACCCGTTTGATCCGCTGAAGAACGAGAGGAACCAGCGCGCTCATTGCCAACCATGGCAGCATGCTTTGTCCTTGGCATGATGATTGAGAGTGAGAAAATGAGAGGAAAAGGGCTGAAATGTGGAAATCTAGGGTTAGGGTTTCAAAGGGGGCCGAAATCCCTAATAAGTGAATGCTTGATGGATTTTGAGGTGAATCCACACAAAAAGTGAGGGTTTTGGCCGAATTTGATGGGCTAAAATGATTGGGATGGATTATAGGATAGATTATGGTGTTTTGAGAGGGATTTGAGAGGGTTTGAGTCGAGAGAGGAGAAGCGGTTCACGTGAGAAGAGGGTGCGGTCGACCAAAATGTGAACGTATATATAGGCTCGACGAGGCGGTCGACCGCTTGGTGTAGCGGTTGATGTCCATCGACCGCTTGGTAGAACAAGTTCTACTAACAAAACGAAGCGGTTCCACATGGTCGACCGCTACAGAGAACAGCCTTTGAAAAAATAAGCTTTTAGTGCCCAAAATGAAATGGAATGATGTATTTGATGAATGCAAACATGTAACAATATATAAGGACATTCTAAACATGTTTAAAACATCAAAACAATGAAAATCCATGGAAATCAATAAAATGACATATCAAAGAGCATTTGCATCTAAAAACCCAATATCTCGTCTAAGATCACAAATCTGTCATTACTCAAGGGTTTTGTGAAAATATCAGCTAGTTGATGCTCAGTACTAATGAAATCAAGTGAGATGTCACCTTTTTGAATATGATCTCTTAGAAAATGATGTCTCACTTCAATGTGTTTAGTCCTTGAGTGTTGGATGGGATTCTTGGACAAGTTGATAGCACTAGTGTTATCACATTTGATGGGTATATGGAGAGTTTGTTTCGTAAAATATATTCGCTGTATAACTGCAACCTTTTCAAAATGTATCCCATGAATCCTAATGTTTCGACTAGTCCAAATCGACCGGTCCCTAAACACACCTCGCGGCACCAACACCTCGGACATGATATCATAAAGCAACCGAGTTTTGTTTCTTGCTACTCCAAGAAACTACCCAGAATAGTTCTTTCTCTATTTTGCACCATCATAGGACTATCACTGGTGATGTGCTTTTGTGCTCATTGGTGTGCCTCTAGAATTGCCCGCATCCCTTTAGGCCTGAGCGGAATGACTCACAATTTTTACCACTAGTACTTTTTCTCTCGACTTTGCATCGGCATCGGAATAGCTTACTAGGTTCATGTGAGTGTCTCTAGGATACCAAAGTCCTAGGTCAATAGTACCCAAAAGATATCGAAAAATTCTTTTTACACAAAAATGAGATTCTTTAGGACATGCTTGGAATCTAGCACATAAACACACACTAAACATAATATCCGGCCTACTAGCCGTCAAATAGAGGAGAGCTCCAATCATACCTCTATATTTGGTGATGTCCACCTTTTTACCTTTTTCATCCGCATCAAGCTTTAGCGATGTGCTCATTGGTGTTTCCGCCACTTTCAAGTTCTCCATTCCAAAGCGTTTGAGTAGATCCTTTATATACTTTGCTTGGTTTATGAAGATTCCTTCTTTGGATTGCTTGATTTGTAGTCCAAGGAAGAAGTTAAGCTCACCCATCATACTCATCTCAAACTCTTCATGCATAAATTTGGAAAATTCTTGACAAAGAGAATCATTAGTAGCACCGAATATGATGTCATCCACATAAATTTGCACAATTATGATATCATTGTTTTTGGACTTGGTGAAAAGTGTTGTGTCAACTTTACCCATGGAAAAACCTTTTTCAACAAGGAAAGTTTTAAGTCTATCATACCAAGCTCTAGGAGCTTGCTTTAGTCCATACAAAGCCTTTTTTAATTTGAAAACAAACTTTGGATAAGCTTCATTTTGAAAACCTTGTGGTTGTTCTACATAGACTTCTTCCATGATAAATCCATTCAAGAAAGCACTTTTCACATCCATTTGATAAAGCATAAAATTTTTATAACAAGCAAAGGCCAAAAGCATTCTAATTGATTCCAAACGTGCTACGGGTGCATATGTTTCATCATAATCAATTCCTTCTTCTTGATTATAGCCTTTAGCAACCAATCTAGCTTTGTTTCTAACAATAGTACCGTGCTCATCAACCTTGTTCCTAAAGACCCATTTTGTGCCAATAATGGTTTGATCCTTGGGTCTAGGGACAAGTTCCCAAACTTGATTTCTCTCAAATTGGTTTAACTCTTCTTGCATTGCCAAAATCCAACTTTCGTCGTTTTCGGCTTCAAGAAAAGTTTTTGGTTCAATTTGAGACACAAATGCAAGATGATTACAAATATTTCTAAGTGAAGCTCTAGTTCTAGTTCCATGAGAGGGATCACCAATAATTAACTCTTGAGGGTGACTAGTAGCATACCTCCATTCTTTAGGGAGTTCTTGTGAAGTACCTTCTCCTTGCAATGGTTGAATAATTTCTTCACTTGGAGATTGAGCTTCCTTGTTTGAGTGGGGTTATCCTTGATCTCAAGTTCTTCCATCTCCCCCTCAATATCTTCAATATCTACACTTGCATTTTTCTCAAACGGACCATTAGTTTCATCAAAAGTGATATGCATTGATTCTTCAACACAAAGAGTCCTTTTGTTATAAACTCTATAAGCTTTACTCGAATTAGAGTATCCAAGGAAAATTCCAACATCGGTTTTAGAATCAAATTTTCCAAGGTTGTCTTTGGTATTTAAAATGAAGCATTTACAACCAAAAACTTTGAAATAATGGATGTTGGGTTTTCTATCTTTCCAAAGCTCATAAGGAGTTTTCTTCAAAGTGGGTCTCATAGAAACTCTATTCAAAACATAGCAAGATGTGTTGACGGCCTCGGCCCAAAAATATTTTGGTAACTTATTTTCATTCAAAATAGTTCTTGCCATCTCTTGAATAGTTCTATTCTTTCTCTCAACAACTCCATTTTGTTGAGGAGTTCTAGGTGTTGAAAAATTATGCTCATAACCATTCATGCTACAAAAAGATTCAAACTTCTCATTTACGAATTCACCACCATGGTCACTTCTAATGGCCACAATGGTGTATCCTTTTGCATTTTGCACCCTTTTTGAGAATTTAATGAACTCATGAATGGCTTCATCTTTTGAAGCTAAAAACAAAATCCAAGTGAACCTAGAGTAGTCATCCACAATTACAAAGGCATAGGACTTTCCACCAAGACTTTGAATTCTTGATGGACCAAATAAATCCAAATGAAGTAATTGTAGAGGTCTACTAGTTGAAATGAAGTTTTTGGATTTAAAAGAGGTTTTCACTTGTTTTCCCATTTGACAAGCTTCACAAACTTGGTCTTTTTCAAAATTCAATTTAGGTAGCCCATTCACAAGATCATGCTTAGAGATTTTCAAAATTTGATGCATGCTTGCATGACCCAATCTTCTATGCCATAGCCAACTATCATTTACATTGACCACAAGACAATTATCCACACAAGCATTTTGATCAATGTCAATCTTGTACACATTTGAGTTCCTATGGCCAATAAACAATAATTTTCCATCTATGACATTTTCAATAAGGCATCGAGAAGATTCAAATATAACTCTATAACCTTTATCACAAAGTTGACTAATACTAAGCAAGTTATGCTTCAATTTATCAACCAATAGGACATTTTCAATTAAAGGAAGAGAGTTACCACCAATATTACCTATACCAATGATTTTCCCTTTGGAGTTGTCGCCAAATGTTACATTTCCACCTTTGATGGTTGATAGGCTTGAGAATCTTGATGGGTCACCGGTCATGTGTCTTGAACAACCACTATCCAAGAACCAACTATTGCATTTCTTTTTCCTTGAATCCTACAAAACAAAATCAAGATGAAACTTTTGGTACCCAAACCTTTTTGGGTCCATTTGGGTTAGCAATAGTTCCCTTTGGAACCCATATCTTTCTAAGAGCTTTGCACCCAAGTTTCTTGAGAGGACAATCAAATATTAGATGTCCATTCTTGTTGCAAAAGTTACAAGTATGAAGAGATTCATTTGAGGATTTAGCTTTGACAAAGAAGTTTTTGAAATACTTTTCATTTTTATGAGGCTTGTAGCCTAATCCACTTTTGTCAAAAACACATCTTTGATTGTTTAGAATGTTCTCCAAAGCTTTGCTTCCTTGAGTGAATTTTTCAAGAATAGTGTTTTGACGAGTAACCTTATCTTTGAAAGCTTTGTTCTCAATTTCTAAAGTTGAAACTTTTAGTTTCAATTCCTCATTCTCTAGCTTCAAATTTCCTTGTTCATCATTTAAGGAATCAAGGTCACTTGTAGCTAGTGAATGCTTCTTTTTCAAAACATTGTATTTGAGTTTAAGCTTTTCAAACGTAATGTATAACTCATCAAAAGCATTTTCTAATTCATCATATGAAGGTTTTGAATCTTCAAGATCCGAGAAATATACCTCATCATCTTCTAGAGCCATGAAGCACATGTTTGCGATTTCTCCCTCATCTTCTTCATCGGAGGAGCTTGAATCACTATCTTCCCAAGTAGCTTTCATAGCTTTCTTTTTATATTTGAGAAGTGGACAATCCGCCTTAATGTGACCGGGTTTCTTGCACTTGTAGCAAGTGATGTGGTCCTTCTTGTTATCCATCTTTGGGTATTCCTTCTTTGGCTCTTCTCTCTTGAAATCTTTGAAGTTCTTCCTTCCTTGCTTTCTCTTGAGGAAGTTTCTAAAATTCCTTGTCATGAGAGCAATATCCTCATCTCCACTATCATCATTATCTTCTTCAATCTCAACTACGGAGGATTTCAAGGCTATGCTTCTCTTTTTGAACTTTCCTCCTCATGTCCCTTCATGGTGATTTCGTGAGTCATAAGGGATCCAACAAGCTCTTCCAAAGGCAATTTGGTGAGGTCCTTTGCTTCTTGAATAGCGGTGACTTGGCTTCCCAAGTCTTTGGTAGTGATCTAAGAACTTTTCTCACCAAATCGGAGTTAGTGTACATTTTTCCAAGAGCATTTAAATCATTTACAATATTAGTAAATCTAGTAAGCATGTCACCAATGTTTTCTTCCGGTTTCATCTTAAACAATTCATAGCTATGAACTAGCATGCTTATCTTAGATTCTTTCACTTGGTTTGTACCTTCATGAGTGATTTCTAAAGAATGCCAAATTTCTTTTGCACTAACACAAGTAGATATTCTATTGAATTCACTTCTATCTAAAGCACAATAAAGAATGTTCATAGCTCTAGCATTCATAGAAATTTTCTTCTTGTCTTCATCGGTATACTCAACCACGGGCTTAGAGACAATTGTCTCACCTACGGCTTTCATAGGGTAGTGAGGTCCATTTAAAATACAAAGCCATAGATCAAAGTCAATGGATTGAAAATAAATTTTCATCCTTGCTTTCCAATAGGAGTAATCACTTCCATTGAAGGAAGGAGGTCTAGATGTTGAGAGTCCCTCAACATGAGAGTTGTTGCTTGAAGTTGCCATTCTAACTCAAGATTGTTAAATCTTGCTAAAGAGAGCACCAAGCTCTGATACCAATTGTAAATCCTAGGATTAAGGCAACCCAAGAGGGGGGTGAATTGGGTTTCAAAACTTTTTCGAAACTCACCCTTTAGAAAGTGTTTGCTAGCTATAAGTCTCACAAAGAGAAGTGATTGCAATAAAAGATTGAACACAAGAATATATATTGCAACTTAAATAGAGAAATAAAACTTAGAATAGGAAACTAATAGCACAATGTAATGAGATAAGGGAAGAGAAGCAAACACAAGATTTTTAGGTGGTTCGGCAAACCCGCCTACATCCACCCCTCAAGCTCCTTTACCGAGCCTTGAGGTTTTTCCACTATGCTCCCTTCAACCAAGGCAGAGCCTTCCTTACAATTTACCCCCGAGTATTTGAGATTGATTTGTGAAATCTCTTTTGCTAACAATTATTCATTTATTTATCTTTCCACCATACTATATTCCACATGAGTCAATAGGACCAAAATCATATCACTGATTAAATCTTTAACTCATATAATTCTCAATTCACAATCAGTAACTTGTTGGACAATCAATTGTTTCCAAAATAATGTCACAAATAGATATCAAGTACACAATAAATAGAAATGCTTAAACCTCTCAGGTCTAAGAGTATAAGAAACCAATTATGCTAAATATCTTCTGAACATCAGTGATCATTTCTAGAAGGTATTCATATTTGATCTCATTCGGTGCATGTACTCTTACATTGCACACACTTGTTTCTTTAAGTTCACTACCTCAATGACGAAGTCCATTATCCTATTAAATAGAGGCACATCTAGTGTAGACCTATCGTACATCAATATGTACTTGGTCTAGAATAAAATATCAAGTGAACAAGGAACGGAAAAGTCATCTTCCCGCCTTTGATTCATTAATTATTTGCGTGACTTTTTTTCAATGTCACTCAATAATATTTGTGTAACATCTTATGTTGCAACACATTACCCAATAAATAAAAATAAACATATGACATCTAAATAAATAATTATTCAGATAAATGATTTTTAAGGCATTATTCTTACATCACATACGCTCGCTGTTAAAAGGATTTCTAGATATATAAATGGCACACAAAATATCGGTCTCTAATATCCAAAGAGTGCTAAATTTGAGTTAGGTGGATACCCAGATGCAGATTATTCTAGATGCAAGCTTGATAGAAATAATACTTATCAATTCCTTAGACACTCACTAGTCTCTTTGCTTAGCAAGAAGCAAAACTTTGTAACTCTTTCAACTGTTGATGCCAAATATGTTTCTATTAGTAGTTGTTGAACACAATTATTGTGGATGAAGTATTGACTGGAAGACTTTGGACTTCACTACTCACTTGTCCCAATAAAGCGTTATAACACTAGTGCTATCAACTTTACTAAAAATTTCTATTTAACATTCAATGATTAAGCACATCAAAATCAAGCATCATTTCATAAGAAATCATGCTCAAAAAGAGAATATTGTGCTTGAATTTGTGTAAGTATCAACTTTCAACTGGCATATATCTTTACAAAACCTCTTAAGGAGGAAATTTTTTGCTTTATTAGTTATGAAATTGTTATGGCTAATTCTCTTAATTAATTGTTGTTCATTCAAATCTGAGTTATATTGATTATTTTTATCATATTTTGTTGATTGAATGCGTTTTAATTTGAATTGATTATTTGTTTAATGATTTTGTACTCTTTTATCTCAATCAGTTTTAACAGCTTTTAAAGAATTTCAAAAGAAATTGCTTTTAAGTGACTATGCTCTAATTATGTGAATCAATGTAATAGTAGTCCACTATCCTTACACGGTGTTTGAAAAACTCAATTTCTTAAAAAAATTTATGCTTTTTCAAAAGTTTGGTTTTTCAAACACTCTGACGTGTAAAATTTTGAATTGTCTATGCAATATAGGTCTTTTTTGTCCTTAAATTAGACTATAAAATGTCTACTTTGACCTCCTCCGCTGTTATAAACTTAAACGTAGCCAAGGATAATTTCAATCGTCTAACATGAGGTCTTTTTTGTCCCTCAAATTAGACTATAAAATGTCCACTTTGACCTCCTCCGCTATTATAAACTTAAACGTAGCCAAGGGTAATTTCAACCGTCTAACATGAGGTGGGTCCCAGACGTGCAACAGAATTTATTCCTTCCCCCTCAAATTACTGAATTGGGCATGGTTTGACCAATACAATATTGCAACGTTAGTGGGCAAGACAGTCTTTTCCGTCTATGTTGGACGACAGCCTCTGCAGCTTCTAACATCTGCAGTTGGTGTGCAAATCGTTGCTTTTTACGTGATTAACCCTGGATGCCATGAACCAAACGTCATCGTCCTTGTCTTCTAACGATCATTTCCTCCATTTCTTCTTCCCCTTCACCTCGACACTATCTTCTTTGCCAAATCTTAGCTAGCAACGCCTTTGCTTCTCACCTCTTCCACCCAAGTTAGATCGTACGCTGTGACAGAGCCAGTGCCGTGCGAATCATCTTCACCAGTTTAAAATTTTGTCACTTTGAAGTCCAATCTGTCATGCCCTATCGGAGGAGTTGAGGACATCTGACTGTGGGTGGTGAAATTATGAAGTGACCTTATACGGACATAGGCCATTCCCTCAAACCTTCAAACTCCATTCACTTCCATCACAATATCCCTTGTTCCAACCGTTGCTCACCTAATTCCTTCACCAACAAAGTTACGACGCCGCTTACCAATATACCTACTCACCTCCAGGTTAGTACTCCTCCATCATTTGTGTTGGGCTACTTGTGTATGCCTTGAAAATTTCATGGCTTTGATTTTGATTCGTATGACGTGGGTTGTGATCTTGCATTTCTGAGTTGAATTTCTTGTAGGTCAGTTCTTATTTATGAAACTGATGGACGAATTAGTGTTTAGTGGTTTCCAAAAGTTGACAACAATGGATACATATGTTCGTTTTGATTTGCAAAGAAATTTTGAGGTCTATTGTGGTACTATGCTTATAAGATAAATAATCAATTATAATGCAAAGATTTGATGCTTAGACGGGCCTGTGCTACCTATCAAGTCTCAACCTATATGTTTGTTGTTCGTTCTTCAGTACAATAGATTCAGCCAATTAACCTGAACAGGATCTGAATGTTTTCATCCAGAGGCCACGAGATAGGATTTTTTGTAAAATGTCTTAGAGGTTGTATGGCTTTTATGGTTTTTGTTGTAGCTTGAATAGTGTTTTATTTTTTTTATGTACAACGGTCAATCAAATGCACCAACAAGGAGTTATAGGAAAAATCAGCAAAACTTATAGAGGTGAGAAATTAGAAAATCCTATAGAGCTAAGTTTTATGCTAGAAGAAGACGTTATCATGGCAGAAAACCTCAAAAGCAAATGGTCTTTTTGTTCCTTCCTGTTAAACTCTAGCTATTGCCTCAATAATGGTTATTGGTGAAGGAATATTTACATAGCCAGCAAAAATAATTATCACCAGTATTAGGTTTCATACTACTGCATGTCACATGTTTAGGCCTGATGATGCTTTGTATCTATATCTCTACGAATTAAGGTATGAGCTTTTTATTGCTCTACAAATAATGTTTTTTGTTACCTTGGAAAGATTGTCCTAATAGGATATTTCACGCACGCTCCAATAATGATGAGCAGACCATAAAGGTCCTAAAGTAGTACTTTGTTATGAGTGTAACATAATGCTTTCTGAAACTTTGTCCCATTAAATGTTGTTGGACCAATCTTGTTGATTTTTCTGTTCTTCATGAACTTGATATTTCTATATTATTATGACATGCAAGCAACTATATGATTTTTTGATTATAGAACAAGAAGACTATATATGAGAAAGGGAAGCCCTCATCGCTTCAAGAGGAGGTTGAATGTGTGTCAATAGCCAAGACTAGTGAGCTAAAGATGAACATATAAGATAGGATGATTCATGGGTCATAAGTTATTTCTTAATATAGTATGCCTGTGGCCAAATAGCATTGAGATTGTTTTCCAGGGACAATCTAACTTGTGTTGCTAGTAAAAGAAGGCATTGAAACTTCACTGTAAGAGCAGTCAAAGTATTATAGTTAAGTTAGACAGAAAATAAGTAATGTCAACCACCTATAGTGAAAAGGTCGAAGAAGAATAGGCATATACATATGTGCATATATGTACATGTACACCTTTCTTACTAAGTGAGAAAACTCTCCGGAAGCAAATGCATAAGTATAGTAGCCTTGTAATTAACTAGCTATGTTCTGCCCTCCAAAAACAAGCAATGTTTTTGTAGCCTCACAACTAACAATTAATGGGATTCCTCTCTTATGTAATCTCATAAGAAGCCACAGGACTAAACCAATTACTATGGCTCTATTTCTCACTTTTGTTTTGTTCTGTGTTTGATTTTTTTAGAGAAATTGAAGGATCGCACCCCTAATTTCTTTTATTCTGTTCAGCAAGAAATCATTGCATTAAAATAGAAAGGAATGAGTCCACTGCAGCAGACTAGTAATTTTACACCAGGGGTCAAAGGTGTAGAATCTTGATGAGAATGCTTCTTTAATTTTGTATCAATCTCTGAAGAAAACCCCACCAATATACTTTATGCTTCATTCTTTTTGTATCCTATGAGAAAACCCTACACATATACTTTTCCTCTTCGTGAATGTAATTTTCTCTTCAAAAAATGATTTATACCTACAGAATAAAAACATAAATAATAAAATGTGTCTACTTGGACATATGAAAAGTATGTGTCCTAACCTCTCAGAGGTCTGAGGTGAATGCACACGGAGCGGGTCTAAGCAAAGACGCTTAGATTATTATGTCAGGGTTGTCAGAGTCAAGCAACTGGGGCTGCCCGTATCTGAATCACTGTTTGTAAGGATTTTTTCTTAGTGGATTTCAGGTGGCTGCGAGCCCGGAGTGGTTTTTAGTTCGAATGGTATTTCAAAGTTTTCCACTTCATCACCAAATCCTTGTCAATTTGTGTAATTGAAGTTTATTTTTATTTTTCGCTGCTTATTTGTTGATTGTGTTGATTATTATGTATATCTAGGCTGAAAATTTTAGAATGTGTTTTAAAATTATTCTTGTCTGTTTATTTACAGGGAAAACACATATTCACTCCCTCGAGGTGTTAATAGGGTATAACCCGAAATTTTTCAATTGGTATCAGATCTTAATATCGATCATTGACCCTTAGTCTAGATGAATCAAAGTTAGTCTTTGTTTGTGCCTCCATATCTTGATGGAAGTAATTATATGTACTAGAAAGTTTGCATGAAAACCTTTTTGAAATCTCTTGGTGAACAGGTTTAGAGTTCTTGTGTTAAAGGGTGGTCGACACCCTCTTCTACTTTTAAAGGTGTTAAAACACCTAAAGATATTAACACTTGGACTATCAATGAAATCAGTGAATGTAATTGGAATAGCAAAGGTTTACATTCTATTTTTATGGTTGGGTCTGCTGATGAGTTTAAGTGAATTTCTATGTGTGAAACTTCTAAGGAAGCTTGAGAGATTTTAGAGACTACTCATGAAGGTACCAAGACCGTTAAAAACTCGAACAACAATTGAGAAAAGTAAAGTTAGAGACTACTCATGAGTTATATGCACGGCTAAATGACATAGTTAACTCAATCTACAACCTGAGAGAAATGATACTAGAAAGTAGAGTTATTAGAAAAGTTATGAGATCTCTTCCTGAGAGATTTAGACCCAAAGTTATAGCAATTGAGGAAAGTAAAGACCTGGACATGATGAAGATTGAAGAACTAGTTAGGTCTCTGTAAACCTATGAACAGACATTGTCTTAGCTTAAGAAGAACAAGTCTATTGCCTTGAGATCCACTAAAGAAGAAGTTTGTTCTGAGTTCGATGAATCTCTAGATGATGAGAGCTTGAACATTCTAATCAAAAAATTCAAAAAAAATTTGAAATCAAAGGATGGCCAAAGAAATTTAAATAAAGGTGTTGAAAAGAATCATGGTAGCTTTAGTGGTTATAGAAAGGAGAAAAGAAATAAGAATTTTGAGAATGAGACCAAGAAGAGTAAGTGTTTTGAATGTCAAGGCTTTGGTCACATTTGATCAGAGTGTGCTACATACCTCAAATCCAAAGGGAAAGCCATGAATGCATCACTAAGCGATGATGAATCCAACTCTAGCACTGATAGTGATAAATCATCTTCAGATATACAGGTTAATTATATGGCTTTTATGTCTAGTACTGATAATTATGATTTGCAGGATATTAACTCTGAAATGGAGACATCTGAGGATGAATCTGTTGCTGAAGAAAGCTTGCAAGAGGTGTAAGCTTACTCTTTAGGGAAAGCTTACTCTTTAGGGAAAGCTTGAAACAGCATAAGGTAAATAAAAGGACCCTAGAGAAACTTCATGAGACTCAACTTGAAAGGGATAACCTCAATGCCAAGCTTGAAGAATACATTAAGTTTTATGATGACTTGAAACTGAAAAACTTGGCCTTTGAAGCTAAAGTCAAAGACTTAAGAGTGCAAACTAGAGAAATCTAATACTCAACTTCAGCAATTCTCTAGTGGGTCCAGAAAGCTTGACCACATGTTAAGCCTGAAAGCAACACTTGGAAATAGGAAAGGTTTGGCATACAACGAGTCGAGTGGTGCATCAATTTCAAATACTGCCTTCATTCTGGTGTCATTGCCAGTCAAACAAGCATAAGTTAAAGCTCTTCAGAGAAAGGTAAGTGAAGGTAAAAAGACTAACTCTAAGTCTATGAATATTCATTCTCATATTGTTTCACCTAAAACATACACTTCACATTGGTTTGTTCCTACTTGTCATTTTTGTGGAAAAATAGGTCACATCAGACCTAATTGTTTTAAATTAGAGCACAAGAGCACACACATAGTAACCCTTTCTGCAGCACTGAGCATACGAATCTTGTGGACCAAGTCAAGGTTCTCACTAAGCACACCATGATTATAATGCAAAGTTGGAGAACTTGACCATAACAATCAACATTTGTCAAGAAGATTTGGATGAAAACTAATTTGTTCTTGCATGCATTAACATAGGTTGCATTTATATTTCGTTTTTAAATTAATGTTCTTGTGTGTTTGCTTATCTTGTGAGTTCATCTATTTTTTATTTCCCTGTTTTTTTAAAATAAAAATAAAAAATTGATGATTGTTGTGTGCCTTTTGTCAGCACATTTGGTCATTGGCCTGATTGACATACTTGAGATTTTCGAGCATGATCTTTTACATACTTTCTCAATTTATGTCTGGATTATAATATGATTTGAGAGTCATGCGTATATCTCTTTTTGGTATTAGTTGACATGATTTTCAAATGTATATTTGTCATACCCAATCACAGTGCACACTGAATATGGTTAGATGAGGCTTGACCGTATGTGTGAGTTTTGGGTATGCAACCACAAGTGAAAGAGATCATGTTCATCAGACTGAATTGATCTTTGACTAGCTGACCTTATTCGTTGCCCCTCTCAGAGTCAAGGGCTCCAAAAGATTATCTCCACTTCAAAAGAAGTTGTTACAATTCAAAAAAAAAAAAAGCAAAAGCAAATGAGGAAAAATACCTAGGAGGAGAAAAATCAAGTAAGAAAGTTGCATTTTCAAGTCCTAGTGGCATTGGGTTTAACTTTCATTTGGTGTAATATGTCTTTCTTTTCGCTCATGGTTTCATTTGGCTAGCTTTGACCTATCACAAAATTAAGGTTTTAAGCATCTCTGACTCTGTTTCGTATTTCTCACACGTATGCAGTTCACAATTTTTTAATTATTGATGTTAAAACTATTTAGAGACGTGTGGCGTACACTCAATGAATATTATTTTCCATGATCATACAATGAGCTTGTATTGATTTTCCATGCTCTTGAGAATTTTGGTTATGTCTCTTAGTTCCATGATTTTTGTGCCGATTTTTGGCATTTGATCCTTTGCTCATTTCAATTATTTTTCCTAATCAAATTGGATGTTGCCTTTGTTATTCGCCTCTTCCTTAGTGCATTAGTGTCAGTCTTGGTTGATTGTGCTTTGGTTAAGCTTTTATTTTATCTAATTTGTGATATGCAATTCTTATGTCTATTTATGCTCATTTTCATGTTTGCATGCATTTTCTTTCATCATTGGGCAGTTGCATTTTGTTTCCCTCTGTCCATTCGTGATAAAAAAAAAAAGGAGGGAAGATTTGTAATGAATAACTGGTTGAGGGGGAGAATAGATTAAGGGGGAGAAAATGTTTTCTTGTTTTAGTTCATCTGCAATTGGTTTGACTTCAGTTTTATATAATTGTTTATTTTCTATGCTTTCACTTGGTCTTTGTGATTTTTTTTCAGGTAACAAATTCGAAGACTCTTGAACACGTCTTTTAGGTCATAGGGTTGATATTCATATAAATATATACTTGATTTAGTGATTGGCAAAGATCTATCTTTTGTTTATTCTATATACGTGGGTTTTGTTACATAATTGCCAAAGGGGGAGTTTGTTAGTGTCTTTTTGTATTGGCAAATTTTCGTGTCAAAATATGTCCCTATTGAGTTGTAATTTGTTAGGATTGTTTGGTTGAAGTGTTCAAGAGATTAAAGAAGTTTCTCAAGCAACATCCAAAGGTTAAAAAAAACTCTATCTTTCAGAGCCTTATATATGGAAAAACTTAAGGGTTCTCTCATAAGTCTCATTAAGTTGTTGGAGGCCTCCCAAAAACCCTAGAGAGGATATTCTTGAGTTCCAAGAGCTTCCATTTGATAGAGAAAAACTTCTAGAGATTTAGAACCTCAATTGACTAGTTTTCTCTTATATTCAATCACCTTTGTGAAGCCTTCAGAGTGTTAAATTTTTATTAAAGAACAAGGTTGTTCGTAGAGAATCCATAAAAAAACCTCAGAGTTCTAAGGTGAATGCCGCAGGAGCGGGTCTAACTAAGGACACTTAGATTATTACGTTAGGGCTGTCAAAGTCAAGCAACTAGGGCTGCCTGTATCTAAATCACTACTTATAAGGATTTCTTCTTAGTGGATTTCATGTGGCTACTAGCCTGGAGTGGTTTTTCCTTCGAATGATATTTCAAAGTTTTCCACTTCGTCACCAAATCCTTGTCTCTTTGTGTGATTGAAGTTTGTTTTAATTTTCCACTGCTTATTTGTTGATTGTGTTGATTATTATGCATATCTAGGCTGAACAATTTTAGATGTGTTTTAAAATTGTTCTTGTTTGTTTAATTAGAGGAAAAACACATATTCACTCTCTCGAGGTGTTAATAGGGTCTAAACCAGATTTTTCACACATATCCTGCTAATTGATTGTTCAACCATGTTTAGCTGGATGTTTTAAAGTCATGGAAAGTAAGGTCTGGTCCATCTAGCAATTCTTCATTTCAACAAATGTCTCAAGTAAGAGATTTGCTTCTAATTTCGGTGTATTTATTGTATTTAGAAACAACATATGAATGTGATTATTCGGTTGATTAGAGTCCATTATGTGCATTAAGATCATATACATATATTGTGTGAGATTATCTGTTAAATGGTTATTGATTATTACTTGTTTTACAATGTCTAATCACATTGTCATAGATTAGGTGAGATTGAACTTGGCCACATGGTGTGTTGTTGTGCTTTTTATTTTTTATTTGAATGCATTTATACCCATACACACCGCTGCTCGTCTAGCACACTAATGACGTTCAGTCTCTCATCTATCTCTTGTTGAATGAACAAAATGATGATAAGTTTGAGGATGGAAAACCAAACAACGCATTTATTTGGGATAGTGGCTGCAAACCTGAACAGTGAGGGCTAAATTTGCTTGACGGGACACCAAGTGATGACAAAAGTAAATGCATTAAAAATTGATTACAGAGTGTTCTGCCTTCTAAAGGAGCAAACTGGTGTTGGGTGTGATTACATAAAGAATACAATCGATGCTGATGATGCATGGTGGGCTCGCATTTTTGGGGTATGTTTACTTGTATGTATTCCAATAGAAAACTAACACTCTAAGGGGTTAACAAACCCAATACTTACTTAACCTGAATGTTGTTCTTTTATTTTCTATCCAACTTTCAGGTTAACAAGTATTACAAGAACTTTAAAAACCATGGACTTCAAAACTATGAGGAACTCAAGCGCTCTTCAACAAGAGCTTTGCCTTTTGGGCCTTGAGGCAAGCTTTGTTCCAAAGGGCACCTACATAAGAGGAATTGGCCCAGAGGATGAGCAACCTCTGTGGCATTCCCCATAGGGAGCGATATCATGTTGTCAAAGCACATAGATTTCAGGAGTAGCGTCAAAAACACTCATGGTGGTGTTGGCTCTATGAAAACAGGCTCGGGCTCTAGAAAGCGAGGATCCACTTCGGTTATGGGTGCAAGAGCACGCTGTAATGCCTTGCTTGCCTATGAGATGGAGTACATGGAAGAGCTCAAGGAGTACATAAAAAGTAAGAGGCAAAGAAATGGTGCAGGCAGCAGCAAGGGTAATGATAGGATGTCTGAGTGCGTGATTGCACTTGAATCTTGCAAGCCAAGATTGACACAAGCTCAGTTCTGCTTGGTTATAGCCTGCCTGAGCTCGAGTCTCGCATTGCAGAATGCTTTCCTAACTATGTCTGATGAACAAAAGAGCGAATGGGCACATGGCTGCACATGATTCCTTCCGTAGATGTGATAGCACAGATTATGTAACTAGGAGTTTGTGCTACATGTTTTTCATATTTTCTAGCATTTTATAGAACTTTGAAGTGTAACTGTTATCCTTATGTGGTGTTTGAATATTATCGTGTACTTGTGGCTTGAGGATTATTTGAAATTATGTTGTTTATAACTTTTATTTTCTAATAGTGTGGTTTGTGGATTTTTATGGACTAATGCAATGATTAGTATAACCTGATAAATTGCCATTATTGTTCATGGTTGTATATTATAATGTTTGTTACTTTATATTTGTAGATGCATGATTCAATGTTGTATCTTGTACCTTTTGTTCCTTTTTTTACTTTTAGTGCCTTGGAGCATTACCCATCGATTAACTATAGCAGGGTTTAAGAATCAACTTACTCATAGCTTCAGGAGGTACATTTTATCACTCTCTTTCATATATTCGCTAAACTCATTATTTTTAATGGAGCTTGTTAGGAAAAAATAGTGTTGTTCACATAAAGTAGTAGTTGTAGTTATTAGATATAGAAGGTAGAAGTAATGGCTCAAAGTTCTTGTGGATGGAAACTGCTCGAATTATACAAGTCCAAAATGATGTACCAATTGTGATGGACCATTGTGTCATGGGAGACTGATGTCACTTATATATAGCTAAGAATCTCTTTATAGCTTATTAAAGGAAGTCTCAAATTCTAAAGAGTTCACAGCTTGTATTGGCCTAAAGAGTACCGAGGTTATGCATTATTGGGCCTTGAATTTTCTAGTGAAGCATTGGGATTAACTTAAGGGTAATCAACACGAAATGGTCAATCACTAATCAGAATACAACTGGAAGCAGGATTAGAATATTTGTTTTACAATTTATGTGAGCCATTTTGAACAGATTGTGTCCATTATCTTCTCTTAGTTAAACATCTGCCAATTGAAAAGAGATTAGACTTCTTTTCAATGAAAAAGAATAACAAAGTTTTGGGATGCATCACAAATCTGCAGTCATGGTCATTATTTTTTTTTTTATATAAGTAAAGTCATGGTGGTTGTTGAAGAGAAACAAAATGATATCTTATAGTTTTGCAACTATAGTCAGTTTAGATGAAGCAGAAGCAATATAGTTTCCTAAGAACTATAAATGATTACAAAAAGATATGAGACCTTAGGATAGTACATGTCTACTGAATTGCCTATTCATGATGGGTGCTTGCTTCAAACCTCAAAAGCATACTAGAATTTGTGAAAATGTAAGGGAAGAGATAAAATCTTTCATATTGGAATGCAAGGAAGCATTTTGATCTTCTACTCTTACTTTGATTGCAAGTAAAAGGACACTTAGAATGTTGTAGTTTCATTTAATAAGTGGAGGACTGGATATCTAAGAGTAAATACAAACGATGATTCCCAGTTAGATAGTAACCATAGCGATTAAATAATTCTATGTCTTCTGCTTGGATGGGTAAAAAAAAAAATGTGTAGTTTACATTTTATTATGGTTTGTGAAAAATGTATTGGTGTTTTTCTGTAAAGATGTTGGAATTTATAACTTGAGATACTTTATTTATGTCACTATGAAAATCGTGTTGGTTGTGAATCTATTATGAATTATCTGGAGCATTTAACATTGAACACGCAACTTCTACATGTTTATTTGAAATTATCTTGCTTTTTAGATCATGCACCCATACATGTCCGGATACCTAGGTCATGACCATGGTGGCAGTAGCTCAAACCTGCCAAGTTCGGATCCATTCATCGTTCCACCCACATGCTATCAGGATGGGGAAAGTGACCCAACCCAACATGACAACTTGAGCTACCCATACCATGATGGGCCAAGTGAGTTGGCCTCGACTAATGCTGATTCGGAAGATGATACCACATACACGTTCGTGAGGTGTGGCGCAAGGATTGTTGAAAACATGATCAGAAGGAGTACACAAATAAAACCCATGTTGCCTGTTGAACTAACGGATAAGGACTGCATCGAACAGGTCATTAACATGGAGAATGACAAAAATTGCGGATGGTTGTTCCGCATGGGCCCTGAGGCCTTTGAATTGTTAGCTTGTAAACTAGTTGACGAAGGGGAATACATCACAACAAGAGGTGTGACCGTGGAGAAGGCCTTAGTAATGTTTTTGAAGGTCGTGGGTCATGCAACAACCCACCGTACAATTGCAGATCGACATTGCCACTCACTCCAGACAGTCAACAGTTGTGTGCATAAAGTTTTGATTACCGTAGTGAATTTGTCTACCCAGATTATACGACCCCGACACACTAACAATGTGGTGGATCGACACATTGAAGGGAATCCAAAATACGACCCTTGGTTTCATGTAAGGAATTTTCGTATCTCATTATATAAACATCTAGCGAAGCGTTTGTAATTGAAATTCACTTGAAGTCTAAAATCGAGTGAGTATTTAAAGCTGTTCACAATTTTTGGCATGCAAAATTGTATCAAGGCAATTGATGGCACCCACGTGAGCGTAGATGGGGTACCAAAGGACGTCAAGCATCTCTTTCGCAATAGGAAGAGGCTATTGACACAAAATGTCCTGTGTGTATATGATTTTGATATGCTATTTACGTTCGTGTACAATGGATGGGAAGGGTCTACACACGATAACCGAATACTGCAAAATGTGCTTTATAGACTAGATCTTGTTTTTCCTGTTCCACACCAAGGCAATCCAACTCTACACACTTAAAGGTTTTCTACCTTAGAAAAGTATGATGTCAAAAACCGTTAGTAACTCTCGATAAACTTGTGTTTTCAAGGTAATTCTATGTGGTAGATTCGACCTACACATGCCAAGAGGGCTTCCTCCCTCCTTACTAGGGGAAAGGTATCATTTAAGCAACTTCCAAGGTACACGAGCAACAAAGGGCCCAAGGGAGCTGTTCAATAAATACCATAGCTCGCTACAGAATGTGATAGAAAGAACCTTCGCAGTGCTGAAAGGAAGTTTCAAGATATTTAAGCAGATGACCAATTATGACTTGGCCACCCAAGCATTGTTGGTCATGGCATGTTGCGTTATTCAAAATTTCATCAAATTGTACGACACAACAAACGAACTTTTTATGCAGTATGCAGACCCAGAGAGTGCCCAAGGTCGAATAATAGGTCCAATGATGCTGGTGACAATGAACCCGAGATTGGCGATATGGACTGCCCTCAGATGCAAGCTAGGCGGGACGAAATAACTGCAATGATGTGGGCTGCTAGGTAGAGAACTTAATTGCTTTATAAATTAGGATTTTATACGGATTCATAACTAAACTTGACGACAAATGGGGTGGCATATATTGACATTTGCAATATTAGTACTGAATATAACTTGCATTATTTTAATTGATTTTAGATGTAAATTCATATGCTCTCTTTTTTAGCCATTATTGATGTTAAGAGATTAGTCCACTTTTGTATAGACTCTTTGTGCATAACTGTAATGGCAATTAAGGACTCACCATATTCTTGTTGCAGGGGTGGTCGATTATTTATGGCCAGGATAGATCAAAATTATGGACGATGGTTCTTCCATTGCCTGTTACATGTGTTTAGTATATTTATTTTACGAACTATTTTGTTTATTTATGTATATGTTATTACTGACTGATGTATTCATGAATTCTTAAAAATTTTGCAGGACCATCGCGGGCGGTTTATTTGGGTTGATTAGGTCAACGCACTGCGTTACGATAGTATGGGCCATGGTCGTCGTCAAACAGTTTGCCACCGAGGAATGCGAAAGTGGTTGATTTGCTTTGGATGTTGTGGATGTGGACTTATTGTGTTTGCGGACTTATTGCGTGTAAATGTCTAGGCTTGTTTTTGTTTATTATGATCGTCATCATTGTTATTTTTCAATAGAGTACATAGGTCATTCGATATGCATATGAGCAAATGTTAGACGTTTATCCTCACTACAGTGCAATATTGACATAGGCTTTCATCGCGTTTGCTTGAAAGTGTTTGTTTATGAACATTGTCTACTATTTTGGATCCACTGGATTTTATGGATGGATAAGAAAAAATTTCACATATTATGTCAAGAAAAACAGGCAAAAAAACAAAAGTTGTTTGAGGACAACACATTAAAGTAAAAAAGGAAATGTTTTCTGTACACAGCAGATTTTTATGTTTTCCTTAAAATCATGAATAAAAATGATATATATAAGTTAAGAATAAAAATAATATAGATAATTTAAGTTTAAATAATAGCTTCAGAATTTATGAACTTCATGAAATGAGAAGTTCAAAAACAAAAAAACAAAAACAATTCAAAGGCAAAACGTGCAAAGACATTTGTAACAGGCGGAACAACAATATGAGATTTATCTTCATGGACGCTGCCAGTTTTGCACGAACAGGTTATTATTTCTTTTTTAAAATTTGAAAAAAAAAACACAACCTCATTTACACACATCCCAAAATAACAACCATCAATTAATATACTTCCAAAATTTTCAACATTTATCCAAAATACACTTCAAAATTTTATCACTTTTTAACCAACTCTAATACCACCTTTATTTTAGGCTAAAGTACCCTGCCAGTCCCTGGGGTATTACCAATTTCCAGATTAGTCCCTAGGGTAATTTTTCTCCTACAGGAACCTCTGGGGTTTGGAACGTTTCCCACATTGATCCTCTATTAGATAAAATAACGGATTTTGCCTACGTGGCTGATGGCAAACACGTCAGAACCACTTCAGCAGCGACACATGTCATTTTTTGCCACCTTAGTTTAAAAAAATTGACAAATAAAATATGTACAGCGTGTAAATGGTGACTCAATTGCCCGCCAATGAATAAGCGCATTTTCATACTTTCACGTTAACCAACGTATCTATCCAGAATGTTAACCCATTTTCAGTGAACCCAAAATCCCCAATTTCCTAGCCCTAGTTTTCAAACCAGACAAACCTCTTTTGGCGACGATCTGTGTGTAGGCTTAGTGTGGGCAGCATCTGATACATCTAGGCGAACATTCTCAACGATTTGAGTGTGAACACATTTTCGTGACCACTGATCTGTCAAAGTGTGGTGGAAGCTTCTGGTATGCGACAAAGGTAATAAGCTATAGTCATTCCTTTTGTCTTTTTCTTCTCAACATTATCAACTATGTGGAATCCTCCTTTATTCGGTTTGTTTATTTAAAGTGGACATCAGATTTAAAGTGGACAACAGTTTATTTAAAGTGGACAACAGTTTATTTAAAGTGGACAGTAGTATATTTCATTTACTTTGTGTTTGTCTTTAATTTAAAGCGGACAGTAGTATATTTAAAGTGTATTGTGATAGTGAGGAGATAAATGTTGTTGGGGGGCCACTATGTGATTGTTTGAAACTTTTCCGAAGCAAGCGGTCCCTCTTTTGTCAGTGCTTTGTTTATTTTCTTGTCGTTTAAGATGAATTTAAAAGATAGTCAGAGAGATAAAATAGTGCTCTCTTCTCTGCCCATATCCAGTTTGTTTGTCTGTTATTGTATAAGTGGTTAGCTTGTTTATGGTTTGCTGACGTAATCGTCCCTAAGGTTTTGAAATTCACGTTGTCAACAGTACTTAAGTCCTTGTAGTTTATTTTCTTGTCGTTTAAGATGAATTTAAAAGATGGTCAGAGAGATAAAATAGTGGCCTCTTCTCTATCCATGTTCGATTTGTTTGTCTATTATTGTTGAAGTGGTTAGTTTGTTTATGGTTTGCTGATGTAATTGTCCCTAGGGTTTTGAAATTCATGCTGTCAACAATATTTAAGTCCCTGTAGTTTATTTTCTGTAGATGGTGAAAATTTATTTGCCTCATGGAGGCAAATTGAGCTAGGTGTCTAGAAACTATGTTGGGGGGAAGTTGTATATGCTCGAAACTTTGACCCAGACTACTTATCCATCACACATTTGTGGAAGTTTGTAAAAGAGGATCTAAAGTATCATGAGCTCGTGGACCTATGGTGTTTCTTTAATGGGGAACCTTTTGAGCGCGGGATCAATTCACTTGAAACCAATGCTGATGTTTGCAAGTTGATAAGTCGTATTAGTCGAGAAGGGCATGAAGGACTCCGAATCTTTGTGGAGCACAAGCTAAGTGTGCCACACGAAGTGTCATAATTGGCACTTCCACCTATCCAAAACACTGGTGGGGGAGAGGAAGAAGAAAGGCAAAACGTTGGTGAGGGGGAGGGGGAGGGTGAAGGGGCACGCGCAAATGTTGGTGAGGGGGAGAGGGATGGTGAGGGTGAAGGTGGAGAGCGGGATTTTGATGTTGATGACGAAGGAGATGTGAGGGGGTTGGCTAATGATAGGTTAGAACCAGAGATCAGTGACTTTGAAGAGAGCGATGAGGAGGTAGCATAATTCTTTGGTGACTCCGAAGTTGTTGATGCTGAGGAAGTGCAGGTTGCAGTAGAGAAGGGTAGAGAAAAAGTCTAAAGGAAAGCGGCTAGTTGTCAAGGAAGATCATGCTCATGGTGAGACAACTGCTGAAAAAAGGAAGAGTGCCATGGAATGGTTTGGTACGTGCTCGGCATGTGGAGTTGATGTTGAGGATCCACATTCAGACTCAAGTTCTGATACCGAGGCTTCTGATTCCATGAATGAGGGTGATGGGGTTGATAGTGATGCATGCAAGAGGAGGAAGTGTAAAGAGTTTCGAGAAGAAGAGCTTAAAGGCGGGGTCCACTTGGAGAGAGGATTGAAGTTTAGGGATATTGCATTATTTAAGGAGGTTTTAAAGCTCTATGCAATTTAGAGGCACTTTGATTATAAGTTCATAAAGAATGACAAATTACGATGCACAGCAATTTGTAAGAGCGGTTGTGGTTAGAAGATACATGCATCTTTCACGTATCTAAAGGAGGTCGTGTAGATAAAAACTTTCAAGTCCACTCACGAATGTGGTGCACATTACAAGAACTCGAAGCTTGACTACAAGTTCACTGCTACCAAGTTTGGAGAGTATTAGAGATAATCCCAACATGCCACCTACGGGCTTAGGAAGGCATATTCGAAGGGATTTTCACGTATCCGTTTCGAAGAATCATATGTACGGAGCGAAGAAGTTGGCGTTGGACCTGTTATATGGGAGACATGCTGATCAATACAAGTATGTGTATGATTATTGTGAAGCTCTAAGTCAATGGAATCCAGGCACATGTTTGAAAGTTGGTCGGGATGGTCAATGTTTCCAGCAATTTTATGTGCTTCTCGATGCCTGCAAACAAGGGTTCTAGGTAGGCTGTAGGCCTATTATTGTATTGGAAGGGTGTCACTTGGAGGGTCGTTTTGGTGGACAATTGCTTTGCATAGAGGAGAAAGACGCCAATGACGATATGTATCCTATCGCGTTTGTTGTTTGCGAGGTCGAAAGATGTTCTTGGACATGGTTCCTCGAGTTATTGCTCGAGGATATTAGAACCCATGATACGCGTGCTTGGATATGGATGTCAGACCGACAGAAGGTAATACCTCAATCCACCCTCCTTTGTTGGCTAAATTTGACTTATTAATTGAGCTAAAATATTTGGTTGTGTTCATTCAATTTGTGCAGGGTCTGCGGGAGTCACTAGAGGCGTTGGTTCCAAATGACGAGCAACGGCATTGTGTTAAGCATCTTCATGCTAATCTCAAAACCGAAGGATATCGAGGGAAACCATTGAAGGATGCTTTATGGAGAGCTGCCCGTTCTTGTACCGAATCGAGTTTTAAGAGAAATATGGAGGTGTTGAAAAGGATCAATCCAGATACATATGCATATTTGGAAAAGGTTGACCCAGAAGGATGGTCTAGACATGCTTTGAGGACAAGCAGCAAGTGTGATGTCCTGCTTAGCAACATCGTAGAGACTTTTAACTCTTGGATCAAAGAGTCACGCGATAAACCCATTTTGACTATGCTGGAGATTAGCCGAAGATAGCTTATGAACAGGTTCGTTCATAAGCATGATGGGATCTCAAAGGCCATGTGGGACATATGTCCACGTATTCGTAGGAAGCTTGAACGGAACAAGGCCGCTGCTGTCCATTTTTTGTGTTTATGGCATGACGGGACTATATTCAAAGTGGACACAATGGATGGAGAGCGGAAGTTAGTCAATATTGGAGAGAGAACATGTTTATGTGGGCAGTGGTAGCTCAATAGGATTCCTTGTGCCCATGCATGTGCTGCCATCTACAATGATCAATTGATATCGGAGGATTTTGTAAATGATTGCTACCGGAAGGACGCCTACTTGGCAGCCTACTCTCCTATGATACACGCGATACCGAGTGCAAAAGATTGGCCACAGTTAGAGTCTGGGCAACTTCTACTGCCAGAGATAAGAACAATGCTAGGAAGGCCAAAGAAGGCCAGGGTTAGAGCTGATCATGCGCCACCAAACAGCACACCATGTGACCAGGTCTTCCTATTCGTTGTGGGAAATGCTTGGTGCTGGGTCATAATGCAAGATCCTGCAAAAAACCTGATAATCCCAACCGACGCATATATCTAAAGAAACCGTTGAAAAAGAAGAGTGCACCACAGGTATGTGTTTTCAATCTGATCAAGTGGATTTGGAATATATATATATATAATATTTTTTGTCCCTGACTTAAAGCTTCCATATATACCAACTTGCAGATTTTTTGTATTAGCTAGTTCCAGAATATAATATAGGCCGCTTTAACCTGCGAAAAATAGCAATCACATTACTACTTGTCAACTTATTATAAATATTTAGTTCTTTTTGTTTTTCACGTGTGCAGTTCTCTTATCCAACATGCTAGCCAACAAGTAAAAAATATTGGGTTAATTTCGCTAGAGTACTTAGGGGTAGCAGCTCCAAATCAAAGGCAAGATTTTTGGGTGGAGTACTTTCAAATTACTCCAGACTTATAGTGCGCCCGAGATCATGATTAACAAGCTTAACATATTAGTTGAATTTCCCCTATTAAATTAATGTGAATCTTGATTTATTAATAAGTGTAGGCTGTTTTTTTTTCTTTTGCGGGATGTTGATGCGCAGCCTGGAGGATCTAACTCAGCCCCTAGGCAATCCAAAAGAAAGAGGAAGCGGACTGCCTCTCAATCACAACCAATACCGTCCCAAAGAACGTAACCATCACAACCACTGCCTAGAAGATCACCTCGGAAGCAAACTAATACAATGGAAAAGTTGGACTTCTTGTGGTCAGTATAACGTTTACTGGAAGTGGCTTCCTGATTGGATATTGTTTCATCAATGCAGGGTGGAGCATCTCAGTCCTAATCATCGCAGCCTTCGAAGAAAAGGGATGCAAATGCGAAAGGGTCACAACCATCCCAACCCAGGAGATCTCCACGGAAAAAGGGACCAGCTGATAAAAACAATTCGATGCTGTGATTTTTATGGAGGATGGGGAGTGTTTTGGGAAGCTGTTTGGGTGTAATATTTCTTTTGGGAATGCATTTTGGGGTGCTAGTTTGTCACTGAATAGAGCTGATGATGGTCTGCAATGCTCATTTAGGTACTATTTTTGGTTTGTAACTGAATGATGGTCTGTAATGCTTATTTGGGTCTGCAATGCTCAAGCTGATGATGGTCTATAATTAACATTTGGGTGTTGGTGTGCAACTTACAAGTAAAAAAATTTTGAATGTAATCTTAAGCATTGAATAGATTATGCAAATGAAGATCAGTGTACATATTTGGCGCAAATGTCCAAGTTAATGATGGGTACAGATTTGGTATGTTTTTTTTGTACAAATTTGGTGCAATTTTGGCATATGTTTTTTTGGTACATATTTGGTGCAGATTTCATTGATCTGGTCTGTAATGCTTATTGGAGGTGCAAATTTGGTACCATTGATTTGGTTTGTAGTTTTATTGGAGGTGCAGATTTGGTGCAAATTTCATTGATTTGGTCTATAATTTTATTGGAGGTACAGATTTGGTTTCATTGATTTGGTCTGTAATGCTTATTAGAGGTGCAGATTTGGTACCATTGATTTGGTCTGTAGTTTTATTGTTGGTGCAGATTTTATTGATTTGGTCTGTAATTTTAGAGCGTGTACAGAATGGAAATGAAGGGTATAGAATGTGCAGCAAGTATATAGACAAATTTGATTGCATGATATGGATACAAAATAACCCCATTGCCTTTGAATTCACAAAATGAGGGGGGTCAAACTGATTGATATCCATACATCATTCAACTACTACTAATTCAACAACAAAAGTCACTGCGGTGGTTTAAGTACAAATGACCCAGACACAACCAACAAATATCCAAGAACCTAACAAAAGGATTTTCAGCTGCTTTTCCTTTGCCTACGATCTACGAAACTCCTCCTCCATTTTCTTCAGCTCCTCCTCCTTCATCTTCATATCCTCCTCCATGATCTTCATCTTCTCCTCAATGATCTTCATCTTCCTCACCATACTAGCAATGGCATCTTCCCCACGTGCAGAAGGAGGGGGGTCAATCCATTCAAAATAGTTACAGGCCAAATGCCTCTACACATTGGAGAAAAAACTGTTAGTCAGAGTTCAAGAACAAACCTCAGTTTTAACTCATGGGCAGCAGGTACATGAAACATTCTAAGCACTAAACGCAAATGAAATCTCAAATCCTTCATAAGGAAAAAGTAGGACATACCTAGAAACAACACAAATAACCTATTTCAATTGTCAAATATTATACAAATTTAGAGAATTTTGCACAATGCGAAAATCACCTATTCAAAAGTTCCTGTCAAGTGGTCTTATAGCTTTTGCCCCCATTCCCAAAATGAGTTTTTTCTATAAATTTCTGGAGAACTAAGAGAACAATACGAAACTGAGTAAATATTTCAATTGCATTTAGTACAATAAGAACCCGAGCCACATTGTATCAATGAAAAACTAACCTGTCTAAGAGGTTTTTATGAGGTTTGCCTATTAAGACCAAGTTATTCAAACCAATCAAGAAAAATAAGTTATAACGAATGAAAAATTAAGATCCAACATATCCAAACTTAAAGCCGATACAAGAACACTAGAATATAAAAAATATCCTTGACTCCAAAAAGAAATGAGAGTGCATCTAGTAAATAACTTCCAAATGCAAAGATAAAGACACTGAAAATCTACCTAACATATCCTACAGAAAATGCCCATTACCCCTCATTAGATTATATTTTTGTCAAATTTAGTTGAACAAACACCTATTGGAGGATTAACTTTTTCAAATTGTTCTGTATACCTTATGCATCCAACTTACAGGCAACACCAATGAAGGATTCCACATTTACCAGAGCTGCAAGATCAATAGTTATTTTTATCTGATGCATAAGACTTGAAATATTCTAAAGTGTCTCCACAAGTATAATTCAACACTCCAAAAGAAAAATAAATATAACCATGACATCAAATCGACAAAGCTGAGAACTTCTAAGGGGATTTCCCCAATCTAGAGATAAGTCAATATTCTAAAGTGTTTCCACAAGTGCTGGTTTGTAATTTATATATTGCAAGTCTAACAGTAGTAAACTATTTCTCTTTCATTTGCTGAAGTAGAGTACCACGCCACGGCTTCTCCTTGTTTTCTTGACCTTGGTGTTTCTCATCTGCAAGCTGCTCTCGACCAGTTACTGTTCAGATGCCTTGCACTTTGCAAGCAATCTAGATAACCATGAAAGCACAAAGCATTTTAAAATAGACATACATTTGATAAGAGAAAAAATTCAGGCCACTTCATGTATGTTTTCCACACCAGCTAACATCTTTAACAACCCTTAGTTCTAAACTCTACTCAGCAAGATGGGTTGGTGTTTTAGATATCTACAATCCATTTGGAGTAGATGTATCAAAAGATAGCCAAGTAATTACAACAAAGAGTTTCTTTGCTCTTTAATCAGATAAGCTGATGTAATAAATTAGTCAGCTAAGCTGGACAATTTAGTTGAGTTAGTTCTTCTGTTATCCAATGTGTACAAATCTGTTATTTAACGCATTAGTTCACAGACGGTATATAAGGACTCCTGTATAGACATCTTTTCTCAAGGTGAATACAATACAGAGTATAATTTAGAACAGAAATCATCTATTTTGAAATCTTTTCCCTGCCATGAATCTATCCACTTATTATAGCTGAAAATTAATTAACTCTAAAAGGAAGAGAGAAAGAGTGAGAAGATATAAATTAGTTGAATGGCCATTATTGCACGCAGTCAAAGATCAGTAAACTGGAAGAAATATCAAAACCGAAGAATGAGAACCAAACTAACCAAGTTAGTTGAATATCGAGAGCAGCCGAAGAATCTCCTGCCTGGATTCCCCTCTGTCTTACTCATCCTCATCCCTACCTTCAGCCCACAGAAGCACACACGCAAGTCGCTGTGAACTTCCAGCTCTGCCGATGCCATTTCACCATTGCTACCATCACTCGCAGAGGAAGAGGATGCTGCTCTCCTAGACATCGCAAGATAATGTGGCACCACTTGAGGGGGGGGGGGGGAATCAATACGAAATCAGAGAGGGATTGGGAGGAGTTAGGGTTCTTGCGGTGGGAGACGTTTAGAAGAAATTTGAGGATTTTCATTTTGGACTTGAAGGGCTTAGGGATTTAACTAACTTAGGGAACATGTGGGTTATTTTATCCACGTCGAAAGCCATTTTGGCTGTGGGACCCATAGTCTCAATGTGTCAAATGAGGTGGCAAAAAATGACACATGTCGCTACTTAAGTGGTTCTGAAGTATTTGCCGTCAGCCACATAGGCAAAATCCGTTATCTTATCTGACAGAGGATCAATGTGGGAAACGTTCCAAACTCCAGGGGTCCCTGTAGAAGAAAAATTACCCTATGGACCAATCTGGGAATTGGTAATACCACAGGGACTAGCGGGGTGATTTAGCATTGATTTTAACACCTGACAACAAAATTTTGACTGAATTTTGTTTTCAAACGCCATGGTGTTGATTGAGCTGAACCAATAATCTTTCAAGAAAAGCTTTTTATAGAAGTGAAACAAAACTTTTACAAGTAAGAAAAAATAAGAAGGGACCCACACAAACTTCACAAAAGCACACTACTTTTTTTTACACTTTTCTCTAACCTCGCATCACTCACACTTACACACTCACTTCTTCACTTTTTACACTTTTTTACACTTCTTTCTTTCACTCCTACTACATGGCTCACATCACTTTTCACTCTTCTCTTTCTTAACTTGTCTTCTCCTATTTATAGGCACATTAGGTCGGTATAGCTTTGTTTAGAAAGTTCTTTATTTGCTGGCATGTCCAGATTTTTCCATTTCTCTCCAGATTTTTATTGTTTGCCAAATTCTCTTGGCTATCCAGAATCTTCTAGAGAAATAGGTGCTGATCTTAACACTCCCACTCAGCACTTATTTCTCCTCGATCCAGCAATTCATGCAAGTATGCATTCTTTATGTTCATTTGCCAAAGTTCCATAATTTTTCAGTATTCAATATTGGCAGCACATCATCTGCTGTCTTGATATCTACTGATTTTTCAAATGCTTTGTTGTTAACCAATTCCTCAACTGTTAATGGTGTTTTGACTTCATCAGGACTTCTTGACACCAAATCCCAAGTTTTATTCATCACCACTGCAACAACCTTCTCTTTTATTGCTTTTCTCCACGCTGTATTTTTAGATGCTTCCTCATTCTCTTCGGCAACATTGTCGTTGAAATATCTTAATCCAAGAATTAAGTCTTCATCACAAATGAATTCTTCAACATCAGCTATGTTCATACCTTTTTCTTCGAGCTCTTCATTTGGTGTTATATACACACTACTTTGCCATGGTCTTCTTCCTTTTTCTTATTTGCCAGACATATCCGTCTCTCCTTCTTTTCTACTGATTGGAGATATGAATTCCTCCACTGACTCAAGATCTACTTGTTAGCCATCTTTAGGCTCAACAATATCACACGTCGCTATCTCATCAAAGTCTATTTCTTCTTCTGAGTAGACTTTAGCTCCAAGGCTTACCAAAATGGAGGGTACTTCAAAATCTCACTCATCTTAACTCTCATATATATTATTATCTATAGTAGCAAAAGAAGCATGAAAGTCCCACTCATCATCACTATCATACGTACCTTGGTGATTGCTAGATGTTACCAAATTTCCTTCAACATGCTCTTTCTTGAATCTGCAATCTCGAGCATAGTGTCCTCTTCGACCGCAATTATAACATTCATCATTCCGTTGTCTACAATATTGATTGCCTTTTCATTGAGCTCCCCCTAATTGTGAGCTTCTACTCTGTGGAGTTGGCGGCTGTTCTTCCTCCTCTTCTTCTTCATCGTCTTTGCCTTTCTTCTTAAAGTCAGAGCCCCTCCGAAATTTGTGTCAACCTCTCCTACTGCTATACAGTGCCTCCTCCTCATTTTTTATTGAAACCCCAGCTAATTGCCTTGCTAAGGTTTCTTAATTGGCCAGTAAATTTTCCAACTCCTCCAAGGAAGGTTGGGTTGGCCAACTTTGGACCGTAGTAATAAATCTATGGTATTAGGGTCTTAACTCATGGATAATAATTCTCCTCATACATTGCTCATTAATTTTTGCAAAAGAGTTTAATTCAGAAATTTCTCAGCAAATAGACTCTACCTTAATAAAATATTGATTAATTATGAGCTCCCGCTGCGTAGTTGACATGAGCTTATTTTCCAGTAGTTGAAACCTCGTATCATTTTTCCTTGAGAAACAGGCTGCCTATGTGTCCCACACATCCTTCGGTGTGGTGACCTGTCGGATGTGGTCCAGCATTTCTTTCTGAACGATTATCTTAATCGCGAACAAAGCTTTCCCAGCTTTAATTCACCACTTTCAGAGTGCGTCGACATTCTCCGCAGAAGGTGGCGTAGAGTCACTCCCTCCAACGATCTCCCAGAGATCTTGACCCTGTAAATATGACTCCATGCACGTCTATTAGGTAAAATAATTCTAGTCATTAAGCTTCTCCACTTTGCCAGCAAATTGGAAATCCGCCATCGTGACTTGATGTCGTCTCACGTCCTCCCAAACAAGCCTAGTCTCAGACTATCGAGCTTCACAATCCCAAATTGTGCACAAACAATGATCTCTCGAGCAGCACCTTAACACGGTCCCTGACCGCCTTAACTCTATATCGACAACTCTTCCACTACGTAACTCCGAAATAACCTCAACCGTCTCACTCTGACACCAATCCTTGACCAACTACCTCTGATACGGAATTGTTGAGTGAGCTGAACCAATAAACTTTAAAAAAAAAAAACTTTTTATAGTAGTGAAACAAAACTTTTACAAATAAGACAAAATAAGAAGTGTAAGACAAAATAAGAAGTGACTCACACAAACTTCACAAAAGCACACTACACTTTTTTTTACACTTTTCTCTAACCTCACGTCACTCACACTTCCACGTACTCATTTCTTCACTTTTCTCATTTTTACACTTCTTTCTTTCGCTCCTACTCCACGGCTCACATCACTTTTCACTCTTCTCTTTCTTAACTTGTCTTCTCGTATTTATAGGCACGTTAGGTCGGTGTAGCTTTGTCCAAAAAGTTCTTTGTTTGCCGGCATGTCCAGATTTTTCCACTTCTCTCTAGATTTTTATTGTTTGCCGAATTCTCTTGGCTGTCCAGAATCTTCTAAAGAAATAGGTGCTGATCTTAACACATGGCGCGCCCCTACCGAGAATTCACGCAGTTTCGGAAAAGCAGTTTTAAAACTTCTCTATGCCAGTTGTCAAAAAGGTCACTTCCAAATGTCTCCCTCTCACTTTTTGCCTTATATTTCTCTTCGTAACTAATTCGAGAATCCCTCTTCGGCATTACAATCCCAAACACTTTCCCTAGTCTAGTCCCAAAATTTTCTGAAACGTACATCTCTTTATTCACAATGACCAAAATGGCCGATAGAGGAGAATCCAATAAAAAAAAAACATATGGGTTATTACAACATGACAGACACGTCTACTACTACCTTAAGACTGACCTTTTCTTGAGATGACGCCAACCAGCCACCAGCTCATCTTCTCTCAAGATGTTCAGCCTCGTCAATAGTGTTTAGCAACTTGTCTCGAGCTTTGCACTTCTCGAGCGTTCCGCTTCATCTGTTCGAGACCGGCTAGGAGTTGGTTGAAAGCTAAAACTCGAAGCTGCTATTTACCTGCTCTTCCTACTCGATCACTCCCGTTATTTCTCTGATCTTCTTAGTTTTTATAACCTCCTGTTACCACAAGCAAAGGTGGGTAGCACGGGTCACGGGTGGACCCCTTTCCAAAGGATCGCGAGGAAGGGATGCCTTCTTCCTGCGACTCGGTTCATGGGAGATATTTGGTGGGCCCCCTTTCCCTCCGGCAACCACCACCCTTCTCGGGTGGATCTATGGCAATAGACTTTTTTGCTTTTTTTTTTTTTTCATATTTTTCTTTTTCAGTTTTCATTTGTTATTTTTCTTTATCTTGCTTCTTGAAGAGTTCTGTTATATGTTTTCTGTCTATATTTTGGTATCTTTCCGTTCATTTCTATATTTTCTTTTTCATTTTCTTTTAAATTCTGATTTTTTTTTAAAAAGAATATAAAATTATTGGTCACTTTGTTTTCCTTTTTTAAAGTTCTCTGTTTTTCTGTTATTAAATTTGTGTTTCTTGAATTATATTTAGCTTTTTATCTTCATAATTAGAGTTTTGCATTATTATATATTATCTAATTAATTTTTCATACACGTTCTATATTTAAAATAACTTGTCATCTAAGTTAAGCCGTACTAGACAACTCGAGTCTAGTCCCGGCCAACACCAGCAGAAAACTAACAGAGATTAAGCGCGAGAAAGCAGGCACACAGAACCAGATTTACGGGAGAAATACCTCCCAGCTCTATTTTTTGGCCTGCGCAAGATACGACTAATTTTAATTGTCCAATTTTAACGACTAGGAATGGACTTGTAAAGTTGTAAATCTTTTTATACGTTTGAACGGCTTTGCTTGCCCAAAAAAAAAACTCGATTAGGTTCTTTCTCGTTAAAGAAACTAGGGAGGTTTTAAACAGAAAATCGAGAAAAGTTCCAGTGGTATGCGTAATACTTCAACCCGAACAGCTGCCAAATAGAAAAGCTTTGCTCACCGTCCAACACAGCGGATTCAGGAATATCACCCGCCCCACAATACATCAACTATTTTTTCAAGTATTCCCAATCTATCACAAAGATAGCAGTAACGATCTAGTACGCACGAGGATATCTGAAGACGGGTAAAAATCTAAAAAAACACCAACACAAACGGAACAGAAATAGAAGATATACCTTGGAGAAAGAACTTAAAAACATTATATCAAAAAACTTGGATTGCATCCCATGGGGTAAAATCCAAGTTTCTATTATGGACCACAAACACCTTAACAGCCCCATTTCAAATGTGGAAGGATCATTTACCTCCAAAACACAGATTCTCGCCTTTTTCTGAGAACTCTTATTTCCATCCAGGTGGCATTAGTCTCAGCAGCAATTGGACCCTTCATAACAGCCTCCAAGACGCCATTTCTTTTCCCAGAGTTTCCCCGGCAAAACCTTCGGGTCCAAACTCCCTTCATTTCTCCAATTTGTCTCTGACCTCAGGGTGCTCCATGCTTTTTACAGTGGACAGATCTACCGACTTAAAGCAGGTAGTTAATTCATCTACCTTCTGCTGCTGAATAAATAAACAAATAGTTATAAGAAAAGGGACCAAAGTCAAAGTTCACAGCATAGACAGACAGAAATAAACAAGCTGCCCCCCAAAAGCACATTCTATAGAACAGAATAAAGCCACCGCCCATACGCCCTCCACTATGCTTCTTGTATGAGGAACCTTCTTTATACTTTTAAGTATTTGTAAACAAACAAAATCATATTAAGCATATGATTCCCAATCCTCCACCTCCACCTACGCCAACATGGCCCCCCACACTATATAGTATATGCTCTGATTGAAGACTTCAAACAAGATCAAAAAAATTGAAAACCAGATTAGTTGCTGGAAAGAATGAAGCATGACGAAAGAAGGCAAAACCTGTAGATTATATTGGGGGATAGAATGCCGTGTCCTCTTCTCTTGCATCACCTTCTGACGGCTCTCGTAGAAATCAAAATCATCCAATATGGATGTTTTTGACACAAAGTTCTTAAAAATATTCAACATTTCTATGCCCTGAAGAAATCTCACCTAGAAATGAAGATAACAAAAATAAGCATGGCAGAAATGGGACGCAAATTCATATAAAAACGAAAAAACAAAAGCAAAAAGCAAAAAATACTTGGGTACTAGTTAATTATATTCACCTCCTGCGTGTCTCGACTGTTAGTTACAGGCTTGTGGTCATTATTCTCCAGGATTATATGGCGCAAATGTAGGTTTGGAACATCTTTTATAACATGCCACTTGACAAGGAAATAACCATTCCACTTATCTTGCTGCCAGAAATCCATGCTCCTACTAAAATCAACTCGACCAATCATCTCAGCGACTCCACAGAACTGACCACTTGCATTAACCTGAACCAGACAAAAAAATAAATAAACAAAAAGACGCCTTAGTTACTGTTTTATGTTCCAGAGCCGAAACTCCTGCATCAGAATCAGTATTTAACTCCAGAGCATACCGAAAAGAAAAGAAACACAGGGCACTTGCTGCCTTTCTCTGCCATCCTTTGTTGTGCATCTTGATATGCACTATCCAGCCTCTTATTCCCGTTAGGAGTACTGGCCCAAACATTGTACTTAACGCTTTTATGTACATCATCTTCACTGTAAGATTTGATAACAAAAAAAACTGCATGATCATATTTGGTCGGAAAGCCGGGAAGGTTATATTGATCCATACTGATGCGAGAGGTTATGCCGTTGCTATTTCTGTTCCCCTCTGTAGCCAGGGCAGCATTGCCTCCGGAAATCAAAACATCTTTTGCATTGGCCGTTCTAGGACCCTGGTTCTGCTCATCAAGCAAACCACTATTGCTAACACTATTGATCTTGCTCCTTGATTTCAGCTTCTCACTGCCTCCCCAACCCCTTGCATCTGCTTTTACACTAACTGGATTGTTTGAACAGAATAATCCACCCTTCCCTTGACTATGGGCTGAAACCTTTAAAACAGAAACGTAATCTTTGGTGAATACATCTGACTGGAAAGATGAACCATGAGGCAAGGCACAAATAACAAAGTCAAGTACGATTGCCCGAGGAGAAAAAGGACATAATATGACACAGCATAATAACTAAAATACCTTGTTCACTGGTTTTGGCTGTTTGCGCATGCCATGACCTGGTGAGACATCCACTGATGGCAGGGAACTGTTAGTATCCAAGGGATTTCTAAACTCAGAAAAGGATTTAGAACGAGGATGAAGACTATTACTTGGGGAAGATAAGTTACTCTTAGGGGTCGGAAACTCTGGAACTCCAGCATAGCTATTTCTACAAGATCCCTCTCCCACAAAAATGGATGGATCCCACATGTAGGTTGATGGCATCAACTGCCCATTAGGAAGCATAGCAGGATAATATCCAGTGGAGGCAATAGGTAGTTGAAGCATGGGGTTTGATGGATATGCCTGTTGATCAACATATTGTCCATCAAAGGAAATTGTAGAGACAGGTAAATATGGAGTGTAACCAGGCTGAAATCCTGGCATCAAGTAGACAAAAGATCCATTATCCGCTTGCACGACCTAAATGAAGAAAAAGCAAAAGTAAGTCCGTTTTGGGGAAATGCCAAATCACATAAGCGCAATACCAGTAGAACAAAATAATTATACAGGAAACACTCACAAATCAAAACCAGACATTGATTGTAAGTTTAGTTAGATTCTAACAGAAAATTCCTATATTTATGACAAAAGGAGGGCCTTTTTTCCTCTTCCATACAGCTGAATTTGCATGACGCAATCTAGATCACAACAAAGTGACTAAAACCACTACAGAACCTAAGATTGTTCTTGGCTCTTGGAAAGGAAGATGAAAAAGAGTGAGCAATAGTGATTTGTGTTTAAAATGCTAAACTCTCTTCTCAATCTTCTCGAGATCTGCAGAATGTAGATGTCGATGCAAAATAAAAATGTTGCAGCATCACTGGATCAGCCATTAGTAGAAACTACAACCTGAGCACCAAACTAATAGCTCAACCAATTGTAAAATAGAATTTTTCTTTCTTCCTCATGGGACATAGAATTCAGACCACAGCCACCAAAAATCAGGAAAGAGATTGAGATACTAACAGGGTACTGAAGTTCCATTCCATCACCATTAACATAGTACCCTTGGTTGTCCAACTCTCTGCAGGAACCATCATAACCTGGCAGCATACTATTGTAAGATGTGAAAACATAATACACAATCAACAGAGAGATAATAATAAAGCAGTGAACTGCATCTGATTAGCGACAGCTAACCTGGATAGTAGTATCCGTAATAGCTGCTGGATGAATAATAAAGGCCTTGATCTGTAGTTAGGGAATCATGTTCAACTTCACTTCCTTTGATACTACCCGTTGCATCTCCAGCAGATGAGATGCACGATGTTGCATCGGATTGCGTGCTTGTGTCTTTTGATGGAGCCTGAAATTGTAAATCCAACTTAACGAATCAGCAAGAGCGCAAAGACTCTACTATCAAAAAACAAGATCGCCATTTGAAGAATCCAATTTGAGAAAACGAATGACGAGAAAAAAAAATCCAAAGGCTCCATAAAGGCATCTTTTAGGTCGTTCAATATCATGCATCTTTATTTGCTCTAGAAGTTAGTAGGCCCAAAACCTGAGACCGATTTTAGTTTCAAGTTTCATTAACCTGTTTAGAGGAGGAAGAGGAGGAAAAAAAAAAAAAAAGGAGGAAGACGAGAAAGATAAAAGATTGTTGCAAGAACATGTTTAAGCACTATTTTTCTTACGGATTTTACTTCCTTCACACACGCTTCCATCCTTGAATATAAAAAGAGGTTCGAAAATTTTAAAAAATACTAATACCACTCCCACGAAATCGAATTGAAACTTGAAAGGGAGATGTCCTTTATCAAGTTTCAGAAATACTGAGATTACCAGATTGGAATCAGCGAGCTCCGTAGAAGGATCAACAACTCTCTTAGGATTCCTCACCATTTCTTCTACTACTAGCAGACTTGAATCTGATAAAGGGAAACAAACAAACAAGATAATATCCATCAGAACGATTATTAAAAAAAAAAAAAAAAAAAAAGCTAAACAACTTTGGTTTTACAAGATTAAGAAGAAGAAAAGAAGAAAAGAGCAAGGAAAAATTACTGGAAAAGTTATTTGTTTCGGACTCCTAAAATATAAATGAGGAATCCGTTAAGGTTTCACAGTTATTTTCCGAAAAATCCAGAAAAGAGAGAAGGCGCAAAGAGCAAGAAATATATTTATAAATCTACAGATACAAATACGTATATACGAATGTATAAGTGGTGTATATAAAGCTTCGATTTAAGGATCAATAAACATAGAAACTATCCAGAAATCTCCCAAACAGACTATTCCAAACAAGATAATGTCTTACTGTACGGACAGAGAGAAAGAGAGAGAGGGAGGATACGGTGACGTTGCAGAGGAGCAGCGATTTGAGGAGGCGCGAGATGACAGCAGTGGAAGCCTGGAAGGAGTTCGATTAGAGTTGCTTTTGGAAATTTGTAATCTCTTTTCACCAGCTTCAGATGAATCACCAAGGTCCAATAAACGGAGAAAGAGCTCCCAAAGAATCGAAAGAGACGAAAAATTGTCGCGGGAAGAGAAAAACGAAAAATTGAAAGGCTCGGAAATGAAACGTTTTATAAGGCCGCGCGGATTTATTAGATTTGGACAAATATTAGGTTAGAGAGGGATCCAGAAAAAATGAAAAAAAAAAAAAACAAATTCCCAGTGGTCAGGTCGCGACGTAATGGAGTCCCTGATCTCTTCTCCTTACGGTATGAAACCAGGCTGTACCTGTCCTCGCTCTAAAAGTGAGAGTTAAGAGGGAAATGGCTGATGACGAGGATTCCACGAGATTAAGCAAAGAGAAGCCTAAGGAACTGTATCAACGTTACGTCACGGTAGGACCAGTCGACAGTGGTGAGGCTTCCACGTAATCCCGAGAACATCGTCTCTCTCTCTCTCCCTAGTCCCTCCCTCTCTGCTTAAACTATCGTGGAATCTTCTTGTAGTGGCAGTATCAAATTTCTGGTTCATATTTTTATTATTTAAAGTATTTAAATTATAATAACAACTGCATGTAAAATGCGTACTGTTTACATGCATGTCGACAAGCACCATCCTACCGCCGACAGCTTAAAAACTTTGGCAGTAATAAAATTTCACCACTGAATAATTTGAAAATAAAAACATTCACAACTCTTAACACTTAAAATCTCAAAAAAAAAAAAAATCAACATGTACAAACTCTAATATCTTTTTATACTACCTCTAACAATTTTTCATACAGAAAATTCAATTAAATTTTCTCTCTATATTTTTATTAAAAAATTTCATCAAAACATCTTTCTTAATTTTTTACAAACTCTTATAAAAATTAATATACAATTAAATATCTTTAAAAAAATTACTAACTTTTACAACCACCATAAAATTCTAACCTATCTAAATATTTAGACTATTATCAACTTTACTATAAATTTTGAGAATTTTTTACAGCCGAACATCACTTTAATGAATAGTTTGAGAAAAATAATAAATTAATTACGTCTTCTAGGAAACAAAATACCGCTATTTCTCCAATATTCTAATTCAAATATTATCTGTTTGAGAATATATCATTTTGATGGAACCAATAATTCCCCGTAATAGGGAACAAAAAATTATCTACATATTTGCGCAGAAATTTCTTTTGGAGTTAGTTATCAACCCCGTTTTACAAATTATACAAATTATTATCCTACGCAATTCATGTTCAGGTCAACTCATTAACTTGTAAGGTACACCTACGCAATGTTAGTTGAGATCGTTATAGTATACATGAAGGAAAAATTGAAGCATGAAGATTGTGCATTTAGGCGTTGCACTTGTTCTTTTCCTCTAATTTATGTTATTAGACTTTATATATATGATATAGTTTAATTGCTTAACATGATTAAGTTATAATGAAACGTAGATGTGACGGGCCAGGTCTAAATTAATTCTTGGGATTAGTAAATCAATGACACAGAAGGAACCTGCCCTTGACAATGAGCTATGAACGTTCTGCCGGCGCATGCATTCCCTCCCATTCAAAGTTCTGGAAATTAATATTGGATTTTGGCATTTAATATTAAATTAATGCAGGCAAGAAAATTGTGTTTGATCTTTTGTCTTCTTCTTTGCTTGTTAGTTTTCTTTCTTTCCTCTAGCTCTAGGTGAGCATTAAACTTTGACGTTTCCAAGGAAACCGGCCGAAGCTGAGGGAGGGAGATCGAATCAGAAGAAACTAGAAGCGGCAGGTCGGCCAGAGAGCCATATATAGGCGCCCATTGTCATTTGTCAAGGTTTGCTTAGAGGCAAAGTATTCCCAGCCATCCATCCAGAATTCAAAGTCATGGCAAAGAAAATAATTGAGTTTCTGTTATTTCTTAAATTATAGAGAGCCTGAACTGCCACGTTGACCCCTTAACATGGCGTGCACGTGTAGTGCTCTATTGACACTGAACTACCGGATTTGGATAATACTATATTATATTATATTCCTATATATACATATTACAAAAATTCCTCTTCTTCATGTAATTTAGGAGTAACGCTACAGGAAACAAAACAGAGTTTGGTCAGTGTTTATCTTTTGGGAATAAGACCACCAAGATTAATACACAAGATCTCAGAAAAACCAATTACATTAATTAAACTCCAGTTCTTGACTCATTCCTTCTGTTGGTCTTCCCGCACCCATTAACCAAACTTTTCATCTTAACCAACGATGCAATGTCACTGAATATTACATGCACAGTACTGATGCACAACTCGCGTTTCCTTACTACCAATGACCATGTAGTCTGCTGTTCCTTTCTCTCCACAGGCGTTACATAGCAGCTCCAAGCACTAACTTCCTTATGTATTCATCAAGGAAGGTCCAAATTAAGAGTTTGCTCGGGACACATAAATAGGCATGTTTCGCTAACGAATAACGAGCCATTATTAAATCACATATCATATAGGCGGAACAAATTTAGATATCGACTGATAATTGATAGTGAAATATTTTCAGTTAGCCATCTTAAAACATTTCGTGGATTGCAATGTTAAGATTGGAGTCATTGGACAGAAAGATATTTCTGGGGCAAGTAGTTAACCCTAGGGATTTATAGGGAAATAACTAAAACTAAGGGATGGAATTGAGAAAAAGTTAAACCATAAAGACTAGCCAAATAATTAAGCCTTATTTATTTAATGAGATTAACCTGCTTATATAAGGTCTCTGAGCTCATGTAAGCTCATGTAATTTGATCATGTTCTATAATTGAGTATGAATATTTTTCTTAAAAAGGAATCTTGTTCCAAATGCAACGGATATAAATAACTTAAATATTGGCCGGCGGCTAGAGAATAATATTGTATTTCGATCCAGCAACTAATATTGTCAGGAGTAGGTTTTGCTTTGACCGTTTCTTCTTCTTAGTATGATAGCGGTTGAGCTGAGAGAGGAATAACATATTAATGAAGAATATTGGTATAAGCTAATAAAAATTATCTATATGTTCAATGACATTATTAGTATGATCATGCTATTGTACATGTGTTGAGTTGCTGTATAGACTATTATTTAGCCTTGCTACATTTAATAATTAGGACTAGGGCTGTAAACGAACCAAGTCGAGCCGAGTAGTGACACATAATAAAAGCTCAAGCTCAAGCTCGGCTCGTTTAACACATATAGTTCAAGCTCGAAAATCCTTGTTCAAACTCAGCTCGTTAAATTATAAACAAACAAACGAGTTCGAGCTCGTTTTGTATTTTTAAAATTAGGGAGAACTTTTTTCAAGATTTGAAATTATCATACTTTTGGCACTCAAAATTTTGGCCCTAATTAAATACAAAATACAAAATAATCTCTCTCTCTCTCTCTCCTCATTACCATGTAATTATGTATAAAAGTTATAAATTTATGATCTAAAGTATAATTAACATAGGTCAATAGTGGAGACATCTATTCCTAAAGATAGATATTGCTCTTAGCTTATGAATTACGATAATATCAGTTGTATTTTGACTCGATAAAATCTCAATGGTACATTTGTCATCAAGTATAGACTACTCTATGTCTTAAGGTATACTAAAAATGACCTATTAATTAAATTAGAGTTGCTTCCATGCTTATCCGCTATTCCACAATAAGGAACTTCTCTAATCTTAACCTTCTATGTACAAAATCAAGTTTAGTTATTTATACTTTTGTCAAAATTTGACATATATTGAATATCTAGATCATTGGATTGTAATGATGAAAGTTATGAAGATGAAGATTAGCGGAATTTTTTATGAAAGAATTTTTAACTTCGTATTAGCTATATAAATATACAAATAACTTTGAATTACTATGAAAATGTTAAACTAACATGTAACTCATATGTTATATAAATTGAAGTAGCTAAATTTTAAGTAAATATAAAATGGTAAAACATGTAATTACATATATGTGGTAATAACATAAAAATTAAGAAACAGACCTTGCAAAGTGTTTCAAACTTAAATTAAAATGCATAACAAAATGTATGAATAGATATACATACATTAATATCAAACAAAATGACAACCTATTAAAAACATTTTGTTTTATATAAATGAAAAAATATTTAATTACATATGTTATAACAAATATATTAAATCGAGCTTAAACTAAAATGCATAACAAAATATATATATATTCAAAAATGACATATACATATATACATTTTATAACGTAACTTAATATGATAATATCATAAAAAATTAATATAAACCATAACACATGCATATATATATATATATATATATATCATAGTAAGAATATAAATATATTTTTTATTTACATGTATTTTTTTAATACAAGCATTTAAATGAGCCGAGTCGAGCTTTTATATGAGCTTTGTTTGCGAGCTTACATCAAACCGAGCCGAGTTTAACCGAGTTTGACTCGTTTAATATTCGAGCTAGAAATGATGTTCGAACTCGGCTCGTTTATTAAACGAACAAAGCTCGAATTGAGCTTATACGAACCGAGTTTAAGTTGTTCATAAACGGCTCGATTCATTTACAGCCTTAATTAGGACTGAAGTGGTGTTGATAGTGCTAGGACCTGAACTGATAGAAGTGAAGGTGCCCTAACTCTGTATAACTATTTTTCCTATCTAATAAACTTATCAATTACCAAAAGAAGATTAGGTTTAGAATGCTAGCTTTTTATTATACAAGTAAAGAGATAAGTCATTTTGCGCCTCAAACTACTAAAATAATCTGAAGCAGGGATCTCGATTACTACATTTGACACATTGAATCTTAAACTACTAAATTTCATCGATTTGTATCGCTAAAATCCATGTCACATGTGTTATAAATAATCAATATTGTGATACGATTTTGACTGTCATATTTTTTTTTTATGGCATAAACTCATTGATTTTGAAAGTTTGGGACTCAATGTATTAAAATTAAGTGATAGTTGAAATTCCTATTTGAGATTATATTGATAGTTTAATAATTTAGAAGCGAAAATGACTTTTTACACTAGAATTAAAGCTTCACGCAACTCAATCCCTTACATTTGTTCGAAGACTTGGGTCGGTGTCCTTAGGTTTTTTTTTTTTTTTTTTACCCTCTTCGCTCCACTAGCCTTGATTGTGAATACAAATGTTTCAGACGGAGGAGTGTGCATCTGTATTTTGCGCGTTATTTGTCGTGCGACCTGCAGGCGGACGATCTATGCGTGATGATCTTTCAGGCCACACCATCCCGACGTGACACATAATACGTAATGAAAATAGATTGGAAACATAAGTTGACTTTACAGAGTCTATATCATGAACACCGATCGAACGATCACTGCTAGCTTCAAAAAAAGAAAAGAAGATAGTTGTAAGAATGAAAATTTGAAATTTCTATGTGTTTACAAATATACATGTCCGAGTCGCTGTATATATATATATAGACGGCCTTGATGCTTGTTTAACCGTCTATAAATTAGAATTGGAGACATGGGTGAAGAAACTATAAATGAGAATTAAATTACATATATAAATCTGTTAAATTTAATTTTTGTAGGGCTATAAATATTTTTTTATATAATTAAATAGAATTAAGTAACCAGTGATTCAAATAATATTATAACATTAGCATTTATTCTATTTACAAAATAAAGAATTAATCAAGCAGCTCATGTATATGACCTTCCTTGAAGGTTTTGCGCACGGTTCGTCGCCATAATTGTTTCAGACTAGTTAATTGAAGTTCTCTCTTTCTTAGTATGACAACTTACTCTTATAATAGATGATCAAATTGTAAAAGAAATAGACAATATAACAATAAATGATATCCGTAAAAATTTCCGCAATGCATTTGTAAATAACAGAGCAACATGAAATGGGCCTGAAGTCACCAAACGACAATAGGTTAGGCACTTTAGAAAGACAGCCGTACGTATGGTTTACCACTCGAAGGAGCCGAGAGGAAGCAAAGGAGGACTTCACCGCATCAATAACAAAAGGACCAATAACCGGCCAAGCACATGTGAAGAAGTTCGAAATTGTACACATCGGGATCCGAGGCTTTCCCTTCTTTGATCGAAAAAATTGCCTTCTTAATCTCAACACATAACTCTGCTTGCTGTTCTCATCAAGTCTTATGGTAACTAGTTGATTGATTGATTAAGGATAGGGGTGAACAAGTAGAAATTTGATTCGATTTTTAGACTGAAATTTTGTCGGACTGGATTTCCAGTTGTACTTAAAATTAAGGATCGGATCGGACCCCTTATAAGCGGTCCAATTCGGTCCTATTGAACCACTTAAGTGGTCTAGACCCTTTTTTTTTTTTTAAAACTTTTATTTTATTTTTATTTTTCATTTTTAACTCACATCTTAAGATAAAAAAAGTTAGTTCCAAATGTCTTAAAAAAAACTTAAGTACCATAAGTCAAAATAAAAAAAATTATAAAAGTGTAAAAAAGTGTTATGTTAGTATTAAAAAATTAAAAAAATATATTTATTAATTATATTAAAATATTCGGTTCGGACCGAATCTCAAAAGACATGGACTGGACCGGATATAATCGATTTTACAAATTCAATCTAGACTGGACCGGATTTTGACTACTAAGATTATAAATTCGATCCAGTTTGTGGTATGATTTGTACAACCCTAATTAAGGAGAGGTCAATTAAAACCACAATAGATAGGTGAGGCAAATATTCCCCATTGCATAGATGATGTTTTCTGATGTTGGTTTTGGCTTCCAAATGAGGGATCATTATCATCCCTTGGTGGGGTTCATTGCCTAAATTGATATGGACGCGCTGCACACAAAAGTTGTCGGAGGTGTGTATTGTCTTTGAACGTAGTACCTGTCACACCCGCAAACGGTAATATTATTTGTGGCAGTTCAGAAAAGTACTGCAGAGGACAAAAATAGAAAAATAAAGCAAAAGGTGGGTAAAGAGGAAAGTAATTATTTTTATTAATTTGTTGGGAAGTCCAAAGAAGATCAGAAAGAGGGGAATAGTGATTCATCCCTACTAGTGACAATACTTTATTCGAATATTTTTATTAATTTTAATAACAAGTAGAGTATAAAAAAAATAATTTATCAGAAACAAGTTGGTATCTGCCAGGTTCAAATTCCTTGGATTTAACAGAATAAAAAATTAGGATTTGAGGAGATATAGGTTGTGTTTGAATATCAAAATTTTAGTGTGGTTAAAATTTTGGATATAGAAGTTAGTAAAAAAGTGAAGAGAGAGAGTAAAAAAGTTGGTGAAAAAATAAAAAAGTTGATAAAAAAATAAAAATTTTTATGAAAGTTGATGAAAAAGGTGAGGAGAAAGGGATTTTTATAATGATGATAAAATTTTGAAAAACAAAAATTTTAGCCGCTGAACACACTTATAATATTCCACTAAATCCCTTCAAATCTTCTCCACTAAAACAATAAAATAAATTAGAAATCTACGTGAGAGTATAAAACAAGTCGACCCTTTCTCGGCTCACAGGCAAAGATGATTATTATAACCCAAGAGCATTCCTAATTGGGTCGAGCTTGTTGGGCCTGAGATCGGTCATGTTTGGACTAGATAAAAAATATTTCAGTAAATAATTCAAAAGATGGCCCAATTAGTTGTTCTAGGTATGCCTCTGTTTAGATGGGCTTAAAAAGTTTTCAGAATTTTTTTATAAATTTCAACCACCTTTCATAAATTCCAACACATTTTTTTCTAATCCCATCAAAATCTACACTAATTCTAATAAAAAAATATTTCAAATTTTTTTTTTTAAACATCCAAACCAGCGTCGGAATATTTTCTAGTCTATTATGAATGGTTTTACAGTAGGGAGAATAAAAGTATTGAGTAATTTCTTATATGTTCTTGTTCGGTATAAGTAATTACTAATTTACAATTTCAACTTTATATATATATATGCAAGAAAAGTCTTATGTAGAAGGTTAAAAGCTTAGTAAAAAAAGACTAAATTATTCCGTTAGTCCTTGTGGTTTATACTTTTTCTAGTTTAGTCTTTAGGGTAAATTTTATCTTATAGAAATCTTTAGGGTAGGGACTTTTTTCCTAGTTAAGCCTTCTGTCCATCTTATTAATGGAAGTACTGACATGGTTAAAAGAAATGTTTACATATGAAAATAAGAATCAAAGTGATAAAATCCTAATCACATAAAAATATTTTCAGCAAGGTCATCATCCTAGCAATTATTTAAAAACAACATAATTGGTAAATTCATTATATAAACAAAAAAAAAAACTAATATGACTTCAAAGATAAATAAAGGGTAGCATTGACATTTAAAGAATATCCATCTATAAAAATTAAAATATATACACTATCTAAGCACTAAGAGCATTATTAGTAGCTTCTTCATATTTGGATCTCTACTTTAACCAAAATGTGCACTTCTCTATTTTAACTATTAACTTTTTAAAAATATCCCCAGCAGCTTCTCTATTTTAACCATCTACTTTTACTATTCTATTAAAATATTATTTTTCAAAGATTTCTCTATTCTTTCTTTAACATTTATTTTTTTGTCAAAATGAAAGAGAGAGAGAGAAAAATTGAAGGAAATAGAAAAATGAAAGAGAAATTATATTATTATTTTAATATGAAGAAGTGAATAGTGGTTAACGGTTCACTTGTTAAATTTTTTTGTTAACTTTTGTTAAAATAGATAAGCTGCAAAACACACATTTTTAACTATTTGGCTATATTGGTTCTCTATTCTAGCCAAAAAGCTAGAATAGAGAACCTGCTAATGATGCTCTAAGAATTATAACAATGAAACGAAAATCTTATTAATAAGGAAAATCTATTCATTATGTTTAATTTAGATAGTTTTAGAAAAGTCTAAACGGGAGGGGGTGTCACATATGCTTAAGAAAAAAAAAAACTAACTTATATATTTTATTTCAATTGGTAAATTATAATCATAGTATGGTATGGTGGTAAGTATCAACATCTGTAGCAGGATTAATAAAATAATAATAATAAAAGATATTTATGGGACTAAGTGACACATGTAATTTGTAAAAAAAAGAGGGGGGGGGGTGTGGAAATACCAAATAAATAGTTCAACTAGAAAGAAATGGTCGAACCAAAACTAAAGCGAATCTGAAGTGGGTTTGTCCTAGACTTCAACGCCACTTCTAATAACGGTAAATTCCAGTGGTCAGGTCTCGACGGAATGGGACTATAATGGGAGTCCTTGATTTCTTCTCCTTACGGTATGAAACCGGGCTATACTTGCTCTAAAAGTTAGAAGAAAACCTAATCCTAATAGTGAGGCCTTGCCAGTTGCCACCGCCAGTCTTCCTCCCTCAGCCGCCGCCACTCTTCAGTTATCCTTGCCGTCACCTGTCGCCGGTCTCCTTGCCCTATACAGAGCTTTAATCCTTCGCAAATTCATAGCCTCTTGTTCCTTAGTCACCGTTGACAGCTCTTTAGTAGAGTGCCATGTAAGCTACTCTCTCTCTCTCTCTCTCTCTCTCTCTCTCATATGTTATCTGATTTACATTTCTGCAACACATCCCTCCGTATATGTACTGCATATTTTTTTTGAAGTCTTTCCTTTATCTAGCATATGGACTAATTTGCTTCATGTGCCTTTGCAGTTGGTGATCTGAATCATCTGATCTTAGTAAAAAAAGAAGAAGTCACAGCCTTCATCCTTCCTAGCCTACCTCAGTAACCTCATTGCTCTCAGGTAATTTTTTAATGTTGTTTTCTTCGTTATAAAATTTATTATTAGATTATAAATTCACGTGTTGCTTGCTGTTGTTAATTTATTAGATTGATTTATCGATGTTGTCACTGGCAGTGCCCTCAGGACATTTCATTGCTAGTTGCTGCCTTGCTGGGTATATTCTCAGGTCAGTGTATATTCCAATATTTTATAAATTAGGGGTAAAGTCATAGTTAGCCCCATAAGTATGAGCAAAAATCAAATCGGTACCCCTAATTATCAATTCGGCGATTTGAGACCTATAACTTTTGAAAATCATCAATTCTAGCCCCCCGTCTAAATTGGACGTTAAATCCAACAGAAAATCATGCAAAATGACCAAAATACCCCAAGATAAAATTACCAAACAATTCATTAAAAATAAAAAATGAAATTTCTTTTAAAAAAGTAATATTTTTTAAATAAAACTATTGAAACACTATTTCAATAAAATATTTATTTTTAATTTATTTCTTAAATTTTATTATTTTTATTTATTTTTTAAAATTTAGTCTTGGAGGGGCATTTTGGTCATTTTGCATGATTTTCATCGGATTTAACGCTAATTTAGACGGGGGGCTAGAATTGATGATTTTCAAAAGTTATGGGTCTCAAATCGCCGAATTGATAATTAAGGGTACCAATTTGATTTTTGCTCATACTTATGGGGCTAACTATGATTTTACCCCTATAAATTATTAATGAATATAATTATATGGAGATTGGAGGGCTTGTTGAATTGGTTTGTTGGAGATTGGAGATTGGGTTGTGTTGGGGATTGGAGATTGGAGATTGGCTTGTTGAATTGCTAATTGGTTGATATGTTATATGCTGAATTGGTTTATTGCTGAATTGTTGATTTGTTAATTAGAGCTAATTGGTTGATCTGTTATATGCTGAATTGGTTTATTGCTAAATTGTTGATTTCTTAATTAGAGACGAATGTTGATCTGTTTGTTGCTGAATAACATGTTGAATTGTTGATTTGCTAATTGGTTGATCTGTATTTTCACGTCTATTTTTTGGTTGCTGAATGACATGTTTAATTAGAGACGAATGTTGATCTAATGATTGCTGATTTGGTTGCTGAACAATGGTTGCTGATTTGATTAATATCGTCTATTTGTTGCTGATTAATGGTTGCTGATTTTGCTAATATGTAAACTCTAATGATTGCTGAATAATGGTTGATGATTTGATTAATATCGTCTATTTGTTGTTGATTAATGATTTGGGGTGAATTAATTGTTTATCAAATTTCTTGAATTGAGTTGTATAATTTAACAGATGGAACAAATAAACTTTAATGATTTGGGTACCCCTACTATTCTTTTGTAACATCTTGGTACGTTCATGTTTAAGAGGATGCCAATGAAACTTTGTTCATACCAAAAGAAACGGAAAAAAAAACAACATATAAGATTATCTAAGTGATTTTGTTTCCAAGGACATGTCTGTCAAAATGGGAGTTGATGGAATTACACCATGGTTTTCTGTAATCGAAGAACACACACAATATGTTATTTGCAGACATAGTAGAAAATTTCACTAGGGTCATACTTCTAAGCATAACAATGAGGTAGAGAACCCCCCCACATGAATAATCTGAGCAGAATACGGTAAGTGCTCTCCTAATTAATTGGTAAAACAAGAAAGAAAGGAGCCTAAGGAATACCCACCAAAGGGTTGTTTGATATATTTCTCCTTAACAAAGGATAGTCTGGTGTATTTCTCCTTAACAAAATTGAACTGTAAGTGATTTAGTTGATCAAGATGCATAAGGAGAAATATGGGAATGCACTGATATCAGCATCGGTCCAGCACAATCATAGGAGAGTTTAAAAGCTTAATGTCATACGGAAAAAAATCTTAGTTGTCAAAGCAAAGTTCTCGAAAAGAAACAAACTAATCTCACAAGTACTATGTCTATAGAATGCAGAAGAAGCTGCTAGAAGGAACATAATTAAATTGAAACTACGCACTAATTCCTCAATATCAAAACAAATAGTTGATGGAACCCAAAGATTGCAAACCAAGAACAGCTCCTTCTGGGTAGGAGAGACCACAAGAGACGCTAAAACCTTTCTTATTCCCCAACCGACGGAACAATGAGTTTCAAATACACTGAAAGATGCCACTGTTTGGAAACACAAATAGATAACAACTAAACTAATAAAAAGAATTAATAAAACACACTGCACTAATTAAAACCCACAACCAAACATTGGAGCAAACACATGGCAGCAAGCAAATAAACCGAACTACTCCAAATAGCGTGGATTTGGCATGTGTCTCTACTTTGACCTCCTAGGTGCATCAGTCGCCCCGCCTACAAATGGATCCTTGTCCTCAAGGATCAAGGCAGGAAACTGCTCGCGAAGATGATCAACTGCTTCCCATGTAGCATCCTCCAAAGGTAAATTTTTGCATTGAACAAGCGCTTCAGTTAGATACTTGTTGGGGCCTTTCTTAACCCATTGGTAATCACGAATAGCCTTTGGTTCCAGCTGTGGAACTCCTTTTTCAAAAAATGGTGGTAAAGACGGCTGCAACTCCTCCATAGATCCCACCTTTCGCTTGAGTAGGGAGACATGAAATATAGGATGAACTTTTGCCCCCTCTGGAAGATCCAATTTGTATGCAACGCTTCCAATTTTTTCTAAAATCTGATATGGCCCAAAAAATTTGCTGGCTAACTTTTGATGTGCACGCCTAAACACAGAGCTCTGTTGATAAGGTTGTAACTTAAGATAGATCCAATCTCCAACTGCAAAATTCACATTCCTTCTTCGAGCGTCAGCCAACTGCTTCATACGGTTACTGGATTTTTCTAGATTAGCCTTGAGTAGTTTCAATATCTCATCTTGTTCCATTAATGCTTTATCCACCTCTGCCACGGGAGAGACTCCAAATAAATAATTGGGTATGATAGGTGCTTCTCGACCATACAATGCCTTGAAAGGAGTCATCCCTGTGAAACTATGATACATAGTATTATATTAAAATTCAGCCCAAGGCAAGAATTGTACCCAAGATTTTGGATTATGACTAACAAAACACCTTAAATATTGTTCCAAACAATGATTAACCACCTCAGTTTGGCCATCCGTTTGAGGGTGATAAGTAGAACTCGTTCTTAGCTGAGTTCTCTGCAACTTGAAAAAACTCTTGCCAGAACTTGCTAAGAATAATTGGATCTATGTCAGATATAATGGAATTAGGAACACCATGCAATCTCACTGTTTGTTGAACAAATATCTCTGCCACACGCTTAGCGGTGTATGGGTGTGTCATTGATATAAAATGAGCATACATGGTAAGCCGATCCACCACAACCATAACAGAATCACTACCTCTAGAAATAGGTAAGCCATCAATAAAATCCATAGAGAGATCCTCCCATACCTGAGTAGGGATAGGAAGTGGCTGCAATAGCCCTACTGGAGATCTCGTATCATTTTTATTTTGTTGGCACACCCCGCAAGCTGCAACATAGGATTCCACATCTTTCTTCATACCTTCCCAATAAAATACATGTGACAATCTTCTATAAGTTCTCAACACTCCAAAATGTCCTCCCACCTTTGAATCATGTAACTCATGCAAGAGCCCCTTAGAGAAATCTGAATTTGGAGGTATTACTATCCGCCCCTTAAAATATACAAGACCATCACGAAACAAATATGCCATTTGCAGATTTGGATCCTTGGCTATTTTCTCTCGTAATTGGACGAAGTATGGATGGTGAGAATTAGCTTCCTTAAGATCCTTCCACAATGAGACTTGGGAATATGTCAAAGCATGCAATACTGGAGCATATCCACGCCTAGACAAAGAATCAGCTGCTGAATTTTCTTTACCTGGCTTATATATAATCTCATATTCATAACCAAGAAGTTTTGAGACCCATTTTTGCTGCTCTGGAGTCGATACTTTTTGCTTTAAAAAATACTTCAAACTCCTCTGATCAGTACTAATAATAAACTTGCGTCCCAACAAATAGGATCTCCACACCCGTACTGCCTCTAAGATAGCGAGCATCTCTTTAGCATAAATTGACCACGCCTTCTTAGGTGGTCCCAAAGTTTTGCTGAGAAATGCAATTGGTCGCCCTTGTTGAGCTAAAACTGCCCAAATTCCTTCTCCAGAAGCATCAATTTCTACAACAAAAGTTTCTCAAACTTACAATAATAACCAGTGAGTCCCAAAAATCCTCTGAGCTCTGTAACATTTTTTGGAACCGGCCAATCTTGCATAGCTTCCACCTTTGAATAATCCACCTGCACCCCATTCTGAGAGATAATGTGGCCCAGATAGTCTACTTCCAATTTCCCAAAAGCACATTCAGATGGTTTGACAAAGAATTTATACCGTTTGAGAATGTCAAAAACTAACCTGGGATGCTTCAAATGTTCTTTCCACTCTTGATTGTACACAAGAATATCATAAAAAAACACCAAAATGAACTTACGAAGATATGAACGAAAAATCTCGTTCATGGCTGCTTGGAATGTAGAAGGGGCGTTACACAATCCAAATGGCATTACTAGGCACTCATTGTGCCCACTGTGAGTCCTGAAAGCTGTCTTTGGAATATCATCGGGATGTAGCCTTATCTGATGGTATCTTGCTCTCAAATCAAGCTTGGAAAAATATACAGCTCCATGTAACTCATCCAACATATCGTCCACTGTAAGAATAGGAAAACGATCCTTGACTGTCGCTGCAATCAAAGCTGTGTAATATGCACAAAATCGCCATGACCCATCTTTTTTTTTTTTACAAGTAAGACCGGTGAAGAAAAAGGACTATTGCTAGGTCATACAAGGCCACTTGTCAACATCTCTGCTACTTGCCTTTCAATTTCATTCTTCTGGAAGTGGGCATATCTGTAAGGTCGGACATTAATACCCCCTAACTCTTGCTTGGGGGTAACCCCTTTGGTTCATTCAATACATGCTGGAACTCCTTCAGAATTTCATTGATGTCCTCTGCCACCACAGTTTTGTCCCCTTCTTGTACTAACCGACACCCAATAGCAAATAACTCTCCTCCTCCACGCATCTCATGCTCCAAAGCTTGGACAGTGACAGCTTGTATTGTGGCACACGAAGGCCCTGAAATAATGCACTTTTGACCCTCTTTTTTGAATTCCATACTCATTTTCTTCCAATCACAGAGAGTGGGTCCCAATCCTTCCAACCATTGAATCCCAAATACAATATCCAACCCCGTGAGATCCAAGGAAAACAAAGTTATCACAAATTGAATTCCTTGAATAACCACTACTACGTCTAAATATTTTTCTCTGCAAAGCAAGCGTTCCCCGTTAGCTACTTTAACCACAAATTCTTTGATAGGAGTTATCGGTAAATTTAGTTGTCGAGCCACATGAGAGTCAATAAAATTGTGTGTGGATCCACTGTCAATGAGAACGGTGACCCCTTGTTTGGAGACATGTGCCCTTACCCGCATAGTACATGGACCCGTGTACCCAGTTAAAGCATGCAATGATATTTCACTGTGCCCATCCTCTCTCTTTTCATAATTTCCTTCCACAACTTCGTTCCCATCTTCTTCAAGACATTCATGTAACCGATCCCCGTTATCATCATTAGCCACAGTTTCAATCAGAAAAAGTTTTGGCTTTTGGAATTTGTGTCCAGGTACTAAGTGCTCATCACAATTAAAACAAAGACCCTTTCTCTTTTTTTTTTGCATCTCCTCCCAGGATAATTGTTGAAGGGAGTGCTCCCGAAATTCCCAGACTTGGGCGCACTTTCACTGGAAATTGAAGAGCGAAATTGTGGAGGTTTCAGATTTGTCTTGGCCCCCTCTATTTTTCCTGGTCTCCTCGGCCTGCCTAACTGATCATCCTTGAGCCTTGCTAATTCAATTGTTTCTCTTAATGTTTTGGGCCGAAACATTCTAACCTTATCTGCCACTTCCTCCTTCAAGCCACCCAAGAAAGCTCTAATCAGAGCAGATTGTGGCCACCCATGTACCCTATTCGCAAGTCTCTCAAATTCTTGTTGAAATTGACGGAGTGAACCTGTTTGACGAATCCTGGGTAAAGCTTCATCATCATTGACGTATTCGGTTGCGCCAAATCTTGCCAATAGTTCTTGTTCAAAAATTAGCCATGACAACACTGAATTATCTTCTTGGTAAACCTGTTTGCGAATCCCATTGTAGCCATTGATAGTAGCTTCTCCTTCAATTGTAGCCATTGATAAAGGTGATAAGCAGCCAATGGAACTCTCTGCTCGTTTGGAGTCTGCTGAAAAGCAAAGTATTGGTTGACTCTGTTCAACCAAACAGTCGGCTCCTCCCTAGAAAATCTCGGAAAGTCAAGTTTGAATTGTCGGGGAAAGGACTGTCCCTCTTCCTCATGGCAATTCCCAGATCGTGATGACGAACCTCCCTCCTGAAACGACGGTGGTTGCACAGAGTGAGAGCCCCCATTATTTGTCTATATCTTTTCCTTCGAAATAGCATTCAAAATCTCTCTGACAGAGCCTCCCAATTCTTGGAACTGAGCACTGTTGCCAACCTCCATTCGAGACATACTCTCGTCCAAACGCGAAATACCTTCTCGCAGAACATTAACATCAGCCTCCAACTTTTCTATTCTATCTTTATTTGTCGCCATCAACAACGGCTCTGATACCAAGTTGATGGAACCCAAATATTGCAAACCAAGAATAGCTCCTTTCGGGTAGGAGAGACCACAAGAAACGCTAAAACCTTTTCTTATTCCCCAACCGACGGAACAATGAGTTTCAAATACACTGAAAGATGCCACTGTTTGGAAACACAAATAGATAACAACTAAACTAATAAAAAGAACTAATAAAACACACTGCATTAATTAAAACCCACAACCAAACACTGGAGCAAACACATGGCAGCAAGAAAATAAATCAAACTACTCCAAATAGCGTGGATTTGGCATGTGTCCCCGCTTTGACCTCCTAGGTGCATCAATAGCACTTCGTAAATTAGCACTTTGAAATAGTAGGCCTCACCAGAAAGAAAATTGAACAATGCATCACATTCTCTTATTTCTGACAAAATAGAGAAACCATACCTTCTTTCGCATCCTCCCGTTTCGTATTTTTACACTTTCTCTTCTAGTATTTGCCTTTGCTTCAACAACCAATGGCCTCAAAATGAAATCTATGAAAAATAAAACATTCAAGTCAACCAAGAGTAATTTGTACCAAACATGTCATACACAAACATAGTTAAACAGTTGGATGTTAAACACGAGATAGTTGACTCCAGCGTACCCTGGATAAATGCCATCTGGCTTGTTTCGAATGTCAGTAGTTGGACTTCGATACAGGAGATCGGACAAGGAAAACACCATAAAACATGTACCAAACAAGGCTTTTCTTGCACCAAATGAGATTGACCTTAATGGAAAAGGAATAACCTATGAGTAAAAGGGATTATTGTTGGTGCTTTCTACACGTATTTCAGCTTCAATCAAACTACAAATGCTGCCCCGTTGGCTGTCACAAGTGGGGAGCGGGGGTTCTTATCCTATCCTATCAACTTATCCATAAAACAAAACAAAAAAGGTTCCACTGCCACACTTCTTCCATTTGTCCCTAGTTGGATAGAAACGTGTCATCGACCAATACGTGTTGTTATAATTTTTTAGAATTTAGGTGATGTAGGTTGGCACAGAAATTTTTTTAACCCTAATAAGTATTTATAAACTTTAATATTTTTTTTTTCAAATTCTAATATTTTTTCACAAATTCTAACACTTTCATTTAAATAAATAAAATTTAAAATTTTGTTATTCAAAAATGAATCTAGGATGCACAAGGTCAAGATTATTTCTCTATAAATAGGTCAAAAAGTATTTAAGAACACAATGAACAATCACGCAACTTGACACCGAAGATGGTTATGAAGAGAGTATTTTTCTCTCTGAGCCCTTGGCCTGTTTGAATCCACTAATTTCCAAATTTAATTACATAGTGATCAATCGATTACACTAACCTAGCTAATCTGACCATAATGAATCTTACCCGAACTACCTTTATTTGAATTTGCAATTTGTAGGGACATAGAACTCAATGTCCACTTGAAAATTAGATTCTTCACATATCTTGATCTTCACGCACAAACCTTGTGCAATAAATGCCAATAACTGGAACTTCTTTATCTCCAAGACATCTGGAATCTTCACACTCACTGGTGTGTAGGGGTTGGTGATCAAGGAGATCTTTCAGAGATGATCTATATCGATAATGATAGCAACACTCTTAAAGAATCTTCATACACACAGGAAATAGAGCAAGGATAGGATTTTCTTGGAATGTCTCTCTCTAAATCTGTCAATCTCTTGAATATATGATTATGTGTCTTTCTAAAAGTTTCTGGAATGCTTTTTGTAAGAAGGGGGTCCTGGTAACTTTCTAGCTCACATTTCAAGGCTTCTAACAGAAATTTTTAACGCCACAGCTCTTTTTGTTAAGACAGTTACACATCGAGCTACAATCAGACTCCCATTGAACTTCAGCACCCTTCCAGACTTTCTCAAAAGAGGCCATGTGTCTGCAACTCTTTCAATCCCAGGTAAAGACCGACACGTCCCGAATATGCCAAATACACTTTTACAAGACTCAAGTTTAGGATACTCGTAGTCTCTTAGATTATCCAATTTTGAGAGAAATAAACATATTCGGTAAGCCTTACAACATTGCTAGTATTCAATTCACAGTGTGTCTATCTCTTTTATAATTGGCCATTCAATTCAGATGATAAATTAGAGAGAATTTCTATCACTTTAACACATGTCAAGTAACTAATATTATAGTATTTAATCTTCGGAATCTAATTTTGGCATAAATAAAATCATTTGCTCTTAAATGAAATACTCTTGACCATGTACATTCGAGATTCATTTTTAAATAACAAAATTTTAAATTTTATTTATTTGAATGAAAGTGTTAGAATTTGTGAAAAAAAAAAATTAAACTTTATAAATACTTATTAGAGTTAAAAACTTTTTTGTGCCAACGTACATCACCTAAATTCTAAAAAATTATAACAACACGTATTGGTCGATGACACGTTTCTATCCAACTAGGGACAAATGGAAGAAGTGTGGCAGTGGAACCTTTTTTGTTTCGTTTCATGGATAAGTTGATAGGATAGGATAAGAACCCCCACTCCCTACTTGCGACGCCTGACGGGGCGGCATTTGTAGTTTGATTGAAGCTGAAACACATGTAGAAAGCCCTAGCAATAATCCCTTTTACTCATAGATTATTCCTTTGCCATTAAGGTCAATCTCATTTAGTGCAAGAAAAGCCTCGTTTGGTACATGTTTTATGGTGTTTTCCTTGTCTGATCTCCCGTATCGAAGTCCAACTGCTGACATTCGAAACAAGCCAGATGGCATTTATCCAGGGTAGGCTGGAGTCGACTATCCCGTGTTTAACATCCAACTGTTTAACTATGTTTGTGTATGACATGTTTGTTAAAATTCCCGAACAATTTTTCGTTTTATTAGTAAGCACGTGTTCTGTGTTTTATATCACGATTTGTTATTTTATTAGGGTAAAGTGGTCTGTATCAGTCAGTCCTAAAAGCAACTCACACACTTCTGGGTTACTTTAAGAACTGCACTGCATGAATCTTGTGAATGCACTTGTAGTGCCATTCATGTGGGGGAAAAACGACACGAAAATTAAAGAATAGACACTAAGAATTTACATGGTTCGGCCCAATCCGGCCTACGTCCACCCTAGAGAAATTTTACTAAGAACGCTTAAGAAAATCACTCTCTCCGCCCAATACAATAGCCACACACACTTCCTTCTCTCTCTCTCTGCCCAATGCTCACGCACTCTCACGCACCCCTTCTCCTATAACACAAGCCATTATTTATAGGAAAAGATACAAGAGAAACTCTAAAGAGAACCCAAATAACTTGAAGTGGGGAGTAAGTAGACTTCTACTCAAAGTCTACTTCTATTCTAAGTCTATCTTATGGGTGGACCCCAATAAATCTCCCCCTCCATACCCATAGGGAATAATCTGTTCCTGATATCTTTCGATTAGTGCATCCTGGTTCCATCAGTAGAACCTTCCTGCAACTTTGGTCTGTTGCTCCCCCTCACCCCCCCTTGCATCATTTTTCTATTGGCACTCCAACCTCGTCCTTGTCACCAAACGACCAACCACACTCCCATCTGAGTGTCCTGCACCCCCCTAGGGTGCCCGCATCCCCTGCTTGTACCACTGGACCTATGTAGAACAGTATCTCCCCCTGCTCTTGCATCTCCACTGGCTGGTACCAAGCACCTTTGCGTGCTACACGAAGTCGAAGTCATCAGTCACCACTGAGGCTTCTGATGATTTCCCTTTCTTCCACTTTGCCTCGCCAATCTCATCCGGTTTCTTGCCCTCGTTCTCCAATGGATCGTACATATCCTTTGCATAAAGGATATCCTTCATCCATGGCTTCCAACTCATGTAATTCGTAGCAGACAACCTTATCATATTGATAACCTCCCCATCTCAATTAACACTTGATAGAGACTGAATTTTGAAATTCTGACTGCACCAATGGATCCAGAATGGCCCAAAACCTTAGGAACCAATTTGACCTGCTCGAAAACGGCTTAAAAGCCCCTAACCGGCTAAAAAATCACCCTAGAACAAAACCAAAATCTTCCGAATATTCTAATTCTCCAGAATATTCTCTGCTGACGTGCAATGCTGACGTGGCGCTGACTATTGCTGATGTGGCACCTGGGACCCACTGCTGAGTGGTAGACACGTGGCAGATCACTGTGCGCGGGCGTGCGTGGGGAGTGAGGACCATAAGCCCTACCTCTCTTTGGCGCTTGAGGGTGCGTGTGGCACGTGGACGGCGTGATCCGAATGCTTGCGGCGCTTGACGGTGCGTCCTGGCTCCTCTGGCGACGAGGTTTTGACCTCTGGCTTCGTCTAGACCTCCTCTACAGGCTGGTGCCCTCCAATCTCTGATTAGACCACTTTTTATTTTCGGACTTCTCTGCTTCACCCGAAAAAATGACTCTGGCCCCTCGAACCAGGCTCCGATACCACTTGTTGGGAAAAACGGCACGAAAATTAAAGAATGGAACACTAAGAATTTACGTGGTTCTGCCCCAATCCGGCCTACGTCCACCCTAGAGCAATTTTATTAAAAACGCTTAAAAAATCACTCTCCCCACCCAATACAATAGCCACACCACACTCTTCCTCTTTCTCTCTCTCTGCCCAATGCTCACACACTCTTACGCACCCCTTCTCTTATAACATAAGCCATTATTTATAGGAAAAGATACTAAGAAAAACCCTAAAAGAGACCCAAATAAACTTGAAGTGGGGAGCAAGTAGACTTCTACTCAAAGTCTACTTCTATTCTAAGTCTATCTTATGGGTGTGGACACCAACAATTCAAGTCTTCTGCTGTCTTTGGGATTTGTTCAAAACCAATGAGCTTCCTTCCTGTCCGAAGCAAAAGTAAGTGCAACCAACATATTGCAGCCAGAATGTTTTCTTTTGAATTGTGTGCTCGAATTGTAGAAGATGGTTGCATTATTCAAGGTGATAAGTTCATGCTTTTTAAGGGTCTCTTCGGGCGCGAAACTATCTTAGGGACCTGCAACTATGACACTTTGACATATGAGTATAATTGTATCTACTGTTTGCGCTTTTATTACTCTTGGTTGACTTGAATGCTTTATTTTTCATAGATTTCATTTTGAGGCCATTGGTTGTTGAAGCAAGGGAAAATACTAGAAGAGAAAGTGTAAAAATACGAAACAGGAGGATGCGAAAGAAGGTATGGTGTCTCTATTTTGTCAGAAATATGAGAATGCGATGCATTGTTCAATTTTCTTTTTAGTGGGGCCTACTATTTCAAAGTGCTAATTTACGAAGTGCTATCTGTTTTGATATTGAGGAATTAGTGCGTAGTTTCAATTTAATTATGTTCCTTCTAGCTGCTTCTTTTACATTCTATGGACACAATACCTGTGAGATTAGTTTGTTTCTTTTCGAGAACTTTGCTTTGACAACTAAGACTTTTTTCCGTATAACATTAAGCTTTTAAACTCTCCTATGATTGTGCTGGACCGATGCTGATATCAGTGCATTCCCATATTTCTCCTTATGCATCTTGATCAACTAAATCACTTACAGTTCAGTTTTGTTAAGGAGAAATACACCAGACTATCCTTTGTTAAGGAGAAATATATCAAACAACCTTTTGGTGGGTATTCCTTAGGCTCCTTTCTTTCTTGTTTTGCCAAGTAATTAGGAGAGCACTTAATGTATTCTGCCCACATTATTCATGTGGGGGGTTCTCTACCTCATTGTTCTTCTTAGAAGTATGACCCTAATGAAATCGTCTGCTATGTCTGCAAATAACATATTGTGTGTGTTCTTCGATTACCAAAGCCATTGGTGTAATTCCATTAACTCCCATTTTGATAGACATGTCCTTGAAAAGAAAATTACTTAGATAATCTTATGTGCTGTTTTTTTTTTCCGTTCCTTTTGGTATGAACAAAGTTTCATTGGCATCCTCTTAGACATGAATGTACCAAGACATTACAAAAGAATAGTAGTTTGATGATGCACATATTTAGATTCCTTTTTATATAGGGCTCAAAGCTGGTATAGGCATATGTCTCACATTCTTCTGTTTATGTCTTTCCTTGTATGAGAAAACTAACTCTGTCCCTGAAGAACTGCTGAAAATAATTTATGATTAGTAATAGTTATTTCCATTGATCTCTGACTCTCATTACTGCTAATTCTTGATCAGTTTAATGGCACACCTACAAAACCAAGACTTTCAGTTTTCTTTTCAGAGAACCAGTTGTATGCTATGCTAGTGGATGACCAAAATAAGAAGTGTTTGTATTATGGAAGCACTTTACAGAAATCTATTCGTGAGCATCCCCCTTGTAGCACCATAGTAAGACTCCATCTTACAGGCTCACCTAAATTGTGAAAATGAAATTTTTGTAGAAGTTCATGTTCTTCGACAAGTGATCTTGGCCACAGCCCACCGCCATGGTGGCCATCTATGCGATCGTGCGTAATGTTTCCTAAGCTATCAAAACATAGATTTCCTTCTTCCCATCTCCTCCACCAAAAAAAGAAAAAAGGGAAGGACAAACTTTATTTTCCCTTAATGGTAGTTTGTGTAATTCTCTTGGGTCTTGACTTTGTTCGGTTTTGACTTTGATGATATCAGAAAGCTGCTAAACGTGTTGGTGAGGAGCTTGTCAAGGCTTGCACTAATCTAAACATATATGAAATCTCAACTTATGATCGAAATGGTTTGCCCGTGGGGAGAGAATGAAAGCATTTGAGATTGCAATTTCTCATCATGGGTTTTTGGCGAGACAGAAATGCATCTAAGTCAGTTTTACTACTCGTTGATAGTTTTGTAACTGATCTCTGAAACATATAAAGAGCATTGTCGACATCTTGGTAGGATGTTCAAGCAGTTATGCTTTTCTTCTTTTTAGGGGGGGAGGGGGTGAGAAAATAAAAAGAAAAATGGCTATAATTGTCACTTCTTTCACCTCTCTGTTCTTTAACTTAATACTTTTTTTGCCACCACTTGTCGCGGCTTGCATGACGCTGGTCGCACCTCTTTCCACCGGGATTCAATCTTCCCTTGGAATTGATGATGTTTTCCTTCGTTTGTTGACTTCGTCAGCCTCGTAGGCTGTCCATGGTGACATGTTCCGTCCAACACCTCCACTGGCCAACCATCGAGAGCTCACCTGGTGGTTCCTGCAACCTTGCACCGCACCACCGAGATCTATCAACTACATCACCGGCTCTCTTTTCTAAAATATAGATTTAATTTCACAAAACCTTGAATCAGAGTGGATGTATCTCTTTTGTAGACCTAAATGATTTTTTTGTTTACCCTTTTCTGCTGTACATCTATGGATATTGATTATAACACGTATGATTCTAATTATCTAAGATTTTGCTGCCATGATGAGATATAGATTTGCAGTCTTGACCACCGGGGTATTCTTTTCAAAGATCCATTTTGATTTATGTAGATTCTTTTCGATCTGTAATGTGCAATATAGCTTTAGGACTATGTCGCTAAGCTTGCTAAAGGCCACACCACACTGCGGATTCTTGTTTAGCCACATGGAGGCATTTGCAGGAAAGCGTTTACAGTAGACATGGGGCTTGCAAAAGCAGTATTTGAAAGCGGATATATAGCTTGCAGAAGCGGGGGTGGAACTGCTTGTCGACATGCATGTAAACAGTATGCATTTTCTAGGGCTGTTCACTGTGCATCTGACCCGCACGAACCCGACCGAATAGTGTCGGGCGTGGGCGGGCCCAAAACACTAGAGCCCCCCCTATATTCGGTCAGGTCTCGATGTGGAGAGGCTCGAACCAACCCACCCGACATCTTAAGGACACTGCAAAGAGATCTTAGAACCCTAAGGTCCCAAGTCCTCCTCCTTCGCCGTTGCCGTCTCAACTCCTCTTCTCCTCTCCTCCTCCTCCTCTCCTCCCGTCTGCCTCGCCGGTGGAACTAGAGGCATCAAGACTGTTACCAACTATTCCCTGGTAAACCACTTGATTTTCTAGAAGAATCTCTCACCTATTAAAGTAAGTCTACTTTTTTGTTTGGGTTTGTGTGTGTGTTTTGTTTCTTGCGCAAGCTCTGGATTATTTGATTTCATTCGATGCCCTTTCGTGGGTCTTCCATCACATTGTGAAAATTTTATTGCAGGACTTTGGAGGTGTTCCTCCGAAGGACTCCCTTGCCTCGGCCATTGATACCCAGTTTGGTTCTCTTCTAGGATTAACTCAGAAAGTCAATGTAGAAGCTTCCGATTTGCTAGGCTCTAGATGGGTTGTAAGTTTTAAAAAGGCCTTTGAGCTATTTTGTGAGTTCCTTAAGGTGCTGTATGTATGACATGGATATCAGAACTTAATAATAGGAGCTGTACTTTCATTTCAATTCTGGATTGGTTGGAGTCGCTAATTTAGGACTGTCTTCTGTGGCAACAACTATATTTGACTTGGACATTATTATATATCCTTTTGCTAAAGGTGGAATGCTTTCAACTATGTGGTAAACAAAATATTTCTATTTGTAAAATTTGTTAGGAACAATTATATATGACTTGGAGTTCAAATTTCTATTTTCATTCTGCAACCAGTAAAATCATGACGTAAGACACAAAATTTGCTGACATATCATGCCTCTAATCTCACCGTTCTGAAAAAATTTGCAAACCAAGCAGCAAATCATGCGTTAAGCGTCCTCTCAAAAGTCTCTGTTCAAGATTCCAGTTTACATTGTGTCAGTTGATCATGAATGTACCAATCGGGTCGGATTCGGGTGGGCTCAGGAAATAATTTTGATCGGGTTGGGTGTGCGGGTTGGGTGGGGTCAGTTGGACCTGTGCCACCTGGACCTGACCGGATCCGATCAATGTACACCCCTACTTGATTATATAAAGGGTTAATGACCATTTTGGTTTTTGAGTTTTAGACCCTTTTTCAAAATGGTCTGTAGGTTTCAAATTTGCTAAATCAGTCTTTAGGTTATTGTTGTTTGTCGATTTAATCATTTCGTCCAATTCCACTCCTTCCATGCACAGTCAGCTAACGGCTGGACACGTCACACACAATAAGATCTCACCACATATATCAATTTGAAAAAAAAAAAAAAAATTCTCAAAAGCCTGTCCACATTGGCATTTTCATTAAAAAAAAGGGAGGCCACCCTTCGCATGAGGGAGTCCAGATCTGGGCTCCCCGTTGTCGGGGTGGCCTGCACTGTGAGGGGTGGCCACGAGCCACCCACCTGGCAATAGGGAGCCCAGATTGCGCGAAGGGGTGCTTTCCTTGTTTTTTTTTTTTTTTTTTTTTTTTTTTTTTTTTTTTTTTTTAACGAAAATGCCAACAGGGACAGGCTTTTGAGATTTTTTTTTTCAAATTAGTACACGTGGCGGGATCTTATTGTGTGTGACGTGTCTCGCCGTTAGCTGACTGTGTATGTAAAGGACGGAATTGGGCAGAAAGATTAAATCGACAAACAACAATAACCTAAAGACTGATTTGAACAAATTTAAAACCTAATGACTATTTTGAAAAAGGGTCTAAAATCCGGAGACCAAAATAGTCATTAACCCTTATGTAAAAACACTTAGTGGAGGAGGAAGAAAACGGCCCAAATGGATCAAAGGGTAGTGTTCGACCCTTTCTGGTCCAATTATATTACCGGCTAGGCCTAGTTTCTGGGTCTACTAAAAAAAACAGGCTAGTGTTTGAACTCTTTTTTTTTTGGGTTGAAAGTGTTTGAACTTTAATTGCTGAGATAATCCCAATTTCCTCCAGCGGACGGCCCAGTTAGCTTACGAACATTCTCCTCCTTATGGAGGCAGACTCTGGCAGCAACGTGCAGGCATTGTCTTTGTGGGAGCATTGCGAAGATCTTCCAGGTAAGAGGAGGAAACAAACATTAATGTTGATGTAGTTGAAAAAAAATTATTTATTCGAATAATTTGCTGTATATGCCATACTAATTTGGAGGTTCAGCAAACTATTATCTAATTAAATCCAACCTGCAGTCACGTTGATATATTTCAACTTCTAGTAACATGACCACCCTCTAAATTGCTCAAATAATTAATTAATGTTTGTTTTTATTGTCAATTTGGAGGGTTTAATATCAACGTTAAATATATGACTATCTTCCAATTTTATTTTTATTTTCAAATCTTTCTCAACTTATTATAAAGCTTTTTTTAAGGATATTTTGTTTCCACCCATAAACTAAGGAATAACTACAAAAAAAAGTATCTAAATTACAATTATTATCAGATTGAATTTTTGAACGACTGTGGGTGTTTGATGTTTCAGTAATTTACACCTTTTGCTACGATGGTCAATAAGTTTATAACACTTGACTTATTTATTTATTTTTTTTTTTATGCTTAGATTTTAACAAGGAGTATATATCGAAACTTTTTATAAATTGTTTGAGGGGTCAAATGTGAAGAAGACTATTATTACATAAGATATTACTCCTAAGCGACAAAATAACTTTTTGTTCCCCCGTCTCCTAATTATGACTTTTGTTTTCGCCACCCAAAATTTTTGTAATAAGTCTACTCTATCTCTTTAAAAAATTCTCTTTTTGGGCTTCCTGTAATTTCAAACTCACACTTTTTTCTAAACTCTATTTAGACAATAAAAGAAATCAAAATACCCATTTATATACACTAAATTCAGACGAATTTAACCTAATATCTGAACGAAATTAGTTGAACGCCATGACAAATCTCAGTTAGACTGACTGAGTAACTGGCCTACTGATCCCAGCGCCAAACCTAAACTCTCAGGCCCGCTGCCAATTCAGATACGCGGTGGATTTTTTTTTTCTTTTTTTCTAAACTTCCTTACGTTTAGGCCCGGAAGTTCACGTTGAAAGAGGGGAGGGGAAAAAAAACAAAGAAACATGCAGAAACAGGTGTGTAAAAGTGAGAGGTTAGAGTAGGTAGCCGAGTGGCGTGGAAAGCGCCACAATTTATTCACATGGGATCACTCCGTCCTGCAGAGAGCCTTTCACCCTCCTCCCCTCGTAACCCATTTATTTGATCTCATTGCCTTGCGGCCTCTGCTTTCTTTTAAATTGAGCACCCTTTCTGCTTCTATTTAATTGATCTATATTAATTACTACATTCCATATTTCATTTATTGCTCCCAAAATTTCCACTCATTTATTTCAGTACACTAAATTTATAGGGATGATGGCTGTCACGTTCTATTTGTGGCCACTCTCCGTATAAACAGACGTTTTCTAAGTTGTAATTCTGTTGATATTTTCTCTCTTTTGTTCCACAAATTTCTCGCTAGAGAATTGTCATTCCACCTGATGAGGGGTGGTGGTTCAATCAAGAACCGGTCATTCTTCACACCCCGGCGCCATTTCCCTTCTAACTGCCTCCTCTTCTCTACTTCCCTACAAATTTCTGCCTCTCGTTTTCCTCTTCCCGTTTCCAACAAAATCATTTCACCTGCATCCGAGGGAAATCCATAAATCATCAGGAAACCAGAAAGAGATCGAGGAGGAAGATTAGAGAGCCTGCGTTGTCGCCGCCATTTTTCAAATTTCAAGGTTTGTTCTGCATTCTTGCAATATTTGTCCGCATGGGTCTATGCCATTCTGCCTTTTGCATTGATTTTTCCTCACCTCTGCACCATCAATTTGGTTTAGTACCTGTGGTTTTGTAATAGATGTTCCAGTGATGGAAGCATATAGAATAGTATATTTTGGCCTTTGACCTGACGACATCTGGGTGTTGTGTATAGCATAATGTCTCTGTGATTTGTCGCACGCACACCATTACGTGCCCCCACGTAGTAATTTCGATTTGGCTTGGTCTTAGATGCTTATATACTTTGCCATGCATCAGATATGCTTCCAAAGAATTCTTGACAATATTTTGATAGGTTTGACATGTTATTGGTTATATGTGTTCATCCTCACTGCAAATTTTGATCCATCTCGTACTAAATTTGAAAGGTGGATGTCATGTCGGTATTTTATTAAAAAACAAAAACAAAAGACAAAAAAAAAAAAAAAAAATGGGGGGCTTTACAAAACGAAACGATAACAAACAAAACAAGATAAAAGGAACACAGACACCCGCACACACCATTTCGCGCAGAAAGGAAAGCGTGAAAGCGCGCGTCAGCCGAGAGAAAAGAAAGAAACGAGACAAAGAAAGAAAAAGAAAGAAGAAAGAGGAGAGAGACGTGGAGGTAGCAAAGAAGAACTGCAAAAGAAGGAAAGGAAGGAAAAGAAAATGGAGAGAAAAAAGGGGAAAAAGGGATAGAAAATTTATGTGGGATATTGGAAGCCACATGTGAGGTGAGGAGATTTGATTAACCCATTGTGAGTCGAGCTAGATTTTATGTTTACTTACTGTGGTATTGTCAATAAGGACAATGCATAATTGTTGGCACCTTTAGTACTCCTGGTGGGAGTGGCAAGTGAATTGTAGCTTTGTACCCTAGTTGATGCGTGTTCTCTACGGGGTTACTCGAACTCGGTATCGTAGCTTACGAGTGTTCTCTACGGGAGCAATCCAAAACATTGCGAATGTGTTGACTGGAATCTTGAAGTGGGTTTTGTTGATAGATTTGAAATTATTTTCTTACTCAGTTGATATTAGTTGCTGGTTATGATTATTGCCAATTATCGGTTTTATGATTTTACGTGCATATCCTTCTAAAATGGCTTGACACTTTTGGTATTGTTATTTTTAATGTTATTGATCGCTCTAACTTGTATTTTTGGAAACTGCTCAACCTTATAATTAATTTTGAGTTATTTATAATAGGTTCTTTTAAGGTGTTTAATGCTTTGAGGTTGGAATTGTTACAGAACTGATACGTGAGGCTCCACGGGGTTAACTCGTCTATACGTACGTGCCCAAGACATATCATGTCCTTTGTTACACATTTGTTAATTCGCAGTTTATTGTGGGGGAAGTCATTCATACTCGCACCAACCTGGTAGGGGTTTCCTGCTGAGCAGTGGAATTGTTTTGGGTCGTCAAAGCCTGGCAAGAGGCCAGACTCATCTGAGGTAAGTGTTTCATGTATCTCTATCCTCACTTACGGGCTATCAAACTTTCTAGAGTAAATCTAGCAAGGATGACATTTGTTCTTTGACATTGATTGCTCTTTTGTTGAAAAGACAGAAAGAAAATCACGAGTTAATGTCTACTGGTTATTTATCGACTTTTCTTCATGATAAAAGCAAATATGTTTTTGGGTACGTAATGCAGATGAGCTACATTTTATCAGAGAGAGCACGATCTCAACCAAAAACGATGGATTGTTTTTCGGCCAACAACGGTGCTGATTCAGTGAACGATCCATTTTATGGTCCCAAAAAAGTTGATCAAGTGGCAAAAAATTTTGTTGATTTATCTAGTAATTCAGCATCTAAATCGGGACCAATCTCCAAAAGAAAACCAAATTTGACAATTAGCCCCCCATTTGATGTCAGAAAAATGGACCCACTTGCCGGTTTTCTTCCTGATTCCACCATTAACTACACCCGAATTCCCAGCCCGGTCTCTTCAAATTCTGAACAGCCAAATTCAGCCGGAATGACTTCAGGGGCAGCAGGTGTATCAGTAGGGAATACAAAGGCGAATGATGAAAAGACTATTAGTTTTTCCGCCAACTATGGTCAAGGGAGTGGTTATAGCTCTCGTAGTAACAGCCTAGAAAACGCGAGCCCACCGATCAGGCCGCACACTGGTGGTGATGTACGGTGGGATTCCGTTAACATGATTTCCAAAGGTTCCCCTCTGAATCTTAGCCATTTTCGACTTCTCAAGCGCATTGGCTATGGTGATATTGGGAGTGTCTATCTTGTCGAACTTAGAGGAACCAAGGCGTACTTTGCTATGAAGGTCATGGACAAAGCCTCTCTCGAGAGTAGAAACAAGCTCCTACGAGCACAGACGGAAAGGGAGATACTTGGCCTTCTTGACCACCCTTTCTTGCCCACTCTATATTCTCATTTTGAGACTGATAAATTCTACTGCTTGGTCATGGAGTTTTGTAGTGGAGGCAATCTTCATTCTCTGCGGCAGAAACAACCTAACAAGTTTTTTACAGAGGAAGCTGCCCGGTAAGCACCATACTACCTATTGATAATTTCTGTTCGTTCTTTAATCCCCATTCAAGCAGGTTAATCTGTCTACAAGTAATATTTTCGAAACGTTTAAAGTTGAACAAGTTAACATAACAGAAAGTACTCTCTTTTTTCAACTCTATGAATTTGTGCAAATTTTAGAAATCGACAATCTAAAGATTTCTTTTCTTTGTCCTTTAATTTAACAGGTTTTATGCATCGGAGGTGTTGTTAGCACTCGAATACTTGCACATGCTGGGCATTGTATACAGGGATTTGAAGCCAGAAAATGTCCTAGTGAGAGAAGAGGGCCATATCATGCTCTCGGATTTTGATTTATCCCTGCGGTGCTCTGTGAGTCCTAGACTTGTCAAGACTTCATCTCTCCAGGCAAGCAATGGTGGTTATAGCGGCGCTGGGCAATTCTTAGATGATGAGTTTGCAATGCATGGTTGTATGCAGCCGTCGAATTTTCTTCCACGCATTTTACCTACCAAAAAGAACCGCAAATCAAAATCAGATTTTGGCCTTTTTGTTGGAGGAACCCTCCCAGAACTGATGGCAGAGCCCACAGATGTGCGTTCGATGTCATTTGTTGGCACGCACGAATATCTAGCACCGGAGATCATCCGTGGAGAGGGCCATGGTAGTGCAGTGGATTGGTGGACATTCGGCATCTTCTTGTACGAGCTGTTGCATGGGATGACTCCTTTCAAAGGCTCAGGAAATCGAGCTACCCTCTTCAACGTCGTAGGCCAGCCACTGAGATTTCCTGAAGCACCACAAGCAAGTTTCGTGGCTCGCGATCTCATACGAGGACTTCTGGTGAAAGAGCCTCAGAAGCGGATTGCATACAAAAGGGGCGCTACAGAAATAAAACAGCACCCATTCTTCGAGGGAGTGAACTGGGCCCTTGTCAGAAGCGCAATGCCACCCCACATTCCTGAACTCGTAGACTTCTACCTCTATAGTAGCAAAGAAGCAATCACTGCAGAGAAGAAGATATCAGAAGTCGGAGGCGGCAAAAACTGTACTACTCCTAATGATCCTTCCTATATTGATTTCGAATACTTCTAGGAAGAAGCCATCCCTCTTCGACGATCATATTTGTTTTTGGAGGGAAACTATGTGTTGCAAAAAAAGCAAAAACAAAAGACTCCTAATGAGACATATTTGGTCGTGAGGTGTATCGATGGAGCAGAATATTCATTCATTTATTGCTTAGTGGAAGAGTAATAATAAGTACATGGTATATATATAAATATATATAACTGTAGGGATCGACGAGTTTACTTTAGTTTTGTTTTTTCTATTTGCTTTACTTTATTCTCACAATTTTGTTATATACTAAATTGGTTTATATATTCTGAGTGAGTTATTTGAATAGTTTGATTATATATGTTCAAAGTGGCTTGAGGTCTAATCCAGTATTCAGGTGCTGCTTATGTGATATAAAAAATCATGTCGGAAATAGTACTACTCCAGGTTTTATTGAATTGAAGACTGGTTCTGGTTCATCAAACTACTGTAGCCCTTTGTAAGAAGTCCTTTTTCTCTCTTTACATCTTCCCCCATACATTTTTTTTTTTTGGTAATCAAGACAAGTTCCTCGTTCCTGCTCAAAAATAAATCATCAAGGGATCAACCCTTGCAAACAATCAGTTCAAATTAGTTTAATCAATTACATAAGAGAGCCTTCTGAAATAAATTTAGAGGCGGTCCAACGAACTAGATAATGCGCAACATTGTTTGTACCCCTCTTGGTGAGCTGATATTTCCAAAAAACAAACTTCTGAAGCAGTTGATTACATGATGAATGCTCCAATCAGACTTCTTTGGGAAAGCCTTCAGAGCATCCGTAACTTGTAGCAAATCTCCTTCCACTATCGCTAAAGTAAATCCTCTTTTCAAGGCCTCTATGATCCCCATCTTGAGAGTTGCCGCTTCCCCTTCAGTGGGATCCGTGCAATCTACTCGACCAACAGCCGCATGCAGCACTCGTCCATATTCACTCGTCCATATGAATCCCTGAAGACAGCAGCTGTAGCCGAGGTGGAGGCTGAATATCCTGCGTCTTGCTCTTCCATGCCACCGAATGCTTTCTGCTTACCCGGCAAACCCTTCTCGCCACCTCCAAAGCCTCATCCTTCTCGCCTCCATGGACTGTTGCATTCCTACTTCCCCATACCAAGTCAATAGCATTAGCAACAAAGATTTGAAATGAATGTTTCTCTGTAATTGGAATGCCAAGACTCTGGTCCGAATGTGTAATAATCTAGATCCACTCAGCCGTGTTTTCCACATTTGTTGCCATTATATTAATCAACCATGGCGACTCTCTCCATATCACCTTGCTTACGATGCATTTCAGGAACGGTGGAAGCTCGTCTCTATCTTTCCTACACAGAAAATACAGGTGTTTAACTCCTCCACACTGCCAAACATGCTGGCCATTTTACCTCTCGTGGGGAGAATGTCCCAGAAGACGCGCCACAATAGCAGTTTCAGGCTTTCGTGTATCTGCATCTTCCAGTGTTCCTTCCACTATCTTTACTCCTCAATGCTGGGATAAAGAGCCCTCTCATGAACCAGTTCCCGGTGCATGGCTCGAGCCGATCGAAAATTTGTCTGATTTCTCAGGCAACCAAATCAGCTCATCTTGCCATGACTCTACAGGTATTTTGACCTTTAGAATAGCCACAACCAGCCTTTGATCAAACACAGCTCTTACTTTGCTGACATCCCATCCACCCATCTCCTCCTCCATCAAGTCCTGCACCTTGTTGCAGTTTCTCAGGTCTCCAGGTACCCTTGGAGTAGGCTTGAACGCGTGAAGGGTTAGGATCCAGGGATCATCCAATATCCTGATATCTGCACCATCTCTAACAAGAAAACATGCACCTTTCTGTAACAGAGGGCCTACTTTCATGATACTTCTCCATACCCATGATGGATTACGTTTCGGTTTCAGTTTCGCATTTTCAACGTCCCGACCCTACAGATATTTACTATGCAGCAAATTTACCCATAAGCAATCCCGTCAGTGGGTTTGCAAGTTTTAAGAATTTCTTCTAGCTAATAAGTTTGTCCAATCTAAGGCTGATTATACACTCTTCACCCGACATATTGGATCTTCTTTTTTGGCACTTTGAGTATATGTTGACGACATCATTCTTGTTGGGAATGATCTCTCCATGATTATTGATTTTAAAGCTGTCATTGACAAGAAGTTCAAGAATAAAGATCTTGGACAGCTCAAATACTTTCTAGGATTGAAAGTTGCCTGATCAGATACTGGTGTTACTTTATCTCAGCGTAACTTGCACTGGATATTCTTCCTGATACTAGTTTTCTTGGAGCCAAGACTGTCAAGATGCCTTTTGAACAAAACCTCAAGTTGAGCACAAAAGATTCATCTCCTCTGGTTGATCCAACTCTTTACAAAAGACTAGTTGGTCGTTTGCTATACCTGACCATCACTCGACCAGACTTGTGTTATGCCTTGCAATTCCTTAGCCAATTCATGGCTCAGCCTCATCAATCTCATTTAGACTCTGCTCACAGAGTGTTAAAATATTTGAAAGGGGCTCTTGGACAAGGCTTGTTCTTTTCTTCTTCCTCTCAGCTTCATATCAAAGCCTTTACAGATTCTGATTGAGCTGGTTGCCCAGATTCAAGGAGCTCCACCACTAGTTATTCGATATTTCTTGGTGACTCTTTGGTCTCTTGGAAATCTAAGAAACAGACCACCGTTTCTAGATCTTCAGTGGAAGCTGTATACCGAGCCATGACAGCTACTAGCTGCTAAATTACTTGGCTTACCTATTTGCTTGCTGATTCGTGCATTCCTCATTCACAATCTGCCCTATTGTTTTGCGATAGTCAAGTAGCTCTTTATATAGCTGCCAACCCAATTTTTCACAAGAGGACAAAGCACATAGAGCTCGACTATCACTTGATTCGAGAGAAAGTTCAGTCTGGTTTACTGCATATTCTTCATGTCAAGACTCAAAATCAGCTTGCACAGCTGTTTACCAACGCACTTGGGTCTATTCAGTTTCATTTTCTCTTATCCAAGATGAATGTGATTAACATCCACGTTTCATCTTGAAGAGGAGTATTAGAATATGTAACTGTCCAGCTCAATTAGTTGATGAAGTTAGTTTTCATCGATGTCTGTTAAAACTAAGTTTATTAGTTTTTTTTCTAGGCAACATAAGTAGTATATTAATATCTGAGAAAGTTACAGCCAGTACAAAACATAAAAACAACTCGAAGGCTAATGAAAGACCTAAACGGACCAAAAGGCCCTACAATAAACAGGACCCAAAGAGCCGGTAGCCAAATTAGACTTAACAGCCAGTACCACCAATAGCCACAAGGACCAACACACAGGACAAACACAAGCTGATCACAGGAACTGGAACACAACACAACCATCGCCCAAAGCAATGGCGGCTTTCGCTAGAGGAAGGACGAGCAAAGGGATGATCCGACTCCTTCAAGAAAATCTTCATGCAAAGACTGGCTGTACTAAGAGGAAGAAGAGAGACAGCTCAAAACGGCACAAAATGGCAGTATCCAGAAGTGGCAGAAAGTAAAAATGCTGCGCATATAGGAGGCACACGCGCCGGCAAGGAGAGGCCGGGCATAGACAACAAAGACATCTAGGGAGAGCTAAGCACAGCGGGGCAGCTCAAGTCTTCAGAAAAACGCTCAAAACCGTCGGGAGGGAAGCAAAATAGGTTGGGCGCGTGAGATTCATGCGCAGGCCAAATGTCGTCGCTCGAGGTTAGATCTGGGTGCCGAAAGGAGAGGAGAGCCACCAAAGAGGCCGTACACACCAAAGACCACCGGAAAGGCCGAGATCTAACTACTAAAATAAAAACAAAAACTAAACCGGAGAAGCTCCGACCACCAAAAGGGTGGCCAGAGAAAAGAAAAGGGAGGAGAGGAAGGAGCCGGAGCTCCTCCCCCAGCCAGAGCAAGAGAGGGGAAGTGGCTATCAAGCGAAGGGGAGGGGGAAGTCGAGAGAGAGGGCATCAATATATGGGTAGATGTCCTGTTTTGCGATGCTTCTTATTTTAACTAAGTTTGTTAGTTAGTTGCATAGCTCAATGTGTATATAATTGAGTGTTGAACGAAGCAATAACTTAACTTGAGTAAATTGAATTTTATTCATTCTCAACTCACTTGTTCATCTCTCGTCTCTATTCTTCTTTAACCTCTGTTCATAGCAAACAAAAATTTACAACCCTCACAAGTCACACCACACCTCTCATGCCGTAAAGAGCATTACCCACCTCTTTGAATGACCTCGCAATGACAAGTGCGGTGACCCCCTTCATAGTCGAGTAGAACTCTCATATTCATGACTCCGATGATGTTTTCCCTGGACTAGTTATTAGAATTACTCCTCCAATGTCGAGGAAGTTGTTAAGGTAGTTAGTTTGTATTGTTGGTGCTTTCTTCTATATGATTCTATAAATTTTCTCAAAAAGAGTAGAAAGTATTTTAAATCTATATTTTTGTCATCATTTCTGCAGGTTTTTATTCTTGTCCACCACAGTGTTGAATCACGTGTCATTTTTGGACTTCATATAAATCATGAACAGTTTTCTAGGGGTTGGGTCTTTAATTTATGTGTGTAGAACTTCATAAATATGTTTTCTTTCAAAGTTTCTTTGTTTTTGAGGAATCATCTTTTGTTGAAGTGATGCAGAAGCAGAAGCAGGAATTCATGGAGTAAAGGATGGTGGCAATGGAGAAGTATTTGCAGAGGCTAGCGGCTCACCCTGTGATCAAGCGGAGTGATGAGCTGATGGTGTTCTTGAGGGTTCAGGGGAAGCTACCATTGCCAATGACAATAAACCAAGGATGCTTTACGGGGTGGTAAAGCTGCGAAAGCAGTTGTTGGGGGAGAGTAGCAAGGTGGTGTAGCCCACAAAAGGAGGAAGAGACTTGTTGAGGCTGTTCAAAGAGTTGAAGCAATCAACAGCTGATAGCTGGGGAGGGTCGAGACAGCCCGTGGCATAGAGGAAGATATAATGGCCTGAAAGGGTATGTACTTCTAGGTTTGTTGAGTCGAAAGGTTGACACTTAGGTAGGTTTATTGTTGATTCATTAAGTTGTTTGTTTTAGTTTGATTCTTGTGTCCAAAAGTTTCAATATAAATAGGATGTTTAGATTCACTTCTTCCATAAGTTCCAGGTCTTCTGGTTCCATTCCACCCATACCAGGAATAGTAAACGAAGAAGAATTTGAAGTAAATGAGGTCAACACCAACCTTCAAGATTGGAATATCCCTAAGGTTCCAAGTAATGAAATCTACTCCAAGTCAAGTTTTAATCCTTTGTCTTTCAAAGGCAATTACCATGTCAAAACCGTAGAGCAGGTTTACGCTCTTAGTAAAACCATGAAAAATGTCAACTTTTGTCTCCTAATGTCATTAAAAAACATAAGGAACAATGTTTCAACTATATCCACATCGGATTAGTTCAAGTTGCAGTGAAACCATTAACTCGACGAGGAGTTGATGCGTCTGTTCTTTTGTGTCTTAGAAATGCTAGGTTCACATATTACAGCACCAGTATCTTAGGTATCATCGAGTCTAGCCTTCATAATGGCCCAATCCATTTTGATTGTTTTCCAAATTTTACCTTAAGTTTAAGTGATAAACACCTTTTAAAAGCCTTAACCTTGAACATTAAAACTTCAGGTTACGAGATGTTAGAAGGAAAGTCAACCCTCCAAGTCTAACCACTCTGAGTCCAACGCTACTTTTTTAGTTATCCCTCAAGATGATCCAGAAAGTAGTAACAAGTTTCTAAGTATAGTCAATAGAATGCATTTTCAGAAATGACATTCTAAAGTTACCATTATAGTAAACTCTGAATATTCTTTGAGGTCATTGCCCTTATAGATTCAGGTGCTGATCTTAATTGTATTCAAGAAGGATTAATCCCCACCAAATACTACTAGAAGTCAAAGGAACGACTCATCTCAACCAATGGTAGTCAAATGGATATTAATTACAAGTTAACCAAAGCACATATCTGTAAAGATAATGTCTGTTTCAAGTCACCCTTCGTTTTAATCAAAAACATGCCTGACCAGAAAGTCATTTTAGGCACTCCTTTCATTTGTTTGTTGTATCCTTTCACCACAAGTAATGAAGGTCTCACAACCAACATCTTTGGTCAGAAAGTCACCTTTGAGTTCGTTAGTCCTCCTCGGCCTAGGGAACTTACTATGTTACAGGAAGCATCCATAAGTAAAACTCTTAATTTTATCATAAGCAAAACTCAGCATCTTGATTTTCTTAAGGAAGAAATCAAGTTCAAAAGAGTTGAGGACCAACTCTTAAGTCAACATCTCCAAGCTCAGATTAAGTCATTCCAGGATAAGTTCAAACAACAAGTTTGTTCGACTTACCAAATGCTTTCTGGCATCGAAAGCAACACATAGTAAAGCTACCATACATCCCTGAGTTTAGTGAGAAAAATATTCCCACAAAAGCTCGTCCAATTCAGATGAATCCACAAGTCATGGAATTTTGCAATAAAGAAATCCATGATCTCTTAAATAAAGGTTTGATTCATCCAAGTAAATCCCCCTGGTCTTATGCAGCTTTTTGCGTCAATTAAAATGCTGAAATTGAACGAGGAACTCCTCATATGGTCATCAATTACAAACCATTGAATAAGGTGCTTCAATGGATCAGGTACCCAATCCAGATAAGCAGGATCTCATTAGCCGCCTCTCTGATGCCACTGTGTTTAGTAAATTTGATATGAAAAGTGAATTCTATCAAATTCAACTACACGAATCAGACAGATATAAAATTGCATTCACCACACCCTTTGGTCATTACGAATGGAATGTAATGCCCTTAGGTCTGAAGAATGCTTTAAGCGAATTCCAAAATATCATGAATGATATTTTTAACCCATATAGTCATTTCACCATAGTTTACATTGACGATGTTTTAGTCTTCTCCAAGTCTATAGAAGAACACTAGAAACATCTCAACAAATTTCTTCATATTGTTAAGTCAAATGGCTTAGTGGTCTCTGCCCCTAAGATCAAGTTCTTCCAAACCAAAGTCATATTTTTAGGTTTTAACATTTATCAAAGTCAGATCCAACCGATTGATAGAGCCATTCAATTTGCTGACAAGTTCCCCGATGTCATCCTTGATAAAACTCAGCTTCAAAGGTTTTTAAGTTCCTGTTGAATTTTATCAAATCTCTGACATCAATGTAAACCTCTGTTTGATAGACTCCAGAAGAATCCTCCTCCCTGGACGAAAGAACATACTGCTATTGTCCAGCTCATCAAGTCACATGTTAAGACTCTCCCTTGTCTTGGCATTCCTTCCCGGATTCTTTCAAAATAGTCGAAATAGATGCCTCCGAAATTGGTTATGGTGGCATTCTCAAAGCAAGTCACTTCCAATTCTCCTAAACAGATTGTCCGTTTCCATTCTGGCAATTGAATTCAACTCAGCAGAATTATAGTACTATTAAAAAAGAAATTTTGTCTATAGTACTATGCATAAGTAAATTTCAAGCGGATTTATTAAATCAAAGTTTTTGGTAAGAGTTGATTGCAAAAGCGCAAAATTTGTTTTAGAAAAAGATGTTCAAATCATTACATCAAAACAGATTTTTGCTAAATGGCAAGCAATTTTAAGTATTTTTTATTTTGATATTGAATACATCAAAGGAAGTTAAAACAGCATCTCTGATTTCTTACCCGTGAATTTTTGCAGGATTCCCATGGCTCCTAAACCACAAAGAAAGATCCAGCCAAGTCAACCAAGTCACCAGATATCCCTAAGTTACTCCCTCACCACTTGTTAGTAACAACTGGTTTAGGTCAACTTCCTCAAGTAATCGTTTCCAGGTTTTAGGTAATCCAAGTCAACCAGGTCAAAGAGTCAGACCTCTTCATTATGGCCTTCCTCGTCTGCCCTCACACTCACAAGTCAGTATGGTAAACCCACATATTCACCTTGGCTCCCTGCCACCAAGTCAACCTCCTGATCCCTATGAGATCATTGAGACTATGTCTCCGGCCCAGTCTCCGTTAAGACTACAAAGTACGGCCCAGTCTCCAGATAAAAGACTACAAAGTAAAATCCCCTATATCCCAAAGAATACTTCAGAATTCTTTGTCAAGTCAAATCTTCAGAATGTTTTCCACATTGAGCATTGTCATCGTCATTTGCTCACTTATGAAGTTGCCTTAAGTCAAAAGGACCAAGAGGCTCTCCTCAAGGTTTAACATGGTAAATTGCTCCGCGCCTATTTGCTCCCAAATGGCATTTTGTCCCGGAACATTCCCAACAAGTCAATTGGTTTCTACAAAGTCATCCTCCTTCATACTGAGTCAATTAAGATTGAACCTATCCTTGATCGGTTTGATCCAACTCAGAAGAAGATTGCCTTCCACAAGTTATTCATAGTAAAAATCCTCCTTGTCAAGAATGGGGTTCTCATCCCTCCTCTTGAAAGAACTTCCAGGTCAACCCATCGGCTTCAATTATTATGATTATATTGAAGCATGGTCCAAAGTAATCCTACCAAAATGAGACTTTTCTCATTCTTGGTTCATTAATTTTGACAACAAGTTCAAAAGTCAACTCCCCATATGGTTTCTTCGTTGGTGGCACATGTATGGTCCTGTTACAGATATCCTTCCCCTCCAACTCAAAGAAGCTATGGCCACAAGTCAACCATTCAAGACAAGCAGTTTCCAACTCTCTGTCTATTTGTAAGTAAATACAAAATCCCATGGATTCTCAAATGGGATTATCAAGTCAGCCAAACCATCTGTGCTCGCCGTTTCCATGTCAAATGGTGGGACAAGTTCAACATCCACAGATTATTGAACAAGTAAACAAGGAATTTCCTGCTCCACAAGAAGTTTCTAGTTCTTGGTAGAAAAGGCTAGTCTCAAACAGCCTAGCTTCTGCCATGAATCAAGCCAAACCAAAGAAGAGCTCCAAGACTTATGTCATCAACTGCAGCTCAAAGTCAGTCGTATCAGTGGACAAGATCCCAATGAGCATTCTCCTGCCTCATCCCACTCGTCTACTGCAAGTCATTATTCCAAGCTCAATTACTTGGATCCTCTGTACCAAGATAGTCAAGACCCTTACTCTGTCAACCTTGAAGACAACATGTGAAGCCCATATGAAGTCTGCCGACAAGTAAGGACAAAGTCAGCCGAAGTAAAATAGTAACCACAACATACAGCCGACAAGTCACTATTCCCTCTACAGGAAAAGTCAACAGTAAAAGCAGCCGAAAGCAGCCGACAAGTCACTGTTCATGCACAGTAACAGCACGTGTGATTGCACAGTATCCGCTTGATTCCACAGTCATCTTCTATCTTTAAAAACAGAAGCCGAAGTCATTTGTAATTAGAATCGAACTCCGTTTCGATTCTGCTCCCTTTTCTTTCTATCCCATCTTCATCTCCCAAGTAATCGAGTCTCTCAAGTCTATCCAAGTTTAGTAACCATGTCATCCAACTTGATAGTTCTTGTAGTAATCTCATGTAAGTCACAAGTAAACTGTCTTTGAAGTAAATCCAGTTTTCAAGTATCTTTTGTGTTCTTTTCTTATCTGCAAGCATGCATACCGCCAGATTGGACGGTTTTAAGTTTCTGCTTCATGCATCCATGCATACCGCCATATTGGACTGTTTTACGTTTCTGTTTTCATGCATAACCGCCTCCATGGTTGGTTTAGTTATTTTTTGTTAAGTAAATTATTTTCTTTAAGACCAATTTCAAGTGGATACCAATTTGACTGAGCATTCATAGCTCAAGTGCTGGTTTATATGAAGCTTGTTCCTTCACAGGAGGTCTTTGAAATTATTTTATTATCTGCTGCTCTTATCTAATCTCTCTTCTCTATTTCTCTTTGAGTCTATGGCTTGTCTCCACCACTCCCTCTTTAATCACCTCTTCCGCCCTTTCAAAGTAAGCACCCTGGTCTCCCGACTCTCCTTATTGGTAATATATATATATATTTCTTGGGTAGTCCACGATGTTTAAAATGTCAAACTTAGCTTATCCACATGTTTAAAAAATATCATGTCAGCTTCTTCCCTTAGGAGAGTAACTGAGATATAGACAGAAGGACCCTTGTGTCTCAAAATTGTGACTTGAAGGACTAAGCCTTTAACGTGTAACCATAGAGACTAATTTGTCATGAAGTGAAATCATAGGGACTATCTGAGTAATTTAGCCAAAAATTTATCGGTATCATTGATTTAGACTAGGATTATTTTGATTATATTTTTGTGGCATTTGATTGTAAATTGTGGTGGTTGTGGAGGTCGGAGTAGGCACCATTTTCTTGTAGTGTCATTTTCTTGACGGCGAGTGGCTTATCAAGCCTCTGAATCCTGCTTTGTCGTGGCTGCACGCACCACCGCTGTGGCCTTCGCCACCCCTGCCACAATCTAGGGAGGCTTCAAAAAAGAAAACAGCATATTTCATCATTGGAAAACAACTACATAGTCGACATCTTCTCAATCGCATCACTCATTGCACTCGGCTTCTCAGTCCTAGCCGTGGTCATGTTCCTCGCCATCTTGATAGGTTTAACGTTGCTGTTCATTGCCATAGCTTTGATGCTGATTAATTTCATTGCACGGGACATACATTTCTTTGTCTTTAAGAAACAACCTCAAATATCTGGCATTCCCATCTTATGCAGTGACGTGCCTGCCAGGAACTTTTTTTGCTCTGTTTAGATCTCGTCTAGGCTAACTTCACGACAGTGCATGCCACAACGAAATGCAAGGTGGGTCTCCCCGCTATCAATGGGTCTTTGGGCCCACTAGCTGTGGGCTTGCCCACAACATCACTGCAGACCTTGCATTCTCTTTCATAGGCTTCGACTCCCTAGACCTATTATTAGGAACCTTTGGTTATTTTTATTGCAAGTTCTCAGCTGTAATTTTTTTATACTTTCAATAAAATGTATCTCAATTAAAAAAAAAAATTGGTTCACTAATTTTTTAGGCTAATTTCATGTCCAACCAAATTGTTTGCAATATGAAATTATTAACGATGGAATGTAATTCTATTTCTGTTTTTTTTCTTATATATGCAACGAATCTAGTCAGTGTTTTTCTTTTCCTAATTATGTAAAAGGCTGCAAAGGAAAAGGCCGTATTTAAACACCAAATTTTTATGTTCTTAGGCTTTATGTTTTTCATTGTTGTTTTGCCGCGCCCTTTAAATCAAATTTATGAGCATATTGGTTTGTGTAAACACAAGAATGAAGGTAAAATAATAATTTAATGGTACTAAATAAACCTAGCTATCTCATCTTCTGCTTTTCACAGCAAGGGAAATTTCTTCTGTTTTTTCCTGATCTCCTTATTTTGTTCTGAGACGTCGTCCGCATACCCAAACCTGTGACAGGATATTATAAAAGAGCTGTTGTATCAGTAACAAACCAGCCAACACGGAAATGAAGATTAAGGACCCGAAGAATCAAGGACTATAAACAAAAAAGAAGAAAATAATAAATTGGGAACATGTAAAGTATAAGGTTACGTTAAAGATTAAAGGATCTGCAGCAACCTTTTGCTTTTTCTTTTTTTTGTTTGTTAAGTGGTAATTAAGCGACCTTTAATTTGCTTTTGCCTTGTTCACCTATAAGTACTTTAATTTGGTTTCACTTTTTCAAATAATTATTAAATTCTCTTCGTCTGATCTTTTTCTAAAGTGAGATTACAATCTCCTTGTCCCAGAAGAAAAGCTTGAACTATGGTGTGAAAAACTCGGGATTGTTCATGCATGCGTACGCACATGCACGCTAGTAAGCATTTGAGGAAATGAAATAAGCTAGCATTAAGCTCCTGCACAGGAAAAAGGAAAAAAAAAAAAAAAAAAAAGAAAAAAAAAAAGCGAAGAATAAGCATTGCTTTGGCTTGAAGGAAGGGAAAGGAATATTAGCATTTCTTTTAGGGATTATGTTGACAACAGCACGGGACTTGAATTCAATATAAACTAGTAAGCCAAACACACTCTTTGAGAATCAGGCAGCAGCTGCTCTTAATAGATCTGTCAGTTCATTTTGTCTTCCACGTTTCGATTGTAACGTACGCTAGCTAGTAGGCGGAGAGAAAATGGTTTCCACCACCGAGAAAATGTGTGATGATCTGGACGCGATCAATATTAAAGAATTGTCCAGAAAGGCAATGAAGGGCAAATGGGTTGAATTTATCGAGAGGTACAGGGTGAACCCAAGTGCTCAAATGGCCAAGATCACGAGATCACGGGACACAGCATTACACATAGCTGTCTCCGATAGTGGAGAAAAGGAAGTCGTCAAAGAGCTTGTAGACACAATTTCACGCCAACCAGATGGAAAAGAAGCTCTTAAACTTGGAGACGAGAGAGGGAATACCCCTCTCCATCTTGCTGCATCAATGGGGAGTCTGACTATGTGTAGGTGCATAGCAGAAGCTGATCCATCGTTGTGGGTATTCCTAATGAGGACGAAGAGACTCCCTTTTTCTTGGCAGCAGCCAATGGCGGAAAAAGACGCTCTCCTTTATCTTCACCATATCTGCAGTCAACAAAAACTGAACGGATATCATTATTCCAGGAGGAAGGATGGTGACAACATTCTTCATTGTGCCATTAGTCGAGACTACTTTGGTGAGTTCTATATCTGAAGCTATTCAGCTTTCTAATTTTGATCATGTAATATTATTATCTCCCACATGAAAGAGGTCGAAAGCTTTAAGCAGCAAAACAAAAGTACTATAAGCTTGCCAAGCGCAATCAATGTTGCACGCTAAGATCAGATGTTGCACTTGACAGATATGGCATTTCTTTCAGAGGGAAAAAGAAAAAGAAAAAAAGAAGACAGATATGGCATTCCAAATAATTCATCTGTATCCGGGCCTGGTAGACTGCATGTATCAATTGTAAATTGATAGAAGTTCGAAACTATGCCCCTTTGTTCAGTAGCTGGCCCTCAAACCTTTCTGTGCTATATGCTTGCTACTGTAATTCTCCCCACTTTTGAATAAAATAAACAAATGCTCAGAGTAAAATAAAATTATTCAAAGAATTTATTCAAGCATCCAGCTTTATCAAGTACCAAATACCAGTATCAAGTTTATCAGGTTTATTGGTTGCCGGTACTCTTATCAGAATTTGCAGCTAAATACGGCGCTCGTACTCTGTTTTATGGACTTTCCGTCTCTTAGGTAATCTGGGAATTTATATGCTTGAAATCAGCAGGTTGTTGGGACTTCAGAGTCTGTTGTCCTTCGTCTCTGAACTCTACCAGTCCAGCTAGTAGTCTATCAGTGCATGCATTATGTACTCTATTTGGCACTTGGACTTTCTGAGTATTGTTTGCGCTTTATGTGTGTTTGCAAGCATTTAGCTTTATTCACCTGCAAGTGGTGTCAGAGTTATGGGAGATGTTCTACTTCCATAAAAAGAGTACAAATTTCTCCACACCAATGGTAGTCAAATGATGAAGGGTGGTACTCAAATTCCAAAGTTCAAGTACAGAATGACTGGTTGTCAATTTCCAGCATTTATATAGAGGACTAAAGCACATCATCTTTCCTTGCACTTCTCATCTATCTCTTTGATCTGCACAATAATGATAAAAGACATCATAGAAATGAACCGTGTGTGCTTCAAATGTGATAAATTAGATACTCCAAGTTAATTGGAGGAATCAGAAAAATAACGTTCAACAGTGGCACTATCACATCCCAGTTAACCTAGTACGGCACCTGCTGTGCACACAGATTATGTTCCTAGCAGGGGGAACGAGAAATATAAGCACTTGGATTGCTACTCTCCTTTTTATACAAGTTTTTCTTCCTCAACCTTTCCATGTTGCATCAGTTTCTTTTTCCCCTTCTTGTCATGGAAAGTTACTGGACTTTTTCCCCTCCCATTTGAAGTTTGCCTGGTTTATACAACATTCAGGGACGCTACAATGCATGACATGCAATTTTTAGTAGCTTGAACAAGTATACATCTAAATCAGAGAAACTATGATAAAGTAGAGAAAACGGAAGCAAGTGATAAGTTTTTTATTCATACAAAACATGCTACAATGGATGGAAACATGTTCAACGCCATTTATAGAACCCAATACAAGGATTAAGGTCTCTGCAGGAAGCAATCTGCAATGGAAAAGAATCAAAGAGGACCCCATCCACCACCACCAGGAGTTAGAATTTGCAAAATTTCCCCTGCCTGAACCTCAACCGTGTTTTTACCTCCAAGGTAAACTATCCGCTTATCTTTTGTAATGAGGTAGTTAGCCCCACGTGCTCCGTCTTTTCCACCTTTCAACCCTCTTGGTGCATGAACGCGCCTCTCCGATAAAATGCTCACTACAACAGGGCTCCTGAACTCTATCTCCCTTATTAGCCCATCACCTCCTCTATGAAGTCCAGCTCCCCCACTGTTTTCCCTAAGTCCAAATTTGTGCAGAAGAACTGGATATCTCTGCTCAAAAATCTCGGGATCAGTCATTCTGGTGTTGGTCATGTGGCATTGGACTCCACTGGTCCCATCCCAGGTTGGACCAGCCCCACTCCCACCTCCAATTGTTTCATAATAACCAAAAGTATCATCACCAAATGTGAGATTGTTCATACAACCCTGTGAACATGCACAAGCTTGGAACGCAGTTAGTACAACATCAGTTATTCTCTGAGACGTTAGAACATTACCTCCCACCACAGCAGCCTTATCACTTGGAGAGAGGAATGAGCCTGATGGAATATGGATTTTGACAGGAGCCAAACAACCTTGATTGAGAGGAATATCAACATCTACCAAACAGCGGAGGCAGTAAATGACTGCTGCAGCTGTCACTGCCTCGGGTGCATTCCAATTTCCATAAACTTCCGGGCTTGTCCCACTAAAATCAAAGATCGCTTCACCTTTATCAGAATCAATTGCCAATTTCAAAAGAATAACAGAGCCGTCATCCATGTAATCCTCTTCTTCAATGACTACTGATTTTCCATTTCCTAGCTTGGCTGCCTGAGATGAATCTCTGTTAGCAACTGACTTAAGCATCTCTCTTACTGCTTCTTCTGCGTTCAGCTGCACATATGTCATGTAAGCCTGAACAGTTCCCAAACCATACTGCTCAATAAGCTCTTTGATGAGGGAAATTCCTCTCTGGTTAGCAGCTACTTGAGCATGGAGATCTGATAAATTATCTTGAAGCCTACGGGTTCCTGGGACCTTGTGTGCCACATCATCAGAACAGGGGAACCGGAGAAGTTTTACAATTCCTTCTTCTTGAAAATTTCCCTTTTCCACTAGCTTAAAAGCTTTTATGGCAGCCCCTTCTTCCCATATGGACTTTGAAAAAGGTGGCATGCTACCAGGAGTAATACCCCCAATCTCTGCATGATGCCCTCTGCTTGCCACAAAGAATACCAGCTTCCCCTTGTCAAAAACAGGAGTAATAACAGTTATATCAGGAAGATGGCTACCTCCAGCACAGGGATGATTGGTAACCAGAACATCACCTTCATTCAAATTGTCACCCCAGTAGTTGAGCTGCCACCGAACAGTGCTGGACATAGCTCCTAGGTGCACTGGGACATGAGGGGCATTGGCAACCAGTCCACCATCAGGACCAAAAAGAGCACATGAGAAATCTAGCCGTTCCTTGATATTTGTTGATATGGAAGTCCTCTGTAGGGTCCTTCCCATCTGTTCGGCTATACCCATAAACCTGTGAGTGAAGATTGATAGCTGCACAACATCTGCAACTTTTTCAGCTAATTTTGCAGTGTTTAAAGTAGGCTCAACCTCAATTTTGATATTTCCATGTTTGGTTATACTAGCTCTACAATTGGGCTCTACAATCACAGTACTATTCCCATTCATGATGATTGAAGGACTGGGCAAGACATGCCCATACCCCAAATCCTCGAGTTTGAATAAAGGTGTATCATGCCACCCATTCCCGAAGTAAACCTTGTAGTGGCCTTCAAGATTAGGAGTACCAGAAGCAGGTTCAAGCTCCCGTGGCTTCAATATACTTGTGACTCCTATACCACGAACCCTTACATCACATATTAAGATATTCCTGTTTTGTAGTTTAAATCCATACTCCTTCTGAAAAAGCTTCTCAAATTCTACTGCATATTCACATTGTGATTCATCATTACCAATTTGCCTCTTAACCATGATGGCTGTATCTGTCCCTTCGTACCTCAAATTTAAGTATGTCTCGGTACTAATGTTTTCCTCTCTAAATCCTTGCTCTTGCAACTTCGTTTTTACTTGCTTCAGCAACATCACTTCTCTGCGAGAGGCCTCCAGGACATTTTCAGGACAATAAACAGCAGAATATGGCTCCTGTGCCTCTTCAACAACATCTGCCAATCCCATCCCATATGCACTTAAAATCCCACAGAATCTGTGAATGAGTACTTCTGTCATACCCAATGACCTAGCAATAGCACATGCATGCTGAGGCCCAGCACCTCCAAAGCAAGCAAGAGCATGGTTCCTTGTTTCGTGGCCCTTCATCTCGGTTAACTGCCGTATAGGACGACACATTGTCTCATTAGCAACATTCACAAATCCCAGTGCAATCTCCTCCACTGTCATATCCTTTGCAGATGAATCCTGAGTATTTCTATAGGAATTTATTTCCCTTGCAAGCTTCTCAAATTCTTCTCGGGTCACCTCAACATCCAGAGGCTGATCTTCATTGGGGCCAAAGATGGATGGGAAATAATCAGGAATTACAAATCCAAGAATCAAGTTAGCATCTGTAACTGACAATTCCCCACCTTTGCGGTAACAGACAGGACCAGGGTGAGCACCCACTGATTCAGGTCCCACCCGGAAAGCTCCAAATTGGAACTTCAACTTTGATCCACCACCAGCAGCAACAGTGTTAATATCAAGCTGAGGTGCTTGTATTATGGCACCAGAAATCTGAGTTTCCAAAACGTGTTCATAACTTCCAGCGTAACGGCTCACATCAGTAGATGTACCACCCATGTCAAACCCAATAAGGGGCTTCCCTGTTTCAAGATTAAAAAGAGTCTGAGAGTAACCAACAACCCCGCCTGCAGGGCCAGACAAAACTGCCTTGTGCCCTGAAAATCTACTTTCCGGTGCAAGTCCTCCATCTGATTGCATAAACAAAACATTTACTTTCCCCAGCCCATCATCAAACTTGGAAATGAACCCTGATAAGTACTCTTTGATAACAGGGGTCAAGTATGCATCAACACTAGCAGTTAGACCCCTAGGAACAGCTCGAACCATGGGAGACAAAGCTGAAGATAAAGAAACATGTCTGAAACCCAAACTTGCAGCTAACCTCTCTACTGCTATTTCATGCTGTGGGTAAGTGTAGGAATGCATCAACACAACAGCCAAGCAGCTAATTCCTTTCTCAATCAACCCTTTCAATAAAGGCTTTAGAACATCTTCATTGAGAGGCTTCACAACCCTAACAAGCTCACCCGAAATACCCTTAACTAATGACGCAGAAGAATCTAGAATCGGTTTTCCATCATCACGAACAAGCTCAATTCTCTCATCAACCTCTATGACCTCCTCATAAAGATTTGATGGTTTTGATACTGTCAAGTCAAATATGTTGGGCCGAGCCTGGTTACCAACTTGGAGTAAATCTTGGAAGCCTTGAGTCACACACAGAGCAATCCTTTCTCCTTTTCGTTCTAAAAGTGCGTTTGTCGCGACAGTTGTTCCCATCCTAATCCACTCTATGTTATCCGTGGGTATTTTTGAACTCCGTGGGATTTTCTGCCCTGTATATTCTTCAAGAATCCTACGAATACCTTCAACCGGAGCGTCATCATAATTTGATGGATCAACAGACAAAAGTTTCAAAACTTGACCATCGGGCTGACCAGGCAATTCAGCATAAACATCAGTGAAGGTTCCCCCTCTGTCAATGCAAAACCTGAGCTTCCCTTCATTGACACTCCCCATTCCTATGCTCAAAGCTCAGAAATCGGATAACCTGGAGATGACAAACCACAATTGAGAATGATAAAAATATTCCAACGTTGCTAGTGAGACGGAATTCTGGATTAGAACATGGGTAGAGCGCTAGATACAAAAAGAGAAAAAAGAAAAGTGCATGCAATTATTGACTACTGAATCCTAAACTTGTACAATTCCAGACAGAAAGTTTCATAGTGCAATAACATTTGTGGAACTGAGACTTCTGTTGAACTTGAATTTTGAACAAGAAATTCAACAGTACACAGCATACAGATCTTCAATTTCTCAACTGAAACAGCAACGATATGCAATATACGGTTCACACAGAGCAACCTAATTCCGTTGCGAACCAACCAAGCAAAGTAACCGCAGCAAACTAAAACCAAAAAAATTACACTTCCACGCAAAGATCTGCAATAAATTTCCGAAGAACTGTCTGCAATATAATTTCCTTCCTAAACCAATGTATAACTACTCATACTTTCTAAACAAGCAAAGACGAATATATCCTACATTTGAAGCTTCGAATTTTATGTTGCCAATCAACTCAGCTATAAGCGTTTCAAAAACACCCACTCCAAATTCCCAACACCCCAAGAGAGAATCCCATTATTCGGCCAAGAAAATAGAGATAGTTGACGGCCGTATTATCAATTATCGAGGAATATCTTACTACTCCAACTCGTCCTGATTTATGTTATGAAGCAAAATTTTAGAGAAAGGAGACATCAGACAACGATCTTTGATGTTCTAGCATATACAGAGCCTTACGCAGAGATCTCAGAGTGCGGACGCCAAGCGTGGGGGAGTGATGAGGAGGAGATGGCTCTTTGTATCAACTTAGAACTGCCACTACTTGGCCTTCTTTAATCGGAGTTGCGAGTTTGGAGCTGATGGCTCCGAAGCGTTGTCGTTTGCCCGTTGTTTGTTTGCGATAGGAGAAGAAATATAATTCGTCTCTGCACTCCACGTTCCTCTCTTGATTACGTCGGGACCCAAAAGCGAGCGTGAACAGAAGACTAATCGACAAATTTAAAATTGCTCGAAAAAATTAAAAGTGAATTACTCCTTACAAATTAGAATCAAATTAATCGATAAAGCTGCCATTCAAATAACTAAACAAAACAAGTTATAGGTGTCGATAGAGGTCTGACTAGAGAAAAAAAAATGTGGCCTTTTAGTATTGTGTATGACGTATCATTTTGTTAAATATTCACATAGCATTTAGTTATAAAATTTTATGTTGGTGTTAAAAAGGAAGTGTATTGAAATTGGTGAATGAGTAATAAAATAAAATAAAAAATTTTTACGTTGGTGTTAAAAAGGAAGTGTATTGAAATTGGTGAATGAGTAATAAAATAAAATAAAAAATTTTAAATTGTGTTTGATAAAAGTAAAATTTTATTAAAATTTTAGTAACCAAATGCTATATTAGACTACCAGCGGCCAGCATAAGCTGTAGGGCTACGAGCCCACTCGACACATCCCATTGGCCCAACCAAATTTCAACTTTTTTCTTTTTTCTTTTTTTTTTCTCCTATGATCAACAAGAAAAATTAAAGAGTGAGGTGGTATGTCTTCACCTTATTACATTGTTTTATGAATCTAGATAATTAATTTCGTAGCTCCATTTATTAATAATCAATATTACATTTATAAGAGTGAAAAAAAAATACTCCAAATCCATGCAATCTCTAGTCTAACCTTAATCTGATACGAATTTTTATGGGCCTTATTAAAATAGTTATCCTAATAATAACAATAAGAATGACTAATAATAACTAAGAGAAAATCTTATGCCCGGCCCATAGATGTGATCGCAACATAATGTATTCCCATCGTTGTTATATATCCTAAGGATTATATATAGATAGCAGTATTAATGTCATCCACCACTGATCATAGTTTTACAAAGTGATTCGAAAGAATTATCAGTATATCATATAGAAGTGGGTCAATTTGTTTGGATTTTTAGCTTATGTAGTAAATGAAAGAAAATGTTGAAAATATGCCCTCAAAACCAGTTATTTAGAATAATTACGAAATAATTATTTATCCTTTTATCGTCACATATATTTAATACTTATTGAGTATAATCTAGTAACATAAGATGTTATTGTTAAGAGAAATTGTAGAAAAGTCATGACAATGATTAAATAGGATAATGGATTCTGTCATTGAGGTAAGTGACCTTCAGCAGACAAATGAGTGCATTGTAAGAGTACATGTACTGAACGAAATCAAATTTGAATATCTTTTGGAAATTATCACTGATAGTGAGAATTATATCCAACACAATTAGCTTATGACATTCTTAGACATGAGAGGTTTATACAGATATATTTGTTGTGTACTTGTGCTTTGACCGAATCATTTGTTGATGATCTTTCAAGGTCAAATATTCCAAATAATATTGGATTTTATGTATGATAAATGAGTTTGTATGAATGCTCAACAAGGAATCTACCAGTCTCTTTGTGAGACGGTATATTCGATATATCAGTATATCTGTTTTGGAAACATGAGAGTTCAATGGGTTACAGATTGTGAATTAAGAATTAGATGAGTTAGAGATTTAATTAGTGATATTATTCCGATCCTATTGACTCATGTGGAATGTAGCATGGTGGAAAGATAAGTAAGCAAATAATTGTTAGCTAAAGGGATTTCATGAAAATAATCTCACTATCTCGAAGGTCAATTGTGATATGTTAATGAACATGATCACAATTTGTCGAAGTTTATAAATTCGGAATACAAAATATAGAAAGTTGATGAAAAAAAATTTTCATGATGATCCTACGACCGAGATTTGAGATTCTTAAGGATCCCACGCATAAGCATAGTTGAAGTTTTAGAGTGAGCCATTATATAAACTCAAAATTTTCATTTGAGAGAAAGTGAGTTATAATGTGAGAAAGAGTTTCTCTCTCTAAACTTTGAGAAAGACTTTCTCTCTCTATAATTCTTCCTCAGACAACTATAAGTGTGAATTTAATGGATTCAACACACTTGAGCTGCTTGATTTCAAAGATCACATTCTGCTGCAACTCTGAAGTTCGTCAATTCTTTCAAAAAGAGCACATACGGTTGTCTACTTGAGAGCAGTACCATTATTTATTGGGGCATTGAGAGTGAGTGGTAGCCACGGGTGTGAATATAATTAGGAATTTTAGATTTGAAATTCAGATTCGAAATTCGAAATTAAAAATCAAAACCAAAATACAATCAAGCAATCAGATTCTTCAAACAATCAAACAACATAGGGTTGTTCAACCCCGGTGTAGGTGCCGGTTTTGGCCAAAACCGGCACCTACACCGGATATGTCGGTTTTTAAATAATTGCCACCTGCACCTACGCCTACACCGTTAAGGGCAAAAACCGGCCCTTAGCGGTGGCGGTTTCCGGTTATCCTACATTCATATTAGGCCATTTTTTTAGCATTTTACACACTTGGTCCAATGTATTTTTTTTTTTCTTTTGGTCCATTAATCACATATCATTAAAATCTAAATTAATGAAATCCAAAATCAATAAAATTAAACATCATCTTAAAAATAAGATGAGAATTTAAAGTTCAAACTAATAAAATCTAAAATCAATAAACTTAGAAAACATTACAACAAGATGAGAATCTAAAGTTTCAACCAATAAAATCCAAAATAATAAACTTAGAGAAGTAATTGTAAGAATATCGTAAAGATGGGTAACTCCTTCAAAATCCCTACTCCTCGATCTCCGTCGCCAAGATAGGTAACTCTACACAATATAGTTAAATACACCAAGTTATAATTTATAAAAATAAAAATATTATTCAAACTAATAAACTAACAAAAACAAAAATAAAATTACCCAAGTCAATCGTATAAGTTTGTGGATCTTCTGTCATATTAGAAGTCATGTCCTCCTCCTCCACGATAGGGTCACATCTCATCCAATTTTGAGCACAAATGAGACCTTCTACAGTTTTTGGGGCCAATGAACTCCGAAAGGGATCCAATATCCAACCTCCAGTGCTAAATACTGACTCAGAAGGTACAGTGGTAATAGGAATTGCCAACATGCCCCGAGCTATGCGTGCAAAGATGGGATACTTATGAGAGTTAACGTTCCACCAAAGCAAAATTTTAAATGAAGGAGCCTTTGATTCAACTGACTTTGATAAATATCTCTCCACCTCAGATTTGGAGTCTGAAATTTGGCTAGCAGCCCTTACAAGATCAAACTCATCCCACTCCTCATTATCCCCCATAGTCACACTATCACTGTCACCACCTCCCCACTACCATAGTTGCCATTGTTATATTCCATAAACAACCGTTCTAAAGTACCCTTCACATTCAATACCATAACTTCGCCTTCCTTCTCCCATTACTTTCTTAAACCAATAATTCAGTACAACCATCTTGTTTCTTGGATCAAGCAATGCTGCAACAAATAAAATCTATTCACTACATCAAATCACCCCAATACTTGTCATACTTCGTTTTCATGCCCATCTCTTTAAGCAAAGTATCATTACTAGAAGAATACTTGTCCAAATGGCTATATATCTTAGCCAACTCCTCCAAGTACCATTAGCTATAGACACATTTGATCCCGACATTCTTATTGTTACTTCATAAAATAATTCAAGAATTTTACAAAGTGACCTCCCAATCCTCGAGTGTGGGGGCCTAATCCTCTTAAACCAATCCAACATTCAGATACAACCGTTGCTTGCCAAATGCACATGCATCCAATTCTTTTCTGCATCAAATCACCCCACTTGTCATACTTCGTTTTCATGCGTGCCATCTCTTTAAGCAAAGTATCATTGAAGAATACTTGTCCAAATGGCTATATATCTTAGCCAACTCCTCCAAGTACACATTAGCTATAGACACATTTGATCCCGTACATTCTTATTGTTACTTCATAAAATAATTTCAAGAATTTTACAAAGTGACGGATGTGCTCCCAATCCTCGAGTGTGGGGGGCCTAATCCTCTTCTCCCATGCCCCTTTTTGCCCAAATACAATATAAAATGCACATCCTCATCCAACATCAATTCAAATGCCTCTCGATACTTCAAAGCCACATCCAACATCAAATAAGTTGAGTTCCAACGAGTGGTAACATCAAGAGTAAAAAATTGAGTACATGTAATCTCTTTAATCTGCACACATTCTTTAAACTTGTCTAACCTTTGGGGTGATGACTTAGCATACTTGATCATATTCCGAACCTTAGCAATTGACTTATCAACCTCTTTCGTCCCCTCAGACATAATCAAATTCAAAATATGTGCACAACATCTCAAGTGTAGGAATTCATGGCCACAAACAATCCTCCCTACATCTAGCTTTTTGCAATTGCCTTCTCTTCAAATGGTCAATGGCAGTGTCATTAGAGGAGGCATTGTCAACTGTTATTGTAAGGATCTTTTATATCCCCTAGTCATTCATACAATCTTCTATTTCCTTAGCAATACTAACCCCCTTATGATCTTACACCCTCCTAAAATACAAAATTCTCTTCTGCAAGGTCCAATTAGCATCGATGAAGTATCCAGTCACACACATATAATTAAAATTTTGAATCGATGTCCAAGTGTCTATGGTAAAAGACACTCTATACCCATTCGTTCGAATTAGATGCTTCAACTTCTCCTTCTCCTTCAAATAAAGTTTCATTCAAAGCCTCATAATTGTTATCCTAGATGGCATTTTAAATCTAGGCTCCAGATAATGAATTAAATCCCTAAATCCATATTTCTGAACTACAATAAAAGGCATCTCATCGATAATTATCATCCTAGCAATCAGATCTTTAATAGTCTTCTCACAAAACTTACGTGTCACCCCATCGTTCCAACATTAGACCCCGTTGACTTCTCAATATCGTGAGTCAAAAACATCTGCCCAACATCTAACTGACCCCCTTCTTTCTCTTGAAATATGGACAAATATTGTGATGTTGCCATAACCCCGATGTCCCATTCTTGTGATGAGCCATAAAATCTTTTTTACAATAATTACATTTTGCTTTAAGTGGATTAGAGTTAGGTACCTTTGTGTAGTGCATCCATACATCAGAAGGATTCGAGTTTTTCCTTTTTTTAGGTTCAGGGCGTGGTGGTCGTCCACTTACATCACCTCCATCCATTGACTCCACTGTCTCAGAATCCGGAGTGGACCGAACAATTAGACACGATATTGAGGGCGACATAGCAGTAGCACTACTACATGTGGCTGCAGGTGATTGTGATTGTGGTGGAGTGTCCATCTGCAAATTAACAACAAAGGGTTTAGCAGTGAGACTAAATTAAATACAATCGTACTTAAAAAATTCATAATTTTTGTTGAAATTCTATATTATGTTCTGGGCATCGTGAAAAATCGATCCAATTAAGGTATGTTGATCACCAATATAAAGCGATACCAACTCCAATTTATTAAATTCAAAACATTGACTATATATCAATATGATACAACTTTCAAGTATAATTTATCATCGAATCCTCAAACTACTATTATTTAACACTTTGTTCTCTTTCTATAATTTAACAAATTGTTCCCTAAAACAACTGTCTCTTCTTTGCATTTCATCAAACAATCAGTGTGCATTCTTAACATTATATTCAAATAATATACAAACAATTGGGGAAAACGTTCATATATGTCCTAATATTATCAATAGAACAAATTAAAATTAACAAATCCTAAAAACCCTAAAAATAAATTTATTTTTCTTGTTTTCTTAAACTTCCTAAATTTATTCAATTACAAACCCTAAAAACAACAAATAATGGGAAAAACATTCAGCAATAATTTATGTCCTAATATTTTCAATAGAACAAATTAAAATTAACAAATCCATTGATTTTTAACATACCTAAACGAATCCTTGCACTTGAGAGAGATTTGACAGACACCACTCGGCAGAGGAAATGGGAGCAAAATGGGAACTACAGGGCGCAGGCGTCGTGGTCGGCAGGAAAGGGAGGGGAGGGAGGGAGGGAGAGAGACTCACAAGGGGCTAGGGGGTGATGGTCGGCAGACTCGCGCCGGGGGGGGGAGGGGGGGCTAGTTGCAGACTCTCAAGGGGGAATCGGGATTCTGTTTTTTTTTTAGGGGGGGGGCGGGGGGTTATGTGAACAAAAGGGGAGCGGGCTTTAAAAAGCGCCATTTTTTTAAAAAAAAAAAAAACCCGGTGTCCGGTAACCGGGAACCGGGAATGGCACCGGGTTTCATAAAAAACCTCAAACTGGCACCGGCACTGGTGAAGCAAGGTACCGGCAACCCGGTGTCGATGCCGGTGCCACCGGAATTTTTCAGTGGCACTGAACAGCCCTAAAACAACACACTAACTAGAAAGAACTACAACCGCTCCCCTCTCAAGAGAGATCTCCGAAACCTAGGTTTCTTCCCTTCCCATCCTTTTTTTAACACTTTTCTCCCTTATCTATCTTCTTACCCAAGCTCTCTCTCTCTCTCGTCACTGAACTTTTCTTTACTCCCACCCATTACCTTTTTCCTCGTACCCCTCTGTTTTTCCCCATTTCCATGGATTTATGACTGTTCGACCCCACTTTAGATCCATTAAACCCCGACCTTAACTTGATTATCCGCAAGACGCAGGCGCTGACCTGGAATGACCTCAGCCACCAATTGGAGATTGACCCCGTGAAAGCTAAACAGAAGGCACTCATCTCGTTGGTGGGTCATTTTTTTTTTCGTCGTCGTTGGTGGGTCGCTTAGTGTCCAAGATATAAACCAGCCATTCGTGAGGCTATTTACTATGCCTGGAAGTTTGCATATAACTTCCATATCAAAGATGTCGACCCTAGCTCAGAAAAAAAAAATGATGTCGACCCTAACAACTTCCTCTTCCATTTTGGTCACCTACTCGTAAGGCTCAGGGTTCTTCAAGCTCATTAGAATGAGAAAGGTTGCCTTCTCATTCTCAAGGAATGGTAGAGATAGTGGGCATGTTTTTTGATTCGTGCATGTAGTTGACTTATGCCACGTCACTACTTTCTTTTTTAAACAGAGACAGATGAGGGATATTTTTTAAATGAAAAGCTTACCTCAGGACACAAAATCAACTTTCTTTACCAGAGGGATATATTTACAATATTCGAATGTCACGGGAGTATGAAATGCATTTAAGCCTAAAATTAACTTTACCATGTATGAGGTAATTTAGCAAGTCATCAATTATTCAATAAAAATAATGTATTAAAGAGAGAACTCACTATAATGACCTAAAATCAATTTATAAAAACAAGAGGAAGTTATGATATTACATCAACTAATATTGAACATCTAATTTTGAAAATTAATCATAGTTGCCCCATATAAGCACAAATTAAAATTTTACACGCAAAATCCTAATTATAGAAAAATCTCTTTCATTAAACTAATTTAAGTAGGTTTTAAAGAGTTTAAATGGGAGGGGTGTCACATTTGGTAAGTTCTTGAATCGGGATAAGTCCTCCGTGCACTTTAGTAAGAATGTCATTGCTTAGTCGGCTGCCTCTGTTTTAGAGTTACTGAATCTGTGTTGCCTCTATAGGCGGAACGAGCGAGGCGTGGTGGGGGTCAGCCGCTCCCCATCGCCTGAAAATCTATAAAGAATTTTTTTTATATGGGCTGCCCCCTAAGAGCTAGGCCCACCCCCCTCAGACCCAGCCCACCCCCCCTCTCAGGCGCCCAAGCCCCCAAAGAGTCAAAGACCCAGGCCCAGGCGATATAATTTTTTTTGAAAAAAATTAGCAAAAGGTGAAACGGCTTCGTTTCACCCTCTAATTTAAAAAAAAAACAATCACAGCACGTGCCACCCTAGCATAATTCACCCTCCCCCCCCCTTTCTCACTCTCACTCTGCTCCCCCTCCCGACGTCAGCCTCCGTCCCTCTCTCCTTCTCACTCTGCTGCCACAGAACGCCAGCCTTTAGCCCTCTCTCATTCTGCCTCTCTCCTCCTCCAGACCTCCACAAAACTGAACGCCGGCTCTCTCTCTCCCTCTCTGCCTCTCGACCCTCTCCGTCCCTCACTCCTCCTCCACAACCTCAGCTCTCTGTCTATCTCTCTCTCTGGCTCTCTTTCTAGCCTCCAGGTATCCTCTCTCTCTAGTTTATTTTTCGATTAGTGATGAAATTTATTTTAATTTTTGCTTAATAATGTGATGAAATTTGATTAGAAATTTAGGATTATTGAATTTATTATTGGGATCTGGAAAGGCAACGCATCATACAGTGCCTAGAAGCTGCAATTGAAAGAAGAGGGTGAAGGGTCTCAGCTCAGGTACTGTCCTATTTCAATTGTCAATTGGGTGATCGGCCATTGAATTTGTTGTTGCTGCAATTGAATTTTTTGTTGCTGAATGTATAGAATCTGTTTGTAAATCTATAGAGCTTATTGTTATCGATTTATTGTTGCTACAATCTATAGGGGATGATATGTGAATTTATAGAATTTGATGCAATTGAATTTATTGTTGCTGAATCTATGGAATTTGTTTGTGAATCTATAGAATTTATTGTTGTCAATTTATTGTTGCTGCAATCTATAGAATCTGTTTGTAAATCTATAGAAATTTGATGCAATTGAATCTATAGAATTTGAGTCTTGGTAGGATTGACCATGACCCGATGCAGCACACTTTTGTATCTACCATTGCCAAATATTTGCAAACAGATGCAAATTCAAAGGAGAAATGATTAGCTATCATGCACATTTTACATGCATGACTTACTATATATCTTGTTTTCTCACTTTGGTGAGAATGACTAATTAAGTTTCTAAATACTAAAGGAAATAAATGTTATTATGGACATTTTGCATGAGTTAATTAACTCTGGATCACAATGTTCTAATGTTAATCTACTAACCAACATCTGCCTTAAATTACATAGCATATGCCGCAGATAATGGGTTAATATATATATAAATATTAAAAGTTAATTTGATTGATTTTATTTCAAATACTCTCCAACTAACAGGGCGTTTGATTTTATATATATATATATATATATTTAAGCTATGTTTCAAATATTCTGCTTGTTTGAAAAATAAATATGTTGCAAGATCATTATGTTCTTCTTCACAAAGTGGTAAATATTTAAGTCCTCGTGTTAGTCGTTCTAGGATTCATTTTTTTTTAAAGTTCTTAGAGCATTTGTCTAGAATGCTGAGCTAGCACTCCTTTTAGTTTTCTCTTGAGTTGCATTTTGTTTTAAGGGACGAATTTTGTGTTCTACTAGAGAAATTTATATCAATGACAGGGTATAGCTTCATTATAAAATTATATTGATAAATTTTGTTTTGTTTTGTTTAGATAATAGATAAGTTTTTGATAAAGAATCCAGCCAGCGTAGGGTCTGAACTCAACTTGATGTTGCCTTTCTTTAAAAGTTTGCTCCCTTCCAATAGAATCCTGGTTCCGCCACTAGTTGCCTCCCCGCTAAAGCAAAACACCTAGGTTTATTGCTTATTATTCCTCACTCTACATCTCTCGTCTTGGAAGATTTGAGGGATCGTATTCTTTGCAAGATTTTGGGTAGGAAGGCTAAACTCTTATCTTAGGCCGGTAGGAGTACACTAATCTCTACTGTTGCTACCTTGATGCTGACGTATGCTATAAGCTCTATAGCTTTTCCTGAGGGATGGTGCCGATTGATGGAGAGAGAGTTGAAAATTTTCTGGTGGGGATTTTCCCCCAATGATTCTAGAATTCAACTCTCGAATCTTGGGAGTTAATTTGTCGCCCCAAGCTAGAAGGTGGCCTTGGTATAAGACCTTTTTCCCGAATGAATCAAGCAATGGTCGCCAAATTATCACGGTGAGTGCTTTCTAACTAGGATGCTATTTGGATCCAACTCTGCAAGGTTAACATGGTGTTTGTTTGTAAAATTTTGTGATAGTTACAATTTTGGAGTATTGAAATTGGTGAAAAAAAAATGAAGAAATAGATGATTTAACATGAATTTTTTCATATTTATTTGTTTTGGAGTTAGTGAAAAAGTAAAGAAAAAGATAATTTTGTATAGTTATTTTATTATGGCTAAAATTTTAGAGTGCTCAAAATTTAAAAAATAAACACCATGTAAGCCCAAAATTTTAGACATCTCATTCCGCCCCTTGGTAAGCTTCAAGTCTATGGAAAAGGATTATTCATCATATTCCTCTTCTTTCCCAGAGGGCTTGTCCAGAGATTAGGAATGAGATGTCTCCTCGTATATGGAGTGATCCCTGGGTCCCTAGAATTCAAGATAACCAACCCATTCCTCGTGATCCTTGGGTCTCGGGAATTCAGGATAATCGACCCATTCCTCGTGATTCTTCTATCGATTTATCCTCATCAGTTTATGTTTATGTGTCTTCTCTCATTTGCCAAAATTCTCGCACTTGGGATCGAGAGATGATATGTGTCCTCTTTGATGAAAATTCTACCCGTGCTATATTGAAACTCTCCCTCCCACACAAAGGGCGCACGAGCATCATCTTCTTTGTCCCAATCTCAGGTCCCTGAGGTCCCCCAAATGACTGTGGCAGAGCGTCAAGACCAGATGCACTTTAGAGGGGTGACGGCCGGATGTAACCTCAGACATGCAAGGCCACAACATATGTGTGGAGGATAGCCGGGATAGGGAACTTTAGAGGTCAGGGAGTAGGGGTGCTCATTTTCACCAGCGGTGGCGGTTTTAACCGTTAAAACCGCCACCGCTACCGCTACAGTAACCGGCAAGAGCGGTTATTGTGCTTTAGCGGTACGGTGGCGGTATCAAATATGTGATTCCGTCAATTGCGGTGACGGTGACGTTTTCGCCAAACCATTACCTACACTACCGTTAACCCCCCTAATTGAGACTTGAGATGATTATTGATTATGTGACATACTTTTATTGGGCTTTTGTTGGAATATGTTAGTTGGTTTATGTCACATTGTTGGACACTTTTATTGGACTTTAGTCTTATGTTTGAATATGATATTATGTTGACTTTTGGACAGCTTATTATATTTGTTATGATTATGATATTATGTTTGAATAGGTTATGATATTTGTCCATTTGATATGATTATTGATTATGATATTATGTTGGAAATTTAAACAGGTTATGATATTTGAATGATTATATTTGTTGTTTATATATAGGTATAAAATGGTCTTAATGGTCCAAAAAAATCCAAGGAAAACAGCCCAAAACAGTGAAAAAAAATGAAAAGCCCAAAAAAAAGTATTTTTATTTTGGTCCAACGGTTATACGGTTTAAGCGGTTATCGTATAACCGTTACCGTTAATACCGTCACTAGCAAGGGCGTTATTGTGCCTTAGCGGTGTGGTGGCGGTATCGGTGTCAATTATGTAACTCCGTCAATTGCGTGACGGTGACGGTTTTCGCCAAGCCATCACCTACAATACTGTTAACCACCCCTATCAGGGAGCCACAAGGTGCTGGAGACACTTTCGGTATGAGCCCCCGGCAAATTTTCCATTGAAGACAAAACAAAATAAAAAAAGGGATCGCTTTCTAGTGTCGAAATTTAAATATTCCACCAAATCCCTTCAAATCTTCTCCACTAAGAAAAATAAATAAAATAGAAATCTAAAGAAGGTATGACACGTCGACCCTTTCTCGGTTCCAAAAGCTGGTCATTGTAGCCCAAAGAGAATTCCTATTTGGGTCGAGCTTGTTGTGCCTTAGATCACTGTTCAATTTTTATACCCTTTTATGATTTAAGAAATTGGATTTACCCTCAATTAGTAAATAAAAATTATTTGGGTAAACTATTCGAAAGATCGCCAAATTTGTTGTTCACGATCAAGTTAAGGAAACTTTTTTTAGTCTGCTATGACTGATTTTACAGTATATAGAAGTATCTTATATGTTCTTGTTCTGTATAAGTACCATACAAGTTCAATTTTATAGATAAAAAAAGTTAAAAGCGCATGAAAAATATTGGGTGGCTATGTTTGTTTAATGGTGTGAAAATGTTTTTTGATTTTGAAACTGTTTTGTAATCCAAAATAATTTTTTTAACACTAAAAATGTTTTCAATCTTTCAAAAAAAAAATTACCTAATCATTAACCTCAATCTTTGCAGAAAATAAAATAAAATGAGAGTTCCCACGTTTTCTTTTTCAATTTAAAGCTTTTTTTTTTCTGAGCCTTGAAATTATGAGATTTTTCATTTCCTTTCTGAAGGATTCCTCATGTTAGAATTGAGAGGAAATAGAGTAAGATCAATATTAGGCTACAACTTGCTCTTTCGTGTGATGTCAGAAAGTAAACATCTGAAGTATACGTTGGGCAACTGACCCGTATAATCTGAACTCTGATGGCGAGGAGTGGAAGACTACGTCGGTGCTCTCAGTGACTTGTGAGTTAGGTATGAGTGTCCTTTCAGAAAAGATTTTTTATTGCTTCCGGTCACTATATCATCAGATAGTTTGTTCATTTTCTAAGTGATGGTCCTGCTTTTCCAGATCTTATCAATCAAGAAACCAACAGAAAAAAAAAAAAAAAGTATATGTTTTTTACATTATTTAGTTGTGGAACCTGCGACGGGCTTATTGATAGAATGGAAACAAGTATTGCGGTGTCCTTATCTTAACTATCTAGAACATTTTTAGGGGTTCTAAGTCCTCTGATGATGATTGGCTTAGAGAGAAATCTGAAGTTCTAAGATTAAGACAACCCAAAAGTGAAAAGGGGAAGTGAATTGAATTTTAAAAACTTTTTCGATTTAAACACCAAAATTATGTTTGCAAAATAAAAACCAATTTAGCAGATATCAATACAATAAGTAAGAGTGTGCTAAAAGTAAAGAGAGAGAGTGAGTGAATAGCAAACATAAGATTTTTTAGATAGTTCGACAAACCCGTCTACGTCCACCCCTCAAGCTTCTTTCAAAGCCTTAAGGTTTCTCTACAAGTTTCCTTACACCAAGATAATGGTTTATTACACTTAAGCTTTGAGAAGCACTTCTCCAAGCCTCAAAACCAAGTTTGTGAATAATCTTATAAAACTCCTTCTTTCGATGAACACTTCTCACCAAAAGGGCACAAGAGAATCTCTCTCTTTTAACCAAAGTAATGGAGTAATTTTACAGAAGTGAAAGTGAAGGCTTATGTGTGAATAAGATGAGAAAACAAAGATTTGAAGGTTTTGATATCTCTCAAGCTTAACAAAATGATCAATGGTTGTTCAAGTGCATTTTTGAGCTTAAGAGTGGTCCTTATATAGGCTTCTAAGTAAAAATAATCGTTTCTAGTAGTTTGGGATGAAAATATCAAAATTAGAGTTGTAATGGTCGACTGGTTCACGAGGCGGTCGACCTCTACAGGTGTTTGTTGTCCTACTAGTTATGAATGCTGGCGACTAACATTTTGGGGTTCTAACCAGGTCGATTGCTTCACCAAGCAGTCGATGTTGGGTCGACTGGTTCACAGACCGGATTGACCTCTACATCAGCCGCCTCATCCTAGGTCGACCGCTTCACTGAGGAGGTCAACCTCTTGAACTTAAAAATGTAGGCATGATAATTTTAAGCATGATTTTGACCATTTTAAGCACAATTTTGACCATTTTAAGACTATCTCAAAAACTAACTTCCCAAGAATATAAATATGATTTGGGAGTTAATAAGGATATGATTTAAAAACACTTGAGACATATTTAATTTACTAAACTTGAGATAAAAAGGTTTATGTGATTCAAATTCTTGCTAGAAATGAGACCTTAGAGTTACAAAATTTGCCCTAGAGTCTTGAGTCTTCACTTCTAAGCCACTTTCAATGATTTGATCGTTGCTTGGTCAATTTGTAAATTTTGTGCTCATTTGAATCTTGTTGATTGTCCAGTTCAATTACTTTTATTGTTATCATCAAAATATGGATTGTGCTTACAAGCCAACAGAGTCAAGCTTCTTAAACTGAATGCATGTTGATAATGAAAAAATTAATTGACAATTTTATTAATCTTTAATAGCTTATTTTATAGAAAAATTACAAAGACTAAGAAATCAACTACGACTAGGGGTGTTCATGGGTTGGGTCAGGTCGGATCTGGTCTATTCCATGCGGGTTCGTTTTCTGTTGGGTGAAACCGACCCAATATAACTACCATGTGAACCCGCCCGAACCCGATTCGTATGGGTCGGGTCGAGTTCAAGCGGTTTTTTTTTTTTTTTGAAGAAAAACTCAATGTACGTGGATTGGTTAGCCCCAAAAAAAAAAAAATTACTAATATGTCTGCAGGCTGCCCTTTTCATCTAACATTAAATTTGTTTACAAAATGCCATCTCCTAAAATCAAATTTGTTTACAGGATACCCTGTAACCAACGTTAAAGAAAGATTGACTGAGGGAGCAAGAAAATGGACTAAAATAATATTACAGACTCAAGATAAAATGGTCAAATGAAACAAATATGTATACTTGAATATGTACATAGAAATCTAATGGCCAAATGAAACATTTCCAAACAAAAGTAATGCAATGCAAGTATCATTAATTTCAGAAAAGCTTTCATCTCATATTCCTGCATCTTCATCTAGCTAAACTACATCCTTCCTCCTAACAGAAAGCCAGGTACCATCAACAAAAATAGCCACAATACCATGTCAAAAACAAGAACATCATGATTTCTAGACAATATCGATATCAATTGGGGGAAATTTTAACAACATGAGTTATGAACTTGCTACTGTCCCACAACTACAACCACTTCCCTCGGGTAAAAGCAGCTCCCTTGCCTATATGTAATGAAAGAATAGGAACTCTAACAAAGTCTACGAGTAAATGAGACCTCACAGAGAAAATATTTTTTAAAATACTTTTAAGACCTAAGGGAGGCAGTGGAAATAGTTTTCAGGCTTAATCCTTCCTAAGGAACATGTTCACTAAGGTCGGATCCACTTAGAAGACCATAAATAATCAACTTTACAGGTCAATCCTTCCTATGGACATGTTAAATGAGGTAGGTTCAGATTGAGCAAGGACACACATTTGGACTTTAACTGCAATAGTTACATGTGTTTGAAGCATCCAAGTAAAATCATTCTATAATGTTCAATTTTTGTGTTCTCTTTCCATCATGGTACCTGCTAAGAGTTGTCTGCACATAGGGATTTTACGCTAATGGCTAAAATTTCCAATGCTTATCATTGAATCATATCCAAAGAGCTCAAGAAGAAACAACTAGAAGTAGAATGAAATCAGTCGTTGGAAACAGAACGGCAACATAACATCCTCCTGCATGAAGATCTCTCTCCAGCAGTACTATCTTCTTTCTTGCGGATGCAGTGAATATTAGCAATAAAGAAGTTAAAAGTTTTTACAAACCAGAAGGATCTAGACCGACTGTAAACCACCATGACAACTCCAGATCTGCGTCCATTGTTGGACACAAAAGGCCAAAGCCATATACAGCATTTCCAGCAACATGAGGACACTCATATTCAGAACCATTGAACAAAAAAGTATCTCAACAAACATCAGGAGTAACGCCAGAACTACACTAGTATGCCAATATAGCAATCGCAAATCAGCAACCAAAACATAGGGCGATGAAATAGAGGCAACTCTTTCGACCATCTAAGCAGATTTGAACAATTAACTCAGGATTGTAGCTTTTAACGACAAATCTGCACCTTGAGAGGAAATTTCAGTAAGCAAGCTTATATAGGAATTAGATTAGAACCCCCGCTCCCCAAAAACAAAATAGAAAAGAAAAGAAGAAGGAAGAAATATGAAGGCAAAGTACCAACAAACACCCCAGAAGCACGATGCCTTTAGTTCCACCGGCAATGGAGGCAGATGGCGACAGAGGTAGCGTGAGGGCGACGACAAAGAGTGTCGGGTTGAAAGACAGTCCTCTTAAACACCCTCAAAACATCAAAACAACCCTGCAGTATTTTTGGAGCAATTCTAGACAATCTTAGATGATGACGATGACGGAGGCAGACGACGACGGAAGTAAAGGCAGACAGTAGTGAGGGCAACGACGAATAGTGTCGGGAAGGCACCGCAGTGAGGTTGAGGCACGCTTAGGGTTTAGGAGATCTAAAATAGTCGGGCGGGTTGGGTCGAACAAATGATATTCCGAGGCCCATCTGACTATAGACGGATTCTAGCGGTTTGGGCCCGCACAAGCCCGGGCCCGCGTTTGACCCGACATTATTCGGTCGGGTGCGGTTCAGGCCGGTTGGTGGCTTTTTGTACAACCCTAACTACGACTTCTACTATTAAAAAATAATGACAATACTATTATGGAAAGATAATAATAATTCAAACTAACCTAAATTTTATCCTTAATTCTTATTAGCCACTTATTTAGCTAAAATAATTATATGGCTCATCCTAATCTCCTCCCATACTAATCTTTTGACACCTTTAGTAGCTTGGTTCATTTCAGCTAGGATTCGATGCCATGCAAGCAGCCATGTACATACGAATATGACAAGCAAGTTGTCAAATATCTTTACAGCCGTCATAGTCTTTGCAGGATATATAGTAAAATTAAAGAAAAGATAATTTTTTAGAAAAAAGATAATAATTTTTTCATCCATCCGAGTGTTTTGAGACTTTGCACTGTGAATTATCAAGTTCGATATATTTTATCTATCAATTATATTGGCCGCGGTTCAACTGTCACTTAATAAGGACATGTATGTTTTTTTTTTAATTAATGAAATAATAGCAATTTTGTCCCACATAAAATATCATGGCAAAAAAAAGTGAGGGCAAAATAGTCATTTCACTATCAAATATAATTGCTTTGATTTAAATTAACGGTTAAGCGTGCAAAATGTTTACCATTTATAATCGAGAGATGTATTGATATAAAATAATTTGTGATTCGAAATGCAAACCTAATACGAGTAAAAAGTATATTTTCTCCTAAAATCAAGAGATAGACGATTTAGCAAATGGCTCTACTCAACGCGGCTTCACAAAGAGTAGTAATCCCCTTTTTGAGATTCCAACCATTACATGGGTGAACCGCTGGGTTTATTAAAAAAGCACTTAGTGGAGGTGTAAAATGCCCGAAAGGGTCAAAGGGTGTTCGACCATTTCTGATCCAATTACATTATTGGCTCGGCCTAGTTTTTGGGTCTACTTTGAAACAGGCCATTTGAAGTTTGCCAAGACCAATCACAACTTACACGGTCAGCCAGCGGACGGCCCAACAGATTACAAACCTCCCCCACTTTCTTATAAGGTTTTTTTTTTTGCTGAAACAACTACTTTTATATATTTAAAAAACCGAAGAGCGATACAACTGAGACCAAAGACCAAAGCCAAAAAGAAACAAACAAGCAACTAGAGCGAAAACAAAATACAAAATACAAAAGACAGTGGGGCTCAAAACTTAGGGCGGTCGCGTGCCGTTAAACTTCAAGAGACCGCGACTAAGGAGAAAGGGGGAACCTCCCCGACAAACGAGCGTGCGCGGGCTGCTGCCCAGGCTGCAACGGAATGAGCCACATAATTATCAACTCGTGGGAGCTCGACGGTAGACCAAAAGGAACATCGGCGGAGGAGGGCAAGGGCCTGTTGGACTAAAAACCTGATTTTTCAGGGAATAAAAGTGGATAGAGGATCTTGTTGCAAGCTTTCCAGGACCAAAGAAGAGTCACCAACGAGAATCAGATTAGGGAGAGAAAGATCCGAGGCTTTGGAGATTGCTAGCAGAGCAGCCTCAGCTTCTCCAACTAGAGGGTCCACAGCGGGGGATCGAGAAGTCCAGGCGTGGAGGATGTTTCGAATACATTTTCACACCAACTTTGTTATTTTTTTATTTTAAAAAATAGATGAAATCTCATCTTTCCTTATTTTTTAACAAACGCTAATAAAAATCATTTTAGAATCAAACAGTCTTAAATTTTTTCACCACTTTTTACAAATAGCATAACAAGTCAAAATTTTCAAAATTTTCTTATATAAACTCAAAATTCTAAAAAAAAATTTGCTTCCCAAATAACATCTAATTTTTCTCACCGACACACCCCAACAGATAAAAATAATCAGACAAAATAAACTTCTGCGGATTTGGTTTAAAGTTGAGATATTATGAGCTAGTTACAAAAGAAATTTGAGTACAAGTCTCGATTAGTGAGCTTAACAAGCAAAGGTATCCGAGGAATAAGCGAGGAATACATGGAACTGAGATGGGACGTTTAAAGTATTTGTTAGGTACGTGAATGTGACGCAACAGGCGGCCCGTGTTGCGGGGAAGGCATGGTCTCCTCCTTAGGGAGGCCGACTCTGGCGGCAACGTGCAGGCATTGCCTTTGTGATAGCAAAACGAAGATAATATTCCTGGTAACAGGAGAAAACAAATATTTGGTTTAGTTGAAAATAAAACTTATTTATTGAAGAAGTTGCTGTATATGCCGTACTTAATTTGAGATTCAACAAACATTAATCTAAATAAATCCAACCTGCGGTCTCGTTGCATTTCAACTTCTGGTAACACGACCACCCTCCAAAATATTGTTCAAATAAATATTTGTTTTTCTTGTCAATTTGGACGGTGTACTATCAACCTTTTTATTTTTATTTTCAACTCTTTCTCAATTTATGATAAAGTTTTTTTTTTTAAATAAATACGCTTTTTATTTTTTAATTTTGAAGTTTTATTTTTTAATATTTAAAATTATAATTTTATCTTCATAAAATATTTATTACCAACAAAAATATTAAAATAAAATAATCATTTAGATGTAAGAAGATGCAAAATGTCTGAAACCAACCATTACTGAAGTAACATGATAAAAATAATAAATTAAAGTATTAAATATAATATATTTAACCCTTTTCAAGATATTTTGTTTAAGGGTCACTGTACTGCAGTAACTATCTAAAATCGATAAATTCATTTGACTTGAAGCATGGCAGTAGCTCTAACCTTGATTCTCGAGTTGACCAGTGGAGCTTTCCCCATACCTACTCCACTCCAAACCTAGAAGTAAAGCCAAATCTAGGTAGAGCAGAGAAGAAAATGGAGGGATTTCTCATGTTCGATTTATATAATCCCAAAAAGAGAATAACATCGTACAGACCACAATGCACATGGGAATCAATGACTTTCTTGTTTGAATGAGATATTTTAGCCAAATGGTTTAGACCAGTAAGGTGCAGAAACAGATGTGTAGCGAGAGGTAAAGAGACTTCAGGAGTAGGTAGCTGAGTAGCGGGGAAGCAGCGCCTAACAATTTATGTGAACCACATGAATGCTGATCGCTTAGCCATCCTGCAGCTTCCATCCTGCAGAGAGGCTTTGACTCTCCTCCCTCCCCTCCTAACCCCTTTCTTTCTCTTCAATTCAGCACCCCTCTCTGCTTTTATTTTAATGATCTCTATTAATAACTACATTACTTTATTGCTTTCCAGTCATTTATTTCAAACAAAAATTTATACGGATGATGGCTGCCACGTTCTTTCCGTGTGGCCACTCTCCCACCTTATTTAACAGCGACGTTGAAGATACGAATCACAATCTGATAATCCTTATTTAATCTTCTTCTTGGCACAAATTTTTTTGTCAAACAGTGTTGGATAATAATTGCCGAATTGGTGCATCCATTGCTGGCCCTACCTAAAGATACTACTTCTCTAGTGTGAGAGAATAGTTAGGCAGTATTAATTATTAAAGCTTTCAATCTATTGGGATGTCATTGGATTGATTCGGAAGACTTTCCATGCTGCAAACTATGCAGAAAACAAGCAAAACAAGCCAAAAAGAAGAAGAAAAAGAAAAAAGAAAAACCAAAATACAGTTTTGTTTGTTTAGTTGTTTGCACGTGATAGGACAGCTTGGCATCAATCATCCCTGCCAGCATTATTCGTTTTTTCCTCATATTAAGCGTGCACGTCATAAAATGTTGTCACTCACGTCACGTCTATTGGGTGACTCACATTCAATTCTGTGTTGTTCTATTGATTCTCCGTCTTTTTTCTTTGTAACAGCTTGTTTTTACACGAGCCCGGTGAGATGTATTTGTTTAATTCCAAATAAATTCGTTTAGCCAGAGAATGTATTCTGATCTGATAAAGCTTCGAGATCTCAATGCTGAATCAAGTTATCACAATTGCAGAAGAAAATAGCAAACAAAGAAATGTATGAAGTAGTTACCGTCATACACGGTTTGACATGGTTTTGACAGCTGAAGTTCAAGGAATTACAGCAAGAATTGCTATGAATTTAGGATACACAATAATAGACAAGTATGAATTGTAAAGGAAGCAAAAAAAAAAAAAAAATTCAAACTTGAGGAGAACTAGGTGCAGGTAGAGGGAGCAAAATGGAGTAAACTGTGCCCAATGTCAAATTCCCAGAAATGGTTTTGTTGCATAATATTGCCAATAATGTTGTTGCCGGGCGACCCCGCTGAGATAAATCCGAGACACTTCTGTTGAGGAGCAAAATCGATGATGTAGCTCTTCACGGGTGGCGTAAATTGTGCTCTGCCAGCAAAATGGAATGCTAATCTTGGCACTAATGACTCCTCAAATCCTGTTGAATCGAAGCAATACTGGAAGGGATTTATGTCATCGAATAGCCTTTTATATTTTGACACAGATATTTCCAACGTAGACATGACGGCTTTGTAAGCTGGGTCCGCCAGAAACGTCAGGCTTGTGCCAGAATCAAGGATTGTTCCGCCACCAAAATTTGCATCCCAAACTTCAGATGGTATCCTCAGCATAACACCCCCAATGGAGATACCCAATACTTCAACAGCATAGAATGTAGGCATGACACCAAGAAGGAGCCTAGTACGTTGCATTTTTCTCGACAATGTATACTCATCCCGATTGCTACCAAAAACGAGATAGTTCGAGATGTTCTTGGGGCTTAAGTGATCCACCAGGCAGTATGAAAACTTGCCACCAAACTTTTTAGCAATCCTTTGTGCAAAAGTGTAGTTGCTGTTTCCCAACCCCAATACACCATCAGCTCCCATGAATCCATTACCCAGAGCAGACTGGGTGCACCCAATCAGCACATTCTTTAGCCTCATCTTCCTACCATTTGTTAAGCCTACTGTTATGGTGTCATCGGCAAAGAAGCCCAACGCAGACGATCCGTCCATGTAACTAATTAGGACATATAGATAAAAGATCAGTAAATAAATCACGAAAGAGGTAAATGGATGATATGCAAAAGAGGTCATGAACTTCTGAAAGGGAACTTGTTACTAGGTAAGCTTCACATGACCCACATTTTTGCAATCTTGTTCTTGATCTGTCAGTGCCTGCATGGAGGCACTGACAGATCAAGGACAAGATTGCAAAAATGTGGGTCGTGTGAAGCTTACCTACTGACAATAACTGCCATTTAAATCTGTTGTTGGGTATAGGTAAGACTAGTGCTTGTTTCAATTTGCTCGCTCGACCAGTGTTTATGATTATGGATTTAAACAAACCTAGATTTCTCAACTTTTTGCTGCTCAAGTCAATTTACCCAAAACAGTCCGTGACCACGATGGCGACAACAATCCTCATAATGACCGTACATATCTCGAAAGACCGTGACTTCCCTACCCAACTGTAGCTAGTATAATGTTAGTATTGTATTCGACAAACACAACTAAACTTATCTATCTTTAATAAAGACCTGCCTAAACCATTTGGTGCTGGCTTTTTCACCACTGAATTTGACATTTGTGCCTCAGAACGACATATTCCAACTTCTTTTGGTTGGGCTTTATTCTTGCTTCGAATCCGAATCACCCAACACTTTGTCCTCTGTTTTTTGTTTTGTTTTCTCGGGTATGTGCTTTGTCCTCTGCTTTCCTAGTAAGAACTAGTTTTTCGTTTTTTTTTTTTCCCAAATGAACCATTTCTCCCAGTCAGAAAACATACAACTCACAAATCATAAGAAGCCGAAGTTATCTTCTATAATGTGAATGGGGTGCAAACCTAAATTAGCAAAGAACAAGATGCACGCACGTATATACAAGGGGTACCAACCTGAAATCATAGGCGCAGGGAGTGGATGGGGTGGGACACTGAGTCAGAGAGAAGAGATTCATGAGGTCAGTCTTACACATCTGCGTCGAGCATGGTATAGTTCGAAAGGACGAGGAGAGATCCGCCTGATACACCCTGCGTTGGTTTGAAAGACGTCCCCCTTTGGGTGGGTGACAATTCTTACCACAGCGGTATCTGCAATTCACCCAAGTCAACTCACTCCCAGTATCCACGATCAACATGAATTTCTGCGCTGGCCTCCCAACTTTGACCTCCACAAAGTACTCGCCCGTCCCAGAATCCGCACCGGAGCGCATTGGCATTTCCATCGAGGTTTCCAAGTCCTTTCTCCCCGTGCTTAGGCCTAGATGGCCACGTTTGTGGCTGATGATGCGGTAACGAATGATGTCACGGTGGACAAGTTCCTTGATGCGCTCCAGGCGAGTTTTATTAGGCCTCGCGGCCCCATGCACTTCTCCGAGGAGCTGTGGACTGTGCCGGTGTATTAACTCCAACCTCATTGTATTGGGTTCCTCCTCGGGAACCGCGGGAGCCAGAGCCAAAGCCAAACCATGAAACACACCCCCAATGCTAACAGAAAGCAAGAGGACGAAGAGGAGTGAAGTTGGTCTCCACTTCATCATAAGTATAGCTAGAAACAGAGACCAGATAGTACTAGACAGCGAGCAACCAAACAATGTGATAACTAAGGTCGGGGATTTTGGTTTGGTTTTAAAGTTGGGTTCATGTAAAGCTGTGTGGAAGCTGGGCAGGGAGATTGGGAAAGCAAAAGCCGGAAGGAGGTTTTGGGGGGAGGGGGAGGGGGGCTCGGGCTTCCTCCCTCTCGTGAGCAAAAATTATGTGCGGGAGCTTGGGAAAGGGAGGCGTCTTTTAGTTAGCTTTGATTTAGGGGTATATATTTGTGCTGGTGTGCACCCCACGTCTGATGTCATCTGTTGTCTACTTTCTCCCTTGGTGTATTATATTTGTAATTACTGGGTATGCTCGTGTTGTCTTTTTCTAAGGATATTATTTTCTTAATTTCTTGATTGATTTGTTATATTTGCTTCTAATTCCTTTAAAACTCTTGTCAATGATTGTGGTCTCGCTCCCCCCCCCCCCCCCCCCCCCCTCTCTCTCTCTCTCTCTCTCTCTCTCTCGCTTCTCCAATGATTTTAAGTGTTTGCGTGGCCAGCTGGGGTACTAATTTGATCAGCTTTAGGCTAATCGGCTTCCTGAGTGAGTTTTATATGATTTCTTTTTTGTTTAACTACACTTCCTATATATGCAAATTGTGCCATCATTTGAACTCCAGTTGTGCATTCACTATCCAGCACTAAACTACAAAAATTTTACACCTTTAGATCTTCCACTTTTGGTCTTAAATAATCAAAATTTGACACATTACACTCTCAAAATATAAATGACATCACTTTTCATCCCTTGAAAAAGGACAATTTACCGGCACATGATCATATTTACGTCAAAATTGATGGTGATTTTGGCGTGCAATATTCCAAACTTTATAATTTGTCATTGATTTGGATGGAAAGTTCTATTGCGTCAAGAATATGACTTTATACCTATATAAAACATCATGGTCGAAAAACATTCTGAAAATCATATCGTGATAGATGGTGTAAAGTGTATAAAACCAGTAGGTTTAATTGTTGGTATAGAGGTCCACGTGGCAACAACTTTTGATAAAATTAATCCTTGTAGTTATAATTATAACATGACGATCGCTAGGGTCACTAACTTGTAATAAATTAGTCCATTCATCCATTTCTAGTTAACTCTCTACCGAAATTTCTGAAAACCACATTACTACAAGTCAGATAATCGTACTACGTGTGTGCAAAATAATAAAAACAATATACCAAACTATAATAAAATTAAAAATGAAACAAGTAAGACTAACTATATGAAAGGAATAAATTAAAAATAAATACAATAGAGAAACAGATAATTAATAGGTAATAAAGAATACCAACTAGGAAAAGGAACAAGAAGAACGATTATATATTAAACAATAAACTAAAAAATAAAACTGACAAAAACGAAAAAAATTCAATATATAATATAGAGATACAAACCTAGCAAAATTATAAAAACAACCAATATAAAATAATATTCGCAAACATATATGAAAGCATAAATAAAAATGGTTGTGAAAATAATCAAACCAAAATAAAGAAAATCTGGGCCCCAATTAATAAAATAAAGAAAATAAAAAAATTAGCAGTTCATCGAGTAAAGCAAAAAAAGTAAATACCTTAAACAGAAGAAAAAATAAAACAGGAAACAGCAAGAAAAATTAGAAAAAATAAAAATAAAGATAAAGTGAACAAGAGCATGAGCAAGAAAAAAAAATACTGAAATCCCCGGGGCACCCAGCACGCGCGCGTACGATAAACAGTTTTAGGTTGCTTTTTCTCAATTTTCTTCTTACTTTATTTACTTTTTGTATTTTGTATTTCTTGATAGTTATTAAATTATATTCGGATTTTTTTATTTATTTTATTAATAATTATTATGATTTTACTAGTTTTAAATGTGACGCTCTCTGATTGTTTGTGAAGTGGCTTTGACATTTCATTAAATGGAAGGACCTTTTTTATATATACTTGAGTTTGTGTATAAAAAAGGTGACAGGTCCTTCGATCAGGGGCCATCTATCCAATGAAATTGTATTATGTTTTCAATTTAGGCCACCCGTTGGTTAGAAAGTGAGATACGAGGAAATTAAAAAACGAACAGGATAAAACAAAAGTAAAAGAAAAATATTTTAAAAAAATAAACAAAACAAGTAGTAGTACTTCCAGCTTGCAAGGCATTAAAATAATATTGTTCTTAGAATAATAGTACAGTAATATTCCAAAAAGGTATTAATTAGGAAAAAGAACTATAAAAAAAACATTAAATTAATTAAGCCATTCACTAGAAAATAAGGCAGGCATATATATTAGTAATAATATTTAAGGTATCTTGAATTTTGTGATATATATTAATTAGGTTACTAACTTCTTGTTAGAGAGTCTTAGATTTTTTTTTTCTCTCTGAAATTTAGATAACAAGTTTAATTGAATATATATATATATATATAAAGATCCAACCAAATTGTAGCATATATAGACGTTAGATAAAATTTCTAACTTCTTACATTTTATTTGTACATTTTTCTTTTCGCTTGTAGAAACAATTGCAGCCGTATGTCAAGCTGTAGATCATGCGCGGCTCCATTAATACAACGTGACGGCGCCACTCCATTGTCAATTAAAAATTACGTGCAATAAATTAATCCCTTTGGGACGTCATTTTTAAGGTCAAAGAAGTAATTAAAGAAGATCGACTTTTTTCAGGCCCCAGATTTCTGTGTCAAATTACTAATAGAAAGCTGGGATTTACAGTGAAAGCGCACCGCCTGGCGCCTGCTGCTTGGACTTTCATCTGACAGGCTGTCCACGTTTCAGTAGTGAAGCCAAGAGACGCCTCTTCGATCTCAAGCTTTATCCATGGAGGACCGAAATAGACGAATTTCCGGGCCCCATCCGACTCGAAACCTAGCTAGCTAGTCATTATTCTGTGCACCGAGTTCCGACATTGATCAGTTATAATTATAAACAAGAAAACAGTTGGATAAGCCAATGTTCCAACGCGTCAATCGATATGTCTTTCACCGGCCTGATTGCAAATCATCGTGTACTACAATTACCAAGTAGTTTCAAAGAACGCAAAAGTTGACGGCATATCACACGGTTTTGCAATTTGAAACAAAAGAATGTCTCGACTTCATGGGAATTAATGCAACAACATCGGTCCAATTATAAGGTTTTTTCGTGGAAATTAATGGGTTATTGACTTCACATAATTGGTCCGTAGCAAGTTGTCATAATCATGATTCATGAGACATCTTTAGCAAACGCGTAGGCTTAATTTGTGTTCACAAACTCTCGATGTGGGAAGAATTAATGACAGTACTTAGTTCATCTATGTAAGCAGAATCTTAAATCTTAATTTATAGTACAAATAGTAATCTCTTGCACTGATTAATTTCGAGAAAGCAACTTCATTTGCCGGCCCAGATCATTACAGATATTCAAAAGAATCGCAAATCCACGAATGGACTCTATAAAGAGATATATATTCTTTATGATCAACTGGCAAGTACTAGTTAAAAAACAAAACAAAACAAATAAAAATATTTGAATAAACAAGAAAGCAAATATGAAGATTTATATATATATATATATATATATATATATATATATATATATGCATCTGGGTCCTACGTACGTACCCTTTTCTTGGAACTTTTTCATCAAAGCATCCATATATACTTATATATATATATACCATGGGGAAAGTTCAAACCCCCCCTTCCCCCGCCTAATATGGCAGCTATATATGCTGACCTGAAAAATAGGTTGGGATGAATCTTCCCCGGACACCACACTTTCCGTCCGAAACCAAGTTATAATCATTTGCAGGAGTTCAACGCAATATGGAGCAGACAAATATTATAAAATTAGAATAATTCATATTTGTAATAGTCACCAGTCGGTTCAACTTGCACGAGACTACTACTGCATGGAGAGAGAGAGAGAGACTAACATTAGGGGAATCGGAAAAAGCAAGTTATATATAGTTAGGGTGAGGTCATCGCGTACGTATACGTGGTGGCTGGGTTTATGCAAGAGAGTTAATTAAACGCGTTAATTTTAGAGAATCGCACGCATAATTGACTTACGTCATGGAATTTGGCTATTAATTTACAGTTTGCATGCGGTCATACACATATCACTGCTTTCTTCCTTGCAGTGCATGTTCTAACATTATAAAGCCCCAAATGTTAATCAAGAACACATTTCACGGGAAAGCTTCATTTTCTTTTTCGTTTTATTAGATTATAATTACATGAAGAATTTAGAAAAATAAGTTTTAATTATAATTTATTCCATTGAAAATTAATTTAGAAAAACAAGAAATAAAAAATAGAAAAATTAATTCACTCTTAAAATAGAGTGCTTGATAAGCATTTTCAATTAAAGTTGATATGTTAACAACTCTTAAATATATAATTTTGATAGGTAATTTTGTATCTTAAGAATTTAGAAAAATAAGTTTTAACTATAATTTATTAATATTTTATATTTAAATATTTTATTTTTTAAATGTTTACAAAAGGCTCTATTTTGAAGTTTTGCTTAAAGCCTCGATTACCTTATAGTCGCCTGTGTTGATGACAAGAAAAAAAAAAAAAAACTATAAAGGTAGTGGAAATGGGCCGACAACAACCTGCATGCCCCTTGGCCCCCAAATCAAAGCGGTGGAAAAAAAAACATAATGATGCAAATTAGTAGTTTAGAGTTCAATTTGTCGATATTGGAAGTTATGATATAAATTGCAAAGTGAAAGGCAGTTAGAGGGTACAAAATGTAGTTTTCGCGTTTCAAATCTAATTTTTTTCCTTTAATAGGTGGGTCTTTCTTTTCCTTATCACCAAATTACCCTTAAAAGTCTAAACTCTATTATTCTGTTTTCTTTACTCAGTACTACAAGAAAATTTACCTTTGGTGTCAAAACAAATTTTGTCACCAAAATCATGCTATGTCAAACTAAAAATTTCGTTACCCAAAATGTGCCAGGAATTACAAAACTGTCTGGATGTCTTTAAACACCGTTCGAATGGTATTCAGGGTTGACAAAAGCCAAAACGTCATATTCGTGACTTAAAAACATTCGTCAGCAACGGCAAAGCGTCCGCACGGTACGTGAAGACGTGCGCACATATTTGGGTGACAAAACACTGTTGTCACCCATCAGTGACGCGCGTCAAATCATCAGAAAATCTACATCAATGTCCTCACGGTCTGACATAGATGTCTGAATATCTGGGATAATCCGCGCATGATTGACACACATTTGTTTAAGAAGAAAGTGGAGAACAGCTGCGCGCGTCCGCACGGTCACATACCGTCCGGATGCGTATGGCAATAATTTCGACTAATATTGGTACTCTACGTTGCACGTTCAGATATCTAACTGTCCGCACAGACTCATCCCTTCCAGATGCCATCATTTCGAGAAGATTTTACTAACCGTTCACGATTTGGAATTTAATGCAGAGGAATCTGATTGATACACGTGGAAAACAGTAACGTCCGAACAGTATTGAACGGCTCGTTTGAACGGAGAGGACAGATTTTAAATTCGAACAAAAACCATTTGAACGTCATTTTACGTACACCGGCAATTTTCTCTCATTTCTCAACCTACATTCATGTTTCTCATCTAGCAATCTTTCATTTTCGTTGTTTTCTTCGTATTCAGGTATGTTTCTCATGTTTTAATTGGTTTTTTTGCATAAAAATCGTGTTTTTTTAAGTTATTTACGTAGAAATTTTCATAAACAATTTCCGCCACCACAATTGTTTGATGGCCCATATTTGTATTGATATGGATTGCTAATGTTGTAGGATTATTTAGGCTATAATTTTGTATTTGGTGTTGGTTTGGGAGAGTTTTGGAGGTGGGAGAGAGGCCGGCCATGGCTGAGTCGACTCGTCTTCTTCCCCACGACACGTCCGGATGGGTTGAAGCCATCCGGATAGATAGTTTTAAATTTTCTATGGTTATATTGAAAAATGTTGCTGTTTTAAATAAGTTGTGCGGACGTTGTTGGTGGCCTGTACGGACAGTGTTGTACTTTATATTTCGTTGTTTAGTTTAAGATAATTATTTGTCTTCATGTGTTTCGAACTACGTCGTTTTCACCATACTTTCGGACGAGACTTTGTCATGTGCGGACGTTAAGCTGTTATACGCTGTCGTCTTGTCTAGGATATATACACATGTTAAAATTTATTTTTTTAGGAGTATTTTTGTTGTGGACACTTATTCTAGCATGCACATGTTTGCTAAATAAACTATGTTGTTTTACGTGCCGTTCAAACGTCTTTCTTTGTGTGCAAACGCTTTTCAATACCCTGTCGTTTTGTTGATGATACATACCTACATGTTAAAAAGTTATTTCTTAAAAGAATTTTTTTTGAGGACGGTGCTATAAGCGTGAGGATATAACTTAACTAAAACTATGTCGTTTCCTTAGCCGTTCGAACATCGTCATTTGTGCATGGGGACGTGTTTCATATATACATTGTTGTTTTAGTTAGGATATATACACATACCATAATCATTTTTTAATGATTATTTTTATTGCGGACGGTTAGCGTGCGCACGTCTACTCCCTAAAAGTAAGGTCATTTCATAAAAATTTTGGACGTTTGTTTGTATTAGAAGGCATCATTTTGCATGCTATGCGAACGCTGTGTTAGACATGCGGACGGTATTAATTGATGGTTTATTTGTTTTTGCCTTATTTTGCAGATTAAAAAATGTCTAAACGCCACCGTTCGTCTTCTTCCTCATTTGCCGAGACCTCTACGCAGCAGGATCCTAGAGTCCAAAGGATTATATGACGCAGAGGAGTAGCAGCGGGTTAAGATACTCAGCCGATCAGTTATTGTAGAGCGTGAGTCTCTGTTGTTGACTTTGAGGAGCTGAAGTATATGGACCGGAGTATTGACATTATGGATGACCAGGGCTGGATTGGTATGTAGCCTCTGTAGAGGATATTGAAGCAATGCTATGGACCATCACTGTACGCGAAGGTGACCTTTCAGTTGTCACCAGACATCCTAGCGGCATTTATGGGCTGCAGAGGCCGATTGGAGCATACCCTACAGTGGAGATGGCGAACAAGCCAGATGCGGAAGACATCTTCGTACTTTCATGGGCCAGAACGTGGTGCTGGTCAGACCCTTCGTCAGACAAAAGTTCATGCTCCCTTTCTGGCGTATTCTGCACCTCATCTTCGCCTACGACATTGAGCCGAGGGCTCACACGACAGAGTGCCCTATTTTGAGAGGCGAGCTGATGCTGGTGGCTAGAGGATGTGTTGTAGATCTTCCCCTGTACGTCTTCCTGACTCTTCGTTTGAGGCGAAGATCACTTCTTCAGCTGGTTTGCCGTACAGTTACTCTTGACACAGTTCCTCCATAGTATGGGCTGCATGGATAGTCCGACAGGAAAGGAAGATGCCTATCAGTCCCATCTGTTAGACCACTTTGAGCCGTTCCGAGGCGCAGCTTAGGCGAAACAGCGGCTCCTGCTCCAGGACCGCAGCAAGAAGTGGAGAGCCCCCTCGCCATGCACATCAGGAGCGACCTGCCTGGCCGATGCTTGGATGGCGGACCTGAAGGGGATGGTTGAGGCTGCTATTTCGCCGATGCATCAGTTGTGTGTCGACTTGGGGACCCGTGTCTCCTCTATGGAGACTCAGATGACAGGATTGCAAGCCATTCCTCACTACCACTCCGGGCACCTTGCGTGTGATGTCGAAGAGGTTGGGCGCCATTGAAGATCAGCTCAAGAAGATGAATGAGTCCATGGGGAGGGATCCAGTCAGTCCGATCCGCAGCATGATTAGGACTTTCTTTAAATTTTTATTTGTCGTTATTATTTTTGGACATTTATTATCATATTTTATTTTTGTTGTGGATATTTATTTTGGGTTTGTATTTTGGATATTTACGTTGATTTTGTTTTATGATGGTTATTATGCATCTTTTTTTATTATGGTTTAATATTTACCTTTGACGGTTTGGATATGTTAATACTTCAAATGTAATGTTCATGATCTGTTACTTAAAATGTTATTAACTGTAACACTTAGAATCTTATGTTAAAATTTATGATAAAATATATAAGTAATGAAAAAAAAACATAAGTAATTAATTTATAAGAAATGAATAATTAATAAATATAGTATCAAAATTATTGAAGTATATGTATATATATATATTAACTGTAACACTTAGAATCTTATGTTAAAATTTAAGATGAAATACATAAGCAATTAATTTATAAGAAATGAATAATTAATATATATATATTAAGTAACTGTAACACTTGTTAAAATTTAAGATGAAATACATGAGTAATTAATTTACTTGTCTAGGTAGCGTTCGGACGGTTTTTGAAGAGCGAATGACGTTGTTTATTTAACAAAAACGGTTTCTTGCGTTCTAAATGAGGCGTCCGGACTTTCATTTTCTAATACGACGTCGTGAGTTTGGATGTAAAACGGTGTCGTTGGCTTGTTCGAACAATTTATGTATTTAATTCGAATTGTCCGGACGCCGTCAAAATTTTGGATAACTGTCCAGACAGCTGCGAAATTCTTGGTGGTAAATTTTCACACCAAATTTTTTAGGCAAACTCGTCTGTATGTAACTTATTACCGTCCGAACGTTGTTTCGAGGAGTTAAGAGGCCAAAACTAGAAACTGTACGTTCATTTCGCAACTTTCCTGAAATTTGATAAAAATCGTCTCCAATTTGTCTTAGCTGAGATTTCTTCTTAAAGAGTCATTTGAATCATTGAGGAGGAGGGTCAGGCATAGATTGCTCAAACTTTGGGTGGATTGGAGCACATCTTTGGGATTTGGAAACTTTGAGAGGTACGGTGTTTTACGTTTTTGTGGGTTTTGAGTAAAAATATGTTGTTTTGCTTGATTGTTTAATGCTTTTGGTAGCTTAGAAACATGTTTGGTGTTGATTGGGTGCGAAAATAGTGATGTAAAACGGCTGTTTTTGGGATTAAATTGGTAGGTGGACGTCTGTTTGTTGAAGGGTCTGTTCTTTGACAATCGTAGTTCGAATGTTTACTATAGACATCCGAATGGTTTTCTGGCAATTTAAATTGTTCGGACGACTTGCATGGCGTGCAGAAGTTTATTCACGAAGCGACATCTTTTATTTTGTTGTGGTGCGGACATCTGTTAATCCATCCAAACGGTTTTCGTGAAGTTTATTTAATATTTTTTTTGTTAATTCCGAATTGTCCAAGTTATGGACAGTTTGAGATTAGATTATCCGTAATGTACGTAAATGTTGATTGGTCATTGATCGGTTTTTGTTGATGTTTGAATGGTTTTTTGTTAGGTTGGCCATGGATCGCTCTAGAAAAAGTATCACCAAGGTTGGGGACTGATTGAGCGACCAGTTTGGGTGGACGACATGGTAGTGGAGTTGAGGGAGAGTATGCGGACGATAGTGGAGCCAACGCATATGTTGTGCAAGGATCTCTAGATCTGCTTGACTGCTCTAGATACTAATTTTGATTTGATGGAGAGGGCTCTGAGGGAGGAGCTCAATGTTATGAGGATGAACTGTTTTCTGTGAGAGAACATGTGTTCCAGTTGCACCAGGATCTCCATACTGTTCTGATACAGCTCCAGGCACTCATCAAACGGGTAAATATATGAAGGAGCGGTTGGAGCAAGTTCACAATGACGTCGGAGAAGATCTTGACGAGCCAGTTCGTCGTCGTGATTCAGACTAGTCTCTGGTTTATGTATTTTCGTTATTATTTACTTATGCTTTGTTAGTCTCCTGCTTGTACTAGACTTTATAATTATGTTTCTCGTTTGGTATTTCTACGAACAATTATTTTATATTATGTACTTGATTTTGATTATGTATTTTATTTACTATTATGTCAGTTAGATATTTGTAGACCATTATTAATTTTATCTTATATTTAATATAGTGTTTTAATATTAATGCATATATAATTAAATAAATTAAATTTGAATTTGTATTATAATTTAGAGCTGTCCAAATGTTCACTGATATGTTACACGTCTGCACGTCTTACCATTGCAAAACGTCCGAACACAACTCCACCATTCTCATGTCCTTATTTAAGCAATGCCCGCACGTTCTGGAGCCGTTCGTACAGTATATTCGTGACAATTTCTTTTTTCTTAGTATAAAAACTTCTAAGCATGCGCACATTGTTTGTTAGAGTGCGGATGATGAATTTGCTTACAAAATTACATTTTGACAAAGAAATTCACTCCGTGCAAACTGGTATTAGAGACGTTTGCATTGGTTTCCATGACAAAATTGATTTTGTCATGTAATACATTGACGTTCGCAAGAAACATGCAAATAGGAAAAAAAAAAAAAGGAATCCTTGACGTATTTATATTTGTCACACGAAATGAAAACTGTCCGAACCATATATGTTGGCGTCCGGACGCTATTTCTTGAGGAACCTCACAAATTGTCACCCAAAAACAAGGGTGACATGCTTCTCCTATCAAACCGGGTGTCAAAATTTTTTTGATACCAATAACTTTTGTTGAAATTTTTTTGACTTTTAGGTGACAAAAACGTTTGACACCCAAAACCTATTTTGTTGTAGTGACTCTAGTTGAGTTTTAATTTTCACTTCTTTTTTTTTTTACAATGATTTTAAGTATTTGGTTATCGGTGTGCTAGCACAATACAATAAATAAGCGGGAAAGGATGTATGCAGGTTTTTGAAAAAAAAAAATTCTTATAAAACATAAAGCATACACAACAAGAATTTTCATCCCCCAGACGTTCAAAGTGCTCAACCGATTGTCCAAAATTAAAAAAAGAAAACAATTTGGTGACGAAAACGTTCATGGCAAGGAGAACCATGCTTTTGTAACGAAGCATTTTGTTAACCAATCATTTGATCATCAAAGTCATCTAAGTGGACAGCACGGGGCATTTCGATCATCTAGCTGCAGGCCGCATGGTGGAAACATTGCATCCTAATATTATCCCACACTGGATGATCGGTTGACATTATGTATCGATCGACATTTTCCTTATTATGGATCATGGAAACATTAAGAAAGAAACATAATGTCATTTTCCACATTTCCTCCTACTCTCTCAGAAACACTCCCAAACTCTCCAAATTTTTCATTCCACATTCATTCACGCTAGTTCTAGACAAGTTTTCATCTTCCTTCACGTTTCAGGTATGCTAATTTACAAAATTTTTTAATCAATTTAAATGTGTTTTGATTTAGTTTTTTTAAATTTGATTTATTACACATTTGGATTGATAAAGTATGTTTATTCTAGTGTTCATGAATGTTTTGTGTTGTTTAGAGTGTTTTAGGTGTATTTTGAAGCCATTTGGGTGAGCAATGAGATATTTGTGACTTTGGTTTATGATGTCGTCTTCCTCGAGCCAATTGATCATCACAATGGGCGGTCCGATAGGCTCCTAAAAGCAACGTTTTACACTTTTATCAATTCTTCACCCACTCTGACAATGGATCACACATGGAGACGATCAGACGTCCAATAAAATACTGTGTTTCACACACAACTTGATCGATCGTCCGATTGGTCGCCTGATCACGTTGGTTGTACCAATGTATTGCCAAAGTAGAAGTTCGAACAAACGTCATCTCTAGTCCAATCATCGTGGACTATCAATCTCGGATATGCGGACCGAAACCCCCTGTATGGGTGATCGACGGGTATGATATGCAGTGGTCAAGCTTTTTGATTGCTAAATCTTTCAGCGATGAAATCTTGACTTTTGGTGTTTTGTTAACCAAAAGTCAATTTTTATTTATTTATTTTTATTTTTTTGTAGTGATATAATATCTTAAAAAATAACTTTGAGATCAAATTATGGTTGGGAAGTTGAAATCCAGTCCACAATTTAATTATCAAATTAAAATACATCAAAATCCTCGAGTAATTAAGCCGAGTACTACTGTTATACATGAAAACATTCACACAACTTTTTGGGAATTGTGTTAGTGTGGAGTAAAATATACTTGAGAAGAAGGTGGGCGGATCCGCGTATGAACAGTATTCTTTATTCAAAGTGGGGAGGAAGTAATATAATCAGTGGAGTATATACCCCTAAAGATCATGTGAAGGGCAAGCACGTTAAAATATACATTATGACCGTCAAAATCTATAAATTCTGATTGCGATACGAATGATATATATTGGTACGCCGGATCCCTTACTGGGACTGAGCTGTATAAATGATTATTCTATCCTAAAGAGAGTTGGATTAAGCAATCTTTTTCAAGAAAATCAACGCAAATAAAGAATTCTGGTTGCTAATATTTGTATAATCACCGTTTGGTTCAACTTGCAAGACAAAGAAAATGGGAAGAGGCTGAGGTTTCAAGCTTCTAGATATTCGCTATTTGCCGGCTTCACATTATTTTTTAACATTCAAACCATATTCAATTTTTATAGCAATTAGGAAGTTAACAATACAATATCTTATGCTGGGTAACTTATTCTGGGGTTAAATATATATTTGACTTTCAAATTAAGGGAAAATGACATTTTAGTCTTTATGTTTACCACCTTTTATTTTTTAGTCTCTAGATTTCAATTTTTCAAATTTTGGTCCTTAAATTTTCAATTTTTGAAAAAAAAAAACCCTCCCATCTATTAGGGCTCTGTCTGTTTCCTTAACAACAGTGTCTGCCAGATCAACATTTTGTCACGTTATTTCTAACTCAGCACTGTCACGTGTCATGAGCCATAAGTAAGGATTTGTTCCAAACGATATAGACTGGAAAAATACTATTTTAGTTCTTAGGTTTTACTACCTTTTATTTTTTAGTCTCTAAATTTCAATTTTTTAAAATTTTGGTCCTTACATTTTTATTTTTTTGTTTAATAATTATCTCCAACTACTATCATTTCCCTTCCAACGTCATGATCTACATATCAGATCGAGTTCTCAGTGGTTATCTCAGCCTTTGTCTTCGTCTTCGTCTTCATCTTCTCTGCACTGTGCCTCAACCTGTAGAACTTCTCTCTCTCTCTCTCTCCTCCTTTGATTAATCTGGAGAAACGTTTGCTTAACACTACCTGAAGGAAAACATCACATGTCACAGCTGGGCAGGATCGACAAGTGCCCTCATTCATGCTAATTCATTCAATAATTTCATGCATGGTCCCAGTGGCAATTTCTTCATTAATCTTCCGTGGAAGAAACAAATTTTGTCCAAGTACAACCAATTAACCACACGTACGGCAATACCTACATACACTGTCCTTCTTGTTCTCCAAATTAATAAGATTGCTACAATTTTGAATATGGACAACTCGACATTAGAGTCTTTGTACTCCATCTGGTGGTTATAGCCACTGAAGGTACTACGAGTTTAATTAGTCTTGCCCTTCAAGAGAAACGTGGTCATGGTGACTCTCTGTTTGGGCACAGTCTGCACGTACAATACTGCTTGCATCCACAGAAGGGGGCCGGGGGAAGCTACAACAACAAAAAGCAAATGATCTCCATTATCAGCCTCAGCGATAATTTCCTCTTCATATGAGCTTAGCTCAAAGTTGGTGACCGCTTCCCTTCCCCTGCATATGATGGCAGCCTTGTCATATGCCCTTTTTCCAGATAATGAAAACATGATATCGAGTTAAACGGGAAACAACTCTTATAAGATTTAGATAACCAGGGCTATAGGTATCCCATAAATAAATGGTAAGACCTTGCAGCTTCCATCTCGCCATCGAATAACCCAAGATATATATACCTGCAGGGAAGCAATCTATACAGCACGATGAAAACCAAGTTCCCAACTATTGCCACGAAACCTATTCAATCAACACTATTAAATTTCTGTGTTCATTGTATAGTGTGGGAAAAAGTAGTTTAATTTACAAAACAAAAACTACTAATGAATACCAAAACCCACACTGAGGACTACAATGCAACTATCGGTGTAAACCTAGCAAAAGAGTCCTTACTTCTTGCCCAAAAACTGCCCCATACGAGCTTCCCATCGCCCATATTGTGCAGTGTCACCCCCCGGGTCAGAGGATAAGGATTCCATCCTAAGAATTCTATACAAAGATGTTATAAGGAGGGGTCACAATTTAAAAAAATAAATCTAATGACTGAGTTATGTCAAATTAAGCTATTTTTGTCTCATCTCATTAATAAGCTGGTCAAATTCAGGCTTTGCATTTATTTTTTAAAATCCTGACCCCTCCTTACAACATTTTTGTATAGAATCCTTTTGATGGAATCCTTACCCATCACTCCCTTGTACTTCAAGCTTCCCCTCGAAAACCCAATGCTTTGGCGTCTCACCATATGCACAAATTCTTCCTTGGTAAAATTATTCATCTGCAGCTTAAAAAAAAAAAATTTTACTCATCTGCAGAGACAGGCATTGAATTAACTAATAGATTCAATCACTAATAGCAACTCTAAAGGAGTCCATGCCCTGCTTAATATCTTCATCATATTCACTATATCGAAATTAATATCAGCATCCATTCCCTGAAACTTTATGGCAGCCCGATCATATGCCTTGAGATCAACAACCCAATTGCGATAAAAATTCCCACTAGTTGATACTAATCAAACACTGAAACTAGCATCACAATCTAAATTCACAAGAAAGTAAAAGCTAAACAGAGACGAGGGACCAAAATTTGAAAAATTAAAATTTAGGGAGTAAAAAATAAAAGGTGGTAAAATCTAAGGACTTAAATGTTATCTTTCCGGTTTTTGACGTTGTTTGGAACAAGTCCTTACTTATGGCTAATGACACGTGACAGTGCTGAGTTAGAAATGACGTGGCAAAATGCTGATCTAGCAGGCACTGCCATTAAGGAAACAGATGGATGACGAAAGGGTTTTTTTTTGTCAAAAATTGAAAATTTAAGGACCAATATTTGAAAAATTGAAATCTAGGGACTAAAAAATAAAAGGTGGTAAAACCTAAGGACTAAAATTTCATTTTTCCTTAAATTAATATGGGTTCATGTAAACTCTACAGCATAAACTACCAATTTAGTCAATAAATTTAGGGGAAAGTTACTTTTTAGTCACTAGGTTTTCACCCTTTTTATTTTTAGTCATAAAATTTAATGTTTCAAATTTTTAGTCCTTGATCTTTCTATACTTGAAAAAAATAGTCCAGCTGTTACGTTCTGTTAGTCTAACTAACGGAATATTTTTTCACGTCAGCCCCATTTCTCACGTAAGCAACTCATTTCCATGTCAACCCACCGTTAGCTTAAACGACCAGTAGCTCCCGCAACCCTTTAGTAATTTTTAGCCGACTTAAAAAAAACAAAAACAAGAGTGAAAACTGAACGGTGCGTTTCCCCCGAGTATCCATGGCCATTCCGTAAGTCTCTGAAATTCCCCCCCCCCCCCCCCCCCCCAGGCAAAGAAGTCTTCAAACCCTAGTCGATGAGGCCCAAAATCCCACCAGGTCATCGGTCCGATTCAACAACCCATTAGCGCTCCCCGAGATTTCATTCTTCGAAATATCAATATAGTCATAAAAGCCAGTCTGTGAAGGCTTCCAATCGTCCAACCTCATTTTGATCCCGCACTTGGCGAGCATTAAAGAGAAAATTATTGGCGACAAGGTGACCCATTTTGGAATTTGCTTGAGATGAAACTTGTTGTACGATAAATCCAGGGACTCTATGATTTTCAAATTCATCTCGGGGAAAGGGTCGATGAGGCGATTACGAGACAGATTGAGGTTAAATATCTTGGTCAGATTGCGGAAGCTTCTCGGCACGACTCCGGTGAAACCGTTTGACGAGAGATCCAAAGTGTCAAGCGCCTTGAAGTTCCCAAGAAAGTTGGGAATTTGGCCGTTCAGAGCATTGTGGCCCAGCTCGAGGTAGGCCAATTTCGGCGTGAGGGCGGAAATGGATGACAGGATTTTTCCGGAAAATTTGTTATAGGAAAGATTGAGAATTCGGAGATCTGGGAACGACGGGAGAAAATCTGGTATGGAGCCCGAGGGGCGGTTTTGGTTGAGAGACAGTACGGCTAGGTTCTTGAGTAGGTGAACTGGAGATTCGATAGCTTCGAAAAGAAGTCCGGGAACGGACCCGAAATGTTTCGGAGATCCAGGAGGTAGAGTCCTGGATCACTTTGTTTTCACTTTTGTTTTTTTTTTTTTAAGTCGGCTAAAAATTACGAAAGGGATGCAGAGCTACGGGTCGTTTAAGCTAATGGTGGGTTGACGTGGAAATGAGTTGCTTTCGTAAAAAATGGGGCTGACGTGAAAAAATATTCCGTTAGTTAGACTAACACAACGTAACTGCTGGATTATTTTTTTCAAGTATAGAAAGATCAAGGACTAAAATGTTAAAACACTAAGTTTTATGACTAAAAATTAAAAGGGGTGAAAACTTAGTGACTAAAAAGTAAATTTCCCTAAATTTAGACCATCAAACTACGGTCTACGTTAAATGATAAAATAATTCTTTAGACTAATTAATAAAAAACTACCAATAATTAAAAAACACAAACATAAAAAAATTAAAGAACTTTGACAGAAAAAGGGTAAATTATGTCAACATTTAAGAAAGATGAAATATTTCAAAGTTGGTGTTTTAAAGTGCAAATTAAGCGTTAAGTGTCCATAATTTAAGGATGAGAAATATTTTTAATCTGTCGTTCTGTAATTAGAACGTAGTTTTATTTAAGTACAAGGATAGAGATAAAAAAAAAAGGGAAACAAGGTCAAAGCATTTCAAAAGAAAAATTTCATTGTCAAACATGCTGGATTGGAATACAAAATTTGGAAATCTTGGATCACATTAACATTATTCAAGCCGGCTTTTATGGCTCTTCAGCGCTTTTTTGGTGGTTCTTTGATTCTGGCTCAGCTTTTAGTCTTAGGTTGTGTATATGTTTGTTTCGGCCTTTGTTGGTCTTATAGTTTGTTTTCTTTTATTGTTGTTGTCGGCTCCTTAGTGGGTTTTTCCAGCCCTCCGTAGGGGCTTTGTGGTTGTCCAGGTTATTGGTGCTTTTATTATTAGGCCATTTAGGTTTCGATAGCTAAGTCTACTGTTATCTGCCACCCGCTCCTTCTACCTAGCACAAAATATATAGTAGTTTTACCGATCCCTTTTGGGATCTTGCTAGTTTTATATTTATAGCTAAGTGTCTGTTCGGCCTTATTTATAGGTTTACCTTTGTATGGTTCTAACTTTTGAAATGCAAGCCTAACAACATTATTAGCAGAAAAAAAAGTCTGGCTTTTATGTGAACAAAAAAATCCTTCATTTTAATTGGTATATATATATTTTTTAACAATTCCAATAGGACAAGCATTTTCAGGCACTTACCGTTAGTTAGATAACATCAAAGCATCCCAAGAACATCACCTACAGAACTATAACGTAATATGATCATTTTTTTTTACTGTTTGGTTGCAACTTGACAAGACAAGAGAAGTTCCAGCTATTTTACAGAGAGAGAAAAAAAAAACGCCCCACAAAAGTAGATCAATGACTTTTAGAATCCTTCTTCTGATTCCATGATAGAGTTCTTCAAATTTTAGACGTAATTTCTAAAATTATATATTAAAGCTCAGATGACAAAACCGTAGCCATTTTATTTAAAAATTATGCTTGGGATTCAAACATGTCTATCAGAGAGTAAACCGCAAATTTGGTTACCAAAGGGATTATAAGGTAGCTTCCATTTTCAATAGAAGAGCAAATATTATAACCCTTTGGTCTGTGCTTGTATTTTCACTAATACATTTCAGCTTCCAGAATAATCCAATGGGCAAATTCAACAGTGAAGGTGTCTCCTTCCTGTGCTTTGATCGAGTGACTCAAGCACGCATGGCCTGAGAGAGAGAGGACAACATTGAAGTCATATGAAATACCTCCTAGACAGTTTACCCAATAGAAACAAGGAACAACTCAAAAATTACTGATAAATTTACTTTCTGATTAACCAAATCGGAACCAAGCCGGGGCGAACGGGGGCTACCGCCCCGGCTGGTTCTGGGAAACTGAAGTTTTCTGATTTTCTGCGTTTGCCCTCAGGCCCGCCCAAATGCCTCAGCCCGCCCCCCTTGGCCCAGCCGGCATCTTTTTTTTTTTTGTTTTTTAAAAATTATAAAAATAAAATAAAAATAAACCCAGGAAACGGCGGTTTAATTCTACAATCTCCCTCCCCCCTCTCGCATCGCACGACCTCCCTCTCACCTCTCCTCTCAGCTCCTCCACCGGCGACCGGCCTCTCCTTTCGGCTCCCTCCCTCTCAGCCTCTCTTTCTCTCTCTCGGGATCTCTCTCTCTTTCTCAACGCCGACTCCACTGTGCACTGCCCACTGTGAGTACGATGAGGTTTATACAATTTCTGAATTTCATTTGATTTGGTCCGTTGCTGAGATATTTGTGATCGTATTTGCTGATTCTTGTGGGTTTTTTCATGATCTGCCGAAATCCATTGGGGCTTTGTTGATTACTGTATCTGCGTATTATGTTAGATTATTCATTTCTATGGTTATTTTGGAATTTGGAGCTTTGGATGTGGTCGTTAAAAGTGATCTAAGTAGGTGGGGGTGTTGGTTTGTTAAGTGTTATACGAATTGCTCATTTCACGCGTATATTCTGAGCCTGGTTCTGCCTTTTATTTTGTCCTTGGGTTGTGGCTATGGTTGATTAGGATTTAGGAGTAAACAGTGGGCCTTTTGCTTATTAAGTGTCTTAATTGGATTTCTTCTTCTGGGTTTTTCAAGTTATGCTCCCTTGCATGTTCCAATTAATTGAAATGATGCATACGCGAAATGATACAAGTAGAATTAACTTCCAGAGGGATTATTATCACACCAGTATCAAGTTTGTTTGGATTTCTTTAGGATTGCTTCCTTAGTCTAGTGAATCTGGATATACTGTCATGATCTCTCATCTAGCCACTCGTAGTGATTTACTCATTAATCTTAGTGAATCAAATTTGTAATTCATTGTTTCCTAATAATTAAAACTATATAAAACTTGTTTTCTTTTTCCTTTTTTCCTAAGCATATAAAACTTATTTTCCAATTTATCACTGCTACATCTTTGATACTTTTGAATGGATAAACCGTTTTCAGTTATTCACCTTGAATCCAGTTTCACTAGATGCATAGATAACTATCTGAAATTATTCTCAATTGACATCATGTCATCTTTAGATAGTCTGTCAATTTCAAAACCACTTGGTACCTCTGAGACATTGCCGATCACCTAAAAATAATTTTTGTTTCAATTCATAGCATGTTGTGTGTCAAGAGGGCCTTCACTAGCTGTTATTGTATGAATGATGAGAGACACATAACTCTGAGATGTAATTATTACTCTAAACTATACTCATGCTATCACTCCAATATTTTTAATGGATTTTAGTCCTTAATTTTTGATATTTTAACTCTTAAAGACATTTTTTGCATTACGTAGGGGAATTTTTTTTTTTTTTTTGTCATTTCGCCTTAGAAGTTTGCTCCCGATTCCGATTCCGCCACTGTGAGCCCCCCTTCGCCCTTTGAATTTTTTTCCCCGACCCCCCCTTCACACCCCCTCACGGCCTCACCCCCGCTGCCGATGTCGTCTCGCTCTCTTACCGGCATCGTTGTTGTCTCTCTCTCTCTCTCTCTCACGCAGATCCGCTCTCTCTCTCACCTCACGCCCCCTCTCTCTCTCTCACGCAGATCCTCTCTCTCTCTCTCTCTCTCTCTCAAGCAGATTCTCTTTCTCTCTCTCGCTCAAGACCATATTGCTGTAAATTTTTGTATTGATTTTGATTTCGAATTATAAGTTGCTGTTGCTTGTTGATTTTGATTTTTGTATTGCTGTATTGAGTTGATTTTTTCCTCAGGTTGCTGTTGAGTTGATGTTGAAGAGAATCAAATCAGGTTAGTATTTCTCATTTTACTAAGTTACTGTTAATTTATGTTAGATATTGGAAGTTTGCGTGCAAGCTTGTTTTCTCATATTGGATTTGATTACTAGAATAGGACTGGGAGGTAGCAATTCATTTGGATGGGTTGTTTTGGAAAGTATTGTCTTTGAAAGTTTCTCAAACTGGTTCTAACAGAATTGTAATTGGGAATACACCAAATTTGTCTTTGAGCAGAGTATTTGCATTGTTTCTGGTTTGACCTGCAGTGTGGGCGTGAATAGAGGACCAAAAAGCAGAGTGGAAAATTGGGTGTGAGACAAAAGAAGAACTAAGTGAGGTATGAGTGACAAGTAATGAGCTAACTCTAATATTTTCAGGTCTGGAACCACTCTTAAACTCTTTTTGTGTTCTTATTTATAAATCTTAGGAACGAAGCTTCTTGTGGAGCTCGCATTGGTGGCTGCGGTTTGATTGACGGTGTAGCAAATATAAGATTATAATGGATCCCAGATACACGGGAGAGATACTGAAGTAAGTTTCTTCAAAGCGATGTCTTCTATGATCGATTTGTGTTTTGGGTTGGTTAAATTGATTTGGTTTGTGGATGGTTTAGGCATTTGGAGAAGCAGAGTGAGCTCCTTATGGACTCCTATAGATCAATGTCACATGAATTGCATAAACTTCAGGTTGGTTCGAAAGTGTCCTTACTTTATGATCATCTCGCTGTGCAGTGTTTGTCTCATTCACTGTGATACTTTCACAATAGGCAAATTGGGTGTCAGCATTATAGTGTTGTTCTGTTTCAATGATATTCATTTGCTTGTGCCACTGCTTTGGCTCCTATGGTAATGAGCTGGGACATCACAATAGTGACAGCCACGACATTTGTTGATTACACAATGAATGTGGGGAATCCTTATTTTAGGTTTTCTCATACTCATCTTAGGATCGTAGTTTCCCTATATTGAAGAAGTGTTTTGCAAACAAGTTAAAATCAAAAGATATATGAATACTAGTTACACTTACTCCCCAAGTGAAATTCAATTCCATATGTTGAGAGAAGAATAACATCATAAAGTTATTTGTTTCAGGTTTTTAATTTTGAAAGGCACGTACTGAATCTTCTAGGTTTATGATTGGCAGGTAGAAGAAGAAATGTTGATGCGCAAGTTTTATGAAGTAATGTCGGCTCATGGTCTAACAAAAAAGGCATGTTCCTCTTGGGGTGTCTTCATTATTTATCATTTGCAAGGTTGATTGGAATTTTCTGTAAAGGCTAAACGAAGTTCACCGGAATCTTGCTTTCAGATAAGAACCTAAAATATCTTGCATATCCTTTCATCAGCTATCCTTTTTGGGTCTTCAAGGATTTCTAGCGGATAGTTTAGTTGGATCCTTTTCAGTCATCGTAACAAAATGATTTATGCTTGAAACCTATTACGGTTGTTAAAATCTTAAAGCTCCTCATGTAACACCAAACTTGAATGAGGTTTTCTCTCGTTGCCACGGGACTTAAGTGGCATTTTGTTATCCGTGATTGTGTAGTGTGACATATTAATGCGCCCTTTCATGGCAATTTTGTTCAGTTGCTGCAACTCTAGGACTGCAGGGTGTACTTACTCGGTTGGCATGCTTTGTCCTAGATGGGTAATCACTTAATGAGCTACATTTCATTAAAGGAAATTTAAGCACTCTCTCTCTTCCCTTCCCCCTTCCCCCTTTTTCCTTCTCTTCTTCACTTGTAGAATTATTAGACTAACAGTTCATTTATGATGATTGGATACTTCCTCACGAGAAAGTATGAATTGTTCTTAATCTTAGGATTGAGTCTTTATGGTTTTTTTGTTTGAGAAACTTAAGCTGCTAGTCATATTTATATGTTTGTCTCAAATTTCTGTGCTTCTGATAAGTGTAATATGCAAGAGGTTATGCGCTCACAACCTTATATGTGTCATGACTGCTACAAATGTTTTGCATGGCAAGCTAGAACTTTTTATTCATTTGTTTTCTGTTACATTTCTATTGCATGGAGATGTTTTTGTTTATCTTATTTGATTTTTGTACTGTTGTACTTGTGCAGAATGAAGACAGAAGTAATGTTACAAATGATGGCGAAAAGGGAGACTGCACTGCAATAGTTGTTGCAACTAGCAATCCACAGCAATGAGGAATCTTATTTGGGTTGTCTCTATTATGATTTTGTGTACATAATTGAACTTCATCTTACAGAAAAGCCTCTTCAGCGTGCACCCTGTGCTCCTTGAATTCTGTTTGAAGCGTGAGATACTTGATCAAATTTCCTTAGTAGTGGAGAATGTAACAACTCTGTAACATCGAGATTTTTTCATTCGATGTGAAGTGTGGACGATAATCATAGCCCACCACATCAAATGGCAAGTAATCCAAACAACAGTGATAACGCTTTTTAATTCTCCCTACACTATGCTTGCTCCCTTTCTTTGTCACCAGACGTTGTATGTCACTACTTTGTTAACCTCTGTTGAAAAGGAATCATTAGTAGTCATTTCTGTCGGTCGGGGAGGACATAACGAAAGGTGATGGGGGGTACAATTATTGATTTTAGCTGAGTTTATATGGAACGCAGAATAGAGTCGATGTGATAGATTTTACATTCGACGTAGTCCGACCAAAATTATTAAGAGGATTGAAAGTAGTCTTTTCCTTTTTTCACCGGAAACAGACACTTTTTTTAATAAAACAAAGCAAACCAGGAAGAGTTGAGAAAGGTTTCAGTCTTAAAGTTTTACTGCCAACAGGTTTGTGATGTTGCCAATAAATTAATGAATCCTTTAGGATCGAAACTCTTCCCGCAAGGATTAGGGGGATCTATTCCCATATACACCAAAGGATAAGAACCAAAAAGCTTGGGGAACACTCCTCTCAAAACGGAAGGAGTCGGCCTAACGAGCAACATCGTGTGCTAAAGAGTTCGCACTACAAGGGGAGAATAAGAACTCCCAAGAAACAAAAGATGGACAAAGGCTCCTAGCCTCTAAGCACATCGCTTCAATACGCCACGGACAACACGGGGTCGAGACACTTGAATGTAGACAAACTCGGTGCTTCTCGGTGTGACCTATTTTCATTTCAGCTAAACATGTGAGCATGAAAATGTACAAACCTAACGGAATCTTGAAAGCTGCGGCAACTTAGAAGTGTAGATTGAAACCGGAGAGAGCATCCCAACAAGTAAAGCATCAAATAACTAAATCCCCTCTCAGATTGTGTATACAAAGACGATACTTTCTTTCGTTTTTTGACCTTTTGTCTCACCTTAGTACCCTTTTCCCCAAAAGCATGCTTTGGCATTTTCTCTTCTTTTTTTTTTTTTTTTTCTAAGCTTTTATTGTCCTTCTCGAGTGTTCCTTTTTTTTTTTTTTCTTTTTCCACTCTTTGTTTTCTTTCCCCTTTTTTATTTTCTTTTGAGAGAAATTCAGGACAACCAGAAGCGAGGGCCCCTAAGCCGCAGGGGGATCTCCAACTAGAATTAAGTAGTCTATCATCAGAACCATTTTCCAAGTTGATAGCTGCAGAGAAACATGTTAAATTTCTATACAGCTTATGTCAACAAATCAGAGTGGCGCAGCGGAAGCGTGGTGGGCCCATAACCCACAGGTCGCAAGATCGAAGCTTGCCTCTGATACAAAAGAGTTGCTTCCAGCCCACGACTTTTTTGAACCCAAGCTGGACATCTTGACAATATCAACGCCAAATCAGATATCCAGTGACATTTTAGCTTTCTCTACAGCTCAACGCCCAAACAATATGCAGACAGTGTGGACCAATGCCCCAAAAAAAGATGTGCCGCTACTGAGTCCAAAAGTATTATTACCAAATCAGTCCGTTCCGCTTAGAAAAAATAAAATAGAATCAGCACCACAAGAACTATGAGAATATTTTAGGCCATGATACATTAATTCGCAATCTAAGATCATTTTGTCAAGGATGCACACTCCATAGCAAATTGATATCATCAGCAAATGGTAGGCATTCCACTCATTTGTCAATTAAAAATTACGTGCAATATATTGATCCCAGATTTCAGATGTCATTTTTAAGGTCTAAGAAGTCATTAAGAAGATCGACTTTTTTAAGGCCCCAGATTTCTAGTCACTAGAAGCTGGGATTTACAGTGAAAGCACACCGCCTGCTGCTTGGACTTTCTTTCATCTGACAGGCTGTCCACGTTTCAGTAGTGAAACCAAGTGCATGTTCGTTTGGCTAAAAAGTTTAGAATTTGAATCCTAACTTTCTAAACTTATAATCCTAACATTACTCCTATACGCATACTAATATAACTCAACATTACTTTTTTTTACAAACATCAATACAACTCAACAACTTCTACATGCATGCCAATAAAGCTCAAACATTACCTAAACACACAATACTTAAAATCCTTAAAATTTGAAAGAAACGAATGTCTTGACAGCTTCATGGGAATTAATGCAACAACATCAGTCCTAAGGTTATTTTCGCGGAAATTAATGGGTTATTGACTTCACATATTGGTACGGGAGCAAGTTGTCGTAATCATGATTCATCATGAGACATCTTTAGCAAACTCGTACGCTTAATTTGTGTTCTCAAACTTTCTATGTGGGAAGAGTGAGTAATTATAAGTTCACCTATGTAAGCAGAATGGAAAATCTTAATTTACAATACAAATTATAGTAATCTCCTACACTAATTTTTGAGAAAACAACTACATAAGCGGGCCCATATATATGATCATTACAGATATTCAAAAGAATCGCCAATCCACGAATTGACTCTATAAAGAGATATTATATAATTATGATCGATCAAGTGGCAAGTAGTCAAAAATAAAACAAATACGAAGATTTTTATATGTATCTGGGTCCTACATACCCTTTTCTTGGAACTTTTTCCTTAATACTTGTTTACAATGGGGAAAGTTCAAACCCCCACCATGGCAGGTATATATGCTGACCTAAAAAATAGCTAGGGATGAATCTCCCCTGGCCACCACATGACTTTTCGTAAGGGAAAACACCGAAACTAAGTAATCATTATCAAGAGTTCAACGCAATATAGGGGTTTGGATTCAGTCTAGACAGTACGGGTCCAGACACATCCAGATCCACAGTCTGGATTGATCCTTCAGATCCAACGATAGATAGGCCGCCACTTCATTTAATGAGGCCTATCTATCGTCGACTTGGCTTGGCTCTTGGTTGAGCCAACTAGCGCACGCTAGGCCCTCATTTTTGGCCTCCACAGTTGTACCGGTCGAACCACTATAACTTATGTGCGACAACACCTTCAACCACTACGACACAAACACGCGTTTTCATCTATTTTACTCCCAAATCCCCCATTTCAAATCTCATTTCGAAATCCCCAACCTCCAAATCCGTAGACTTGACAAAACAAAAAAGGGTTAGAAGGCTCTCATTGTCTCTACTTCAGAAGTTATTCTCTCCCTTTCCTTGGGTGAGTTTCAAAAGTATCTGTTTCAACTTGTTTTTAAACTTTTTGTCTCTTTTGAGTTGCTTAGTTTTTATGTATTCACTTAAAGAGAGAGATCTGACGGTTTGTGTTTTATTCTTTCTACTAAGTTGCTCAGTTTGTATGTATTCAAGTAAACAAAGAGAGAATTTGATGCTTCTTGTTTGTATTCAGATATTTGCCATGATAGTGAGAGTAAAGAGAGAGAGAGAAAGTTTAATACTTTTTGTTTATATTCGTATGTTCTATGCTAGTGGGATTGTTTAAAGAGTATGTGGTATGGTGCTAGTGGTCTAAATCTAAAATGGTTTATTGTGAAGGAGTTTGTGGTCCGACACTAGTGGTCTAACTCTAAAATGGTTTAGTGAGTTTGTGGTCTGGAGCTAGTGGTTTCAGTCTAAAATAGTGGCTACAAGCAATTTAGAAAACACTGATGGGCAAGAAAAGCCACCGAATGATCTTTGCTCTCTAACTCTAAAATGGTTTAATGTGTAAGTGAGTTTGTGGTCAGTTTGTATCTACTCAGTGAACATTCACAACAAACCAAATTACAAAAAAATTAAATGGCAAAGATGTGGTCCGAAAGGTGCCATCTATCTGCAAGCTGCCTATTAGTCTTTGTCCTTCTCATTCTTTTAAGAAAATTTTCTCTATCTATATGGCCCTAGTGGTCTGACTCTAAAATAATGGCTACAAGGAATTTAGAAAACACTCATAGGCAAGAAAAGCAAAAAGTGCCCTTTCGAGACGGGAAGGATTCTGTCCCAAAATCAATTTATCATTCGAACTCTTTAGAACAGACATTTGAAGATATGTTTGAATGGGTTTCGACGGAAAATTTAAATGCGTTCGATAATGAAAACAAACGTTCGAAATACAACTGCAAATTTTTTTTTACGTTTGATATTTAAGGTACCATTCTAAAATTTGAAATGTCCATAACCATTCTTTGTATTACAATGGTTGATGTGCAAAAACCGTTTCGGACGGAAAGTAAATACATGTTTGAACATTTTATGACGTTCCAACGGATATCTGTTAAATCCGTTTGATATATTGAGAGGGAATAAAAATTGTTGTTCAAACATCTTATGAATGAAAACGATAACGTTTGAATGTATCGGAGGCACGTTGGATTTCAACGTTAAAACAAATGTTAGAACGACTTATTTTTATTTTTTTAGGTAATTAAAAAATTGCTAGAAAATTATTCAAAAATATATTATTAAATAAAAAAATGTACAATTAAATAATTAATCACAATATTCGAAACAATCAAATATAATACACAATAAAAAAATAATCTATCTTCGTCGTCGCGTGCATCGTTGCTGCGTGCTTCTAACTTTGCATGTATCAAAACTTTTTCCATTTTTGCTTTCATCCTTATCTTCCTACATTAGAAATTGTAATCAATATACGCTTAAATAATTGACAAAAATAATCATTAAAAAAAAGTCAGCTGAATGAAAAATCAAATAACTTACCTATACATCTACTCGATGTCATTTCGGTGAAGGTGATCCAATATCAACATAGGAAAAGCTAAGGCTGCAGACAAGACTGATGCAGTTGAAGGATTATATGTAACATGTTTACACCAATCAAATGTATTGTGATCTATCAAGCACGTTCAAAATGTTTTTTTTTTTTTAATTTTTTATTTTGTTAGGAAAATTAGAAGTTTTACATTATGCACGACAAATCTAAATAAAAAGGTGTTAGCCTGAAATGGACTTGCATCACTGTAACAATATTAACATCCACAGGAAACTAATGGAGAGAATGACAAAAGCTGATACAATATTTTCCAAACCAACATCTTTCATTGTATGGAAAGAAATAGAGAGCAATACTCTGGTCAGTAGGGCCTGACTTCTGAAAACTTTTTGTCACACATCAGACCTACAAAACAGTTCTTTGCATGTTCTAGTTTGGAAGAAAGAACCTTTTTAGGTTGGATGTGTGGCCAAAAAGTTTTCAGAAGTCAGGCCCTACTGACTAGAGTATTGCTCTCTTATTTCTTTCCATACAATGAAAGATGCTGGTTTGGAAAATGTTGTATCAGCTTTTGTTATTCTCTCCATTAGTTTCGTGTGGATGTTAATATTGTTACAGTGATGCAAGTCCATTTGAGGCCCAACACCTTAAATTTAGATTTGTTGTGCATAATTTTAAACTTCTAATTTTTCTAAAAAAAAAAAGTTCGAACATGTTCGAACGATATAAATTTATCGTTTGAACATATTGTCATCCCTTAAACAAACTATTTTAGCAATTCGTTCGAACGAAAACTTTTACAGTGTTCAAATGCTGCACAAAACCCACAAAAAAAGCGACTTAAAATCTCCTAATCAATCCCAAAAACATGTTTTTTTACTCCTAAAACATGCATTCAACACCCCTAAACACGTATGAGACTAACTATAAGCATTTAAACATCAATTTCGTCCACAAATCCAAATCACAACAAAAAATCTATACCTAAAAAACTAAGAAATTCATGGATAAAGATGATAAATCTTACCTCCAAAACACAAAGAAGCTCATTTGAGTATATTCCTACAAGAATAAGACAAAAAAATGTAAGATTTGTGTAGAAAAAAAAAAAGGCGAATTTGTGGTGTTTGAGAGTGTGAGGAAATGAGGTTCACGGTCGAATCTGTGATATTTGAGTTCATGGGTCTCGTTCGAACGTTGTTTCTACATTAGAACATTTGCCAAAAAATTGGCGGGAAAAAGCGCACTAAAATTTCCGTTCAACTTATTTTTCAAAGGCTCGAATGCTGCTTTGTTTATCTAAACGACGCAGTTTCATGCTTTTTAGTGCTTGTTCCCATTATTCTTTCCGTTAGAACGTATGCCAAAAAAGAGGCGGGAATACAGCGCTTAAACTCCCATTCGAACATATGTTTCACACGCTCGAACGTTTTTTTTTTCTATTTGAACGACGACGTCCTAGTTTCAATACCGTTCTAACGGTTTTCTAAAAAAGTTCGAACGGTTTTTTTAATAGATACGGCGTTGTTTCATGATGTTTTTATGTTCGAAGGGTACTTATATATTCGAACGTTTGTGGAATAATTGAAATGTATATGTGTAAGTCCAAGGATTAAGGCAACCCAAGATGGGGGTGAATTGGTTTCCAAACTTTTTCGCTTTTAACCCCCAAAATCGTGTTTGCAAAGTAAAGACTAATTTAGCACAAGTATATTGATGCAACAAGTAAATAAGTGCTAAATGTAAAGAGTAGGGTTAGAGAAGAAACACGAGATTTTTAGGTGGTTCAGCAAACCCGCCTACATCCACCCCTTAAGCTCCTTTACCAAGCCTTGAGGTTTTTCCACTATCTTTCAAATAGTGTATACTCTAGCTTTCAGGTGCTAGAGAGCCTTACAAGTGCTTTCCCGGGGTCAAACCAAGTGATTTTTGGGCTCACTACTCACAACCCAACCAAGCTTGAGATATACCCTCTCTAAGCTTCTTCTTTAGTGAACAACCTCACTAAAGAATCACCTCTTTTGGATAGGAAGATACAAGAATAAACTCTCTCAAAGAGTGGATATGAAAATGGAAAGCTCTATCTCTTTGATTCACACAATGACAAGGATAAGAAAGTGTAATTTGTGTGAATGATATGAGAAATATGAAATAAGAAGGTTTAAGATATTTCTCAAGCTATGTAAAACGATATGTGGTCGATTTCTCTCTTTTAGAGACAATAGGAAGGTCTTTATATAGGCCACATGAGAAAACTAGCTGTTTCTAGCCGTTGGGGGTTGATCTGACAATTTTACTGTTATACTGGTCGATTGCTTCATGTACTGGTCGACCGCTTCAACTAGTCGTTGCTCAACGTCATAAAATTTGAATGATGTCAAATTTTGTCCTATCATCGCTTCGACCGGTACAGATCATTTTCATAGACCGCTACAATTAAAAAGCCCCTTTTTGACCTTTTTGAAATCCCACTTCAAAAACCAACTTCCCAAAAGTATAACCAAGGCTTGGGAGTTTATATAGGGATGATTTGAAAACATTTAAAGCGCATTTTGGTTGTCAAACTTGTGATAAGAAGATTATGTACGGTTTGAAAAAATATGCAAGTGTGTGATTCAAATCCTTGTTAAAAGTGAAACTAAGAGTTACAAGGTTATACCCTATGGTCTTGAATCTTCACTTTTGAGCTCCTTGCATCTTCTTGATCTTCAATCTTCTTGTCTTTGGCTCTTTGATAAAAATGTCTTTGTCTTTGAAGATGTCCATTTTGTAAACTTAATCTATTTATTGAAATAATCAAAATATCGATTGCGAACAAAAGCCAAAATAATGTACTATCATATAATATGTACAAGGTACTATCTAGGAAAAATTATACTTTTCGCCCCCCGACTATGGGGTCCCTCGCACATTGCATCCCATATTATTGATTTCGAGACATTTAGCCCTCCATCTACTGCTGGCCCACATTCCACACCCCGTTGTTTGCTTTTCCGTCATTTTAAATGGAAAACATTGCACGTGACAAGCACGTGCGTTGCAGCCCCTTCTTCTCCCCATTGTACCCCTGCTCGTGTGATTTATGATTTGTCGCCACATATTTGAACATCGAATATTGTCGTTTGTGCAAAAGAGAATATAGTGGGGTTTGTGACTGCTGAATGAGGTCTGCTCCTACAAGTGTTGCAGGGAGACCATCTTCATTTGCGATTGACCGTGAAACAATGCTGTCTCTGACTTGTACTTGACCGAGGTAAACATCACTCTTACTAAATCTTCACCGTCGACCCACGCTGACGACGTCGTATGGGTATGGGTTGGTAGTGAGCTGTTGATTTTTACTTCTACTGAACCTGAGATAGAGATAGTGACTAGTGTTAGTGATTTGGTGTTTTTTATTTATACCGAAGTTGATATTGTGAGCTGTTAGCTTTGTGGCCTAAATGGCATCACACAAGTGCATATGTTTTAGGTTTGAAGTAAAAATGGGGCCTAGGTTATTTTACTATGGTGGTAGTGATTTTGAGTATTGAATGTGTTGTTATGTTTTAGGGAGATGTCCCCTTCAAGTAGTAATGCTAGCACGCTAACCTCATTGCTATTGCCAAGTCAAATTTGCAATTGTGGTCTTGAAGCAATTTTGAAGACATCATTTACTGAAGCTAATTTTGGATGCCTTTTTTTAAGCTGTGTTAATTATAAGGTAATTTTGTCACTAAATATAATAATTTTCTAAAAAACCAACTTGATTGATCATTAATTGTGTTTAATGTTGCAATACGGCAAACATTGTGGATATTTTTATGGTACAACCCTGAGATGTGCTATCATGGTAAGAAAGTGCTGAGGCGGCTACAGGACTGGCATGAGAAGATTAATGAAGAGGCTACAATAGTTGAATCACAATTGCAAAAGGATAGTGGAAAGTGTTTTGCTTATATGGATGCAGAGCATGGGAAACAACGGTTAGAAGTGGTGACCATGAAAATGAAGGTTGAGACCTTAGAAGGAAAATAGGAGCAGCATCGATTGGAAGTGGAGACCTTGAGTCAAAAGGTTGAGACCTTAGAAGGACAGCAAGAGTAGCACCTATTAGAAGCGGAGACCCTGAATCAGAAGCTTGAGTTTGTACAAAGGCGATATAAAAGGGTTTGCTAATATCTTGGGTGTTTTTTGGTGCGGTGATGTGTCTGTGTTTTTCAGGAATTGATAATGGTCATGTTGAACAGTCAATGCTCCCATAGATCTTTATGTATCATGTGTGTTAAAATGCTAGTGTTGCCCAATAGCCTTATTTTGTATTGCACGTGTATTGGGCTTTATTTTGTTGGTGTCAATATAAACTTATTATGTGCTCTTAATTTGTCATCTATCCAATGTTCTAGTTAGTTTCTACAAATTATGTTCCATTCAATTTGGTGCAACTCAATATTTGAAAATAAGGAACATAAATGATGAAAACATAACCTGTCAAATCATTAACACAAAGAGTTTGGAAACAACCTACCCTAAATCATCAAAATTGGCCACACATATTGCCTTTACATAACGAACTATCACACAAAAATGCCATTCAATGACAACCTACCATACGAAAACAAAAGTCTCTCAAATCATACACATCCTTCCATACAAAAGTGGCCTAGATGCTCAACAAACTATAAGATATTTAGTAATTATAAAACCCAACTTAAATCTAATACTGCCATGCGGGATGCTTTCCCTTTTGCTTCTCCTCCTAAAGTTTTGTGGCACTTTCTATTGTTGGAACTACCTTAACCGATGCTATTGTAGGGGCATGAGATTCGCTCGTTGTCAAATCAATCACAGTAGAGGTTCCATCGCTCTTGTTGGTCTGACTCCCGAATTGAGCCCTCAACCGATCTGATTGTCTTTGCCAAATCTTTGATGCAATGCCCATTAACGGCATGGGTACCTTAGATTGTTTACAGCGCACTTGCACCTTTTTCTCCGATGGTCCATCACTCTTCTTCTTCAACATCAGAAATTCATAGTTAAGTTTAATGCATCACCAAGTGCATATTTTAAAAGTAACAAAATTGTCCTTACCTTTGTTACGCCAGTTGCTACCCTGGTGTTGACTGTTGGAGTCTCTAATTGGAGTGGTGATGGAGATCCAGTTGCCACAAGCTGCAATCTTGTTTTACCCGTGCGACGTTTGTTTTTGGTCTGCGCCTAAGTAGTTTATTGAGTTAGAAATAAAGCCAATGGCAACAGTTATATAATTTAAAAGCAATGGAATGCAATTTAGTTAATTTGTTATACCATTTATGCATTAGTGGATTCATTAATGCGCTTGCATGTTTTGGTAGCATTGGGAGTAGGCAACTGACTTGGTTCGTTAGAAGTCGAAGTACCTGTTGGGTTAGTGGACTGTGGTTGAGATTCGAATTGCAAAAAGATATTGTTTTATGTGTGAGTGGAGCTCCTTAAATGCAAATCCAATTATTTAACATAGTTTACATTTTCAAGGCTTAGCTCTTCACGTGAAGCAGTAGTCACGAACCCCGAACTAGGAGCTGTCATACTCGTAGCCCTCAGCATCGCCATTTTCCTCCTACAACAAGTTCTTACATAGTGCTCGAGGCTGTTACACTTGGTACATCTCAATCGGATCCTGCTTCTTCTTACTCGATGTGGGTTCTATGGCTTGTCTTTTTGCCAGATTCTGAGCTTCTTAGGCCTCCCAGGTTGTGTCCTCACAAGTGGCGGCTCAACTGGATCATTACCTATACATACTCATTGGTCTAGGCATGAGATATTTGATTGGAGAGTATGACAAAATATACTTCTCATGAGAGTAGCATTGATCCACGTTGTCTTCAGGCTTTCCGCCGTCATACAAAATTACAAAAAATGCATAAGGACAAGGGATGATTGTCATATCCCACCTCTGACATCCACAAATTCTGTCTCTCAAATTCACCACATTCTGTTAAGTCCCATGCTGCACTTCAAAAAGTCCATCACCAGCATACGTGGCGAGGCAGTTGCAAGCTTCCTCCCTGATGGCCTCCAACTTCACTAGAATTTTTGGACAAATTTTCTCCATCAACTTTGACATCCCATCCTTCTTAAGCTGATATCTCCGCATTAACTTTTTTTGAATCATCTTGATCATTGTAATGATCGGGTTATCCCGTGCCTTGATGATGTAAGCATTGAAACACTCACTTAGATTGTTGACCAACAGGTCTGACTTATTGTGAGTGTGGAACCATGCTCTTGAAGACATGCTGGGGTCAATTTTTGAGAGGTACTTCCAGGCTTCAGGGCTTCTTTAGTGCCTCCATTTCTTTATTGAACCACCTCTCAGTATAGGCAGACGCAGCTCCCCACAACCTATCTTTAAGTGCGACGCCTTGATACCCGACATCAAGAAAATTTGCGTATAGATGTCGAATACATATGCGATGGTCAGCCAATTGCAGAACTACATCAAAGCTAGGCACCAATCCTTACAATATGTATAAATAGAGTTCAAATGTAAAAAAATACAGAAATGTTACTAATTAAACAGATAATTAAATCAGATAACTTGCCTTCTGTTGATCGGTGATGAAAGTCCATCCCCCCGGTGGCAGTTGGCCAAGATCCAAGATGAGCGTCTCGAGAAACCAAGTCCAACTATCTTTGATTTCAGCCTCTACAGCGGCAATCGCAAGGGAATACATGTTATCGTTCGCGTCACGTGCAATGGCACTAAGTAGTTCACCCTTGAAGGGACCCTTCAAGAAATAGCCATCCAAACCAATAATGGGTCTACAACCCATTCGAAAGCCATTCCTCATGGCTGCTAGGGATACGTATAGACGCTGAAATACAGGAGGAAGCTCAGGTGCAATTCTGTCCACTCTCATAACGACACAACTTCCTCTATTTGTTTTCTTAAGCATGGCGCAATAGTCCCACAGACGATTGTATTGTTCCTTGTGAATCCCAAATATCTTACTCCTCACCTTAGCTCTTGCCCGATAACAGTGACTGTCATTCACATCAACCTTCTGTATCCTTTTAACTTCTTTCAAAATAACACTGATTGGCATGCTTGGCTGAGACTTAAACATTTTGAAACACTTTTCAGCAATAAACTTTGAATTCACAATCGAATTTCTATACCTCCTTGTTCATGTATGGACAAGTTGGAGTGATCTGATCTGAAAAGTCTTCTTCCTTCATCCAACGCGGATAAACCCGGTAATTGCATCTCTCCGCTTTGTATATAACAATGTTCTTGTCTCCACAATTCTTCTTAAACTTCACATCTTTGCCTTTTAGTAAATTAGCTTGACGGACAGTGGCTAGGAATACTTGCACTGAAGGAAACTTCATGAGTAACTTCAACACCGACTCCACCATGTCTGACTCGTGGAAATCTGGGCCAACGTACATGTCAGGAATTATTGTGGTGGCGGCATCATCGTCACTTGCTGTAGGAGACATGAGTATATCGCTTCTTGCTATGTCAGAGAGCACATCTGCCAAGGATGAACAAGACATTACCTTGAGTTATATTGAACTCAGTTGTAAAAAAGATCATTAAGCACTATAGGGTTAATTACCTCCATCTTCAGCCTCTGGCCAGTGTGGAGGCCTATCTGTAGAGGGGGTGTTGTCCTCCAATGATGATTGTCCACCTCCTGGTATAGCTTCAACCTCTTTGGCTTCACCCGCCTCAGCCTCACTGACTCCAGTATAGTACATGTATCCATCGCTCTCATTTTCTACATTATCACCTTCAGTTGATGTTCAAGTTCCCGTTGTTTTACCACTTGAGCAACCAACTTCTACTCCTAAATCAAAAAGCTCGTCATCGTCACTCAATACTTGTTGCCAAAAAGGGTCGTTGATTCCCAATCAACGACGCTCTTCATCCTTTTCCTCAACATACCTTGTGCCACCATCAGGATCACCAGTGTGGGATTCTCTAAAGCCTACAAAATATAACACACACAGGTTCTCTCCACGGTGGTACTTAACCATGTTCAGTGTATCGTAATTTGATGTGCAGCACTAACCCATCTGTTATGTTCAACTTAGGGTTCTTATAGTAAATCAGATGTCCAGTCTTATAACCATAATTTTTTCCAATCTCCTATAGCTTGATGAAAGAAAGGCAATCCTGGTCAAATGGCTCATCATGCATCCTAACATCCCTACCAACATACGTGCAGCTTACATTGTGAACAAATCTTCCCCCGAAGTGCACCTCAAATGTTATTAACTCTCCCTTTGTTCCCAATCACATGCCACGTCAAAACAAGCATACTGTTAAAAAAAATTGCCCAAGTTTAACATTCAGTGTCAATGACATGTTTTCTAGCTGTGTGTAAAGAGAATGGAAGCACATGAGGGACATAGATAAGACAAAACTACATGAAAAATATTATAATTCCAACATGTTGTCCAAACACTACATACAATATAAAACATTGCTTCGTGCTTTGATGTAAAGAGATGGGGGACCACTAGTTTCAATATAAAACATTGCACATAGGGGACCACTAGTGATGACTGAAACAAACTGTACTTAAACAATCTGGAAAAAGCATTTCACTACACGAGGGGCCACTAAGAAAAATGTACACTACTTTGCTTTGTGTTAAAATTCTCATTCACAGGCCATACATATGCTCCATGTTCACAATTTACACAATATTGAACCATGAAACACACTTATACTCATTGTACTTACAAAATCCACAAATCACACAACATACCCAAATCAAACAATATCAAAAGTGGAATGAAAAATTCAATGTATATTAAATGAGTGTTTAACTAAACTAGAATAAAACAGGAATGAACGATTCAATGTTCTATTGAATGGGTGAAAACTATTGTTGCTGTTGAAACCCTAGAAACGGAGAAAATATTTAAAATCATTGAAAAAATGTGCGATATTTTCCAAATTCGACTACAGGTCAAAAACACATCGTTCTACAGTGAAGAAGGGGTCCAAGATCGATGGCGACGATGGTGTTTGGGTGCTGGTGGGGTCCCTCCTCCTCGCGCTGTCTCTTTCACGAATACCCTACTGAAAGTGAAAACACGATTTCAAAAGTGGTCCTAAAGGGGGTTTTTGTAATATTAAAGCACGTTTGTTTTGTTATTTTTAAAAGGGGTATCGCAATAAGTTTATTCACACAAGCAGGGGTAAAATGGTAAGAAGAAGGGAGTGCAACGCACGTGCTTGTCACATGAAATATTTTCCATTCAAAATGACGGAAAAGCAGATGACGGGGTGCGGAATGTGGGCCAGCGGTAGATGGAAGGCTAAATGTCACGAAATGAATAATATGGGGTACAATGTGTGAGGGACCCCATAGTTAGGAGGCGAAAAGTGTAATTTTCCCTACTATATATTAAGTAATATGTACAAGGTACTATTATATTGGATATATAAAATGTATAAGGTACTATTATGTAATATGTATAAAGTACTATTATATAATACTATTATATAATACATACAAGGTACTATTATATAATATGTATAAGGTACTATTATATAATATGTATAAGGTACTTAAGTAATATATACATGGTACTAATATATTGTATATATAAAATGAATAAGGTACTATTTTGTAATATGTATAAAGTACTATTATATAATATCTACAAGGTACTATTATATAATATCTATAAGGTACTATTATATAATATGTACAAGGTATATTATATAATATGTATAAAGTACTATTATATAATATGTACTATATATAATATGCTATATAATATGTACAAGGTATATATATAATATGTATAAGGTACTATTACATAATATGTATAAGTTACTATTATATATAATATGTATACGGTACTATATATTAAGTAACATGTACAAGGTAATATTATGTAATATTGTTATGTCTCGTGCGCGTATTAGCCTCTAATCTCTCTTTGTAGTAACAGAGGTACATAAATGGCGAGATTATGACAAGATACTTATCTTATGGGTCTCAAGACTGAGGTAAATTCCTTGGGATGTTTATAGACAACTATAAACTATAGAGAAAATGAGCAGAAGACTTAATAAATATATATACAGTAGTACATTCAAAAATCAGTTCGCAAACATTTCATAAGCAGTGAAACATACCAGAGAGATGACATGCAGTATGCAGTATGCAGCATGCAGTATATAGTTACAATATATACAGGCAATGATGCAACACACAGTATGCAATGCACTTTTCTTTCTTTCCCTTTAATGACAACCTTTCCTTCCAAATCAATCTGATTCACCCCCAGCGGTTAGGGTTGTGCGTCCAATCTCCCTTGCACTTTAGGACTGTCCTAGACATTCTGCTGTCCTAGGACACTAGTAAAGGTCCACCTGCCTTCTACTTTGGGGCCATCCTACCTAGTAGTGATGGTTGCACTCCCCAGTGATAGGTACCATCACCCCATATAAACATTTCCATAAAAGGATTCCATTTCGTTAATATTTTGGTGCAAAATGCTATGCAATATGACATCCATACATCCAAAAAATCCATATCTTGATATATTTTCCGAAAAAGATATATTTTCCATCTTTCCATATCCTCTGCAAAAAATTCATAAACATGAATTTATTCCTAGAATAAATACGATGTAAATAAATCTAAAATACTTTTCCATAATCAAGAAATTAAGCATAACTAATCTCATTAGTCAAACTTAGGTCAAAGGTCGAAGGTCAATAATCCAAGTCTAATATGGACTTGCACTTGAGCTTGCTGACAAGTCCATTTTCATAAGTGTTCAGTGGCTACAAAGGGCCAGATGGGTTGGTCCAAAAGTAACAAAAGGTGGTCCAACAGGTGGGCTTTAAAAATAGGGCTTAAAGGTCCTTTAGGTGTCAAACTTTGGACCTCCCATCCAAGCCCAAAGCTTGGCCAAAACACCAGACATTAAGCCCATAAAAACAACACACAAGTCATACAAACAAGCCCAATTCGAAAATATGCAAACAAATCCGTTTTAAGCAAAAACACAGCTTTTACATAGAAATTCAAAAATACAAAACAATTCATCTTAACTCCAAATAACATGAAATTTTAACTGGAGGCTCCTAAAGGTGTCTAGATTCATTTATCAAAATTTCAAGTAAAAAAAGGGTCGTTACTATATAATAAAAATGCCTAAACACACTATCATCATGAATTAGTTTAAAACAAGCTAGTTTTGACCTAATTATGCAAATCTTCTAATCTAAACGTAAATCATTGCACCAAATCAATCCTACATTCTTCTAACACCTCTTAGGGATCTAAAAATTGAGACATGCAATATAAATACACAATAATTGTCATAAAATCTTCAAAGGGGGTAAAATGACCTAATCTCCATATTTCTCAATTCTTCAAAATCTTCCAACATCAACTCAAATTAATCATTCCTCTAGCACATAATCAACCTAATGATGAGTTACAGATCAAAGAATTGCATGTTATTAGCCTAAATCATCAAAATACTAAGAACACCATTAAAATGCAAACTAACCCCTTTACCTTAATCAATCTCTTCAAGCTTCAACATTCACAAAACCTACATGAAACATCATATTAGAACCTAATAACATCAAAAAAAGATCAAAGCATGCCAAATTCGAAGGAACTCCAGGAAATTCACAAAAACTCCTCAGAATGACCTCTTGGCTTCAATCGGCTAGAACCTCCACCTCTCCTTTCTATCTCAAACTTTCTCCAAGCTCTCTATCACTCTCTCCCTCTCTATGAGATTGCTGAGCAACTCAGTGAGGAGAAACCCTCACACTTGCATGCTATTTATACTAATTCTTGACTAGGGTTAAGCTTAGGGTTATGATCTATGTTGCTAGGGTTAAGAGGGACACCATGATCATGCCTACCACTAAATTAGGGCATCTATGCAAGCATTGGATCAGCAATGGAGGCATTGGGCGGCAGCAACCTTGGAGGAGACAAGTGAATAGTGGTTTTGTGAACATTTAATAATTAGAAATGATTGCTTAGTGAATCTATGGTTTTGAGCGGTTTTCCTTGGTCAAAGGAGGTGCTGACTTGCTAATGGGCCTAGGCAGGTCGAATGGGCTGAAGATAGGCCCAAAAAGAAATGATTTCTAAGCCCAAATACACTAAACAATGCAATCCAATCCCAAAACCCTAATTTAATATAAAAATTCTAAGAGAATAATCAAACAAGGCACGACATCCATCAATTAGGTTCTATTGACTAAGAAAAAAAATGAAACAAAACATGTCAAGCAAAAAGATTGGAGAAAAATAGGGGTTCTAGAAAAAAAAAAAAGGGCAAAAATAAGCTTTAGGGGCAAAATCATATTTTCTAGCATATAAAAATAATTTATAAAAATTATTAGGACACTGACATGAGAAAAATAGTTATTAATATGAAAGAGCTTGAAAAGACAAGAATGAGGATATTTTTATCATAACTTTTGGATATATAGAACTATTTCTATGTATTTTACACTATTTATAAATACTTAAATAATTAAATCCGAAATTAATAATATAAAAATTATTAAGAAAAATTAAGATTATCAAGAATGTTTAGAGGGTCGGGGTGTTACAAATATATATAAGGTACTGTATGTGATTATTTGATTTTGATTACAGTTAACGTTGTAGCGGTTACATAATGCCGTTTGTTCTAACATTAAGTTGATTGACATTCTAACAGTTAAATAAGGCCATCCGTTCTACGGTTATGTAAATTTATTTTTACTTACTTTTTAGTGTGGTTTTCTTTTTAATTTATTATTACGTGTGCTTTTATTTATTAATTATAATTTAGTTATCAAATAAAACGATATTCCTTTATTCAAAATAATATAATATGTACAAACATAACTGTTCGAATGCCTAAAAAAAAACCTAAATACATGAAAAAATATATTATAAAGAACTTATGGGGCCATCTCCTCAAACTCCTGCACCATGTCACCGCCGACATCAACTATCCACTGCATGATGTCTTTTCGGCCCTCATAATTTGTTTTTTTAGTCATCGTAAAAAAATGATTTATGCTTGAAACCTATTACTGTTGTTAAAATCCTAAAGCTCCTCATGTAACACCAAACTTGAATGAGGTTTCTTTGTTGTTGCCAAAAGAATTAAGTGGCATTTTGTTATCCTTGATTGTGTAGTGTGACATATTAATGCACCATTTCCCGGCAATTTGGGTCAGTTGTTGTAACTCTAGGACTGCAGAGTGTACTTACACTACTAGAAATTTGATATTTAGTGACGAAATTCTTGGTGACGATCGATCAGTACCTTTTGTGATGAAATGCTTCGTCACTACATGCAGAGTGTTTTGGTGACGAAATTATGTTGTCACCACTATCGATCAATCGGTTACCAATAAACATGTGTCAGACGCCGATTGAATAACGAATGGCATATCGGCATGTAGCTTTGCTAAGCGATCGATCATATCTCACCACCAATCGATCGGTTAGTGAAACCGTCAAGAAATGTGAAGCGTCGATCGATCGGTAAGCGTAACCGTCAATATAAGAAGCGTCGATTGATTGTGTTATACTACTGATCGATTGGTTTTTCAATGAATGGAATTGTGCCACGTGTTACAGAAGAACGATCAATCGCTACACCTTGCCATGTGTTCGAATCACTATTCGATCGTTGAAGTAGCGATTGATTGGTGTTTCAACGAATGGTATACTGCCACATGTTGAAAAAACAAGCGATCAATCGGCAAATAATGATCTATTGATCGACGTGAGGGATTATATGAAACTGCTGAAGGCATTTTTACTGGTTATCTCTCTACAAATTCTCACAAATCCTCTCAACTTTCACGAGCCATTTTGTGCTGCATTGTCCTCCAAAGTGCGTGGAAACTTCCCCCATTGTCATCTACATCAAAGGTACATAGTTTTGTTACGTTTTAAGCGATTTTAAATTTTTAGTTTAGTTTTTTTAAGCTGCTATATAATCCATTGAGGTCTGTAAACTATATGTATTTTAGTGTTAATGTATGTTTAGGAGTTTAGGATAGTTTAGGGATGAATTTGGGGTGATTTTAGGCATGTTTTGGGGTTTCCTAGGAATTGTGTATTTTTTTCCCATCGTCCTTGCGCTGATTGATTGCCTGTTCAAGGTGATCGATTGATAGGTAGTTGCTGAGAGACACGATCGATCGGCTAACTTAGTCAATCGATTGTGTTGTTATATTTGGGACCAATTAATCCTGTATTGTGTGATTGATCGGTCCCAAAAACTGTGCGTTTCAATTTGTAGACGATCGTCACATGTGGGACCGATCGATCAGTCCCTGACGTTGTGCATTTTAACTGTCATGAGCGATTGATCGCTTATACGAAGGCGAACGATCGGTAAACGTAATTTGAAACGCAACTTTTTCAATAAGTAGTGATCGATCGCTTGTGTAATATTGTGCATTTTGTTGCATGGACGACTGATCGTCTGTGCAATAAAACACATCATTTTAGATGTTGTGATCAATCAGACTACTTGACCAATCGATCGTTATATTGTGTGATCAATCGCACAAGTCAATGATCGATCAATATTTTTCCAAAAGCACAGTTTTGATTACGCGATCGATCAGTTATTTAGGCGATCGATCGTTATATTGTGTGATTGATCACTGGAATTGGTGAAGGTTCGCCATTTTGTTACAACTTCTTTAATATTTTAATTATGTTGTTGTGATTATTTATTACACATATTTATATACAATTGTTGCAGCATACCGAAAATGCCAGGAGCTAAGTGTACGTGCACTACTAGGGCCAGGGCGGGATCGTCATCCCAAGAGCAAGAGGCCGTTGATCCGAACTTTACCGTGGAGAGGTGGATGCAGTACTTGAGGATGCGGCCGGTGGCCAGTGATGCTTTCATATTTTTATGACCTATTGTATGAGGACTACAACATTTTCTAGCTCTTCGAGTACTCGAGGTTCTTACATTAGCTCTCTTGGACGATCATGATTTCTACTGTGTCGTTGTCTCAACAAAGAAAGGACCTGAGTTGTAGTTGACAGTGCGAGGTGTGTAGTTCACATTCTCGGCAAACGCCATTGCCGATTTCTTACATTGTCCTCCCCTTGAGACCCCATGCTTCCCGATGGTACTCCTAACAGATGAGGAGAGGAGATCAGAGCTGGACTTGTGGACACTTACGACGGGAAAGACGTCTGTAGTTTTTGGCAGCATAATTAAAAACAGTGAGTTCACTCTATTTTGGCGGATGGTGCACCTAATCTGGACGCTGAACATCGATGACAGATCCCATACCATGGAGTGCCCATTCACTTGAGCTTAATGCATGCTCTTGCTGGGTCAGTAGACTCAGATAGATCTCTCGCTCTACATGTTTGAGCTGATACTGGATGAGGCTCTGGGACTTAGGGATCATAGCTTTTCATTCGGTGTGTTTCTGACTCAGTTTCTCATTAATCAGGGTGTTGTGATCGATGATTTAGAGATTCATAAGACGGTAATGAGCGCATTGAACAAGGCCACCTTGTCTAGGTGCAAGGGGTAGGAGGGGGCTTTGACTTGACGGTTAGCTCGTAGAGCAGCAGTGGCCCTAGATAAAACAACACAACCATCAACCGATGTCGGACTGTCTCGATCAGAGGCACCTTTCGAGATGGGAGCGCTTGCAATGCCTCTTCCTTGGATGGCCTAGCTCTTCAGGGACCTCAACAGCCGTGTCAACGTGACTGTCAAGATCGCTCCATGACCTCTTGAGGAGCATGTGGAGAAATTGGAGAAGGAGATTAAAGAGCTCTGGGAAGACTCTAACAAGCTCGGGATAGACTTTGAGGGGGAGTGCACTGTTGCGATGCTGCACAACGAGGTGATCGTGGCTCATGTGACGGATATGTAACACCCAAGATTTCTATTTTCAAACTATTTGAATTTGTTATTTGATATTTGAAATGTCTTCTTTAAATTTGAAATTTGAGTTTAATTGATTTAAAATAGTTGAATATTTATCTTTGACCTAGTCAAACCTTTTTAAAATTTTAAAGATTTTACTGCAGTGGTTATTCAAAATTAAAAGCTTTAGAGTTTTAAAGGAAGTCTATTACTAGTGTGAGGCTATATATATTTATATATTGGTTTTAATTTTTACACAACTTACTTTTACGCCAACAAGAGGAAAAAGAAAGGTTTTCTTGCTTTCAACAATTTAGACGAATTTTCTTGAAGCAAATTTAAGTATTTCGAATTTCTTGATATTTTATTTGTATTCTTTTTATGAGAGATCAAACCATAGGGTGTCTAGATCTAGCCCTAATTATTTCAAGATTTTTGAAATAGTTTTAATGGGTTTCTTGGAGTAATTGAAATTTGGGTTCAAGATTTGTTCAGGAAAAATTTAGATTCTTGATCTGAGTAGTAGATTGAATTATATTTTTATAGCAGACCTTAGATCAAAAAATTATGATTTTTTGATATTTCGTACTAGACATCTGCAGGAGGATTGAGCTTAAAGTTTCGTAATTTTTAGAGATGTATTGGTATGTTTTTGAAAATTGGAATTAGGCTTAGAGAAATCATAATTGCTGAGAAAGATCCGTTGATACAGATTGGAGTTTTGTACGGAATGACATAGCTAGGCTTCGAATTTTGGCATGAAATTTTATGGGTATCTTTATAACACATATATGAATCTGTGGTATAAAGTTGGGATTTTTGGATAGATCTTTATGAATTTTGGAAGTGATGAGTACGAATTATTCAGGTATAGTTTGACTCTGTGAACAGAGGTGAATGTCGATTTTATTGACTGAGTTGTACAAAAATCTGGATATGAAATTTTACAGGTGTATATTTAACATCTTAGGGAAGAATATATTTTAATTTGGGGATTTTAGGGAAACCCGAGATAGGTAAGTTATATTTTAGAATCTAACCAGTGAATTTCAGATTTAATCTTGTCGGACAGATTTAGAGTTTCATTTGTGTTTCTGTTTGAGCGTATTATAATACGTTAAATTTTGTATTGATAGGTGCTAAGTCAGAGGCTTATTTGCTTGAAAATCTAGGTAAGCGGGATTATTATGCTAGATTTTCCTAAAAGAGTGAGGTAATATTTAAAAAATTGCACGTTTTATTGAAAACCTTTGGAGTTTTATGTGCATTACGTTTTGATAAAATTGTTAAAGATTATAGCATGAAATGTGTAAGCATGAGCATATTTTTATGTCCAATGATATTTCATGATGTTTTCAGTGTTAAATCAAAACTTTTTGATAGTTATTTTTATTCAAGATTTGTGCATGATATTTCATGAAAAGAAGAGAAAGATGCAAAGTTCAAAGTAATGCTTATTTTATGATGTGTTATGTATTTTCAAACCATGAGGCTCAGAGTTACAGAGTTATAGAGACAGTGCATTGGTATCAATTGCAACCTATTAGTGCACCCATTTTGAAAACAGAGTGTTTTATTTTGTAGATTCTTACCCAGTGCACACTTGGACATGGCCAAGCCTTAGTAGGGAAGAATTCTACCCATAGTATTAGCTTAGTTTGACTGATCTCCAAACTAGGTAGCAACTGCACAACCCTATCACGGGGGTAAACGTGACCCACAGTTATTGCCAAAAGGATTTTTTATAGTATTATGTTATATAGATAAAACTATTTTATTGATAAAGATGTTTTATTGAAATTGCCAAAAATAGCTTTCAACAGTTTAGAAAGATTTTAAATATTTTGTCTCTTACTGTTACAGTGTGGCTCATGGGATACATACTAGCATAATGATTCTACTTATTAAGTTGTCTTACTCTTTGTTTTTTTATTTTTATTTTTTCTAGAAACAACCCATAGCATAAAAAACTAAATGTCCGAATCACAATGCAAGTTAAAGGAAGGTACAAAACTAGGATCAATAAAACCAGAAATATGGAAACGTGCTGCCCATTGAGCCAACAAATGGTCTTGTTGGTTCAAACGACGAGGGACCTAGTGGATGGCCCAAGCAGCTTGGGCTTTAAACTTAGCACGGAGGGCCAAAATCATCACTTCAGATTTCCAGCACGAAGGAAGCTCGGGCTTAGAAATGTCCACACAGAGGAGTTTAGAATCAGTTTCAAAAATGACCCGACGCCAATTCTTTGAAAGAGCAAGTTCCACAGCCCTAATGCGCTCCATGTACATAGTATAGAGGGAGCTAGAATTCTCTCGACAAGAGACGGCTATGTACGATCCGGATTGACGTACTGCTACATCAAAGTTGATCTTCAAACAAGCAGGTTCTGGAGGAGCCCAAGCAGCTGCAAAACGAGGACACTGGGAGTGCCACGCAAAGGTGTGATCCGAAAAACGCAAAAGAGAAGCCCGCAAGTCAGTAACAACCACCTGTAACCCCTCAGGCACCGCTTGGTTACGATGAAACCACAAAACATCCATCATAAGAGCTGTATTCAAAACAAACGAATGCATAGAGGTGGTAGGAATACCAACCAAGAGTCAGCTGAAAGAAGAAGTTTTATCTAATGAGCCGGGGTAGAAATGGGGACTCGAGAGTTTTACTCACCCGCTATTGTTTTCTTTATTTTCAGATGTTGATCAGGAGCATGTCGATAGTCAGGATTAGATGGCACGTGGGCGGGTAGCTGAGAGATTATTAGAATAAATATTTGACTCTAGTATGAGTCTAAACATGTTTAGATTGTCTTTGTGTTCTGAAAGAGTTTTTAAGTTTTATTAAAAGTGATTTATTGAAGTTTTTAAATAAATTTATTCGACAAAAGCTATCACCCTCTAGCCTTGGAGGTTTAGGCGTGACAGTTTGGTATCAGAACCGGGTTATTAGGTTCTGTAGACAATAAAACTCATCCCCAGGAGAATAACGGTGAGTGTGTTTGTGCCTTTACTTATATCAGTTTTGAGCAAGAGCAGACTTCTTTAGACCCTAATAAATGACAGAGGAGGAGGTGGAATTCGGGTATTTAGACGTAGTGTTAGGGATTGAATACTGGGAATAAAGTTGAATTTGACATAGTACTAGAGATATTACGATCCCGTAAGCTTCAAACAAGCAGGAGTGCAAAACGAGGACACTGGGAGTGCCACGCAAAGGTGTGATCCGAAAAACTCAGTAACAACCACCTGTAACCCCTCAGGCACCGCTTGGTTACGATGAAACCACAAAACATCCATCATAAGAGCTGTATTCAAAACAAACGAATGCATAGAGGTGGTAGGAATACCAACCAAGAGTCAGCTGAAAGAAGAAGTTTTATCTAATGAGCCGGGGTAGAAATGGGGACTCGAGAGTTTTACTCACCCGCTATTGTTTTCTTTATTTTCAGATGTTGATCAGGAGCATGTCGATAGTTAGGATTAGATGGCACGTGGTAGCTGAGAGGTTATTAGAATAAATATTTGACTCTAGTATGAGTCTAACATGTTTAGATTGTCTTTGTGTTCTGAAAGAGTTTTTAAGTTTTATTAAAAGTGATTTATTGAAGTTTTTAAATAAAGTTTATTCCACATTTTTTTAGATAAGTTTTTAAAACAAAAGCTATTTGTTTATGGTTAGTAAGTCACCCTCTAGCCTTGGAGGTTTAGGCGTGACAGTTTGGTATCAGGGCAACCGGGTTAATTAGGTTCTGTAGACAATAAAAGAGGAATATGATTGAATTGAGAGTTTTGAGGATAGGATTGGGTAGACTAGGTTGTTTGTTTGAAATTTTTGTTATAATTGTTTAATTATATTTTGATAGAAATTTTGAACATTAATTAATATTTTAAGATGGCCCCACATCATAACTATCGGAATCTAAATAATTTGAATAACGGTGAAAACTCAAGTCAAACTGGAGAGGACAATGTGGGAGCCAACTTGAAACTGTTGGAATATTACATGAGGTAGCACAACTGGTTATGGTGGAGATTGCTCGAAATGCTGAAGGCAAGAACCGATATGTTATTACAGAAGGCTGCACGTTTGAGCAGTTCAGCTGCTTGCACCCCTACATTTGAAGGAAATGCAGACCCAGCTATTTTAGAGAATTGGGTTTAGGAGATTGAAGAAATGTTGTGTCTTCAGAGGTGCACTGATGAGCAGAAAGTTCTTTTTGCTACATTTAAATTAACTAGTGAGGCGAAGCGTTGGTGGAATTTAAGGAAATTGCTTTTGGAGCAGAAGCCTAGGGGAGCAACTATTACGTGGGAAAATTTTAAGGAAGTATTCTTTGAGTATTATTTTCCCAAGTCAACAAGGGAAGCTAAGGCAAGAGAATTTGCTACTCTAAATCAAGGTTCGATGACGGTCCAATAGTATGCATCTAAGTTTGTGGAGCTCTCTCGCTTTGCACTGTACTTGATTCCAGATGAAGAAAAGAAGTCTCAAAAATTTGAAGATGGCGTTAACCTGAGGATTTATGATAGGGTCGTTGGGTTTGAAGTGAAAAATTTTAGTGAGCTTGCTAATAAGGCGACGATTATGGAGGAAAGTCTAAAGAGAAGTACAGAAGCTTATGAACAAAGGAAGAGATCTGCACCACAAGGTTCCAATCATGATAGTAATCAAGGTTCTTGGGAAGAAGAGGCAGATTGGCAGCAACTTAGGACAAGCACAGGGGCAAGCTCAAGAGAATAGAAATAATCAAGGGAATCAGCAGGAAGGTCCTTGTGGGAAATGCAATCGAATGCATAGAGGTGAGTGCTAGATTGAGATAAATGTATGCTACCAATGTGGTCAGGAAGGTCATTTTGTGCGTTAATGTTTGGCGTGGCAGAACAAGAATGACAACACCAACCAGCAACGCATTAACAATCAAGTTCACAGAAAAGGTGGTCAGAGGAATACAACTCCAGCCCGTGTTTATGCACTTACTCTGGGAGATGTGGAGGACACTAATGAAGTTGTAACAGATACAATCCCTCTCTTTTCTAGGAAGGCGAATATTCTATTTGACTCTGGGGCGACCCACTCTTTTGTGGCTAATAGTTATCTCAGAACATGTAGAGTTGAGACTCAACCATTGGAAGAAAATTTGGCAGTAGCTACTCCGTCTGGGAGTTCTATCATATGTAAGAATGTGATTAGAGGTTGTCCTATAAGTATAACAGAAGAGTGCTTCCAACAGATCTAATTGTATTTAACATGCATGGATTCGATGTTATCCTAGGGATGGATTGGCTAGCATTTAATTACGCGAGTATAGATTGTCGAAGCAAGGAAGTCTTTTTTAGACCCCCAGAAAATCCAGAATTTAAATTTATCGGATCATGTGTGCTTTTCCTCCTACCAATAATGTCAGCCATCCAAGCAAGAAGGCTGTCAGGGTTATTTGACTTTTGTAATGGAAGCACTAAAGAAGGAGACAAATTTGGAACAGATTCCAGTCGTGCAGGAATTTCCTGATGTTTTTCCTGAAGATTTCAATGGATTGCCCCCAGATCGTGAGATCAAATTTTCTATCGATCTACTCCTACGAACAACACCAGTCTCTAAGGCACCATATAGGATAGCACTGTCGGAGTTGTTGGAACTTAAGGAGCAACTACAAGAACTGTTAGACAAGGGTTTCATATGACCCAGTTTGTCACCTTGGGGAGCACCAGCTTTATTTGTGAAGAAAAAGGATGGATCATTACGGATGTGCATTGATTACCAAGAACTTAATCGAGTCACGATTAAGAATAGATATCCATTGCCACGCATAGACGATCTTTTTGATCAGTTACAGGGAGTTCAAGTCTTTTCTAAGATCGATCTTCGTTCGGGTTATCACCAGTTGAAGATTAAGGCGGAGGATATTTCAAAAACTGCATTTCGAACTCTATATGGTCATTATGAGTTTTTAGTGATGCCATTCGGATTGACTAATGCACCAACTGCATTCATGGATATGATGAATATAGTTTTTCATAAGTATTTAAATAAGTTTTTTGTGGCCTTCGTCGATGACATCCTAATCTATTCAGAGAATCAGGAGGAGTATAAGAATCATTCAAGGTTAGCGTTGCAAGTATTAAGAGAGAAGAAGTTGTATGCTAAACTCAAAAAGTGCGAGTTTTGGTTGGAGGAGATCGCGTTCTTAGGTCATCTCGTCTCGAAGGAGGGCATTTCTGTAGATCCAAGAAAAGTGGAGGTAGTTATGAATTGGCCAACACCAACCGACGTTCACAAAGTAAAAAGCTTTTTAGGTCTTACAGGATATTATTGGAGATTTGTAAAGGGTTTTTTGAAGATATCAGTTCCGTTGACCACACTAACATCGAAGAATATTAAGTTTGATTGGATAGAGGTTTGTGAACAGAGTTTTCAAGAACTGAAACAAAGACTTGTAACTGCACCAGTGTTAACTATTCCATCTCGAAGTGGAGGCTTTGTGATCTTCAGTGACGCATCACAAAAGGGTTTGGGTTGTGTGTTGATGCAGAATGGAAGGTTGTTGCGTATGCATCTCGACAGCTGAAGGGTTATGAGCAGAATTACCCTACCCATGACTTGGAATTAGCAGCAGGAGTTTTTGCTTTGAAGATTTGGAGGCATTATCTCTATGGAGAGCAGTGTGAGATATTTACTGATTACAAGAGTCTTAAATATTTGTTTACTTAAAAAGAGTTGAATATGAGGCAAAGAAGATGGTTGGAACTAATCAAAGATTATGACTGTATAATTAGTTACCATCTGGGGAAAGGCTAATGTAGTAGCAAACGCATTGAGTAGAAAATCATTTGGAGTTTCAATGTCCGCTTTGATTAGTCAGCATCATATTAGAATGGACCTAGAGAGATCAAAGATTTAGGTTGTCGAAGATGATCATAGAGTTCTTTTGGCAAGTATGGTGATTCAATCAACTTTGGTGGAAAGAATTAAGAAAGCTTAGTTGCTAGACGCAGATTGATGAAGCTCATAACGAAGGTCCGGAATGGGTCAAAGTTAGAATTCAACATATCGGAGGATGGGATATTAAGATATCAAAATCGTCTGTTTGTGCCTAATGATGAGAATATTAAGAGGGTTATTTTAGAAGAAGCTCATCGCTCTCTTTACACAGTTCATCAGGGAGCACTAAAATGTATTGGAATTTGAGAGAGTCTTTTTGATGAACAATATGAAGAGGGAGATTGCCAAATTTGTGGAGCAATATTTAACATGTCAACAAGTGAGGGCAGAACATCAAAGACTAGCAGAACCTTTGCAGCCATTGCAGATTCTAGAGTGGAAATTAAAGCATATCTCTATGGATTTTGTTTCAGATTGCCGCAAGCACCGATTGGGTAGGATTCAATTTGGGTAGTTGTTGATCAACTAACCAAGACCACACATTGTATTCCTGTCAAAGTTAGTCACTCCATGGAGAGGTTTACAGAATTATATATTTAGGAAATTGTTTGTTTGCATGGGGTGCCAGTGCCTACAGTTTTAGATAGAGATTCACGTTATACTTCAAAGTTTTGGAGGAGTTTGCAGAAGGCTATGGGATCTGAATTAAATTTTAGTACAGCTTACTACCCTCAAACAGACGATCAAACAGAAAGGACCATTCAGATTCTGGAAGACAAGTTGCGAGCTTGTGTACTTAAATTTAAGGAAAGTTGGAATAAGTATCTACTTCTAGTGGAGTTTGCTTATAATAATAGTTATCAAGCAAGTATTGGGATGACACTGTACGAGTCATTATATGGAAGAATATGTCGATCTCCTTTGTATTGGGATGAAGTAGGTGAACAGAGGATTTTAGGTCTAGAGATAATTCAAACAACGATGGAGAAACTTCATTTGATACGTGAAAGACTCAAAGTAGACAGAAGAGTTATGTTGACAATTGTCGGCGAGAATTTTACAGGAGACTTGTAGACATTTATGCCATGCAATACTTGTGGGGAAATACAAAATGTTTGCATAAGTGTGATTGGTGGGATGTCAGGGATCACCATGGAATTCATATTGACGAAAACTTTAAGAGCATAAACACTTCCCGACTGTGGTATTCAGAAGATCCATTTGTTTTGGCAAATCAAGTAAGTCAAGTGTTTTATCTAGTTGATAATCTGCATGGACCTACGTGGCGAGTCGTGCAGAAGTTGTCTTGTAGAAATGCATATGACATTCCAGGCCGGATCCGGATGGTGAAGTTGATGTAAATGTTGAATCGGGAGCAACCATCACAAATGAAGCGTATCAGGAGGATGATGTCATTGACTTGTTTATAGACATCTGGCAGTTTAACCTTAATCAATTACAGAGGGATGACATTGCGCTAAACGTTATCCAAGCTTCTGATGCAATTGATCGGCGGAAGAAAAGGCGCATAGATAGTAATGATGTTTTGGAGGGGGATGAAGCGGAAATTGAAGAAAATAGCAAGGAAAGTGGGGACGAAGATTGGTTTGAAAGTGATAGCGATTTTACTAAGAATGAGGCATTGGGCGATAACGTGCAAGAATCGAATTCGGATTCATAATTTCCTTCAAGTATATTTTCTTTGTAATGTTGATTTTGCTTAAGTGTTTTTATTGTTATTCTCTTTTACCACATCTTTATCGTTTGTTTTGTCATGTCATAAACTGTGCGGTGAAATGAAGAATGGACGAGAATTTCCTTCTGTTACTTCTGGACAGTTTCATGGCTCAATTACTCTGCTCACTATGAGTTCGATCCTAAGTCCTAGTCCAGGTTGTGTATACAAAGACGGGACTTTCTTGCGTGTTTAGATCTTTTGTCTCACCTTAGTACCCCGTTTACTTCAAAAGCATGCTTTGGTAGATTTTCTCTTCTTTTTTTGTCCTTCTCGAGTGTTCCTTTTTTTCTTTTTCCACTCTTTGTTTTCTTTCCCGTTTTTTATTTTCTTTTGAGAAAATTCAGGACAACCAGAAGCGAGGGCCCCTAAGCCGCAGAGGGGATCTCCAACCAGAATTAAGTAAGAACCATTTTCCAAGTTGATACCTGCAGAGACGCATCTTAAATTTCTATACAGCTTATGTCAACAAATCAAAGTGGCGCAGCGGAAGCGTGGTGGGCCCATAACCCACAGGTCCCAGGATCGAAACCTGGCTCTGATACAAAGAGTTGCTTCCAGCCCACGACTTTTTTTACTCAAGCTGGACATCTTGACAATATCAACGCCAAATCAGATATCCAGTGACATTTTAGCTTTCTCTACAGCTCAACACCCAAACAATATGCAGACAGTGTGGACCAATGCCCCAAAAAAGATGTGCCGCTGCTGAGTCCAAAAGTATCATTACCAAATCAGTCCGTTCCGCTTAGAAAAAACAAAATAGAATCAGCACCACAAGACCTATGAGAATATTTTAGGCCATGACACATTAATTCGCAATCTAAGATCATTTTGTCAAGGATGCACACTCCATAGCAAATTGATATCATCAACATATGGTAGGCAAAATATTTACTTGCATATGGCAGAATAGCTAACGATTTGGCCAAATACTGAATATTGAATAGCTAATAGATACTTGCAACATACTTTTTAAAGCTTGAAGAACATAACTTTAATATTGATCTTAACGTATTGACAAGAGGAAGAGGATGCAAAATATACAAAACAGAAGTGTTTAGATTAAAAGCCATCATAATTGCAAATTAAAGTCAATAGTTTAAACAGTTTTGGTGGTAACATGCAAATACAGTGAAAGCACACCGCCTGCTGCATGGACTTTCATCTGACAGGCTGTCCACGTTTCAGTAGTGAAACCCAAGTAGACGGCTCTTTCAGATCCAGCGAAAGATCGTGTCTAATCTCAAGCTTTATCCATGGAGGACCCAAATAGACGAATTTCCCCCATCCGACTCCAAACCTAGCTAGTAATTATTCTGTGCACGGAGTTCCGACATTGATCAATATAAGTTCTAATCAACAAGAAAACAGTTGGAAAAGGCAAATGTTCCGACGCGTTGGATCTGTCTTTCAACCTGATTGCAAAGCATCATCGTGTAGAACTTACCAAGCAGTTTCAAGAACGGAAAAGTTGTCGGCATCTCACGCGGTTTTGCTTTGAAATAAAAGAATGTCTTGACAGCTTCATGGGAATTAATGCAACAACATCAGTCCTAACTCGATCCTAAGGTTATTTCGTGGAAATTAGTGGGTTATTGACTTCACATATTGGTACGTAGCATGTTGTCATAATCATGATTCATCATGAGATATCTTTAGCAAACTCGTACGCTTAATTTGTGTTCTCAAATAGCTATCTGGGAAGAGTGAGTAATTATAAGTTCACCTATGTAAGCAGAATGGAAAATCTTAATTTACAATACAAATTATAGTAATCTCCTACACTAATTTTCGAGAAAACAACTACATACGCTGGCCCATGTGATCATTACAGATATTCGTAAGTGAACAAGATGATTTAAGACCCAAATCTATAGAACTCGAACCTAGAAGGGAGAGTGAATAGGTTCTACAATTTTTCTTAAACTTTCTCCACTTTAAGAAAATTTCACAATCTTCATAAATGCAAATCAACAATTTCAACAAACATAAATCTATATCAAGATTTATCTATGTAGAATACAAATCACAAACATCAGAATCTAATTAACACAGATTCAAGATAGTCAAGAATACTATCACTTCTCAGCCAATATTTACAGATTATCAATACTTAATCAAGAACACAATAAACAGAGCAATCACCACACAAAACACCAATATTTGGTTACAAAGAAAAAATCTCTTGGAAACAAATTTCAAGAGACAAAAACTATTCGGGCTCTTAGGCCAGGGGAAATTTATCACTACCTTTTAAAACTCGAAATACACAGTGATCTATAGACTCAAGAATTCCCAAATTTCTAATCTAACACACTCGATTTCTTACCCAGAATACCACATCTAGATCTGCAACCAAGGAGTGAGAATATCTCATCCATTCAAAAAGCTCTGACACTTTACTTCTCTGTTCGTAGCTCATGTCTTCCATGTGAACTCACACTAACAGCAGCTTCAAAAACGTGACACTTCTTGGCCTCCAAGACTTCTAGCAGCTCTAAAGATCTTGAACTTCTTTTCGGTAAATGTATGGTGATCAAATCTCGAACTAAGAACCTAAAAAGAGGACATACATCTTAAAGATTCATGCTTAGTTTGCACATTTCATTCTCAGAAAAATAACAGAGGCTCTTGAGAGGGGATTTTTTTTTTTTTTTTTTTCAAGGAAGGCACAATATCTGTATTTTTCTAAGTTATGACAAATAATGAAATTTTGGAATATATACTTGAGGTAGTGCACGGTATTGGGAAGAAGATTCTCGAACATCTTGGTCTTCTTGGCGTCCAAAAATCAGTTAGAATCTTTCTAAATGAATTTTGTTAAAGCTGTTATAAAACACGGTTTTGTTGAACTTCCATCAAACTTCGAATGAACTTTCAGCTTTCACAAGAAAAAAGTAAGGCTTCTAGTTCGGGTTGACTGACTACATGCATACTCCAAAAAGACTTGAACCCCAAAAAATATGTCCAAACTTGTCCTTACACTGCTGTCTTTAGTTATACATCGGAGCTTTAAAACACCTTTAAATCTTAGAAATCAAACTCAATCAAGCACAAAGTTTAAGCCAACTAAGACTATATATTAACAATCTCCCCCTTTGGCTAACTTCGTGACAAAAACAAACCTAGCCCCTAGGACATGAAGTTTGTTGATCACCATCACAGAACCCATTTCCAAGAGACCAACCTATGAATTCTATATAAACTAATCTACATATTTCTGAGATTTTCTTAAACTTGCATAACACAACTCAGTAGCAACAAGAACTTCAAAATCTCATTAGTTCAGATACGAGATAAATCACAAAATTACAACAGTTAAGCATCCGCTTTGAATAGCAACATTTTAAGAATGATCTCCCCCTGAGACAAGTATTCCAACTAAGATAGAGGAACTCTCCCCCTATGTATTAGCATTGCTTAAACAAAGACAAAATCAGCATAAGTGCGAATCAACAACCTATGCTAAGGAACTTTAATCAATATTTTAACAAAGATAAACATTAAAGCAGATAAAGCAGTAACATTCGTTTCAGAGTTCCAACATTAAAAATAAAACTTCAGCAAATGAAACTAGCAATTTGTTCAACCAGATATCACAAAAGAGCATATAAGCACTTCAAAAATATCATCCAAAGTTACCATCCTCCAACCAAACATCAAAACAAACCAACCAAAATTAACACTCGAGCACTTTACTTACTCCCCCTTTTTCTCAGGAAGAGCCAAATAAGAGTTACTCATCATCATCATTTTCCTTTTCAGCCGGTGGTTCGTCTGCTTCACCAATAGTACTAGATTCTCCTTAGGGTTCCACAATATTGAGATGCTTGCGAATAATAGCTACATTACTCATAACTTTCATCAGATGTAACTCTAAAGATTCTTGAGTGGCAAGGAGTGACGACTGCACAGTTGCAGCCCTACGTGACTTTCAAAAACGTGCTGGACCATCATACGAGCATATTTCCAAAAGAACAAAAAACCTCTTATAATAGCAATTTACCACGAAAGTAAATGGTGAAGGAGTTTGACTCAGAAAAGTCATGCATATATGAGTAAAATTCCCTTACTACCTCTTTTGAAGGGGGGATGAGATTTGTTAGTAGGCCCTCCCATCCACAAGAAATAAACCTCTCAGAAAGTTGCAGCTAAGACAGCTCTTCGAGGATGACTTCTCGTTCCAAGATCACTTCTTTTGATCCAAATTTCTTGTTGTAGTGTTCTTCTGCCTCTACTTTGAGGAACCGATTATAAGAGGGTTCTTCAATTGGGGTGGTGCTGTTTATTTTTTCCCTTTGAAAGCCGCGAGAAGCTTTGAGCCACTTGGCTTTTTGTTCTTTTGGAAACAGGCTTGTATGATGGTCCAGCACGTTTTTGAAAGTAACGTAGGGGTCCAGGGGAGATGGCTGCTTGGAACATTCAGATTGATTCTGAGCGTTTTTGAAAGGAACGTTTTTGAAAGTAATGTTTTTGAATGCGTGATATCTGCTCAAAAACACTTTATTAGTTTTTACTTGGAACCAATCAGAAACTGACAAAGGGGCATATTATGTTATCAGCCTACTTGTAACTTAAATGTGTGTTATCTGTGTCCAACAAGTAAGAGATATAGTCAATCAACAATTTACAAAAATGTTCAAGGTATCCGATATAAAACAAAACACAAGTCTTCTTATATTTAATCAAATTGAATAAGCATCACTTAACATATAGAACTATGTTTAATATCCTCCACCAACCATAGAACATTAAAATAGGTGCAAAACAATAGGACATGAGTGACTCAAATACTCATGTTTTCTATTTACCAACAATTTTTAACAAAAGTCACAGACTTTAGTCAAATAAAGCTATTCTCAACTTATTTGACATAATAGAGACAAATATTGAAGGAATAATTGAGATATTTCAAAAGATTTAACAAATTTTTGAAAGGAGGGAAATATCATGAACTCTAGATTTTGAAATCTTCTAGAAATCTCCATATAGAATGTTTTTTAGTTAACAGAGTCAAGTAATGGATTGAAAATCACGAGGGTAATAAAAACCAAAAATAAATTCAACCCACTTGGGAACACAAGGACACACGACCACCAAACATTCCATTTAATCAATATAGAAGGAAGAATAAAATGGATTATTACCCTTTTTCAGTGACCAAGTGGTGATTAAAGAAGGATTTCGTCAACTAAAATCCAAGAGAGGCAAGAGGAGAAGACACAAATAGTGAGAGAAGCGGAGCAATGAGGGAGAGCTAAAGAGAGTGTCGGGCAAGCATGGTGAGACTTAGGGTAAAAGTGAGTCAAAAGGTAAGTGGGTAGGCATGTTAGATGGGTTAATAGGCTTTTCAAAAAAAAGGCTAAGTAAAAAAACTTAAGACAACCTGCGGGCTTGGGGTTCATGGTTTTTAAAAATAAAGACTCCAAACTTTTAGAGAACCCATATAATCCAATTTACTAACCAAACTAATTTAGCTTACCACCGTTGTTGCCGAGCAAGGTCTCACCTTCCAGCAAAAACACTCTACAACTCTGACTATATACAAACTTCTCACGAACTTGTAAACTTAGATTATTTTTAGAAAAATAAAAAATTAAAATAAATTCTCTGAGTCTTTACAATTACATCACATGATATGGAAATTATCAAAACGATAGCTAAGGACATTTAAGACAAACTAAATGGTGAAATGATTCATGAATGACTAAATAAAAACTAAATGACCAATATATCAAGACAATTGGCAAATACCAACAACTTGTCTTAAGAATTCAAATCTTGCAGTGTCAAGAGGTTTTGTAAATAGATCATCAAGTTGATTTTGGATAGGTACATGTTCGACAATTATAATTTGTTTTTCAACTAAGTTACGTATAAAATAATGCCTAATTTCAATGTGATTTGTGTGTGAGTGCTATACAAGATTTTTAGAGATATTTATAGCAGTCATATTATCACAACACACAAGCACGAAATTTTGATGTAAATCATAATTTGATAGCATTTGCTTCATCCACAAGAGTTGTGTACAACAACTGCCCATGGCTATGTATTCTGCCTCAGTAGTGGACAAAGAGATAGAGATTTGCTTCTTACTAAGCCAAGCTATCAAATTAGTACCTATGTAGAAACATCCACCTGAAGTACTCTTTCTATCATCTGAGTTTCCTACCCAGTCTACATCAATATATCTTACCAAATGAGTATTAGATTTATTAGGGTACCACATACCATAATCAACAGTACCATTTACATAACATATAATTTTCTTCACTACTTCCAGATGAATCTCTTTGGGATCTGCCTGAAACCTTGCACATATCCCTACACTAAAAGATATATCTGGTCTACTAGTAGTTAAATATAATAAGTTGCCTATCATACTGCGATACATGGTATGGTCAACACTTTTGCCAGCAAAATCAATATCTAGTTTAATTGAAGTATTCGTTGGAACTTTAGTATGTCTCTTACTGTCTAAACCAAAACGTTTTCACAAGATTCTTTGCATATTTTGATTGAGAAATAAACAGCCCTTTTTTACTTTATTTAATCTGCAGACTAAGGAAATAATGTAATTCTCCAACCATACTCATTTTGAATTCATTTTTCATGGATTCTGCAAAATCACTAGCAAGAGATTCTTTCGGAGAGCCGAAAACAATGTCATCTACATATATTTATGCTATAATTAGATGTTTATCAATTTTCTTTATGAAAAGAGTGCGGTCAACACCTCCTCTTGTAAAACCATTTTCAAGCAAATAGGTAGTTAACCTCTCATGGAGCTTGCTTTAGAGCATAGAGAGCTTTCTTAAGCTTAAACACGTGATTATGATACTTTAGATCTATGAACCCTTTCGGTTGTTCTACAAAAACTTCTTGCAGAATACCATTTAAGAATATGCTTTTCACATCTATTTGATGTAGTTTGAAACCCATGGGACAAGATATAGCTAGCAAAATTCGAATAGATTCTAATCTTGCTACTGGTGCAAATATTTCATCGAAGTCAATACCTTCTACTTGAGTGTAGCCTTGAGCTACAAGGCGGGCTTTATTTCTAAACACAACACCGTTTTCATTTGGTTTGTTCTTGTAAATCTATTTTGTACCAATGAAGTTATTAGCAGTAGGTCTAGATACTAGAAACCAAACATCATTCCTGATAAATTGGTTTAGCTCATAATGCATGGCACTGACCCAAAATTCATCTTTTAAAGCTTCATCAACATTTTCAGTTCAAACAAGGAAATATAACATGAGTATGAAATTTGGTTTAGAACTATACCTCTTAATCTCATACCTTCATTGATCTTACCAATGACATTTTATTTGGGATGATTCAATCTCACACGTGAAGAGGTTTCTTTATCTTCATTAGAGTCTTATTCTTTGTTTCCATCAGACTTCGTGTCAGCTTGAACATCCTTTTCTTCAGTTATTTCCAAATGTTTTGTAGCTTCATGCTTCTCTTCAACCTGACTTCTCGCTTCTCAACAATATTCTCTAAGTCATTCAGTTCAGAACATTATTTAAGTCATCATCTATTTTAACATTGATAGACTCCATAACAGTGAGAGTACATAAATTGTAAACTCAATAAGCCCTACTTGACGATGAATAGCCTAAAAATATGCCTTCATCACTTCGAGAGTCAAACTTATCCAAGTTTTCTTTGTCACATAAAATGTAACACTTACTGCCAAATATTTTAAAATACTTCATTGTAGGTCTTTTTCCATGCCACATCTCATAAGGAGTTTTCTGATTTTTAGGATGAAGATAAACTCGATTTGTAATATAACATACAATGTTTATAGCTTCACCCCAAAATTTTTTGGCAATACCTTAACTGTGGAGCAAAACCTGAGCCATTTCTTGGAGAACTTAGTTCTTCCTCTCGACGATACCGTTTTGTTGAGGAGTGATGGGTGCTGAATACTCATGATGTATTTCTTTATCATGGAAAAACATGTGGAAGCTTGTATTGTCAAACTTTGTCCTATGGTCACTTCAGATTCTTGAAATTCTACATCCTTGTTCATTTTGCAGACAGTTGCAAAGCCTTTTAACCTTCTCAAAAGTTTCAGACTTTTCCTTTAGGAGGTCAATCCAGGTGAACCTAGAGAAATCATCTACAACCACAAGTATGTATTTTCTGCCACCAAAACTTTCAGTCTTTGTCGGCTTTGCAATGTACCCAATTGGAATAAAGGGTAAAAAGGGAAAAGATAGTGTTTGGATGAATAGGAAAATAAAAGAAAATGATATTGACTCTATTCGAGAGAAAGCCACTCTCCTTTGCCTTTTTTGCTTGATAGATTTTCGATGACCTCTTACACGAATTGAAACTAGACATATACAACTATAATTGGGCTCATAAAGGCCCCTAGTCTAAGGCCCAAACCAACGGGCTAAATGGAATGACAATTAAACTAAAAAGTAACTAAATGGATAAAGGCCCAAAAAGGACACAGCCCATAACGTCGACCTGCCCCAATGGCCCAGTTAACGAAGTGGAGTTTAACTGAACTCGACACTTCTCTTGTTCTGCCTAATCTGCCATTTGCTTTGGTGAGGCCATGACATTTCCATTAAATCCATGTGCAATAATTCTAAATATCTAGAAGTACATATGCTGGTTTCTTTTTATGAGATGTCCTAATTTGTTTACCAAGTTGACAAGGTCCACAAACTTTGTCAACTATCTTAACTAGTTTAGGAGCACCATCAACTAGATTAGAAATGTTCGATAAGTCTCGATAATTTAAGTGGCCTAACCTTTGATGCCAAAGATGATATATATCAATTTTAGAGTTATTGGAAGACACATCATCGTCAATAACTAAGCCATAGCAATTATTAGATGTACGAGGCCCACTAAAAACAGATTTTTCATTAGAGTTAATCACCGAGCATTTATTTTTAGTGAATTTAACATCAAGACCAGAATCACATAACTGACTTATACTCAATAAATTTGATTTTAATCCTTGCACATAAAATACATCATCAAAAGTCAAACTACCAAGAAGAGTTATAGATCCTTTACCAAAAATTTCAGACTTACTTCCATCGCCAAATGTTACAGCACCTCCTTTGCTATCCTTGAGAGTTGTAAAAAGACTTTTATTTCCACACATGTGTTTGGCGTAGCCACTGTCAAGGTACCAAATAAAATTGCTCTTTGCCTTTAAGGCAATATGTGCTACAAAACAAGTGTTAGTCTCTTTCTTTCTCCATATCATCTTTTGATTAATAACAAGGCTTAGCTTTTAGTTTGTAAGCTGAATTTGTTGAGATAGCACACTTACTTGAATTAGCAACTTATCAAATTCAAACTTCGATACATTATTGGAAAATGAATAAACATGTTTATTTTCATTTCTCTAAAGGTTTTTGGGCTTGGTATGACCATATTTACCACAATGATAACAAGTGGGAATAAATCTAGAAAATTTAGACTTAAATAAAACAGAAGCTTTTGAGGTGACTACCTTGTTTACCTTCCTTTGAGGTGCGGGTGGACTTTGAATTTTCTGAGTGGCTGGCACAAAAATCACCTTGTTTGAGGATATGGGGATTGAAGTAGTATGTTTAAAACCCAATTCTCTTTTATTTTCATCTGAGTGTCCTATGCTTAACAACTTATCAAATTTTCACTTGAAAATTTCTTCAACTGTTCATTAGCTTGGTCCAGCTCCTTTGTTAGTTTCAAAGCATAATCTTCTAAAGAAGCATTCATAACAGTAAGCTCTTGAACCATAGTACTTTTCTGTACTAATTTTTGAGCTAACTCATATCTCTCTTTTTCAACAAGAATAATCTTCTTAAGAGTCAAGACATTCTCCTTCTTAACTTTAATGCTTTCCTCATATAACTCTTGATAAGTCTGTTTTAAACACTCAAGTTCATCAACATCCTCAATGATGATTTCTTCTGCATCATCAAAATCAATAAATTCATCAGCTTTTAATAGAAGATGTGAATGCAACAAAATTTACCTTATCATTATTCGAGTTTTCAAGGTCTGAGAAGTTTGACTCTAAATCAGAATCTGAAAATGAAGTCTTCATAGCATTCTTCCCTTTCAATCTCAAATAGGTAGGACATTCAGCTCTAAAGTGCCCAAAGCCTTTGCACCCGTGACATTATAGCCCTCGTTCTTGCTTCTTTTTGAACTCTCCCTTTTCAGGTCTATCCCTCTTGTCATCGTTCTTCCAACTTGGTTAATTAAGGGGTTTCGAGTTAGATTTTTGGCCATTTTCTGGCCTTTTTGAACGTAAACACTTTTCTGAATTTTTTAACAAACAATGCCATGTCATCTTCATCATGTCTTTAGAACTTGAATCCTCATCTTTTGTATTCAAAGCAATAGATTTTCCTTTCTTTGATACAGGGAAAGCCATTTTGTAGGTTTGAAGAGAACCTACAAGCTCATCAAGCATGATAGAATCTAAGATCTGACTCTCTTCAATAGCTGTCACCTTAGATCTAAATCTCTCTAATAATGACCTCAAGACTTTACGAACTACTTTAGATTTAGGCATTTTCTCGCCTAAGCTAAAACTGGAATTAACCAAGTTGGTGAGCTTCCCATAAAAGTCATCAAATGAGTCATCATCTCTCATTCTAAGTTCTTTAAAGTTAGAGATATTCATCTACAATTTAGAGTCACTGATAGCCTTAGTACCTTCATGGGTAACCAAGAGAATGTCCCAAGCTTCTTTCTCCGTTTCACAATTCGAGATTCTCATAAATTTCTCAGGGGACACGCTCATAAAGATGGCATTTATTCCCTTGTTGTTCCACCCCGCCGTCTCTCTTTCAGTCGAGGTCCAAAGTTGTGAATCCTTGACAGTTGTTACTTCATTCACCGTAACAGTTGGTTTTTCCCATCCAGTAGTCACAGCTGTCTAAACTCTTTCGTCTATTGATTTTAGGAACACCCGCATTCTAACTTTCCAAAATGGATCGTTTAACCCATCTAAGAATGGTGGAACACTTAGAGATTGACTCTTGTCTATCTCTAATAATTTGAGTCTAAGGATTCGAGGTCTGCTCTGATACCATTTGAACAAGACGATTTAAGACCCAAATCTATAGAACCCGAACCTAGAGGGGGGAGAGTGAATAGGTTCTTTAATTTTTCTTAAACTTTCTACAATTAAGAAAATTTCTGCACAATCTTCACAAATGCAAATGAGCAATTTCAACAACCATAAATCTATATCAAGATTTATCTATGCGGAATACAAATCACAAACATCAGAATCTAATTAACATAGATTCAAGAGAGTCAAGAATACTATCACTTCTCAGCCAATATTTACAAATTATCAACACTTAATCAAGAACACAATAAATAGAGCAATCACCACACAATAACACCAGTATTTGGTTACAAAGAAAAAATCTCTTGAAAACAAATTTCAAGTGACAAAAACTATACAGGCTCTTAGGCCAGGGGAAAGGTATCACTACCTTTTAAAACTCGAAATACACAGTGATCTATAAACTCAAGAATTCCAAATTTCTAATCTAACACACTCGATTTCTTACCCAGAATACCACATCTGGATTTGCAACCAGGGAGTGAGAATATCTCATCCATTCAAAAAGCTCTAACATTTTACCTCTCTGTTCGTTGTTCACTGTCTTCCATGTGAACTCACACCAATAATAGCTTCAAGAACATGGCACTTCTTGGCCTCCAAGACTTTCGGCAGCTCTGAAGATCTTGAACTTTGTTTTGGTAAATGTATGGTGATCAAATCTTGAACTAAGAACCTAAAAAGAGGAAATACATCTTAAATATGCATGCTTAGTTTGCACACTTCATTCTCAGAAAAAATAACAGAGGCTCTTAAGAAGGGTTTTTTTTTTTTTTTTCTTCAGGCAAGGCACAATATCCATTTTTTTCTAAGTTATGACAAATAATGAAATTTTGGAATGTATACTAGGGGTAGTGCATGGTATTGGGAATAAGATTCTCAAACATCTTGGCCTTCTTGGCGTCCATAAATCAATTAGAATCTTTCTAAATGAATTATGTCAAAATTGTTATAAAACATGGATCTGTTGAACTTGCATCAGACTTCGAATGAACTTCAGCTTTCACAGGAAAAAAGTAACGCTTCTAGTTCGGGTTGATTGACTACGTGCATACTCCAAAAAGACTTGAACCCCAGAAAATATGTCCAAACTTGTCCTTACACCACTGTCTTCAGTTACACTTCGGAGCTTCAAAACACCTTTAACTCTCAGGAATTAAACTCAATCAAGCACGAAGTTTAAGCCAGATAAGACTATACATTAACAAAAAGAATCTCCAATCCACGAATTGACTCTATAAAGAGATATTATATATTTATGATCGATCAAGTGGCAAGTAGTTAAAAAAACAAAACAAATATGAATGATTGAATAAAAAATAAAACAAATACGAAGATATATATATGGGTCCTACGTACCCTATTCTTGGAACTTTTCCTGAATACTTGTATACCGTGCGGAAAGTTCAAACCCCCACCATGGCAGCTATAATATTATATGTTGACCTAATAAATAGCTAGGGATGAATCTCCCTGGCCACCACACTTTCTGTTAAGGAAAACACCGAAACCAAGTAATCATTAGCAAGAGTTCAACGCAATATAGAGCAGACAAAAATATAAAATTAAAAAAATTCATATTTTTATAGTACTCACCGCTCGGTTGAACTTGCAAGAGACTGCATGCTGAGAGAGAGAGAGAGAGAGAGAGAGAGAGAGAGAGAGAGAGAGAGATTAACATTAGTATGAAACTCGGGAATCGGAAAGAGCTATAATTATGCTGAGATCATCATGTACGAGGTGGGTTTATGCAAGAGAGTTAATTAAACGCGTTAATTTTAGATAATCACATGCATAATTGACTAAAGTCATGGAATTTGGCTATTTGGAGTTTGCATGTGATCATGCACATATCACTACTTTCTTCCCTCTTGGAATACATGTTCTAACATTATAAAGCCCCAAATGTTAATCTAGAACACATTTCAAGAGGAAAGCTTCATTTGCTTTTTCGTTCTATTAGATATTAATTACATTAGAGAATGGAGATAGTTGAACTTAAGATATCTATGCTAGTTCTGATATTGGGTAGATCAACGTACGAGTTGCTTTAATTAACTATTTATAATGATATTAGAGGGGGATGTTGATCATTTCTTTATTTGGTAACAAGAAAAAAAGAAAATTGAAAAGGTAGTGGAAATGACACAACAAGAAAAATCATTTTGGGTGTCAAAAAAATTTGTCACCCAAAGTGCTAATTTTGTCCAAAGGTTTTAGGTGACAAAATCGAGTTGTCACCCAGTTTGTCACTTAAAGCGTCAGCAAAGGTTTTAGGTGACTATTTTCGTATTTCCTTGCGCAACACCGTCTGGACATAAAAGTAATCTGTCCGAATGGTTTTCTGGTTTCCTAATGAACTTCAATTCTATCACGGGCCAGTGGTTTATGTCTGTTCGCATGAAGTGTGCAAACGTTGTGTACAAGGTGACAAACTTATTTTTGTTATCAAACAAACGGGAGCACAATGACAAATTGCTTGCGCACAAGGTTTCCTTTTCTGACAAATTGAAATTCTGTCATAGAAGACATCGTACAAACTACCATACAGTACATTGCTTACTCATAATAAATTGAACCATAGGAAATTTCGACGAACCAACATCTGTCACCCATTAATCCGTTCGCACGGTGTTATTTCTCTTGTAAACCTTATATAAAATAGACCTGTGTGAATGGAAGAATGCCCTGCATACAGTGTTTCACATATAACCATGCACATGTTTTCCCCGAATAACATCGTGCGGACGTATTTCAAACCATTTAGACAGTTTTGCATATATATAAATATTTTCAAATTATTTAATTATAAATTTCAAAAAGAATTTGCACATAATAATAACAAAATGTCTACAAAAATTCAATAGTCATAAGTAAACAAAATACATAATCGAAATGATTAATTAGTGAAAATAGATAATCTACCCAAATCTTCGTTTGGGCATCAAATGTGATGTGAGTTGCCTTATGTGCTCCATCATCTGCTCACACATTTCTTGTTCCATTCATTACAACCTCTGCTCTTGCTCTTCTTGCTGCTTCCGCTATTGCTCCTCCAAATACTACTAATACTCTCACATTGTCTGCTCCATTTCTGTTCGCCTGACAAGTAGCTCTTCATATTTCATCTGTCTAGCCCTCATCTCCTTTATCTCTAATCTAGCCTCCTCCAATCTTCGAGACACATTAACGGACGATACTGAAGACAATAATCCAACTGACCGTACTAAATGGCCTAAATTATGCATGTAACCCGCTTTCGTCCCCAAGAACTCAATGAAAATCTCCACTTATGTGTATGGCTTTCCTTCAAACTCGTGTTGTAATGTAATGCCTCCATTTTTTTCCTACAGATTAAAAAAACAAAGTAAAGTTAATATATGAAACATTAAATATAATGAATGCATCATTAAATTAACTTTACAACTTACAAAATTTTTTCATGCATCTTCTGATGTCCACACTCCATCCTTATTAGCATGCATTTTTTTTGTACAACAACGCTGAATTAATATGATCAGTTTATGGAATTTGTCTATATACCAAAATAAAAATCCAACATGCATATTAAAGTACTTAATTCATGTATTTAAGGAATATCTTTAAAAAAGATAGATTTATTACTTACAACAATGCTCTTGTGCGTTAGAAGGACCTCGCTTCGATGTGTGTAGAATCTTTAGTTTAGCCCTATGCTCCTGGTTAATTGTACTCCTCCTTTGCATTGTATATTTACAGTTGTACCACAATTAATAATAAAGTAAAATAAATGTCAATGACGGAATAAAAAATCTTAACCTAAAATTCATCACTGTCAAATAAATCATAGACACGGGCCTATTTTTCCTTGTTCGTCTTGGGATACGGGTGTTGTAACGCCTCTTCTTTGGTATTGAATACCAAGTAATGCTGATACATTCTATTCTATGCGTCTTGTACGTTGTGTTTATCGTAGACGTCACAGTCTTTCGATCTTCAGGTTGGTCATAATCTAGTTGAAAGTCATCTTGAAAATATAACTGTTAGTACATACAAAAGGTCAGTCATGGACTGACGGGACCCTGCATTCCCTTTGGCCTTAGATCAAAGTGGGAGGGGGGGAATTATGACGCAAAGTAGTAGTTTAGAGTGAAATGTGTTGATATTGGAAGTTTATGATACAAATTGTAAAATGAGTGGCAATTAAAGAGTACAAACTATAGTTTTCCCGTTTCAAATCTATTTTGTTTTCCTTTAATAGGTGGATCTTTCTTTTCCTTATTGCCAAATTATACTTTGTTCTCTTTACTTTAGTTGAATTTTAATGTTCACCTGTTTTGTATATAATAAATAAGCCGGGAAGGATTGATGTACAGTTTTCGAAAAAAAATAATCCTAAAAACATAAAGTATATACCTTACAAGAATTTTTATTTTTAGTGGCTTGCATCCTTCTTCTGCCATTGAGAATGGAACATCTCTCAACTTGTAAATGAAATTTCCGTCACTAAAAGTCAACCTTTAGTGACCAAAATTTCTTTGGTCACTAAATTCATCACCAAAGTCTCTCTTCCTGACGAACTTTAAATTTCGTCATGAAAAGTGAACTTGTTGTGACCAAATTTAATTTCGCCGCTAAAAGAAACAAAAGTTTAAAAATATTTTTGACGACGAAAAATGTTCACCAAAAGGAGTAGAATGCTTTTATGACTAAAATTTTCATCACCATGACATTCCATCCAAAATAAAAAGGGATAAAGTCATAGTTAGCCCATAAGTATGAAAAAAATCAAATGGTACCCCTAATTATCAATTTGGCGATTTGAGACCCATAACTTTTGAAAATCATCAATTCTAGCCCCCTGTCTAAATTGGGTGTTAAATCCGACGGAAAATCATGCAAAATGACCAAAATGCTCCTCCAAGATAAAATTAAAAATAAAAAAAAAAAAAAAAAAAAAAATTTTTTTTTTTAAAAAGTAATATTTTTAAAATAAAACTATTGAAACTCTATTTCAATAATATATTTATTTTTAATTAATTTATTAAATTTTTATTATTTTTATTTATTTATTAAAATTTAGTCTTGGAGGGGCATTTTAATCATTTTGCATGATTTTTCCATCAGATTTAACACCTAATTTAGACTGGAGGCTAGAATTGATGATTTTTAAAAATTATGGGTCTCAAATCGTCGAATTAATAATTAGGAGTACCAATTTAATTTTTGTTCATACTTATGGGACTAACTATGACTTTACCCCAAATAAAAAAAAAATTATTTGGTGACGAAAACATTCATCACGAGGAGAAGCACGCTTTTGTTATGAAATCTTTTATTACCCAGTCATTTGATCATCTAAGTGGACGACATATTGTCCCAACTAGACAATACTTCAGCATGAGGCACATTCGATCATCAAGCTGCAGGCCACATGGTGGACACATGGTAGCCTAAAATTATCTCACACACTAGACAATCGATCGACGTATGTGACGACCGATCGTCTTGGGTTTCAGCGACAGTTGTGCATTTTTCATAACTAACACTTTTTCGAATGGAAGTTTGATCGTCTGCCTTAAAACTAGACCACTTGAAGGATGCCATGTATCACACTGAACGTTCAATCGTCCACGGATCCATGATCCATTAAGAAAGTAACCAAATGTCATTTTTCTCATTTCCTCCTACACTTCCTCAAAAACGCTCTCAAACTCTCGAAGTTTTTCATTCCACATTCATTCATGTTAGTTCCAGACGAGTTTTCATCGTCCTTTACGTTTAAGGTATGCCAATTTATAAAATTTTTAACGAATTTAAATTTGTTTTGTTTTAATTTTTTAAATTTGATTTATTACATATTTGGATAGGTAAACTAGGTTTAGTTTGGTGTTCATCAATGTTTTGTGTTATTTAGAGTGTGTTGGGTGTATTTTGGACCGATTTGGGTAAAAGCAATGAGACATTTGCAATTCCAGTTTATGATGTCATCTTCCAGGAGCCGATCAATTGTCACAATGGGACGTCTGATCAGCTCCTAAATGCAGCGTTTTACACTTTAATTGATCATACATGGGGACGATCGAACATCCAGTAAAATACTGCATTTCACACACAACTTGATCGGTCATCCGATTGGTCATCCGATTGCATTGGTAGTGTTAGAAATATGCCCTCAAAACCAGTTGTCTTGAATAATTATAAGATAATTTTTATTTATTTGTCACATGTATATATTTATTTATAGTATTATATTGTGACATAAGATGTTACACAGATATTGTTGAGTGACATTGTAGAAATATCATGCCAATGATTAATAATCAAAGGCGGGAGTATGACTTTTCGATTCCCTGTTCGCTTGATGGTTGTTTTAGACTGAGGTACATATTTATATATAAATAGGTCTACACTCGTTTCACCTCTATTAAAGGATAAAAACTCCATCATTAAGGTGGTCAATGGCGGAGCGAGGGGGGCTTGCAGGGGCCATAGCCCCCCAAAATTTTGAAAACCCCCACTATACCTTTAGTTTTCTTTACAAGGTTTTGACAAAATTTAAGATTTGGGCCCCCAAAAAATTTTAGCAATTAGTCCACTAGTCTGGGGTATGGGCGAATCTCAAACTGGTCCTTAAGGTTTATTTTGTCCTAAACTAATTCACTGGGGAATTCTTCATATCCTGGAGTGGTTATTCCGCCAACTATGTTGGCTTTATTAACGAAATAATTATCACGCGACGAACGTGGACACATAATCATCAATCACAAGTAGTCACGCGTCTTCAATTCACTCAAGCTGCTAAGTGAACTGATTGGTGTTAATTTAAAATCCACATCGAATAGTCTATGCCACTTGAACCTAAAACGCTAGCTCATAAAACCATGTTGGACAGATCTTTTGCACCCGGAGTGACTAGGAGCCACGTGGCTACTTATGATTGATGATGATGTGTCCTTATTAACCACGTGAGATTTATTTCGTTAACAGACCAACCGAGTCGACAGAATGACCACTTTAAAATACAAAGAATTTCATAAGGACTAGTATAGGACGAAATAAACCATAGGGACCAGTTAGAGATTGTCATACCTCAAGGACTAGTGGACTAATTAAGCCAAAATTTTTTAAAACCCCTCTTTTGTCTCTATATCTATAGTTTTTACAAAAATTAATATTTAAGTCCCTTAAATATTTGAAATTTACATGTTTGTTAAATTTTTAAGATTTAGTTTGAATCTTGAAAATTTGTAATTTTATTAAAAAAAATTCAAAGGTTTTAGAAAAAAAAATTGTGACAATATATTTAACAATAAAACTCATAATGTGTGATTTTTTTTATTTTTATTTTTCTTGAGCTCTTCAAACACTCACTTTTTCTTATCTATGTTTTTTCTATTTTTTCTACAAATGTAACTTGAAGAAAACATTGAATGTTATAAATTTTGAGTTTTAAGAAGAAAACTATTATTTATAATTCATGATCTTTGTTAATAACTACTGAAAAAGTATACCTCTAAATCAGTAACTTAATAATAAAATTATTATTTCTTAAATTAAAAATATAACCTTGATACATGTTTTTATACCATATATTTCTATTAAATTAAATAAAAAACAAATAAATTATTATTATATGAAGTTCCCCCCCCCCCCCCCCCGATATCAATTTCTAGCTCCACCATATTGAGAAGGTATTCATTATAATTATCTTATAGTATCTTTAGACCATAGAGGTTTATGTAAGTCTGTTTGTTGTGTACTTGTACTTTAACTGAGTCATATAGTGATGATCTCTCTAAGTCAAATATTTCAGACAACGCTGGGTCTTGTGCATGATAAATAAATTTGTATAAATGCTCAACAAGGAATCCACTAGTCTTATGATGAGGTAGTATATTCAGTATATTTATATAGGGTTGGACTAAAAAAAAATTATGGCAAAGGAATTTTGTGAAAATATTTTTTAAGATTAATATATATATAAATATATAATTTGTGAAATTATTTTGAAAACAATTTGAGAGTCCAATAGGCTACAAATTAAGAATTAAGAATTGTATGTGTTAGGGATTTAATTAGTGATATAATTTTGATCCTATTGGCTCATCTTCATGGAGGTCAATTGTAATGTGTTGATGGACATGATTGCAATTAGTAGAAGCCAAAAATTTAGAATAAAAGAATATAAGGAAAATAATGAAAAAAAAAATTCATGTGATCCTACAGTCGAGATCTAAGATCCCTAACAATTCAATGCTATATCGTAGGTAGGCTTTTATTAAAAGACAGACTATGAAATAATCAGTCGTACGGTTGGCCATCATAACTTTGAGAGAAACCATGTAACGGTTGTGAGGCATGAAGATGAAGGAGACAGAACAATTGAGCAGCTAAAATTGTGAGATCTACAAAACTCAAGGTGTGAGATTGACAAGATCTTAAAGATTAACAAGGATCGAAGATCAGACAATCGTGGAGAAGATCAACAAGATCCAACGAATCTTCGAAGATCAAAGATTGTTTATCAAAGATTTGGTAAGTTATTTTTTCGCAAGCAAACTTTCAGGTAGTACCGACCAATCGTTAGAATAGAAGTTTGAACAGACATCATCTTTCGTCCAATGATTGAGCTAGAATATTGCATGTTTAGTACATTTGAAACTAATATAATATTAATTGTTTAATATTTTAAATATTTTTTTTAGATGGAAAGATGGTTAAGAGGCATAAATATATGTTGTGTATTTAATTGTTGAATTTATATGACTTTAGATTTAATTTATTGCATATGCAATTTTTCTCATCTTTAGCTTGCATGTACTTAAATCATACTGTGTCTAGACACATTTTACAATCATTATTTTTATCAATTGCACTATAATTGTTGGCATTGTAATTATTTTATGAATTTTATTTCATCATATGATGTTGTGAACTAATTAAGTATTTTTGTGCAGGGTGATAAAATTAATTACTTTCTAGACTCGCAAACAATAAGAGCAGTCTACTGGAATGCATGGCAGAGCAAGAGGGATTCATTAATGGCAATGCTATAATTCAATGAAGAAATGAGAGACACTTAAATCTTAGCCCTCCATCTCTCTTTTCACTTTTCTTTTCTTTTTAACGTAGCAAACCCTACTTCTTATTCTCCTCCTCCCTATTTTTCCTAACCTAGATTCATTTTTCTTTATTCTCTCTCTCTCTCCCCCCTTTTTCTTCTCTCTTTGGCCACACTTCCCCTATATTTTTTCTCCCTCTATTTTTTTCTTTTCTCTCTCTTTGCCGCACAAACCCTTTTTTTTCTCTCCCTATTTTTCTTCTCTCTTTGCCGCACCTTTTCTTCTCCCTCAATTTTCTCCCTTAGGTGATACTCTCACCTCTTTCTCTTCCCCTATTTTTTCTCTTTGGCTGTATCTCTACTCTCTCTCTTCATTATTTTTAGTTTTTAGATTAGTTTCTTTTATGCTTTATTATTACGATGTCTTGTATTTCAATTCCTAGGATTTAGATTTAAGTTTTTTGCTCTTAATTTTCTATAATTGCTATTTCAATTTCGAACTATGTTCTTGTTGTTTTTTTTTTCTTTTAACTTGACTCTTGGGTTGTAATAAGATGATATTATTAAATACAAGAATCTTGTACTCTTTTTTTTTTATTTTTTATTATTGTTCCTTGTAACTTAATTTATTGTCATTTACTTTCCGTCATTTAATTTCCATCATTTACTTATTGTTATTTAATTTTTTTCATTTAATTTCCGTTATTTACTTTTGGACTTTTACTTTAATGCATATTATATTCTTAGTTTACATTTTGTGTTATTTTAATTTCGTTTCAAACTCTTCAAAATCAAAAAATATGAATCTAAACTATGTTCAGTAAATGTTTTTATATTCTTTTTTTTTTTACACGAGTTTAAAATTAATCTAATTTCTCTAAGGAGACTATCTGACCTTGTAGGTTAATTATTACACAACATAACTCTTATACTTGAGATAGCCTTTGCGCTCCTCATTTAGAATGAATCATCCAATTATCATATTTATCATCGGTCAACTAGTCTGCGTGGACGGTCAATCATGGATATTAAGACCGAATGCCCTTTATGGACGATTGGATGAGTATGATATGCTGTTATCAAGCTTTTTGGTTGATAAATCTTTTAGTCACGAAATCTTGACTTTTGGTGTTTTTGTAACCAAAGTCAACTTTTTTTTTTTGTAGTGATATAATATCTTAAAAATCGGTTTGATATCAAAGTATGGTTGGAAAGTCGTACTCCAGTGACAATTGCATCGAATGTTAGATCCATCAAAATACTCAAGCAATTAAGCCGACTACTGTAATATCATGACAACATTAATCACACAACTTTCTTGGGAATTGTGTTGGTGTCGAGTAAAAGATACACGAGAAGAAGGTGGGCGGATCCGCGTATATGAACAGTCTTGTTTTTTCAACGTGGAGAGTAATTAAGTAATATAATTAGTGGAATACACCTGAAGATCATGTGAAGGGCAAGTACGTTTTACATTCTGACAGTCAAAATCTCTAGATTCTGACGGCGATATGCATAAGATATAAGTTAAACCCAAGTCTTAGCAGTTTAGAAGCATACCTGAACAATAAGTCCTGCGTCCAAACAGTAAGACCAGAGAGGCCTGAGCGGAAGGCCTGAGAGGGTATGTCCTTTTAAGTTTGTTAAGTCGGAAGGTTGAAGCTTAGGCAAGTTTATTGTCTGATTTAGTAAGTTGTTTGTCTCAGAGAGTCCTCGTATCCAAACACTTAAGCATGAGTCGTTTGTTTAGATCTACTTCTTCCGTAAGTTCTAGGTCTTCTGGTTCCATTCCATACCAGGATTAGTAAATGAAAAAGAGTTCGAAGTAAATGAGGTAACCACCAACCTTCATGATTGGAATATCCCCAAGGTCCCGAGTAGTGAAATCTACTCCAAGTCAAGTTTTAAAGGCAATTATCATGTCAAGACCGTAGAGCAGGTCTACGCTGTTAGTAAAACCCAGCATCTTGATTTTCTAAAGGAAGAAATCAAGTACAAAAGAGTTGAGGAACAACTCTTAAGTCAACATCTGCAAACTCAGATTAAGTCATTCCAAAGTAAACTCGAACAACAAGTTTGTTCGATGTCCCCAATGCTTTCTGGCATCGAAAGCAACACATAGTCAAACTTCCATACATCCCCGAGTTTAGTGAGAAAAATATTCCCACAAAAGCTCGTCCCATCAGATGAACCACAAGTCATGGAATTTTGCAAGAAAGAAATCCATGATCTCTTAGTAAAGGTTTGATTCATCCAAGTAAATCCCCCTGGTCTTATGCAGCTTTTTATGTCAATTAAAAATGCTGAAATTGAACGAGGAACTCCTCATATGGTCATCAATTACAAACCATTGAACAAGGTACTTCAATGGATCAGGTACCCAATCCCTGATAAAGAGATCTCATCAGCCGCCTCTCTGACGCTGTGTTTAGTAAATTTGATATGAAAAGTGAATTCTATCAAATTCAACTACACGAATCAGACAGGTATAAAATTGCATTCACCACACCCTTTGGTCATTACGAATGGAATGTAATGCCCTTTGGTCTGAAGAATGCTCCAAGTGAATTCCAAAATATCATGAATGATATTTTTAACCCATATAGTCATTTCACCATAGTTTACATTGACGATGTTTTAGTCTTCTCCAAGTCTATAGAAGAACACTAGAAACATCTCAACAAATTTCTTCATATTGTTAAGTCAAATGGCTTAGTGGTCTCAGCCCCTAAGATCAAGTTATTCCAAACCAAAGTCAGATTTTTAGGTTTTAACATTTATCAAAGTCAAATCCAACCGATTGATAGAGCCATTCAATTTGCTGACAAGTTCCTGATGTCATCCAGATAAAACCAGCTTCAAAGGTTCTTAGGATCCTTAAATTATATTGCTGATTTTTATCAAATCTCCGACATCAATGTAAACCTCTGTTTGATAGACTCCAGAAGAATCCTCCTCCCTGGACAAAAGAACATACTGCTATTGTCCAGCTCATCAAGTCACATGTTAAGACACTTCCCTTGTCTTGGCATTCCTTCCCGGATTCTTTTAAAATAGTCGAAACTGATGCCTCCGAAATTGGTTATGGTGGCATTCTCAAAGCAAGTAACTCCCAATTCTCCTGAACAAATTGTCCGTTTCCATTCTGGAAATTGGAATTCCACTCAGCAGAATTATAGTACTATTAAAAAAGAAATTTTATCTATTGTACTATGCATAAGTAAATTTCAAGCGATTTATTAAATCAAAAATTTTTGGTAAGAGTTGATTGCAAAAGCGCAAAATTTGTTTTAGAAAAAGATGTTCAAATCATTACATCAAAACAGATTTTTGCTAATGGCAAGCATTTAAGCATTTTTTATTTTGACATTGCATACATCAAAGGAAGTTAAAACAGTATTCTTGATTTCCTTACCCGTGAATTCTTGCAGGATTCCACCATGGCTCCTAAAGGTAAAGAACCTGCCAAGTCAACCAAGTCACCAGAAATCCCAAGTTAATCCCTGGTCATTTGGTTCTATCCATGAAGGTTTAGGTCAATCTTCATCAAGTAATCGTTTCCAGGTTTTAGGTAATCCAAGTCAACCCCGAGTCAGACCGTCTTCCATACGGCCTTCCTCGTCTGCCCTCACACTCACAAGTCAGTATGGTAAACCCACATATTCAGCCCTTGGCTTCCCTGCCACCAAGTCAATCCCCTGATCCCTATGCGATCATTGAGACTATGTCTCCGGCCCAGTCTCCGTAAGACTACAAATACGGCCTAGTCTACTAAAAAATACGGCCCAGTCTCTGGATAAAAGACTACAAAGTAAAATCCATATGTTCCAAAAATACATCGGAATTTTTGTCAAACCTCACTTCAGAATTTATTCCACATTGAGCATTGTCATCAACATTTGCTCACTTCTGAAGTTGCAAAGTCAAAAGGACCAAGAGGCTCTCCTCAAGGCCAACATGGTAAAATACTCCGCGCCTATTTGCCACCCAAATGGCATTTTGTCCCGGAGCATCCCAACAAGTCAATTGGTTTCTACAAAGTCATCCTCTGCATACTGAGTCAGTCCGGATTGAACCTATCATTGATCAAGTTTGATCCACTCAGCAAAAAGTTGCTTCCACAAGTTTTTCATTGTAAGTTTATCACCTGCCAATCTTGGGGCTCATCCCTCCTCTTGAAAGAACTTGCCAGGTCAACCCATCGGCTTCAATTATTATGATTATGTTGAAGCATGGTCCAAAGTTTTTCTATTTCAGAATGAGACTTTTTCTCATTCTTGGTTCATTAATTTTGACAACAAGTTCAAAAGCCAACTTCCCAATGGTTTCTTCGTTGGTGGCACATGTATGGTCCTGTTACAGACATCCTTCCCCTCCAGCTCAAAGAAGCTATGGCGCACTGCCAACCATGGGTCAATATACACCCAGAGACAACAGTTTCCAACTCTCTGCCATTTTGTAAGTAAATACAAAATCCCATGGATTCTCAAATGGGATTATCAAGTCAGCCAAACCATCTGTGCTCGCCGTTTCCATGTCAAATGGTGGGACAAGTTCAACATCCAAAGAATTATTGAACAAGTCAACAAGGAATTTCCTCGTCCACAGGAAGTTTCTCAGTTCTTGTAGAGAAAGCCAGTCTCCAAACTGCCTTAGCCTCTGCCATGAATTTAGCCCAAACAAAAGAAGAGTTTCAAGACCTGTGTCGCCAAATGCAGCTCGAAGTCAGCGTATCAGTGGACAAGATCCCAATGAGCATTCTCCTGCCTCATCCACTCGTCCACTGCAAGTCAATCAAAGCTTGAATTACTTGGATCCTCTGTCCAAGATAGTCAAGACCCTTACTCTGTCAACCTTGCCGACGATTTCTGAACCGTCGCCATGTGAAGACAAAAGTAAAACAAAGTCTATTCATGAAAGTAACTTTTGTCAACAGTAACCACCGATAGCCGACAAGTCACTATTCCTCTATACAGGAAAAGTCAACAGTAAAAGCAGCCGAAAGCAGCCGACATGTCACTGTTCAGCACAGTAAAGCACGCGTGATTCCACAATATTCCTCCGCGTGATTCTACAGTCATTCTTCTATCTTTAAAACCCGAAGCTCAAGTCATTTGTAATTAGAATTCGAACTCCGTTTTCGAATTTGCTCCCTCTCCTCTCTATCCCATTTCGTCTCCCAAGTCTCTTAGTCTATCAACTATGTAACTTTAGTTTGATACCTGTAGTAGCCTTGTGTAAGTCAATATTCAAGTAAATATTTCTTTCAAGTAAATCCACATCTTCCCTGTTTATCTTCTGCAAGCATGCATACTGCCAGAGGATAGTTCTATCTTTCAAGTAACATGCATCCATGCATCCGCCTTCATGGATGGTTTACAATTCTGCTTTCATGCATAATTGTTTATTTTATTTTTTTTAAGTAAATTATTTTAGACCAATTTCAAGTGGATACCAATTTGACTGAGCATTCATAGCTCGATTGCTGGTAGAACAAGCTTGGTCCACAGGAGGTCTTTGAAATTATTTTATTATATCTGCTGCTCTTATCTATTCTCTCTTCTCTTTTCTTTGTGAGTCTATGGCTCGCCTCCACCATTCTCTCTCCAATCACCGCTTCCGCCCTTTCAAAGTAAGCACCCTGGTCTCCAGACTCACCCTTTTTGGTATATATATATATATATATATGCACTCTAGACCTTACTGGGACTGAGCTGTATAAATGGATTATTCTGAAATGTTTCAATTATATATTTAACGGAAGAATTAGTTACCCGGTATAACAAATTGTATTGTTAAGTTCCTTGCTATAAAAAATCGTATTTTCACTAAAACATTTCAGATTCCAGAATAATCCAATGGGCTATATACTTCACAGCAAATTCAACAGCGAAGATGCATTCTTCATGTGCTTTGATCGAGTGACTCGAGCACGCATGGCCTGATAGAGACTATAGAGAGAGAAAGAGAGCGAGAGAGAGGAAGAACACCATTGAAGCCATATGAAATACCTCCTAGACATTTACCTAATAGAAACAAGGAACATCTCAAAATTACTGATATAAATTTACTTTCTGATTAACCAAATCGCGTTCTGATGGAGAAAGGGTTCATAAAAGCTAAAAGCTCCCACCCGCTATACCATCCAAGCTAGATGTCATCTAGAATTTGATATTGATGCAGATTTATTCCCTTTGACTTTCATGACACCAATGCATCATAGTTTCTTGAACGAGGCTCTCAGATGCGGTGTAAGACTTGTAGAATTTGTAGCCATTTGAACCACATAAGATAGCTCTCCACCATTAAACTGAAAAACTCGGGTTGTCTCTTTCACCTGTAGTAGAAAAGAAAAGAAACATGGATTACTCCAGACATTTTTAGTAAATATTGAAGATTTTTCTTACGAGAGCAGAGAAACTTATATGAAACTAACAACCAATATTAGTTTCTATCTGAGCAAATAATTCATTTCTAATAAAAGATAGAGATTAATTCAATGATATACACAGAGGAAATATAAATATAAATTTTGACATTTAAAAACATACGAGTTCCAAATCTCTGTTCTCCAAAGTGGGAGAACCTTTTACTTCATTAAAGTTTTCTAGTTTGACGTTTAATATCACTTTGAATGTCACTTGGTACCTCCCTCATGTCCCCATGATCCACAGATCTTCCCCCTGTTCTCTTAGTATCTTTAGTGCACATATTTCGTAAGTTATCCCACAACACATCCATGCGCACACATGTGACGTGCATGCAAAGAGAAGGATCCCCCATATCTACCAAATCTGTATAGATGCACACATATGCTCAGTCCAAACAGGCCTTTCATCTCAAAGAAAGTCACTTCTCTTACCAGTCTATAAAAAGTTCCTTTTGCACCTCTGCAAGGCATCCTCTCAAAATAATCATGATCTTACTGAAGGTTCTACCAATGCAGCAACATGTATACATTTTGCAAGGGAAAAACTAGCATAACCGTATTTCATCTGTAATTATTATGGAATCAGAAACCATCTGAAAACGTTAAGTAGCACTACATGCAGATCCAAAAATAAGATGGGAAAACGCTTACTACATCACCCTATACCTGAAAAACAAGAGCAAAGTAGTAACAATAGGATTGCCGATGAGAAAATACAGAAAGGAAGTGTGAGGGTAGTTGTAACTACGACAGAAAAGAAGTGTGGCTCATGGTTACCTAAAGTTTTTTAGTTTAAATGAAGGAAACTTTAAAAATCTTGGGTTTTTATGAGATTTTAAAAACATGCCTAGGTTTCTAGAATTAATAAATCACTGCTTAAGTTTAAGCCACACCTGAAAATCACTCTCTCCATCACATTTCAGTCTAGATTTCAAATCACTCCGCGTGTCAATCTATGGTCATGGGGCATGCCGCGTGTCAATCTGTAGTCATGTGGCATGCCACATGTCTTACAAATAAAAAAAAATTATAATTATAATAGACAATTAAATAAAAAATTAAAACTAACTATAGTCATAAAGTAAACAAAATATATTGACCCATAAAAAGATATTATAATATTTTTTTTAAGACACGTGACATGCCACAACCATATTTGACACGTGGCATATGCCATGTTATCAATTCTATTAGACATCTGGGCGGATATGTGATGGAGAGTGATTTTCAAAGTGGGCTTAAAACCAAGCAGTGGTTTGCCACTTCTAGAAACCCACAAAGTTTTTTAAAATCCCATAAAAACCGAGGCAATAATTTTTGTAGTTTTCCCTAAATGAAATGCCATGTCCAAGTTTTAAAATTTTGAATGTAGATTATTGCAAAGGCAAGTTCACATCATTCTTATAAGCAAAAGAAAAGAGGTTGCGCAGCGAGTTCAACTCTAGGAATGCTCAAAACTAATCTTTAACTTAAAATATCATAGTTTGCAAGCGAACAAAACTTAGCAGTAATAATTGCCAGTTTTAGTGTAAACTCTACTCATTTACCAAGAGAAGAATCATTTTGGCTACTATATCAATACATTTGAGCCCTCTGCTTCAGGTTAACAGCCTTTGTGATCCTTCAATATTCCTGTTTATCTTGAATCTATTGATAATAATCAGTGCCAAATACCAGGCACAGGACGTGTGTAGATGAGCAGTGAGCGCACAGAGATCCTTGGCTTCAGGAAGATCAGCAAAATCATCAATGGAAGGTTTTATTCAAGGAACTACCACTCTGATGCATGTAGGAAAAACCATACCCTTTAACCAGAGTAGCACCATCTAGAATGATTTGCATAAGCTCTACCCTTATTCTCAGTCACGGTAGTTCTCACAGAACCCTGGTGGTGCAAGAGGTACTAGTACATTCACCTTTAAATCAAAAGCCAAAATGATGAGCATCACCTCTCTCAATGAGGACAAACCTCAAATGAACTGAAGCTGCACCTCAAAGCCATTGAATCCAAGTAATCCTTCAAATTACCATTCGAAGAGCAAACAAAAGGCAAATTTATGGCAATGTCCTATGGGTCAAGAGGAAAGCTTCATATTTCTCTGTACGAGAGCATCCTCACAGCTTTTGCAATGCAATCTGATAGTATGATTAGATCTTGATATTTCTTGTCATATAAAATGGCTTCAACATGACAACACCAGGGTTGGGATGAAGAGACAATTATAATGAAGTCAGAGATCTTCATTGGCATATGGAATCACTAAACAGCACAACAATTTTATTAATATTCAGTGGAAATTATCATATAAAATGGCTTCAAAAATTCCTTATCTTGCTCACTTCAAAGAGCCACACCTCAACTGTGAAACTAACAAACCTAGAAGGCCGAAGGAAGCAAGCCTATGACAGAGCAATGCACAAGCCGAAGAAGCAACCAACCTGCTAGCAGGCATCAACAAAGCAACTATGAAGTTCATAATAGTGTCGCTCATAATGTAAAGGTATGCATGTTTATAGAGTGCAGTGGAACTAACTCAAAACTCAGCGGGTAATCCTACATACAGCATGATTTACTGACCTACTCATCCTGAAACCTCAAATTTGCTGACTCAGTTCTCTCTCCCCCCTCCCTCCAGGGGGGCCCGAAAGGAAAAGAAGACTGCTATTACAACCCAGTAATTGATAAATGTTCTTATCCATAACAGACAAGCAGCATTCAAAGCATAATCATACTAAGATGGCAAACCAGAGTTGTCATAAAGATGCTAAGTAATTCTGCAGAGATCTCGCTCTTTAGTATGAAATGAAAGAGAAGGATATTTTCACTTATGAACCCATCAATCATAAACCTGTTGCATCATAGCATGCTGCAAACATCAGCCTAAATTACCTTCGAAGCATTGCCCACAAGTTCACTTTGGAGCTTTATGACTTTCTCCTCTGCATTATATGTCCCTTTCTGAAATGGAGATTATATCATTGCACCACATTCATCCAGAAACAGAAAAACAAAATGATAAATACAAGTGCACTTGTACATCTATGCATGGAGATCAAAATACAGGGAAAAGAAAAGCAATCAAAACCTAATATGCAAGTTTCCAGAAACAAAATTGAAAAGCTGGTGCTGAAAAACAGACACATAGAAGCTTTCTGTATGCAAATAATAGCAGAATCATCAATTGCGATATGGGGGCACTTATCGAAGAATAGTACATGTAAACTCCCTATTTTCTATTACCTAATTGATATATGTGATTAGTGTTAGTCTAGAATTACAGGTCATGCAGGCTTAAACCACACTAAAGGTTGCTGGAGCCTGGAGGTGGCCAGATTTGACTCCTTATCAATAATCAGAAACAAATTTCTAGTTGACACTGGTAATCTTGATATCCGTCAACTGACGTATAATATCAATGTCGATACCAAAACTCAGTAGCTTTAGTAGATGCACACCTGTAATCCTGCATATAAATTTATGTAAGCCTTTCAAAGCGCGCAGCGCCATTAAATTAGACGGGCTAGGGAGTCGAGAAATACAACCTAAAGGGCTTATTTAATATCAGGAGAGCAATCTCGTAGTATGATATGGGGATGCTTAGAATAGGGTAAAATGAGGTTGAGAAAGTACCAGGACTTCAACAAGAGCAGTGCTTTGAGCAATGACCACTTCAATGGTGCCATCGGGTTTGGGGCGCCAGTATCCGCTCTCCGCGTGCATAGGCTCCCCGGAGCTGAGTTTCCAAGTCTTCTGGGTGTAAGCTATGACGGGCTTGGAAGAATGGTGGGAGAAATGCAGCTCTTCGCCGTAAGAGAAGGAATTGATGGTGGGAAAGCCACCCTCTCCTTGGCCTCGCCATGTCCCCAGCAGATACGATATAGGTGCTACTCCCGGGTGTACGACGGCCGCATCTGCTGCCGCTGGTTGGGGTGGTACGGGTGATGGGGTAAGATTGTCCATTTTCGGCACCTTCGGAATATAGTCTCTAACCAGGTAAGGTCAAGTCAGCAGGCCCTTGCTGCTTCTCTATTTCGTCTTTGTTATTCTTTTTCTCGCGTCTGCTACCAGTCCAGCCAGGACCGGCGACTGGGATTGACGTCGACTCCTTGACTTTCGATTTCACCTCTCTTTTTCCCCTCTTTTCCTCGCTGTGGTTTGAATCTCGTTAAGCATTGCGCTGTTACGGGTGAATTGTGGACATGTCTAAGCAGAATTTAACATTTCGACATCCGGTCCGCTAACTAGTGGATGGCCAAAATCAATTCCGCTTCCGCTTCCGACTCTTAACGGACTTAACGGAAGCGAAGTGGACTTAGCAGAGCGGATAGCGAAATTCCGACAATGTTTTGGGCCATATTTTTTTGCCCATTTAAAAAAAAAAAAAATATATTTCAACACAATTATACAAATAAAAATTAAGAATTTACATTTGCACCACATCAACTCATCAAGACACAAATAATTAGAGTAATTTTAGAGTAAAATAAAATAAACTAAGACAACCATATCACATATTAGTTTTGAACCCATTTCTCATTGTTGATTCATTACAACTCAATTATATTAAGTATACAAATAAAAATTAAGAATTTACATTTGCACCACATCAACTCATCAAGACACGAAATAATTAGAGTTGAATTTTAGAGTAAAATGTTGGCCATCTTTTAAAATAAACTAAGACAACCATATCATATTATGATCATATTAGTTTTGATGGCCATTTTATTTAGCCCATAATATTCAAAAACCAACAACTCATTGTTGATCTTTTGAAAACCGAAAACAACATAGCAACCTATTTTAAAAACGAAAATCCTAAACATGCAATTGAAAAATAAGTGTAAAAATAAATCTAAAACCATGCACTTCACAAAATCCATATTCAATAAATCCCAAAACAATATGCAAATAAAAAAATTCAGATTCAATAAATCTCAAAACAAGTCTGCAACATGCAATTCACAAAATTCATAATCACAGATTCACAACGTCACCTAGTAAGTAATAAACTAGACACCATCACAATTCCTAAATAGCTAAAGAAATATTATGGGCTTAATAATAAAAGTGGTCAAGACTTAATGAAAACAATAACCGAAAAAACATAGTGTATGCGGACATAACTCGAAATAGAAGAATATTACAATACGAACTTAGAAGTTATAACTTAAAAGTATCAACTCAAGTAAGAAATGAAGAACATAACCAAACGTTAATGAATCACGAATCCACGATCGACGCAGCATTAGAAATTATCTCTGCAAAAAAGCAAATTTATTAACACGGAGCTCATAAAAAATTTTAATTAAATAAAAGTAGAAATGTAACATTTTGTATATACCTATGTCCATCATATAACTAGCAGGATCTTCCGTCCCATCAGTAACTTCAGGTTCCGTATCCTCATCATCATCAGCAGAATATATAATCTTGGATGTCAACCAATTTTGAGCACAAATGAGTCCTTCTACCGTTTTTGGTGCCAACGAACTTCGGAAAGAATCTAATACCCGACCCCCCGTGCTGAAGACTAACTCTGAAGGCACTGTAGTAATAGGGATAGCAAGAACATCTCGAGAAATTCGTGCAAGAACGGGAAATTTTGGTGCATTCACTCTCCACCAATTGAGGATATCAAAATTAAGATCTTTAGGTTCAATATCCTCCATTAAATATCTTTCCACTTCAGACTTGCTATCCAACAAATTCTGTTGTGCCTTAAATTGTGTGAATTCCAGTAAAGAGGATCATCTACGAGTGCACTAGATGACCCAATCATTTCAAGTTGACCTTGACTTGCAGATACACTCCTGCTACTAGATGATCCATCCATTACTATACTCTGTAAACAACTGATCCAAGGTCCCTCTCACTACACTAGTCATCTCTGCACCTAACTCCATCCCCAAAGACTTTTTGAACCAAAAGTCCAAGTATATAACCTTGTATTGTGGATCAAGTACCGCTGCAACAAACAACAATCTATTAACCTCAGTCAAATTACTCCAGTATTTATTGTACTTCATTTGCATTCTTTTTGCCATGTCTGCCAAGAACAAATCCCCACTGCTGCATATTTTCCCAAATGCATATGAATTTTGTAAGTTCCGCAAAAAATAAGTTTGCTGTCACCGTATTTGAAGCAGATATTCGAACTGTCACCTCATAGAAAAGTGCCAAAAACTTGGTAAAATGTCTCACACGCTCCCAATCCTCAAATTTAGGAGGGCCCAATCCCTTCCTCCCATGCCCCTCTTCACGCAGAAAGCTTACCAAAATCCCATCTTCCGCCAACATATCCTCAAAACTCTCTGATATTTCTCAGCTGCATCCAACATAATATACGTTGAATTCCAACGAGTAGGAACATCAAGCTGCAGAAATCCCTCAATGGGAAACTTCCTCTTCGCTACACATTTCTTAAACCCATCCATTCGACCGGGAGATGACTTAACATATTTGACCAAGTTCCTTACCTTGGCCACAGAATCATCCAACTCCTTCAACCCATCTTGCACAATTAAATTCAAGATATGTGCACAACATCTCATATGCAAAAAATCATGATTACAAACTACTTTTCCAGGCCGAAACCCCAAATGCAATTGTCTACTCTTCACATGCTCAATGGCTGTATCATTAGAGGATGCATTATCGACAGTTATTGTAAGGATTTTATCAATCCCCCATTCCGACATGCAATCCTCCAACTTCCATCCCAATTGTCGAACCCTTATGATCTGACACCTTACAGAAAGCAAGTATCTTTTTGTGCAATTGCCAAGTACTATCAATAAAGTGTGCAGTGACGGACATATAATTCATATTTTGGACTGACGTCCATGTGTCAGTGGTGAAGCAAACTCGTGGTCTATTAAGTAAGATACTAGCCTTCAATCTACACTTCTCTTCCAAGTATAGTTTCATACAATCCTTCATTATTGTGATTCGAGATGGTACTTTAAATCGAGGCTCGAGGGTATGAATCATCTCTTAAACCCATCCTTGCTTACTATTCTGAAGGGAAGCTCATCCACAATTATAAACTTTGCAATCGCAGCTCTAATAACCTTAGGATCATATGAGTCTATCTTCATCACTCCCACTGATTCACTACTTGCCCCCTTGATATCAAAAGTCAATTTCTGTTGAAAGCCATCCAATTTACTTCGCGTTCTCTTATACATTACACAACCCTTCAAATGGGACCTCATAGCCGAGGTCCCCTGATCTTTGTGGTGAACCCCAGCTTTATGACTACAATAATTGCACTTGGCCAATGGTTTGTTTGGATCAACTACTGGTAGTATCCTAGTGAAATGTTCCCACATCGGGGACGGATTGGAAACCTTCCTTCTTTTGGGGGTAGGGTCTATTGTCCCCTTAGTTTGTTGTGTCTCAGCCTCTACATCTATAATTGGTATCTCACCAATTGTAGGTGTAGTTGTAGAGGCAGGGGTAGGTAAATTAGGAGTTGTGGATTGCGAAGATGCAATTGGAGTTTGATGATCCATCTGAAAGAAAGACACAATGCAAAGTCCTAAGACAACTCATTCTACCAACTTAACCCAAATTAAAGACAGCAGAAAATTAACAATGTAAAAAAAATTAACAATTCATATATTAAAGCATGATATCAACAATTCAAAAACATTAAAATTAATAACAATTTACTTTCGAAAAAGATGAAAAAAATATAACAGACAAATATATATATTTAACAATTCATAACAATTTACTTTCAGAATAAATAACATTCACAATATAACATTCACAAAATAACAACAAGACAAGACACAAAAAAGATGAACAGACAGTCGGAAAAGAGACAGAGTAGAGAGAGAGATGGATCGGAGAGAGAGAGAGAGAGAGAGAGATGGAGAGTGGAGACAGAGACTAGAGAGAGAGATGGAGAGAGAGACAGAGACAGAGATAGAGAGAGATGGAGAGGAGAGACAGAGCAGAGAGAGATGGAGAGTGGAGACAGAGAGATGGAGAGTGGAGAGAGAGCAGAGACTAGACAGAGAGAGAGATAGAGAGACATACAACGATAGAGAGAGAAGCAACCCGAAAACGTGGAGGTTGACCGTTGCACTCGCCGGAGAAGAAGGAGCTCAACAGTCAGCACACATAAAGAGAGAGAGAGAGAGAGTGAAGGCAGACGAACAGAGAGAGAGAGAGCTGAGGGAGTCACTGTGAGGATTGAGGAGGCCGGAGGTCGTGACTCGCGAAGGAGAAGGTGCTCGGGCTCGAGGGGGGAAAGGGAGATAGGGTTTCCAAATTTCCCGTGTTCGTATTCATCGTGGATCAAAACGGGCACGTTTTGATCCACGGTATTATATTTTTTTTCAAAAAAAAACCAACTAAACGACGTCATTCTATGTAAAATAGAATGATGTCGTTTTAATATTTAGTTAAAAAAATAAAAAATAAATAACTGGAACCGGTTTCCGATGAACCGGCGGAAACTTCCGCTTCCGGTTCTGGTTTCGGGAAAACTCTAAATTGACCTCCGGTTCCGGTTCCTGGAAGTGCCGGACCTCATCTTCCCGGAACTAGTGACGGAAACGGAGCCGGAGCTTAGGCGGAGGCCGGACCGGACTTACACCCCTATGCGCTGTGGTCTAGTCAGCGGTTTTACATGACCAACTACCCAATAATTCTAATCATGATTCATGAAGCTGCCCTTCCCTGCGGCTCGGTCAACTTCTAACGTGCAGCTCAGCAGGCTAATGCGACCACCCGAAGGGCGATTGATTGTGACGGATTCTTTTTTTTTTCTTTTCTTTTAGCTTCAGTTTTTATAATTTCTTCTTTTAATTTATTTTTACGTGTAGAAAGTTTAAATATTTATCTGAAAACTATTGAGTAGATTTTATCCTTATAGACTTGTTTATTTATCAATTTTAAAAATTATTGACTAGATTCTCATAAAAATTGTCTAAGATTCTAGAATTGATAAATCAATAAGGCTTTATTTTGCTTAGAAAAAATAAAGGCTTTATTTGGGATGCGGATTGGAACCCACTTTCCAGTCTCAAAACCAGTTCTGGGCCCTAAAACACGAAATCCTATTTGGGATGGGCCCTGAATCCACTTTCCGGACTCGGATTCTATTTCTATGTATTGGACTCATAGGTTCAGGTCTACGCTAACGGCGGTTACGGACTTGCGCGCTCGCCTAACGCCTTAGCTGAGCTCGAGCGAACAAGGGCTTCAAAAAGACGATATTTTCCCCCTCCTGAGTTGATAATGAGTTGTGGGGTTTCAGCTTCTCCTTCCCCACTGAAATTTTTTCTCCCCCAATTACAGCAGTAACTTCCCGTTATTTATGATTGCTTCTCCAATTGGGGAATCTTCTTAAACCCCACGAACTGAGTTCTTTTCCGAGTTCACAATAGAAATTTATCACCAACTTTTCTATTAGAAACTTTAATGAAATGGAAATATTACCTTACTTTTTATGTGAATTAATTTGATCTATTATAGTCTTTGGGCTTTTTATCATTTCAATGAACCTAACCTGACTTATTTCCGTCTTTGGATTTTCATCCTCTCAAATGAACATATATCCCAAAATTTTTGAATCTGTGCTTGATAAGTCACCCGGAATTGAGTCCAATTCTACACGGACTGGTAATGGCGTATTGTTTTGCGGGCTGTGACGCAAATTTTGGGTCAAATTCGTCTGATTAAGGGCTTGACTTGATCAGCAATTTCTCAGTCATTTGGTGTATCAACCGCAGGTTCCACTGTAAGAAATATGTCTTAAAAATCATTATTAAATAATAGTTATTTAGATGTCACATGTTTATATTTATTTATTGTAGAAAAGTCATACCAATAATTGATGAATCAAAGGCGGGAAGCATGACTCTTCGGTTCCTTGTTCGCTTGATCTTTCTAGATCAAATATTCCAGATAACGTTGGTTCTTGTGCATCATAAGTGGGTTTGTATAAATGCTCAATAAAGAATCTACCAATCTCTTGATGAGGCAGTATATTCAAGATAGTAGAGTTGGACTAGAAAAATAATTCATTGGCCAATGGTATTTTGTAAAAAGATTTTTTGAAATTAATATATATATATATATATATATATATAATATAATATTTATTTGTGAAATTGTTTTGGAAACAATTTTTGCCAACGAGTTACAGATTGTGAATTGAGAATTATATGAGTTACAGACTTAATTGGTGATATGATTCCGGTCCTATTGACTCATGTGGAATATAGTATGGTGGAAGGGTAAATAAGCAAATAATTGTTATCAAAAGGGATTTCACAAATCAATCTCAAATTCTCGGGGTTGAATTGTAATCTGTTGATAGACATGATTACAATTAGTAGAAGCCTAAAATTCGGAATAAAAGAATATAAGGGAGTTAATGGAAAAGAGTTTTTCCATGTGATCCTACTGCCGAGATCTGAGATCCCTAACGATCCCACGCACTATCACAGCTAGGTTTTCATATATAAGGATAGCTATGAAATAGTCTACCATAATGGACTAATTGTTAGTTTTTTAGAGTTGGTCATCATGACTTAGAAAAATCCTACACAGTTGTGAGCGTGGAAATGAAGGAGGCAGAACACTTGGGCTGCTATTGTGAAATTCTCAAGATTATGAGATCGACAAGAACCTGAAGATTATTGAAGAATTCTCGGAATCAACAAAGAAAATTAGTAAGTTAATTTTCCGCATGCAAACTTTCATCCACAACGCTTTCACTTTCCATGATAGGGACCTCGGCCTAGGACCCAAATTAATGACTATCTCCCTCATAAGTACGACTTACACTACAATAAAAACAAGCAACACTGACCGAACGGTTAGTATCTGTCACCAAAGAGTAGGCTTTTAGGGACGTCATTTACAAAAGCGTCATAATATATTTAGCAACACATAGATAGTTACCGTAGACACAAAATAATACTGACGAAGTGTATTTATCAAAGACGATTTTGGCGGTCCCTATAGATAGTTAACTTTTTGACATTTTGGGAGTAGGAAATTACGCCCTAGACACACCTATCTACCACCACTTTTATTGTTGCCATGGTCCGTGGTCCGTGGTCCATGAAAGTAGCCTTTCAATTCTTTCTTGAGATTACTTAGCAAGGAAAACAATTCTTTCCTAACATAATCTCGTCTTTTTCTCTCCCTTATTTCCTCTGCTTTTTTTCCTTTGCCCTTTCTCTGATCGTCATCTCCAAATATCTTGACGTAAATCACGTAGATCTGTGTTGAGAGCTCCACTCCATTCTTCTAATACCCGGTGTTTTCCCTATTCAAGATTTACCCAACAATAAGAAGCAACAACAAGATGTATGAAGAAAGGGTTTGAGCAAAGAGAACAGTTAGTGAAGAGGTGTACTGGGCTATGTGGAGCGGCTGGAATTTTTTGAAGCTCATTGGCTGCCAACCCAACTATTTGGGAGAGATGGGGCTGCAATTTCCTCTGTTGTTGCTGTAAGAAGTATGTTCTAAAAATCATTATTCTAGATAATTGTTATTTAGATGCCACATGTTTATATTTATTATATTAGGTAATATGTTGTGACATAACGGTTATTATTAACTGACATTGTAGAATAGTCATGCCAATGATTAATTAATCAAAGGTGGGGAAGTATGACTTTTCGGTTCCTTGTACAATTGATATTTTATTCTAGACCAAGGTATATATTTATGTACAATAGGTCTATGCTCGTTGTGCCTCTATTAAATAGGATGATGTACTCAGTCATCGAGGTGGTGACCTTAAGCAAATGAGTGAGTGCACTGAAAGAGTATATGCATTGAGCGAGATCAAATATGAATACCTTCTGGAAGTGATCATTGATGTTGAGAAGGTATTTAGCACAATTTGTTTATGATATCCTTAGACCTGAAAGGTTTGTGCAGATTTATTTATTATGTATTTGTACTCTGATTGAGTCATTTGGTGATGATCTTTTAGGTCAAATATTCTAGACAATGTCGGGTCTTGTATATGATGATTGAGTTTGTATACATGCCCAATAAGAAATCCATCAATCTCTTCGAGAGATAGTATATTCAAGTATATCTATATAGGATAAGACTTGAGAAAAAAAATCTCTGGCCAGAGGAATTTTGTGAAAATATTTTTCAAAATTAATATATTTATTTGCGAAATTATTTTGGAAACAATTTGAGAGTCTAACGAGTTACAAATTATAAAATTAAGAATTATAGTGACCTACTTTTCAGGTGTTTTTATCCAAGAAAAATCAGCACAACCGAAGCTAAAAGGTAAGGATGATAGAGACTAGTAATAAAATGGGAGTTGTGATGTTTCGGTGACGGTAAAGGGGGACATGATTTTGGGGTAGAAAATAATATTTTTTTGAGTTCTCTTGTAGATTTGGTGACATGCATGTGGGTAGATGTTCATGAAATGGTGAAAAAGATTCTCCTTTGATGTCAATTACATCTAAGTGCCGATTGTTGGTGCCTTGCATGTTTTCTCGATAAAGGATATTTTGCATGTAAGCATTAGTAGTATAGGTGAAGCAAGGAACACCTAAATAGGTATGAAGTGCTCATGGGTTTAGAGAGATGGTGACTTGGGGATAGAATTTTGCTATTTGAGTTCCTTTTGTCATGATATGAACATTCCACAAATACATATTCGTGCTTAAAAATCATTTGAACTTATTAGTTGTAATTTTGAATTTGCATGTTGTATTTTTTTAAAATGATCTTGCATGGATTTTTGCAAAATTTTGTCAAGTGTTGTGAGGGAGAGAAAAAGGGGGCATGACAGTGCCCCATGGTGAATTTATCCTTGAAACTTTGTGGCCGAAAATGACAAGATTGATATCTAATGTACATGTGTGAGATTTGTGATGACTTGAGAAAAGAAAGGCAAGGAAACATAAGCTTTTGCATTCCAAAATGGGTATTGTTTATCCTTTTGATTATATTTTGCTGTTACTCTCATGTTATTAACATAGAAGTTAGGACTTGTGCTGAAATCAAAACAAAACAAATGCATGCAAAGGAATTCTTATGCAATAATGTACCTGTATGCTTTAGAAAATTTTTTCTATAGAAATAGTTCAAATTTTGACACCAAACTTTCCAGCAATGGAGTCTGCTATCTCTAGGTGTTGCCTTAAAAATTTCAACTAAATTGGTTAAGTAGAAAGGTCCAAAATGCCCTTAGAGAAAACTAGGGATAAAAATGTGTAAGCTTAACATTTGGATTTATGGTAGGATTGGAATTAGCTTAATGTAGTTAAGGTTAAATTTTGAGTCTAAACTCATTGTAAATGAGGCCCAAAACTGAAATCTTAAGAAGCACCAAAATCCAGTCCACTAGCTTAATGAGCTCACGAAACAAAATTTCTTTTTTAAAAGAAATATAATAATAACTTAAATCTGTAAAATGTTTATTAGATTAAAAGTTGTAAAAATACTAGGTTCGTTTGTATTAATGAAGGGATTAAATAAACAAATAGTGAATAAAGTATATAACATGGTACATGACCAGGTGTCTGTTTTTAAGAAATAATTAAAGGAAGGATAATAAAACACAAGCATAAGTTTTCAGTCCAACAAAATTAGAACATAGTAGTACGTAATGAGTATGTTATAATATGAGTAGGTTTATGCCGTATTTTTTATCTATAAGACTGAAAGTGCATTCATATGCATGTTCTTTCCAGTCAATGGAAGTTGTGAATTTGCATATGCTCTCATGTGTTATATTACATAATCATCTCGTGGGTATTGGAAACACCGTAAAGACCAGAAAGAACCTATACCCAGAGGTGGTCCTGAGATAGGGTGACGATACGTTCACATTGAGAAAATGCAAGCCACCACTGAGGGGATAGTGGTTGTTTCCCTAGGCAATGGTACAAGGCTTGCCTAACCGAGTCTTGGTACAGGTGTCACGGACAATCCTGAAGGAGAGGAGGGACGCACAACCCGAACTCTAAGGTTAAACAGAGCGTAGAAGGGACACCTCTACCGAACCGAAAAAGGAAGAAAGAAAGTGAAATGACCGGATAACAGATGCATCATTTCTGCATTGCATCGCGCATACATTGTTATCCTGCTTATTGTGATTAATGCTTAATTTTTGCTTACTCACTACCATGGTTGTTCCTGTTTATTTATCTAGCATGTCATATTCCCTTTCCCCCCTTACTGAGTCAGTAGGACTCACCTTTTTTCTCTATCTTGTATTTTGAATGTGGCGCTGTGGATATCGAACTCGACAGATGAAGACTTTCACGAGTGAGCAGATTTTGGATCTTAATCCCTACATTCTCATAATAAAGATACGAATGTGGGTGACTGACACGTTCGATGTATTTGTGAGTACGAGCCTCCCTAGTACCTTAAAGGACCACCCCTACTCCCACTACCCCGTCTCAAGGACTTTGGGCTAGTCGACATCAACCTAGCCCTCTTACATATAGTTCCTCCTCCACTGGCTCTGCCAACGAAAGGTACCAAAGATACTGAAATCATAGACTTGACCTTTGACACTGAGCCGAGGGATTAGTTGACCTCAGCATTAGTCATTTCCTTTCTTCTTTTTTTTAGCTTTGGGTTTAGTCAGTTTGTGTTTACGACGTTGTAGTATTACAGAAAGATTTAGTCAGCTTTCGCATTTGTATCTATTTTCTCTTCTTTTGTAATCCTTTTGAATGATGTTTTTATAAAAGAGAAACACCGTGATTAGTAGTGGAACTGTGGATTAATATTTTCAAAATTTCTCTTATCTCATTTCTTTCCTTTTTGCAATATTATGTTTTCTTTTATTTTATTTCCTTTCTTCAACTTCCAAGAATTTCCAACTTCAAAGATTATTTCTTAATGTCACTTTTTCATTAAATTCCTGAAAACCAAATTTTCCTTTCTTAATAAATTGCTAATTACAATACTATTTTTAATTAAATGTTTCCGCTAAGCTTTTTTGAAGCCAAACTATAGTACTTCATAGGACTAATTCGTGTCATAATCCCTGCCTGTATGCATACCATCTTTATAGGTGAGCCTAGGGGGTACGTACTGGCACAGGGCGTGACACTCTACCATGAATTAGGAATATAGCCATGGTTCCGTAGTCAACAAGAACCTTGTCAATGCTTCTCAGCCAAGCATTACCTAAGATCATATCTAAGGATTCACTGCCTTCCATGCCAACTCCATCTGCCAACAAAGGACACTTCCTTTGGTCTCCACTGGTGATCTCCACATCTAAGGACTCACTGCCCTCTCCAACCAACTCAAGGCTAGCAACTATCTCAAAATTAATAATGTGGGAAGTCTCACCATTGGTCAAGAGAGATACCTCCATGTTGCTAACCTCGGCCTTGCACTGAACTAAAGAAGATTCTTCTAACTTGTTCACCATGTTGCTGCTTTGCTTCTCCTCTTCGATCTTCCTTCTAGTGAAGTGATCACCTTTTTCCGCCAAAGAAGATTCTCCTAGCCCATTCATCATGTTGGCGCTAAGCTCATCTTCCTTCCTTGATCCTTCTTCATTGTCACCCCTGACTTCACTTTGTTCCTGCTTGTCAACCTCTTCAATTGATTCATCGTTTGGTTCATCACCAACGAGTAGGAACTTCTTTGCTTCTAATTTGGAGTGCTCAACGATTTCCTCCTTGCCCTGAGCCTTTACTAATGTCGTGGCTTGCATTGGTTTGATTAGGGGTAAAAAAATTTGCACCGAAATTGATTAGGCCTGGCTGGTTATGGGATAGCCTGGTTTGACCGTCAGCCCTGGGCACCAAATCAAGGGCCCCTGAGTAATTTTCACCTATTTTTTTTTTAAAAAAATATTAGGGGGTGTGAGACGACGCCATCTCACCCCCCCCCCTTTTGATTTTTTTCCCTGACCCCCCCTTTTTATCTCAAACCCTAGCCCACCCCTACCCCCACCCCTACCTTCACAATTTCATTCACGTCCCCTCAACCCCGCCGCCGACGATTCTTCCCCTCCCCCCTTCCCGGAGTCATTTCTTTCTCTCTCTCACGCAAACAATGAAAAGTTTCCCTTCTCTCTCTCTCAGCCTTTCATTTCTCTCTCTCTCTCTCAGATAGTTTAATGACAATTTATATTTATGTACACTTAGCTTGTTTTGTTTTATTTTTTGTTTTTCTATTTTTTTTTTTTCAACAGGGGAGATCATTGGGTCGTCCAAGAAGCACCCCGTTGAAGATTAAATGTAATTGGAAGTTTGAAGATTTGAAGCTTGCTGTAACATTAATTTTTTTGGTTGTTGTTACTTGTTAGAATTCTTATTTTTGTGTTGTTGTTACTTGTTAAGGCTGGATGTTAAATAGCCCATTTGGAACTTGTTCATTTTTTATTTTTTGTTATTACTTCCTTTGTAGGGTTGGATGCTAAAAGGCCACTTGGAAGATTGTTTTTCTTATTTTTCTTGGTTGTTGTTACTTGTTAGGGGACTAGGGCTGGATGCTAAAATTAAAACTAAAAAGCCCATTTATTTTTATTTTTTAGTTTATGTTAGGGATGTATGCTAAAAGACCTATTTGGACCCAAAAAAAATCAACAAAAAAAATCTAAAATTTGAATTTTAGGCCTTAAACATTAACAAAAAATGGGGCCCATTAATTGACCTAAACCGACAGAATTGGGCCGACCACCAAATCTTGTCAGCCCGGCCAGTTCTCCCAACTGAAGGTTCAGCTGTCGATTGGGATAAACCAAGAACTGGGGGTTCGGTTCTCAATTAAGGGTGAAAACTAACCATTCCTTCAATAGATTCATCTTGGGCTTGTAGGCTCCTCCAATTAGGCTTGTACTTTGTCTTCTTGCTTCAACTTGGTTCTTTGGTGATGATAAGTGACCATAGGTGATGATTCAAAGTAAAGCAAGAACTCATTCTTGAATGTGGTCCATCCAAGCCTTCGCTCTTCCTTTTTGTATTGAGTCTTGATACTCCACCACCATTGTGCAGCTTTTGCTTTCCATGATAGAGACCCTTTCCTAGGACCCTAACCAATGCCTAGCCCTCTCGTGACTACGACTTGCGAGTACTCGTGTTTAGCCCACGCCTTAAGTAACACTCTTTTGGCCAACTCAATGAGGTACTCGAGAGCTATAGCTCGAGTATCGAACAAAAGAAAAGGAAAAGAAAGAAGAAATTAAAGAATATGAATGGTTGAAAAGGTGAAGGAAAAGAAGGATAAACAAGCCCAAGATTGAATGGGCTTACACCTAGCCAAACCTAGAATCCGATTGTGGAACCTTGAAGAGTGAAACACCAAGGTACAAGAGACCCACGCCCACACCAAATACCCTTTTTCGCCTCGCCAAAGAACCTCGAGTGGAGTGACCACAACTTGCCCACTAGCCCAAGTTAATGGATATGAGGGACCACCACTCATACCCACGGACCAAGTTTCCCTGGCCTTGAGAGAACCGCGAACAGGCTATAGCCTGACATAAGAAAATCATGCCCATGCTAGCTTTGGGGATAGGTTAACCTTCACCAAATAAAGAGGCAAAAAGGCCAAAACCTCCCAAGGAGACCAATATTCAATAGATAAAAGAGAGGGTAAAGTCATAGTTAACCGCATAAGTATAAGAAAAAATCAAATTGGTACCCCTAATTATCAATTCTACGATGTGAGACCCATTACTTTTGAAAATTATCAACTCTAGCCCCCCGTCTAAATTGGGCATTAAATCCAACGGAAAGTCATGCAAAATGACCAAAATGCCCATCCAAAATAAAATTACTAAAAAATTCATTAAAAATAAAAAATAATTTTTTTTAAAAAAGTAATATTTAAAAAAAAAAACTATTGAAACTCTATTTCAATAATATATTTATTTTTAATTTATTTCTTAAATTTTTATTTTATTTTTATTTTATTTTTATTTTATTTTTATTTTTTTTAAAATTTAGTCTTGGAGGGGCATTTTGGTCATCTTGCATGATTTTCCGTCGAATTTAATGCCTAATTTAGACAAGGGCTAGAATTGATGATTTTTAAAAGTTATGGGTCTCAAATCGCCGAATTGATAATTATGAGTATAAATTTATTTTTGCTCTTATTTATGGGGCTAACTATGATTTTACCCCTAAAAGTGAAGTCTTACAATAGGTGCGTTAAGGGGGCATTTGTACACGTATGGGCTTGGGCGGCAAGGCCTTTCCTCTCTAATTGCCATGTGCTCAAATCAACCAAGATCTAATTGAGGTTAAAAGGCAAGATCTTGCAGAGATCCTTCCTTCTTCCCCAAACTTGCCAAAGAGAGAACCAATTAATAAAAAAAGAAGAAGAATGAAACGGTGTGTTAGGGATGAGTCACTGATCTCTTCCACAGGAGTTTCGAAACTGAATGGAAGAGTTCAGTTTCAAAATGTTGAAATGCCGACAACCTGGTTTCTTCAAATTTTAATTTCTCGTTTTAAATTTTGAACGAATATCACCTACATTTTCGCTCTTTTCAAACCCATTCGGAGATTATTTAAGTATGAATCTTTGTTGTCTTCGAAAATCGCCGCCCAACGTCGTGAGTTCTCTCTAAGTTGAAGCTTTTTCTCTTTCAAAACTCTCTCTATCTCTTACCGTTGGAGACGCGATTTCTAGGGTCTGGGTAATTTTTGGAGGTAGGGTTGATTTAATCTTTGGTTAGGGTTGAATTCTTTTGGATTGATTTTGGGTTGTATCGTTTTATAGATAATGTTGGAGAGTCAATCTTGAAATATTATGCGATTCTTTTGCGATTTTGTCCATGCATTGGGTGAGTTTTCTTCAAGTTTATATCTTTGATGAAGTTTTATATTTGAGATTTTTAGATTTTTCAAATTAATTTTTGAGTTGCTATAGGGTAATAATAGACGTTTAAGGAGATTTCGTGATGGTGGGAATATTATATTCTTATAGAGTTAATGGAGTTCAGGTGATGGAAGGTTTGTCAATTCGATCTCGATTTTTGTTGCTGTAAATTTTATTATTGGGTTTACATTGGAGATGTGTGAGGATTACGATGAAAAGATGACTGGTGTTTAAAATGGATTTTAGGTTCTGATTGATTGTTAAGCAAATCTTTGAGAAATCTTAAACTTCAGTTTAGCGTTTGAGGTAAGTGGCTTTTCAATGAGATTTTATTTTGTTTGAACTTTTGTATTGTAGAATCTAAGTGCACGAGATGTTTAATTATTCTATGAATTGAAACTGATTTGAAAATATGTCTTTGTGCAAGATTAAATCCCTTGACATTAACAAATTAGAATTTTTAAATGTGCACTATTTTATGTGTGGTTTTGATACATGATATGGGGGAACTGTACAAATTTTGATAAAGATAAAATTGTTTAGATTTCATGAATTTTTTTGAAATATCTAACTTGAAATATTGAGATATTGGAATATATATTTTGTGAGCATACTTGAAAAATTTATCCTTGCGTTGGTGATATGTTATCTTTGTAGTCTGTGTGGCCAATATATTTTTGTGTTTTGTGTAGCCAATATATCTTTATGGTCTGTGTAGCCAATTAAATACCCCTTGTGGTATTTGTAGGTCTTTGTGGCCAGAGGTCTATGTGACCATTGGTGATTTTCCCTTGTCGCGTGCACTTGGATAATTTTATTTCAACGTATATTTTGGATTTTTGGTATGACTCACAATATTTTTCTGATTCAGTTTGTTGTTATTAAATTGTCTTTTCCCCTATCCCCATTGACTTACTACTTACTGAGCTAGTTTTAGCTCACCGCTTATTTCCTATCTTTTAGATTTAGATGTTGGTAACAACGAGTTGTAGTTTCTGAGAAAGTTACAAGATGCAGGATTATTGTATAAAGAGTCATCTAGAGACCTTTATTATAATTGTTTCACTTTAGAGACTTTACCAGTTTTATTGTTTAAAATTGTTTATTAATTCTTTTGTTAAAAGTAGGATTTAAGGATTTTAGAGTAGTGCTCTGACTACACCATTAAACTCGTATTTCTATCTTCGACATATTTGGATTCACAGCGTGGTCTTTGATTATTAAAGATGAAATAAATATTCTTTTGAGCTTTTTTCTTGGTCGGGAAAAATTGCTTGTAAGCAGGGTGTAAAGTCTCATTTTTCAAGTGAAACTCTATCCGTTTGGACTTTTAAGTTGGGGCGTTACAGTCTAATCGCCATGTGCTCAAATTAACCTAGATCTAATTGAGGTTAAAAAGGCAAGGTCTTGTAGAGATCCTTCCTTCTTCCCCAAACTTGCCAAAGAGAGGGACAATCAATCAAACATTGATTATCCTTTAATTTAATAACATGTGACCAACCATAGGCTTCCATATAGGGAGCCGTAAGCCCTAATTTGTAAGTCCTAGATTAAGGCAACCCAAGAGGGGGGTGAATTGGGTTTCCAAACTTTTTCGCTTTTAACCCCCAAAACCGTGTTTGCAAAGTAAAGTCTAATTTAGCACAAGTATATTAAAACAACGAGTAAATAAGTGCTAAATGTAAGGAGTAGGGATAGAGAAGCAAACACGTGATTTTTAGGTGGTTCGGCAAACCCGCCTACATCCACCCCTCAAGCTCCTTCACCGAGCCTTGAGGTTTTCCCACTATCTTCAAATAGCATACACTCTAGCTTCCGGGTGCTAGAGAACCGTACAAGTGTTTTCCCGGGCTTAACACTCAAACCCACCCAAGTGGTTTTTCGGGCTCACCACTCACAACCTAACCAAGCTTGAGATATACCCTCTCTAAGCTTCTTCTTTAGTGAACAACCTCACTAAAAGGAATCACTTCTTTTGGATAGGAAGATTACAAGAATAAACTCTCTCAAAGAGTAGATATGAAATTGGAAAGCTCTATCTCTTGATTCACACAAAGACAAGGATATGAAAGTGTGTTTTGTGTGAATGATATGAGAAATATAGAATATGAAGGTTTGGAATATTTCTCAAGTAATAGAAATGATATGTGGTCGTTGTGTGTTTTTTTTGGACGTTATGAAGGTGTATTTATAGGCCATATATGAAAACTAGCCGTTTATAGCCATTGGGAGTCGTCTGTTAAAACAAGCCGGTCGACCGCTGAACCGGTCGACCGCTTCAAGTTACCGTTACCAACGGTCATACAGCTCTCAATCTATTTCAAATCAACCGGTCGACCGCTATACAAGCGGTCGAAGACCGGTCGACCGCTTCACCAGCCGGTCGACCTCTCAACTTTAGCACATGATCCGGTTCAATTAAAACCACGTTTTTTGACCTCTTGGAAACACCCAATTTTAAAGACTTACTTCCCATATGTATAAGAAAGGTTTGCGAGTTGATTGGGGTGTTTTGAAACCTTTAAAAAAATATTTAATCTTTCAAACAAAAGGCAAAACGGTTTATGCACTTTTTGAAAGATATGCAAGTGTATTCATAATCCTTGTCAAAAGTGAAACAAGAGTTACAAGGTTTATACCCTAAGGTCTTGAAACTTCACTTTTGAGCTCCTTGCATGTTCTTGATCTTTCTTTCTTCAAGTTTGGCTCTTTCATCAAAACGTCTTTGTCTTTGAAGATGTCCGTTTTATAAACTTGGTCCATTTATTGAAATCATCAAAATCTCGATTGTGCACAAAAGCCAACATAATTGCCATATGAGAAATCTCTAATGTCAATCAAAGATCCAATCTTCCAAACTAGGGCCAAGATTGTTTTCGTAGTTGACTTATACATATATGGTAATGTCTGAGACTCAACTAAAATAAAGATAACTCCCAAATTAAGGGAGATTTGGCTATACAGGGATCCTACAAGGGTTTACCCTATATGGACCCTCCTTGCCGCTGCTGCCACTTCATTACCTTGTAGGGAGGTGACATCAAATGGTTCCATGGATCCTCCCGGGACTTTTGGAACTAACTTGTCACACTATATTCCTAACGCCGCCGTTACCGTCGTCACCACAGAGCTTACAATTGTCGTCTATCTTCACTCGATCACCAAACCGTCAGTCTTAACTGCTTTTTGCAATCATCAAATAAGTAAGTCCATCAATATGTAGTGGAATAGTCTCACCAACCCGTAGAATATTCCACTAGTGGGTGAGTAAAGTCTATGCTTTGGTGGGCACCCCTATAAGACTTTGGTTCTTCCTTAATATGATTTGGAGCTCTCCCATAGGCTAGCTCAAAATGATATTTTCAATCGTCTCTTTGATTTGATGCACTGAATCGTCTTCCTGAAGACGGATTGGCCGCCATTCTACCACCTTGTGGGATGGTGATGTCATTTGGCTCCATTGATCCTCCTGGATCATATGGAACCCACCTCACATGAACTCTTTTGTTCACCGCTGTGTCCGGTGACTGTGTGGTGATACTACCAAACCACTCCAATAAGCATTTGGAGCCTCTGTGAATCAACCCTCCATGAACTCTTTCTAGCACCGTCGTGGCATGTGGCCATGTGGTGGTGCCACCCTTGTGCTCTTAGGTCCTCCCGAACCTGTCAGCATCATCTCTTTATGCAACCATCCTATGCCAATTCGAGGTTTGTGGACTTGGTTGTTGGTGGCCATAGGTGTTGGTCGTGCTGCTTTGCTCCTAGGCTAGCTATGATTAGTCCATCTCTGTCAGGTGGCTCATCAAGAGTGCTTGCAAGCCTCATTTTTCCTGGGCCTCTAATGAGATCCTTGTCATTCCAACTTGTCACGACTCTATGCTTGTATTAATCTCTAAGTTCTCTTTGTAGTAACAGATATGCTATAAAAGGCAAGATTATGGCGCGTCCTACTTATAGGTTTTCAAGACCGTAGCATTTCCTTGGGGTTTGTAAAAATTTGCTACTCGAAAAGAAATTACAGGGGAAGACTTTTACAAATACTTAGAAGTAATGAGGTGAAAATGGAAGTCAAGTTAAAATAAAAAACACTGAAATATTTAGAAGGCAAAACAACCAACACTGGATACATAGGAAATAACACTATGGGTAAAAAGAAAACAACCTATCCGTTGGGGTTAGGGATTAAGGGGGACCCTAAGGTCCTTACAAAAATTTAGGCTATTAACAGATAAGCCTATTTAAAATCTCTAACCCTATTGTTCAAAGATAATATACATACATGCAAAGAACTAAATAAACATAAACTAAACAACTATAGAAATTCAGTATTCATCGTCGGTCAGGGTGAGGTCCACCCAATTCAGGTCGGCGGGGTTCAGTCCTCAATTGTTCACGAACAGAGCAATCAGAGGTGGATCCTTTGGACAAAGTAGGGCTGGTGGTCCACAATCATGTCTAAACCCTCCAAGACTATAACTTGTACATGGATAATTAGGATATGGGTGGAAAGTTTATGGGAGATATATTATTCAAATATTGCCATAGTCTGTCTCAAAAGTAAAGACACAATATGGACAAGGAAACATGGTGTGTCTTAAGGACTCAGTAAGGTGGAAAAAAGGGGCATGTAATGATAAAAATAGATAAAACAGTAAGAGTTACAATACTTACGTATTCATTAGACAGCTAATGTTTTTAGAAATAATATCAATCATTATCACATGCATGATGATGTATGAATACAATGCTCGTGCTGTATGTCCTTTGCAATGCCTTTGGTGTCTACTGTTTTACCCCCAAGTGACAAGGTTATGCGTCCTGCTACCCTGCACTACAAGGACAATCATGAGCTATCCATCTGTTAGTCTAAGGTTGCTTCTTGAGCTATATAACTCGATTTTGATGATAACAAATGAGAAAATAACTTTGGAGTACTTTTAGAATACGTGGTTGTCAATCCACTATTCAATCGAGAGTACTCAATTGTATTTAAATCTCTCTCTAGTTTATATGCCCTATATTCGATTAAACACCATGACATGCACCTAAACTATTGTATTTTTCATTGTAAGAGTTTTCGTGTTGAAATAGAAAGGATTGCATATCAAAAAGCACTAAAAATCTCCTTCTGCCAAGATGGTGTCGACACATGGGAGACATGGTGTTGACACATTGCACAGCTGCCAAAATGACATTTTGATGGTATTGACACATGGAATACATAGTGTTAACACATGGTGAAGGAAGTGTCGACACATGCCGCAGGCACCTACGAGTCAATTCTAGACTAGAAGATGGTGTCGACACATAAGCATATATGTGTCGACACATGTTGTGAGAACCCTATTTTTAAAACTGTGACTCAGGACGAAAATCAAGACGTTGTGGCACTTAGGGCACCTCTCCAACATTCTAAAAAGGCCTTGGACCCCCCCTAAAGACTGAAGACCTATAAAGATAACATTATGGAGATAAAAAAAAAAAAATGCATCTTTTGCATCTCTAGCATCATCAATTTTGACCTAGCATCCAAAAAGAGAAAGAAAAGCGCAAAGAAAAAAGCTGCATGTTTCCTAAGAGATCTACTACTTTCTTGTTACCATTACTTTTAGATCTTGTCTTCTAGCCATTTATTGAGTATTGTATTTGCTGATCTAGCTTTTAGAGCTATTATTTATCATTCCTATCTTTAAACCTTTGAAAAACCTATAAGTGTGGGATACACTTGGACCTACCTGTGAGGATAGAAGAAATTTCATAGGCTTTGAGATTTGTGGTTTGAGTTGAAAAGTGAGCTCGAGAAAACTCTTGTAAAGGTTACTTAGCACCCGGAAGCTAAGTTGTGAACATTATTGGATTATAGTGGAGAAGCCCAAGGAAGGCAATAGCCTTGGGGGTGGATATAGGCAAGTCTTGGCCAAACCACCTAAAAATCGTGGTGTTATCTCTCTTCCTTATCTCTCTTACTTTATTGCTATCATTTATTGTTTTTCATTTTAAATAACATTGAGTATTTTTCAGATCTACGTTTTTATCGGAAAAAATTTAATATTTTGTTAAACCCAATTCACTCCTCTCTTGAGTTGCTTTTAAGACTCACACCATCGCACCATAATACGAGTAAAGGCTTTCCTAATGCCTTCTACCTAGGGGGGCCATTTACTACCCAGTAGTGATGGTTGCACTCTCCAATGATAGATACCGTCACCCACTTATCATTGATTTCCATTGATGCAGATGCCGTTGATCTAGATGCCGTGCTTATTTATCATTGATGTATGTGTTGCATATATTTTTATTTCATATAAAATATGCTCTTTATTTAATCCTCATTTACTAGTCATATGCTTTTATTTATCATAGTAATTATTTATTCATATGTGCTTGTCTTGCAATTTATTTCAAAAGCAACAATACCAAGTCTTTACTTAGCCAAGATTTAATAACTTAATCATTGTCTAAATCAGTAAGCTATCAAGAGATATAGTTTTGAGAATTTTATAAATGAAATTAGGACAAATCCAACAATTTATATCACATGTTAACTTATTTGGGTATTTCAAGTCCAAGGATGACCTAAACTTAGGCTTCACTTGCAAGCCCATATCCTGTAAAATTTTACAAGTTTCAGAGCCCATTTAAGTCAACCAAAACGTAAGAAATGAAGCCCAACCCGTTTTGACCCAAAATGACCCATTTTACATAAAAACTTCATTTTAACAGTGATTTTCAAATGGTCATAACTTTCTCATCTTAACTCCGTTTGACCTGAAATTTTAACCATAGGTTCCTAACACTGTCTAGTATTAACCCTCCATATTTGGTGTCAAAACAAGGTCGGTTGGTACATGGATAACCTCCTAGGTACACTGCCTTCACAGAATATTCAAAACTAGCCTAAGTGTCATCTAATTGGTTAGTTCTTCATTTTTCACATAATCTTTTGCATGCAAACCATCCTATATGCTTCTAATACTCCTTAAAACATCCAGCAACCATGCCATACATATATTTCGACTAGATCACATAAAAATCCTCCTAAGATGTCTAAGATCATGTTTAACAATGACCACCTTATTTGCATTATTTGCTCACATCTAGCTATTCTAATCACATGTTTAGCAAAATCAATATTTCTAGATCACAACCTAGCATGTTTCTAACCTCATTTCATCAAAATGCCAATATGCATCACCAAATAGTAAACCACCTGTTACCTCTTGATGTTTTGGATTCATTGATGATCTCTTTAAGTATCAAAGCGTTGATTGAGCTTGCTGTTAGTATCAATAACTAAAATAAGAATCTCTTTTACTTTTTTATTAATTTCAACGCTCAAAATTTTAACCATTCCAAATTTTCAACACTTAACCACTCAAGGAGATGTTTGAGAGCAAAATTTTCGAATCCTCAAATTTTAATCCCAATAAAATAACTGCACAATATTCTATCTCCATCAAATCATCAACAATATAAGATTTAAGGGTGTACTCTGTGTTGAAGAAAAAGTCAAAGGGCAATAGTGAGGGAACAGTTTTCTTTTCTGTGAAACCGGACGTCAGTGTAGTCTTCAATTTGAGAGTAGGGGGCTTCCAAAAAAGGGCACAAAGTTGATCGGCAGGGGCTTGCGACGGAATAGAAGATGCCGGTGAGAAATTTGGGTCGGTATGCGGCGTTGGCGTGGGTAATCTCTGAACCGACGAACCTTGTGTTTCAACGAACTTTGTCCAAAATTCCGCATGGGTTCGATAGATTCCCTTCCATTCTTCAATGTTTCGGACGAATTCGAATCCTCTCACTGCCAATGTTAAAGGTATGTAATTGGGATTGTCCAATCTCTGATAGTTATCGAACAGAGTTTATTGTCAAGGTTCACGGGCGTGTCTGTTAATTGTTCGACAAATTTCCTCTTATGGAAATATGTTCATCTTCTTTTTGCGAATTCACGATACCACTGTTGGGAAATTGATAGGAGCGATTAGAGTTTGCGGTTAGGATATTTGTGGGAGTGTAGAGCTTTTCATAAAACCCTTTACCCACACGTCACCCCTGTTTATTGGTGTGCTTGTGTCGTCCAGTTTCGGAAGCTGGGAACGCGCTTGGCACAACCCTTCAAAGGATTGTGCCTCTTTTGAACCAACACACCACCACCCGGGGGTAGGCTGTACAGGTGCCAACACTGTATTGGTGTGGACAGCACTATTCATAAAACTCAAGTACAATATTCGCCGCAAAGATATTCAAGAGGTTGCAACAAAGTGCCTTCACAGGGATATATGATTTCATAACAAGTCCGAATTGTTAGAGTTTTTGGGCTAGCTCTGTGACTATAAATGAAGTTCCCAAGATTTTCCGGTACCCAGTCTGACGCAACTCTTACCCTTTTTCTCCCACGGAGGTCTTATCCCTTCCTCTCTGCGGATGAAGATGAGGGTGGCTCTAATTCTTTTGAAGATATGGAGTTGTTTTGAATACTATACTCGTCAAACATTGCTAGCAACACTGTTCAATCTGCAAATGATGATTTCACCATCCCATAGTGCTTTTGGAGGAACTCAGAGCATTTAAGTTTGTCATTCAATTTTGGAGCTTGTTTCATTGAGGACAGAAAGTGTTCAGAATACAACTGTTAAATACCTTTCTTACATAACAATCTGAGGTCCTGGCCCATTTAAAAAAATCAAAAACGTCTAACTTTAACGAAGTTCAAATCAAGCATTTCATATCAAGATATGCTTGGTTAATTTATTTAAATCTCTTAACTGACACTCGTATGTCTATTACAATTAACATGTTCATGCTGAATTTTTCCTTATCTTAGCGAATTTTATTCTTCATTTTGTGTAGAACTTTCTAGAAACTATTGCTCTAGATGATTACTCACAGTGCCGTATCATGGTTGATGTTGTATGCAAGGTCTTAGGAACAATCTGCCTCTGGTCAATGTCTTGGATCAGGAACAATCTCTCCCCTTGCGGGGCATCGATGGATTCATTCAGTCCCCGTTTTGAAGGACAAAGTTGTGGAACCCTTGGAGCAGTTAGAAAAGAGTTCAACTGTTGGCAGTGTTGGTGATACTAGAGTGAAGAGAAAAAAGCTCAAGGGGAAAAGAGCAGTTGTAAAGTGGCTGAAGTTCTTCAGGTGGAAGAAGAAGAAGGAGTATGAAAGACTGACGGTGGAGGAAAAAGTTCTCTACAAATTGAGAAAAGTAATGTCCATCTCTCTCTCTTTTATTTTTTCTTCTTTTTTCCCCTTTTGACTGTTCAAGAGAATAGCTTGCTGTTCTTTTTTACGTGTTCATGGCCACACTTATCGAAATAAATCAGAAAAGGGAGGTATGTGGGCATCATACATTTTTATGAACCTGTCTATGTATGTCTGCAGATAAATATGTCTAACCCCCTCAGTATTTTGCTTTAAAAAATAGTTACACTTGACCCTTAGGAAACTAGATTGTTCTGCTTCCTTTGTCTTTTTTCCAGGCTCAAAAGAAAGAGGGCAGACTTGTTGAAGGTCTGAAGAAGATTGAGCCCAAAGAGACATCACAAACAACTCATGATCCAGAGATATTGACACCGGAAGAACACTTCTTCTTTCTAAAGATGGGTCTCAAGTGCAAAAACTATGTGCCTGTTGGAAGACGGGGAATCTATCAGGGTGTAATTCTGAACATGCATCTGCATTGGAAAAAACATCAGACCTTGAAGGTGGTGGTCAAGACATTTTCGCCAGAGGAGGTCAAGGAGATTGCTGCTGAGCTAGCAAGATTAACAGGAGGCATTGTGCTTGACATTCATGAAGAGAACACCATTATTATGTACAGAGGGAAGAACTATTCTCAGCCGCCTACAGAGATCATGTCTCCCAGGGTCACTCTTTCCAGGAAGAAGGTTCTTATCTCTTTCTTTTCTCCTATTATATTGTATCAAAGAATTAGAGTAAAGTGTGTCCACTATCGTATCATTCGGTATATAATAAGTCATGTGGACCCACTTGCCTTTTATGCTCTTCACAAGTCTCCTTCAAATTAAGTTTTAAACCCTTCAACTGCAACTGGAACTGAATTGAAGTGGAAATTTTCTAATGGAGAAGTTTTACTCTGCTGTCAGATTTCGAGTAGCTAACAACAGCTAGCAACTTTGATTTTCTGTAGTGATGGAAGATTTTATTTGGCAAACTGGAGCTTTATGGCAGTTTTCGTACAATGGTTACAAATTTAAGAGAGTAGATGAAGGCAAATTTAAGAGTAGATGAAGGCAATGCATGTGTTGTCTTCAGAGTGATCCACCCTTATGTTTATCTGAATGGACCTCAAAGTGACTCATGATGTTTTCTGGTTTCATTTGCTAAATTTACCCATGATATCTGGTGAACTATAATGTTTTCTTAGTTATTAAATGCATCACCTTTTTAGTAGAGGTAAAATCAATCCAAGATCAAAGCACACATCATGTCTAATCTTATATTGGGCTATGTGTTCGCCTGAAGGAGTTTGAACTGACCCCGAATCAGTTTTCTCTACATAGTTCTGGTATGGTTGTTGAGGTAGGTATTCTTACAGAAGAAAGGAAAAAGAAAAGGTTAGTCTCTTTAAAATACTAGAGAAGAGGAATAGGAAATGAGTATACCTCTCACTTAATCCTCACATCTTACAATACCATTTCTTCATTTTGAAATCAGTTGCATTACCTCCTATAAAAGGTTAACACTTTAAATAATCAAGTTCTTTCTACTTTTTTTTCCCCAAGTTAAGGAAAATTGCAGGTTTTGTAATGTAGTTACAATGCGCCTACCATTTCATGGATTGTAAGTAAACTACATGCATGAATGGGTGGCCCTTGTCATGTAGAGTGTCTTTGTCTGACATCTCAATATGCAAGTGGTCATTTAAAGTCTTTGGTACATGAAGAAATTCTTGTTCAAATAAGTCTCTCACTGACTTTGAAAAAAAGAAAGTCTCTCAATGATAAATCTACTGCATTTGTTGTTGTTGGTCTCTCACCTTTTTTGTTTTTGTTCATATCCCTCTCCCCCCCCCCCCCCCCCCCCAAAAAAAAAAAAAAGGCCGGCACACAACAACAGGCCTCAACAATGATAGATTAACTTTTTGATAAGTTTCTTTGGCCCACCTTACTAGTGGGTTGAACCCATCACTGTAGCTGACTTTCTTCCCTATTCTCTTCCATACAGGCTTTGGACAAATCCAAATACAGGGATGGCCTCAGAGCTGTGAGGAAATATATTCCAAAACTTGAACAGGACCTTGAGTTGCTTCGAGTGCAGGCTAAGGATTTTTTTGAAAATAGAACGGCTTCTGCGGAAGTGATTGAAGGAACTGAAATTGGAACTGGAGACTCCGAGGGCAGTTCAAACTTCCAAATGAAGAATTCGGATAAGCTGAAAGAAATTCTGGATGGAGATGGCGCATGCTCTGAGTATGATTCTTCAATGGAAACAGATATGGCATCAGATTCTGAAGGTCTCTCGGATATTTTTGAGACTGACTGTGATACAGAGACTGAAGATAAAGTGGAACGACCTCTTTATTTGGATGCGTTCGAAAAATTCCCAGTTGAAAGTGATAGAGAACCGGAAGATTTTGAGGAGCACCTTCGACAAATATCTAGAGACTCGAGAAATGCGAAATCATCATTGGAAGACTCTGAATTACCAAATTTTGATGAGGTTGATCAGATGTTTATGCGTGCTGCTTCGCTTTTAAAGAAAAAGAGACGATAGGCATTTATGAGTTATGTAGACGTGGGAATGGGGTTGTTGTGGTTAATTAGAGGTTTATTATCGCTTTAACATTAGAGGGTGCAAGCGGTTTTGTTTTGGTGCTTTGACGAGCACTCTAACCAAGAACTGTATTCTGGACTGAACTTCGTGGGTTATTCTGGCTGGAAAAATAGATTACTGGCAAATTCCCTGTTTGGTTGGTCACGTGTGTTGAAAGATTGTGCACAGAGTGCTGTTTCAATCAATCTATGACTAAACAGAGCACATGATTGTTCTCGCCACAGGCCCCTAGTAACCTGCATGGTGGAGGTACAGGGTTCAGGTAGGAAAACTTTTTTACTCCAAACACTGTCCGATGGGTCTCTCTTTGTGTGGTTAAGCATCTTGAATATATAGTCATTGATATTGGAGTTTTTGCACTCCTTGTACGTTCTCAAAGATCCCTAACTTTATTGCCATGTGGTCAGTATGGTGTTCAATTTCTTTCAACCACATGATTGCCTATCATTGTTAAGTCTTGAACCCTTTGATCCTTCTCATCCTGCATGCAACAACATAACTAAAAGATGATATTTGGTTCAACGGTTCTATGCTCTGAGTCATCACTAATTTACATTTCAACGTGATATGTTTAGCCATACTATAACAACTGATGGGTCCAGAATTAAGTCACTATTTATCTTTTAGTGATCTTACCTGTTTCTTTCTCACTTATTTTCTAATTTAAGCATCGAAGAAACCCCTAGAGATTCTTCATTTGAGATTTACAAATAAGGTGGCAGTTGTACACTCTCATAACTTGAGCATTCTAGGGCCAATGATCTTCATGCAGATCATTGGCCCTAATTTGAACTTTCTTATACAACTGATCCTCATATGCAGTAGGTCATCCAACATCTATATAAACACTAGATAAGGTTCATATATTTTTCTTCGTAAATGATATTTTTTTAGGAAAGGTATAATCTATCTCGGCCACAATGTGGCATTGCAAAATCAAATTAATTTTGCAATATATTCACAATAGTCCAGTGGGTGGTCACTTAGGGTATAAAAAATCCTTACAAAGAGTCGAGGCATAATTTTATTGTCCCGGAATGAGATATGAAATTAAAAAAACTATCCATGCGTGTGGGCCCCATGAACGAAGCTGGAAATTCACTTTTGGGGAGCCAATTATAGAAAATCATATTTTAGGGGGGCCAAAATGAATAAAAAAAAATTATCAAAAAAATCATTAAAATAGGCTTAATTTTTTCAAAGTATGGGGGGTTGGGGGTGGCGGTGGCCCCCCTTGGCTTCGTCTCTGCTTGTGGCCTTTTTTTTATTCTTAAAAAAAAAAAAGGAAGATAGATACAAACCTTATAGCCTACTTCAACCACTAGCTATCTCTAAACTAGCTTTGACCTATATCTAACCGGATTTAATTGAAGCACTTCCATGCACTAATACATATAACTCTATCCAAATATGAATATTTGTACCTCTTACTTATCCTTAAACAGCATCAAAACTATCCCAAAATATTTATGCATTATATAAACAATGGTTTCTGACCGAGACCCAATTTTCACCCACTCTTTTTGGAAAGAATTATTTCATTTACAAGGTACCCAGAGAGACTATGGTACAACCTATTACCACTACAACAGACACAGTCTACAATGGCGCTCATCAACGTAGTTAAAAACAAGATTTGCATCGCAGTAACTTACGGGGCTAAAACAAAAAACCGTCGGAGCTCCGTCGCTTCTACAACCTCACTACAAGTCTACAACTATCTGGCGACATATTTTTCTTTTGCTGCTATTCAGTTGATAATTAGCCATGCACATTGAAGTCGCAAGAGAATAGCCGGACATGTCGCCCTTTGTTCTGTTCATAGTGCTATTTTTATCGCAGGAGGTTTAGAACAACGAATTGGTCATCTTTACTGTGATAAACTGTTGATAGTGTCCTAGATTATCGATTCTGTATTTTAGCGACATCAGTTTACGCGGTTGCAAAACAGTATTGGCTGCAGTTTCAGCTTGTCGCCTTCAAACAATTTCTAGCTACCTCAAGATATTGCGGGTCACCCATGCCGGCCATGCCCAGTTGCGGCCATTTGAATTTTTGTAGAAAATGTTTTTTTTTTTTTTGTCATCCACTCCAAATTGTTGCTAGTTGGACTGAATTTTTTTTTAGGATTAATTACAATTTCTCCCCTCAAATTATCACTCGATTCTCAAATACCTCATAAACTTTAACTCATTGCAACTCACCACTACAAACTATACTTCTCGTTGCGATTTTATCCCCAAACTTGTTGAAGTTGTTATATCGAATGATTTTCTTTCCATATAAACGACACATGACCTTCAAATTAGCTATCTACATATTATTTTTTGGATCTACATATTATTTTTTGGATCTACAAATTGCTAGAAATACTGTAGAAGGCTAGGGAGGAATTTAAAGAATATAAAATTATCTTTTCATATAAGGAGAAGGTCACGTGTCTGTTACGTGGGATAGAAATTGTTCGACATAATGGCTTCAGTCGGTTGAGGGATGAAATCATAATAAGAAGTATAATTTATAGGGGCAAGTTACAACGAGTTAAAGTTTGTGGGGTATTTGAAAATCGAGTATTAGTTTGAGAGAGAAAATTGTAATTAACACTTTTTTTTTTAATCTTGTTACTTTTCTCTGTCTAGTTGTGATTTGTTTTGTTGTTTTTTTAGGTCCAATTTCTGGAACGGAAAATGTCATTGTTAATGAGAGATATTCATCAGATGACCTTGTTATCATACAATAAATTGGAACAAATTCTAATGAATGAAGGATCTAAGAAAAGATGACACTTCATTAGATTATAAATCTCTTACTCTCTTTTTTTAAGCAAATACTGAATATTACACTCCATGTCATGGTGGATTATAAATCCTATCACAGTTAGACACAAATGGGGGAATTACTGAGACATGGAGATGGCCAAAAACACTAAAAATTGTTGTACACTTCGCCAATTTGTGATCCAACCGATTCTACTTTCTTGAAATCCAAGTGAGGGACCAATCTGAATGATCGCCCAAACACTGTCTTAAGATAGCAACTCCTAAGGGTGGGTATTGGAATGGCCAATTTCGATTCCATTCTGAGACTCACCGGAATGTTTTTTTTTTGTTTCAGAAATACCAGAATGAAATCAAAATGAAACTTGAATTTTCGGAATCGGAATCGAAAATTTCAGTTTGGCATGTGGGTTTTTGTTAGCCCAAGGTTGTTCTTACAAACAATCCGTCTTGATTTTGATGAAAACAAAGTTTTCAAACTTGTTTTAAGTCCTTTAAGATTTTATATTGAGATTCCTTTCCAAATCATTACTCTTGTTAATTGATCATCTTTATAATGCATATGTAAATTTTTTTAAGAACCATTGAAGTGGTGGTAGTTGTTGTTAAAACTCAAAATTTTTATGTCTAAGTGTTGGAAGTGTCGACACATTGGACCATGGTGTCGACACATTGAACTAACACCCGAGAGTTGCATTTCAAACCATTCAACGTGATTTTTTGACTAAGTGTTGGAAGTGTCGACACATTGGACCATGGTGTCGACACATTGAACTAACACCCGAGAGTTGCATTTCAAACCATTCAACGTGATTTTTTGACTAAGTGTTGGAAGTGTCGACACATTGGACCATGGTGTCGACACATTGAACTAACACCCGAGAGTTGCATTTCAAACCATTCAACGTGATTTTTTGACTAAGTGTTGGAAGTGTCGACACATTGGACCATGGTGTCGACACATTGAACTAACACCCGAGATTTTTTTTTAGACTAAGTTTAATGTGTCAGCACATACAATCATGTGTCGACACATTGTGTTATTTTGCAGAAAATCTGAGCAACGTCAACTTATTCAAAATTCCAAATGTCTCAAATGACCTCCAACGGCACTCTAAGCTTTACAAGAAGACCCTTGGTGCCCTAGAAGCTTTAAATAGAAGAAGATGGAGAGAGAAAAGACAAGAAGTGTGCGCCATTAACTCTTGCCCTAAATTCTAGAGAGAGAAAAAGCTTTCAAAGAGAAAGGAAGCTCCACCATCCAAGAAAGCTCGTACTCCCACCTGAAAATACTGTAGTTCTCTTGCAAATCTTGTCTCTTTGCACACCTCAGTACCTCATACTTGTTTATTCAGCTTAAAGAGCTTTACTAAGATTCTCTTTGTACCCATTCTTGAAAAACACGTGAGTGTTTGTGAAAAACACTTGTCTTACTTGTTGGGTAAAAGAAATCCTCGAGGTTGTGAGGATTTGAGAGAGTGAGTTAAAGTGTAAGCTCAAAAACACTTTGTAAAGGTTACTTAGCACCCGTGAAGCTAAGGTGTACTTACTATTTGGAAAAATAGTGAAGGAAGCCCAAGGAAGTCAATAGCCTTGGGGGTGGACGTAGGCAAGTGTTGGCCGAACCACCTAAAAATCACGGTGTCATCTCTCTATCCTTATCTTCATTTATTTGTTGCACTTGTTTGTCTTTTCTCTTATTCTCTATATTAGTCCTTGATTAAATAGATTCAGTTTTCTGCTCCTTAGATCTGTTTCTGTATATTGGGTTTAAAAAGAAAAAGGAAGAAAAGTTTTATAAAACCCAATTCACCCCCCCCTCTTGGGTTGTTTTTGACCTCTCAGTTTTTTTAGACATATTTTTTTGAGGCCTTATTGAGCCACAAATGTTTTTTTAACTGAAATTTTGGAAGATTTTTCTATTTTCATCATAAATGAATAATAAATGTAAATATTCATCTAAAATATAGATTCTAAAATAAAAACTCAAGCAAATTCCATATGTTATACTTTATTTTGAGCCTTATTTTTATTTTATTTTTTTAGAAAAACTGAAACCGGAACCAGAAATTGCCAAAAATGACTTCTAGTTCATGTATATGCCGAAATCAAAATCGGATTTCCAGAATCATAAGTGGAACCGAAAATTCCGATTCTTATCGGAATTTTTGCCCACCCTTAGCAACTCCTCTTGGACACACGTGTCCACATCTTTAGACTGCCATAAAGTTGCATTGACAACTAATAATGAATCACATTCAAAGCACACACGATCCCCTTGGTAGTAACTAGCCATTTGACATACTAGAAGAGCTGCTTTTAGTTCTCCCTCATGATCTCTATATACAACAATAGTAATTGAGCAATGACTACTACAAGTAGCATCAAAATTATCTCAAGACAATATAATTTGAGCAATTAGGCACTCTAGAAACAATTGCTCACAAGTTTTAGCACCATTATAGCAGATTTAGGAATAGTTGAAATCCTCACCAATTGACGTAAGAACAACAACATTTTTTTTCTCGAGTAGGAGGAGCAATAGAAGCCACCCTCCATGCAAAGTGTTTTAATTTGGTTTGTATTTTCAATGCCCACAATTTCTTACATCATTTTCCATTGAGTTGACCCCTACAAGTGAATATTTATGCTTGGTTAAGTAAATAGGTGGACTTGATAGTAAACTTATGCTGTGTTACGAGGTCCAGATAATTTGATCTTCACCATTCCTCCTACCAAGAGGGAGTTTAAGGATCTTATACATCTCTTACTTGCATCCATGGTGAGCAACAACAAAAATCTACTCTTTGATCTGATATGAACAAAAGTGACTGGTTTGAATACATAAACTGTGTAGAACTTTCTAGGTATAAAAAGAAATACCAAAAGTCATGAAAAATACGCATCCTAGTTGGCAGTATTTCAATTCAACATATTTAGTCATCTAAAGGTCAGGTCTCACATAGTTAATGAAACAATTGATAATCATCCTTCTCATAGAAACAACATCAGCGCACTCATTCCTTCCTTTGTGCTGATTAATTTCTTCAAATTGAGTGTTGTGCTTTTCCATGTGCGATGCTCATGGGGTGAGTCACAATTGCATTTAATCACTCAACAATCTTAGAATGAGATGTCCATTCTTGTTGCAAAAGTGACAAGTTTGGGTGGAAGCACTAAAGGCTTTAGCCTTTACAAAATAGTTTCTAAAATACTTTTAGTTTATTGATAGCTTGTAGCATAAACCACTCATATCAAACACACATCTTTAACTACCCAAGATTAGGTATAAAGATTTTTTTTCCTTGAGTAAACTTTTCAAAGATTTTGGTTTGATGGATAATCTTGTTGTCCAAGAGATCCTTCTCTTTTAGGAAAACAAAATCTTTTACTTCAATAAATCATTTTCGGTTTTTAAGGCATTGTGATTTTTTTTCAAAATCTCAAACTTTTTTGAAATCAAAATCACTTTATTTTTCAAAGAAGTATATATTATGCATTGTGCTTCAGAAATTGACAATGTAAATCATCAAATACATTTTCAAGCTCAACATAAGTAGGTTTAAATCCTTCATTTGAGAAATATACGTTATCTTCATCGATGGCCAGGAAGCACATGTTGGCCACTTTTTTTTCTTCATCATTCTCTGTTAAGCTATCATAGGTGTCATCCCAAGTCACCTTCATAGCTATTTTCTTGCATATCTTCTTATTTTTAAGGAGAGCACACTTCATCTTCGTATGCACGAGTTTCTCACACTCCTAGCATATGATTGGCTCCTTCTTTTTTTCTTTTTGAAGGAGTCCTTTTTTAAGTCCTTCCTTTGCTTCTTCATCAAGAAGCTTTTAAACTTCTTTGTGATGAGAGATATGTCTTCATCAGCACTAGCTTTTTCCTTCTCTTCCTTCTCATCATCATAAGTGGAGCATTTTAGTGTAATGCTCTTTTTCTTTCTTTGATCCTCATCTTGCTCACCCATAGAGATTTCATGGGTCATGAGAGATTCGAGAAGCTCTTCCAATGGTAACTTGGTGAGTTCCTTCGCCTCTTGTATAACCGTCACTTTAGCTTCCCAATACTTTAGAAGAGATCTAAGAATTTTACGAACCAAATCGGAGTTAGAGTAATTTCTTCCAATAGCATTTAAGGAGTTTATAATATTCATAAAATGAGTAAATAAATCTCTTATAGACTCATCTGGTTTTATCATGAATAACTAATAATTATGAACAAACATGCTGATTTTTTATTCTTTCACTTGGTTAGTCCCTTTATGGATAACCTTTAAAACATGCCAAATATCTTTAGCACTAGTATAAAATGATATTCTATTGAATTCTCCTTTATCTAAAGCACAATAGAGAATATTCATAGCTTTAGCATCCAAATAGATTTTTTTGTCATTCTCATCAAATTCATTTTTAGCTTTAAGAGTATCAACCTCTCCAACCTTATTAATAGGCACATACATATCATAATAGTACAAAGCCACAAATCATAATCAATGGATTGTAAATAGATTTTCATTCTAGCCTTCAAATTGGCAAAATTAAAAGATGGAATTTTAAAAGTAGAAAGACCTTTAACATGAGAGTTAAACATTGGAGTTGTCATTCTAACTCAAAATTTTTAAATCTTATAAAAATGAACCTGGCTCCGATACCAATTGAAATCTAAAGGATTAAAACTATCCAAGAGGGGGATAAACTTGGTTTTAAAAATATTTTGAAAACCTTAAAAAAGAAAATTCACAATCTTAACCAATCAAAACTGTTAATAGGGAAATAGGATTGGAGATAGCAAACAATTAGATTTTTAGGTAGTTTGATAATCTTGACTACGTCCACCCCTCAAGCTCTTTTATGGAGTCTTGAGGCTTTCCACTATTGACCCCTTCTAGCCAAGGAAATAGCTTTTATACGAAGCTCAAGAACATCCTCCCAAGCATCAAACTCCTTTGGTGATATGCCCTTACCAAATTCATAAGAGTGTTCACACTTGATGAATGAAATAGATACAATTTGTAGCTCTCTTGAAGAGTAGATAATATGATTCAACCTATGTCAAAAGCTCACACCAAGACTAAGCTTGAAACTATATAATTTGTGTGTAGAGCTTTTAGAAAATGTGAATAAGGATTTGAGAATTTTTCCAACTCTGATCTCTAAGCTTCTTCATCATCTTCATCTCATCTTCCCTTCAATTCAAAGAACTTTGTCATGGTATCAGAGCAGTAATGGCAGCAGAGAAGGAGTCGTCACTTTCTAGTTCTTCTAAACGCTACAACAACCTTACAGACCCATCCAATCCTTACTGATTGAAACCTTCCGATAACCTAGGCGGTGCTGGTCACTAACCCTTTCAACACCGAATATTATGCTACCTAGTCATGATCGATGCAACAAGGACTTCGAGCTAAGAATAAACTTGATTTTCTTAAAAAAACCTCACCAAGCCAACCGATGATGTAGACTTTCTTCTAGATTCATGGAAACGTTGTAACAATATGATTATGTCTTGGATCCATAGCTCAATTACTCCACAATTGAGATCTAGTGTGGCATTTGTTGATGATGCAATGGAGATTTTGATGGAACTTCGGGACCAGATTTCTATTCAAAATGGGTCACGCATCTATGAATTGAAGAAGACTCTCTTATCCAACTCAAGAGGAAGACTCAGTTAGCATCTGTTACAGTAAACTCAAAACATTTTGGGATGAACTTTGTGTATGTGATCCATTGCCTGAATGTAGTTGTGGAAATTTGAAAACTCTATTTGACAGATATCAACAGAATTGTGTTGCTCAATTTTTCATGGGTTCAAGCGATTCTTATTCAAATGTATGAGATCAGATTATCTTGATAGATCCTCTGCCTCCAGTGAACAAAGTGTATTATTATATTTAATAATAAGAACGACAACACCAAATTACCTCTAACACTCTTGGAGTTGACACTATAGCTTTAGCTACCCACAAATTCCATGCAATTTTAAAATCCATGGTAAGACCTTTGCTAATTTATGAAAGGATAGACCATTTTCCACTCATTACAAAATAGCTAGACATTTGTTTGAACACTGTTTTAAAGTAGGAAATGCTAAAGCTCCGACTTGTACTCATTGTGACATGGTGGGACATACTGCTGAGAGACGGTATAAATTGAATGGATATCCACCAGGGCATAAACTTCATGGCAAGAACATAGGTAATGGGGTTTTTGGTAATCTGATTACAATTGAGATGGACACTGACTTGGAGGACTCTACTGATGGGAAGATCTCTTTAACTAAAGGGCAATATCAAGAGCTACTATCATTGCTTAAATCTAAGGATCTTCTTCGATTACACCATTGGCTAACCATATTGAGATACTTAACCGTTCTCATCCTTCATCCATGTGTGGGAAACCAATATGTTTTTTAGCTCCTACAACATATGATGGAGATCAAGGCACCGTTTCAAAGGATCTCGTTCAAGTACCAATTGGGCCAGTTACAAGAGCACGGGCAAAGAAGTTCAAGGATGTACTCAACGGACTTGTTCAAGAGTTATGGGCTCAAGCAAATTCGTGGAAGCCCATTGAACATGATCCACGTGGGCCACAAAGAATGGTCACCTTGATTCAAGTTCTAGAAGGATCTCTATTCTAGGCGCCCAAGCTTCAAGTTGGAAAGAAATATTTTTGGGGCTCTTCTAGAAGGATCTCTATTCTAGGCGCCCAAATCCTTCCTTTTATGGCTTGCACTTCTTATTGAGCCCTTCATTTTAGGCGCCATTTTGTTTCCTTTCTTGGCTCTTGTAGGCGCCAACTTTATTGCCTTTTTAGTGTGTTTTGTTTTAGGCGTGTTAGGCTTTATTTCCTTATCTAATTTCGGGTTTAATTAGGTTTCCTTGTTAGGGTTATTTTCCTTGTAACGTTTAGCCTTTAAATAGGAGCCTTTGCTTTGTAATTCGGCAGACATTGATTAATCAAAATTGTGAGGATTAATTCTCTTTGGTTCTTTGAAGAACTACTCGAACTTATCGGGATTTCCCGTGGCGTTCAACTTGACTTATCAAACGGAATTTCCATCACCGTTTGTGGCGTCTTCCTTATACCGAGGTTCTTGTTTTCATAAACAACGGGTCGAGGTCTTCCATTCGAATCAGTCCTAGAACGATCTTGGGTTCCCTTTCGTTGTTGGGTCTCGTTATTCTTGGCGAGGTTCACATCATTTGGTATCAGAGCAGGTTTCTAGTTCAGGTTTGCCTATCCTTTAAATTTTCGTTCCTTTGTTTCTTTCTTTTAGCCGTTCACATCCTTTGCCTACCTTTCAAATTTCGTTTCTTTGTTTCCTTTCAAATTCGGTTCACATCACCTAACTCTTCTTAGCCGAAATTTCTTTACCTCTTTTATTCCAACGTTGGTTATTCTAGTTCATGTCTAAAAGTGTGTTCTTATTTGATATATCCAAGCTATTTCGAGATCTGATGATGTTATGAAAAGATAGTTGCTGACCATCAAAGGAAAAGAAAAAGAGACTCAAAAAAGAAGAAGAAAGAAAGAGTCCGAAAAAAAAAAAAAAAATAAAAAAATTTTGTTTGTTTCCATATATTGAGGTTCCTGTTAGTCTGAAAATCACCTTACCCCAAGCAAGTATTTTTTTTCTCTCGTGACAAATCTTTATTATTCTAGTTTCCGAAATTCCAATCAATCGTGTTCCTTTTATTCTTGCTTTCTTGATAATTCTTTATCTTCTTGCTATTCCTGAAATTCCTTGATTAGTTCTTGGTGAATTGTCGCTGGAAATCTTTGAGTTGTTTGTTTAGTTTCAAAAGAACCGCAAGAGAATTACCGAGTGGAAAAAGGCAAGAGTGGTGAGAACATTAGAGGGTAAAAGCCGTGTATTTTGAGTGAAACACGAGTGAAGAGTGATCCACATCCTTGAGTGTAAACACGTAAGGGAGAGAATTGTGAGGTCCTTTTATTTTTTCTTTCTAACTTTGTTTTTGCAGCAACCATGTCTCACAATAGTGGTAAGAGCGTGTCCGACGATGCTACGACACTAGCTGATCCGAAGGTGTTTATGGAGGCCATGGTGAGTGAGATGAGGCGTATGATGAAGTTTGAAATGGAGCAAGTTCACGAACGGATAGATCGGATGGAGAATTCAGTTGAGATGCAACCCCAAAACGGCCCCAATTTCGTAGACGGGAAAGAGTTCCACGGAGGGAGGCGAGGGTGGAGGATGAAGAGCCTTATGGATCTGGTTTTGAGGAAGAAGAGGATCGGGATTCTATTGTTGGCTATAGGCGACATGGAGGGCGAGTTAGAGAAGCTAGGAATCGGGAAGATAACAACTTGGGTGGTATTAAGATGAAGATTCCGTCCTTTCAAGGTAGATCTGATCCTGAAGCATATCTTGAGTGGGAGAAGAAGATGGAGTTCGTGTTTGATTGTTACAACTACTCCGAGATAAAGAAGGTAAAATTAGCCGTGATTGAATTTTCTGAATATGCTATAACTTGGTGGGATCAGCTTGTGATAAATAGGAGGCGGAATAGAGAACGACCATAGACACATGGGAGGAGATGAAAGTAGTGATGAGAAAGCGGTTCGTTCCAAGCTACTACTACGAGTTGTACAAAAAGCTACAAGGTCTTCGACAAGGAGCCGAAGGTGTAGAAGATTACTATAAGGAGATGGAGATTGCCATGATCCGTGCAAATGTTGAGGAGGATCGAGAGGCTACAATGGCTAGATTTCTACTTGGGTTAAACGGGGAGATCCACGACAAGGTAGAGATGCAACATTATGTGGAGATGGAAGATATGGTGCATATGGCTATCAAAGTGGAGCAACAACTCAAGAGAGGGAGTGGGATACGTTCAGGCCATAACTCCAGTTCTACTTCTTGGAAACCGAGTCATACCAAGCCATTGGACAAATCACAAACGTCCAAACCCGAGCCCAAGCCCGTGACCACCAGCCACGTTCCTCAAGGTAAAACCGAAGCTTCTACCTCTAGGAATCGTGATATTAAATGTTTTAAATGTCAAGGTAGGGGCCACATAGCAAGTCAATGCCCAAATAGGCAAGTCATGGTATTACGAGACAATGGAGAAATTGTGACCGACGATGAGGATTCCGACACCGACGAAATGCCACCATTGGAGGATGTTTTCGAGGAGGAATATTTAGCCCCTGATGCATTGACATTGGTGGCGAGGAGAGCTTTGAGCTTGCAAGCAAAAGGAGTTGATGAAGTACAGCGGGAGAACATCTTTCACACTAGGTGCTACGTTAAAGACAAGGTATGTAGTGTCATTATTGATGGTGGTAGTTGTACTAATGTTGCAAGCACAATCATGGTGGAAAAATTGGGATTGCCCGTGTTGAAACACCCTAGGCCGTACAAGTTGCAATGGCTGAATGATAGTGGAGAGATAAGGGTGAACAAGCAAGTGTTAGTTGCTTTTCGAATCGGTAAGTACGAAGATGAAGTGTTGTGTGATGTAGTACCGATGCAAGCGGGACACTTATTGCTAGGGCGTCCGTGGCAGTTCGATAGACATGTGAAGCATGATGGCTTTACGAACAAGTACTCTTTTGTACTTAATCAACGGCCAATCACTCTTGTACCATTGACACCGCAGCAAGTATATGAGGATCAAGTGAGATTGCAAAAGGAGAGTGAGCAAAAGAAAGAGAGTGAGAAAAAGAAAAAGAGTGAAAATCAGAGAGAGAGTGAAAATGAGAGAGAGGCCGAAAAAAAGAGAGAAAATCAAGGTTCGGCCATTGAGAGAAAATCAGAGAGAAAACAAAAGAATTTCTATGCAAAAGTGAGTGAGATCAAGCGAGCGATGCTTTCAAATCAGCCGATGATTGTACTTTTGTACAAAGAGGCATTTTTAAACACTAACGAACTTGACCTTGCTTTGCCTAGTTCTATTGTTTCTCTTTTGCAGGAATATGAGGATGTCTTCCCCGAGGAAACACCACATGGGTTACCTCCAATCCGAGGGATTGAACATCAAATCGATTTTGTTCCCGGTGCAACAATTCCAAACCGACCAGCTTATAGGAGCAATCCCGAGGAGACAAAGGAGCTTCAACGGCAAGTAAGTGAGTTGTTGGAGAAAGGGCACGTGAAGGAGAGCATGAGCCCATGTGCGGTCCCGGTTTTACTTGTACCTAAGAAGGATGGGACGTGGAGAATGTGCGTTGATTGCCGAGCCATCAACAACATAACGGTAAAGTATCGTCATCCTATTCCTCGCTTAGATGATATGTTAGATGAGCTGCATGGTTCTTGCATATTTTCTAAAATTGATTTAAAGAGTGGTTATCATCAAATTAGGATAAAAGAAGGAGATGAGTGGAAAACCGCCTTTAAAACAAAATATGGTTTGTATGAATGGTTAGTTATGCCTTTTGGTTTGACTAATGCTCCGAGCACCTTTATGAGACTTATGAACCATGTTTTGCGTGCATTTATAGGTAGATTCGTTGTTGTTTACTTTGATGATATACTCATTTATAGCAAAAACGTGGACGATCATGTAGTACATTTGAAATCTGTTTTAGATGTGCTTAGGAAAGAAAAGTTGTTTGCTAATCTGAAGAAGTGTACTTTTTACACCGATAAGCTTGTATTTTTTTGTTGTTAGATTTGTTGTTAGTGCAATCCATTGATTTTACATGTAGAGTAATGAAGAGTGCATGTTTCACGGACTTGCTAGTTTTTACCGGCGCTTCGTGAAGGACTTTAGTAGCATAGCCGCACCACTTACCGAAGTGATCAAGAAGAACGTTGGATTTCGATGGGGAGAAGAGCAAGAGAAGGCGTTTCAATTACTTAAAGAGAAGCTGACCAATGCCCTTTATTGTCTTTACCTAACTTTTCTAAAACGTTTGAAATTGAATGTGATGCTTCAGGTATTGGCATTGGCGCAGTTCTTATGCAAGAAGGACGACCACTTGCTTATTTCAGCGAGAAATTAAGCGGGGCAGCCTTAAACTACCCAACTTATGATAAGGAGTTGTATGCATTGGTTCGAGCTTTAGAGACGTGGCAGCACTACCTATGGCCTAAGGAGTTCGTGATTCACACCGATCATGAGTCCTTGAAACACTTGAAGGGCCAACACAAGCTAAACAAAAGGCATGCGCGTTGGGTGGAGTTCATTGAGACGTTTCCATACGTCATTCGGTATAAGCAAGGTAAGGAGAATGTGGTAGCCGATGCACTTTCTCGCAGGTATGCATTACTCTCCACACTTGATGCAAAATTGCTTGGTTTTGAGCATATTAAAAATTTATACGCTGATGACCACGAATTTTGTGAGGAATATAGGGCTTGTGAGAAAATTGCATGTGGTAAGTTCTTTAGGCTTGATGGATTCCTATTTCGAGAGAATAAGTTATGCGTGCCTAATTGTTCATTGAGGGAGTTATTAGTGCAAGAATCACATGGTGGAGGGTTAATGGGACATTTTGGAGTTGCAAAAACTTTAGCTATTTTGCAAGAACACTTCTATTGAAACCTCACGATTGTGAATTGTGGTAGATGTGTCACATGTAGGCAAGCTAAATCCAAAGTGCAGCCCAACGGTTTGTATACTCCTTTACCAATTCCTAGTGAGCCTTGGATTGATATTTCAATGGATTTTGTGTTAGGATTGCCTAGGACTAAACGTGGAAGAGATTCAATTTTTGTGGTTGTGGATAGATTTTCTAAGATGGCACATTTTATTCCATGTCACAAAACGGATGATGCCTCGCATGTTGCTGACTTGTTCTTTAGAGAGATTGTGAGATTACATGGCATGCCTAGGACAATTGTTTCGGATAGAGATGCTAAATTCTTGAGCTATTTTTGGAAGACTTTGTGGTGTAAGCTAGGTACTAAGTTATTGTTTTCCACTACTTGTCATCCACAAACTGATGGTCAAACTGAAGTAGTCAATAGGACTTTGTCTACTTTATTGAGGGCGATCATTAGAAAGAATATCAAAACATGGGAAGAATGTTTACCACATGTTGAGTTTGCTTATAATAGAGCTGTTCATTCTGCTACTAAATTTTCGCCATTTGAAATTGTATATGGGTTTAATCCTTTAACTCCATTGGATTTATCTCCTTTGCCTTTGACTGAGCATGTTAATTTAGATGGCAAAAAGAAAGCTGACTTTGTTAAGCAGATTCATGAGAAAGCAAGACTCAACATTGAGCGACGAACGGAGCAGTATGCAAAACAAGCCAACAAGGGACGTCACAAGCTAGTTTTTGAACCCGGCGATTGGGTTTGGCTGCATATGAGAAAAGAGAGATTTCCCGAAAAAGACGTTCCAAATTGCTCCCAAGAGGGGATGGTCCTTTCCAAGTCCTCGAGCGCATCAATGACAACGCTTACAAGCTCGATTTACCTGGTGAGTACAATGTAAGTGCCACTTTTAATGTTACTGATTTGAGTCCTTTTGATGTAGGTGATGATTTGAGGGCAAATCCTTTTCAAGAGGAGGGGAATGATGGAAATCAAGGCACCGTTTCGAAGGATCTTGTTCAAGTACCAATTGGGCCGGTTACGAGAGCACGGGCAAAGAAGTTCAAAGATGTACTCAACGGACTTGTTCAAGAGTTATGGGCTCAAGCAAATTCGTGGAAGCCCATTGAACATGATCCACGTGGGCCACAAAGAATGGTCACCTTGATTCAAGTTCTAGAAGGATCTATTCTAGGCGCCCAAATCAGCTTCAAGTTGGAAAGAATATTTTTGGGGCTCTTCTAGAAGGATCTCTATTCTAGGCGCCCAAATCCTTCCTTTTATGGCTTGCACTCCTTTTTGAGCTCTTTATTTTTAGGCGCCATTTTGTTTCCTTTCTTGGCTCTTGTAGGCGCCAACTTTTATTGCCTTTTTAGTGTGTTTTGTTTTAGGCGTGTTAGGCTTTATTTCCTTATCTAATTTCGGGTTTAATTAGGTTTCCTTGTTAGGGTTATTTTCCTTGTAACGTTTAGCCCTTTAAATAGGAGCCTTGCTTTGTAATTCGGCAGACATTGATTAATCAAAATTGTGAGGATTAATTCTCTTTGGTTCTTTGAAGAACTACTCGAACTTATCGGGATTTCCCGTGGCGTTCAACTTGACTTATCAAACGGAATTTCCATCACCGTTTGTGGCGTCTTCCTTATACCGAGGTTCTTGTTTTCATAAACAACGGGTCGAGGTCTTCCATTCGAATCAGTCCTAGAACGATCTTGGGTTCCCTTTCGTTGTTGGGTCTCGTTATTCTTGGCGAGGTTCACATCAACATAATCACACATGGCACACTATATTCCTTAGATTATTGATACGGGGGCTACAAATCATCACATATGATCTGTAGCCCCTCTCATTTTACTATAATCAAAGAATCAATTTCTTATTCAGTCAAACTATTAAATGGTGACATATCCCCTGTCACTCACATTGGTGCAGTACAGGTTACTGATACCATTCTCTTACAAGATGTTATATGTGTCCCTTCCTTTACTTTTAATCTGATTTCTATCAGAAAATTAACCAGACAACTTTGATGTTGTCTTATATTTTACTCGAATTGTATTTTATACAGGGCCTTTTATGTTGGACAAAGATTAGGAAGGGTAAAGTGATGCACGGTCTCTACCATCTACAACAAGGAAGTATTTCTCCCACAGCCTTAGTATCTGTACTCTCTACTCATTTCCATACTCGCAATTTCATTTTAGGTTTTGTACAGCACGTTTTCAATGGTTTTGATTTGTGGCATTATTGATTGAGCTATGTACACTACAAAAAAACAGGTCTACAGTGGCGGTCACCAAAACCGCCGCTATATACCCTATATCTCGGCGATTTATTTCAAACGCGACTGAAAATACACCTATAGCGGCGGTCTCTATAGCGACGGTCACAAACCGCCGCTATAAAGTCAAGTTAGCAGCGGTTGATATAGCGGCGGTCAGTGATCGCCGCTATATGCAACCTATGGCGGCGGTTTCTATAGCGGCGGTCAGTGACCGCCGCTATAGACTTAGTTAAACGTGCGTTTTGGCCTTTTTTTTCCCCATCCCGCCCCCCCTTTCTTCTTCCCCTTCGCGATTTCAGATCCCCCCTCCCCATTCGCCATTTCAACAGCCCCCCCCGCCCCAAATCACACCGCTGGAAATCCCCTCCCGCGCCCTCTCGCGATTTCAACAGCCCCCCCTCGTGATTTCAGCCCCTCCCAGCCCCTCCGAGAATTTCAGCACCCCCTTCCCCTCCACGATTTTCAGGCCCCCCCGCCCCCGCCCCCCCGTGAGTTTCAGCCCACCCCCCGCCCCCTCCGTGAGCTTCAGCCCCCCCCCCCCGCCCCCTCTGCCAATTCAGCGCCCCCACCTCCCATTCGCACTTCAAATCTCCTCTCCCTTTTAATTTCGCGAATTTCAGCTCCCCCCATTCGAAATTCACGGAATAATTCAACTGTGTTGATTTTGCATTGCTGTTCAGGTCAGTGACTTAGACTCAATGTATATTTTCGTATTTTATAAAATATGAATGAAATTAATTATATGGAGATTGGAGGTCAGGGCTTATGAATTCGATTATTGGGTTCTGTTGTGTTGGAGATTGATTTTGTTGGAGATTGGAGATTGGTTTTGTTGGAGTGTTGGCTTATGAATTGGTTGTTGACTTGTATATGAATTGATTGCTGAAAAATATATGAATTGGTTGCTGAAATAATAAATGTATGAATTGGTTTTGAAAATATATGAATTGGTTTTTATGAATTGTTGCTGAAAATATATCTTTTGTTTTGTATGAATTGGTTGCTGAAAAATATATGAATTGAAATAAATATGAATTTATTCCTGAAATATATATATTGGGGTTTGTATGAATTGAAAATATGCTGAATATTATATGAATTGAAAATATATGAATTGGTTTGTATGAATGGTTGCTTTATATGAATTCAAAATATGAATTGAAATGAATTGAAAATATATGTTGGTATGAATTGGCTGAAAATACTGAAAAAATGAATATAATGTATGAATTTATTCCTGAAAATTATGAATTGGTTTGTATGAATGGTTGCTGAAAAATATGAATTGAATGTATGAATTGGTTGCTGAAATGAATAATGTTTGAATTTATTCCTGAAAATATGAATTGGTTTGTATGAATTGGTTGCTGAAAATATATCTTTTGTTTTGTATGAATGGTTGCTGAAAATATATGAATTGAAATGTATGAATTTATTACTGAAAATATATGAATTGGTTTGTATGAATTGATTGCTGAAAATATATTTGTTTTGTATGAATTGGTTGCTGAAAATATATGAATTGGAATGTATGAATTTATTCTGAAAATATATGCATAGGTTTGTATGAATTGGTTGCTGAAAAATATGAATTGAAATGTATGAATTGGTTGCTGGAAATATATGAATTGGAATGTATGAATTTATTCTTGAAAATATATGAATTGGTTTGTATGAATTGGTTGCTGAAAATATATCTTTTGTTTTGTATGAATTGGTTGCTGAAAATATATGAATTGGGAATGAAAAATATTTCTGAAAATATATCTTTTGTTTTGTATGAATTGGTTGCTGAAAATATATGAATTGGAACCTAAAAATTTATGCATTGGTTTGTATGAATTGGTTGCTCAATGTATTATTTGGTTGCTGAAAATATATGAATTTTAATGTATGAATTTATTGTTGAAAATATATTAATTGGTTTGTATGAATTGGTTGCTGAAAAATATGAATTGGAATGTACTGAAATATATATTGCTGAAAATATATGATGAATTTTTTTGAAAATATATGAATTGGTTTGTATGAATTGGTTGTTGAAAATGGTTGCTGAAAATATATGAATTATAATGTATGAATTTATTGTTGAAAATATATGAATTGGTTGCCTGAAATATACCTGAAAATATATATTGGTTTGTATGAATTGGTTGCTGAAAATATATGATTGTCAATGTATGAATTGGTTGCTGAAATATGAATTGGAATGTATTTTATTGATGTCCAAAAGCCGTGTTTTTACTATTTTTTTTGGACCAGGTATCTTTATTAAAAATCTGTTTTCCAAATTTCTTTCACAGTTGAACTCAATAGTCTCAACTACAGTGGTTTTCGTAACTGTGATTGAGGGACACTAGGTGACTTGCCATAACATATTACTCTTTCACAGGTCAGTGGTATTTTGAATCTCTTCGTCAATTACTATTTTTTGTTCTTTTTTTTTTTTTTTAGAGATTAGAGTTTGTGGATTTTATTGGAAGGCGGAGGGAAGCTAACATTATTGGAGATATTGGTGTTTGTGGGTTCTGTTGGAAGGCGGAGGGTAGGCTAACTTTTATTTGTTGTTGGTTTTGTGGAGTTTATTGGAGATGTTGGTGTTTGTGGGTTTTGTTGGAAGGCGGAGGGTAGGGCTAACTTTTATTTATTGTTGGTTCTGTGGAGTTAATTGGAGATGTTGGTGTTTGTGGGTTTGTTGGAAGGCGGAGGGTAGGGCTAACTATTATTTGTTGTTGGTTCTGTGGAGTTTATTGGAGATTGGAGGGGTAATTGTTATATGATGTTCGTTATGTGTTTTTGTTGGAGATTGGAGGACAAAGTTTGTGTTGTTATTTAATGTTTGTTTGTTTATATATGTTTTAACTTTTGAGATCACTTCCTGGTGGATACCTCTACACTGACGTTGGAGGTCTAACCTGAGGTGAAACGAAGCCAGTCCTCTTTACGGAGGGATCTCTTTTTGTTGGTATTTATGTGTGTTGTTTTATTAATTTATGTTAGTTTTATTGAAAAATCTTGATAAAATGTGATGAACATTAAAATTATGCATAATCTTTTTTGTTGCATTTCATATAGTTATTATTGTCGCTCATGGACAAGAGTTGGATGAAAAAGAAACGCGGGACAAGTGAATATGTGTTGGGAGTCAATGAGTTTCTGGGTTTTGCATCTAAGAGTATGGGTAGTGATGAGAGAATTTGTTGCCCTTGTGTAAAGTGCGTCAATTACAAGAGGTATAACATAGTACGGTACATGATCATTTGGTCCAATATGGGATGTCTCCGGTTTACGATTATTGGTTTGCGCATGGTGAATTGCGAGATAGGGCAGCATCTAGTCATCCTTCTATTTCTGTTGCAGATAATGAAATGTGTGAACCCTCATCTGGGATGCATGAACTATTACACGAGGTATTTCCATTAGTACCGGAAACACAATCCCATAATGTACGAGAACAAAGAGATCCACTTCCTACTGAAAATACTGCAAAGTTTTATGACATGCTTAAAGATGCAGACGATCCTTTGTATGAAGGGTGCATAAAATTTAGTAAATTAACTGCTGTTGTGCAGTTATGCCATTTGAAGTGCATGGGAGGATGGAGTAATACCTCTTTTACGTGGTTACTCCAAACACTGGGTGATATGCTCCCTGCGGGTGCGAAATTACCGAAGGACACTTATGAAGCTAAAAAATACATGAAAGGGTTAGGACTTGGATATGAAAAGATTCCTGTTTGTCCAAACGGTTGTATGTTGTTTTGGAATGAGAATGAGAAATTAGAAGTTTGTTCAAAGTGTGGAGCATCAAAATGGAAGGGCAATGGGGAGGGAAATATTTTCTCACAATGAAGGTGGATCATCTAAGAGATCCAAGAAAAAACCGGCGAAAGTTTTGCGGTGGTTTCCTTTAAAGCACGCTTGCAGAGATTATTCATGTCCTCAAAAACTGCTTCTCATATGAAATGGCATCACGATGGACGTGTAAATGATGGGTTGTTAAGGCATCCGGCCGATGGTCAAGCTTGGAAGGCATTTGATGCACAGTATGCTGATTTTGCTTCTGATCCTCGTAATGTTAGGCTTGGGTTAGCAGCGGATGGGTTTAATCCTTTTGGGAACATGAGCACTAGTCATAGCACATGGCCAGTGATATTAGTACCATATAACTTGCCTCCTTGGATGTGCATGAAACGTTTAGAAGATGTGTCGAGGTAGATGATGATTGGTACTTGTTTGAATGGAAACACATTCGTTCGAACTAGATTTAGACACATGGCACAAATCAACGGGTCTAAACTCAACACCTGGCAACTCTCGTTTGAACAGTCAGTTGGTTTGAACGAGTGCAGGCGTTGCAGATAATGAAAAGATGTTGCCTGCGATGCCTCACGTAACAATGAACCAGCAAGCAGCACCTGGCAACTCTCGTTCGAACAATGTTTTATTTTTTGAACGAGTTCAGCCGTTGTAGGCAACAAAAAGACGTTGCCTGTGACGCTGCAGGTAACAACGAACCATTAAGCACCACATGGCAAACACGGTTTGAACGAAGACACACAAATATTTAGCAATGAAGTCAGGTCGTCACAAATGTTTTCATTCAACGACGATAGGAAAATGTTGTTGTGAAAACATTTCATCCGACCGAGGTTTTCTGCTCGAACGATAGTTTTAATTTGTGACAACAATAGTTCGTCACTGAAAAATTCTACTCTATAGCAAACTAATTATTTGCAATGGAATTGGTGAAGTCGTCGCTGAATCTCGGTCGAACAAAGTTTATTTGGTCGAACTGTTGTTGATGTACTATTTTATTCATTTCCAGGCTTTTATTCTCGTTCGAACTAGTGTTTTGGTGACGACTTTTTGTTTTCGTTGCTGAAGAATGAAAAATTTTCATTTACATCTTCATTGACGAAAATTGACGAAATTTCTTTCGCCATTGAAAATTTCACGGCTGAAGGTCAGATCTGTTATAGTGGCCCTATTAGTTTTTACTCTCTTTTACTAAATAGCACCACTTCCACAAATTCTTCTTCTAAAATTTAATATCACAACTGTCACTTTATTTTTGATTGCTAATTAACTCAAGTTTTCAAAAAATAAAATTATCGTAAAGTCATTCTTTTAACACACCAATTAATTCGTGGATTGTTCTTTTTACTAAACAACAAAACAATTACACAACACATTTTTTTCTAAACAAAGAAGTTGCTCAGAATATTTCTCTATGTCTTAAGATAGATTAAATTGCTTAGCAATTTTGTTTGTAAAAATGATTTATTGACTAAACTTAAATACAAAAGTTTAATTAGTAATTTTTCATATAAAAACTGAGAAATATAATTTATTTTTTATTTTTTAAACTAAAAAACCTCATGACTCGGCTAAGGCCTCTGAGCTGACCTTGCCAACATGTGGGCGAAGGTCGTGGCAACACAAGTGCGCGCGTCAGGAGCTCAAGTAAACTAACGATCGACAGATGGTAGCAAAGATAAACCAATAATGGATTCGCTTCTTTAGAATCTACCAATCACAGGAGTCAAGTACAGCATAACATGGATAAGGGTTTAGGAGGTGAACTAACTAGAAAAAAAAACGTATGGAACAAAAATTCTTGCGGATTTTCCCAACCACACATGGTATTGATTACGTACGGTACCAACTATGTGTACTGTCGGCCCTTAACATCCCCTATTCCCCTATAAATCCACCATCAGTCCTTCATTCTTTCTTCAGAGATCCAAACGGAGGCGCCTTTGCTATTGTTAAATATTTGTTCTAAACCCGGTGAGAGCGCTTGATCTGCATTATTTGAGGATGGCCGCTTGCAAGGGCTTCCTCTTAGCATTCGTCTTCGCTTTGTCTTGCATCGATGTGAGCATGGCAGCTCGTCATCTTCTGCAATTGACTGCACCCGCTGATGCTGCACCGACCTTGCCAGCAATTCCGGCCATGCCGCCTAAACCAGTATTGCAGACACCTTTGCCTTCTCTACCACAGCCCACATTGCCACCACTGCCCATTGGTCTGCCAACTCTGGCTATTCCGACACTGCCTCCACTTCCAAGCATTCCCACGACGCCGACAATCCCAAAGGTCACCTTGCCCCCAATTCCTGCCATTCCCTCCATCCCCACAGTCCCAGGCACTATTCCTACTATCCCATTCCTTTCCCCACCCCCTCCGGCCAACAGTAGCCCTTGATTAGTGAATGATTGCAGTTATATATGCTGCCTAGCTAGGAAGTACCAGTACTAGTACTCTTGCATGGCATATACGGTGCAGCCCTTATCCCTTGCAGTTACGTACGCTTTTCTCGAAATAATTCTGCCGGAAGCTTATTCAAATAATTTCCCGATAGACTCTGTTGTATGGTTTTCATTTTATGTTCCTATTGATATGCATATGAGAGGCATTATGTAGTTATTCTACACTCGTACGTGCTTGTCTATTGTTCCCTAATTGATACTATCTCTTATCTTCTTTCTTACCTTTTGATTAATTCACATTTTCTTCTTTAAAAAAGTGATAAAAAAACACCACAACCAATCGGTGTGTACTTAATTAGGGCGGTCAAATAATTTCTTGCCAACTATAAAAATGTAAAATTTAAACACCATTGCCTGAATTTTTAAGAGATTTTTTAAAAATTGATTGAACATTTAGAATTAACAAATAAGCATCTAGGCCCCTTTAAAAATCATTCCTTTCTTCTAGTCTCCATTAGTAAGACCATGCATGCATGCCACGTATACAAAAAATAAATAAAGATATATCAATAAAAAAAGCAAAGAAAAAAGTAAAAATATTAAAGAAAAATATTAAAAGTCTAAAACTAGTTTTATTTTAAAATGAAAAAGGCAAAGGGATCTGGCACTACAAGAAATTTAGCTTTGGGTGACAAAATTTTGGGTGTCAAACCAAATTTTGTCACCTAAAGTAGCTTTTCCCTAACAAAAAATTAATTTCGTCACCAAAATCATCTAGGAATGCCAAAACTACTGGACAGGTCCTAAAATTGTTCGGACAGATTTCTGGTGTGACAACATACGCCTCGTCGCGAACGAGTGACGATAAAAAGCGTCACAAATACTTAATATTCATTCGGACCCATAAACAAACCGTTCGGACGCTTCGCTGCATGAAAAAAATCCAAATTGTCACAACTGATTAACGATGAGAATGGTCACAAATTTTGCAAGACTGTTCGGATGTCATTTTTACAACGTTCGCATGGACATTACCTAACGAATAATGATCGTCAGCACACAGTGAAAAATTAAAAATCGTCGTGGACACTCAATCCTGTCTGGACATAAAAATGAGCGTTCCAATGCCAAAAAAATAAAACCTTCCGAACCCCAAAAACATGTCCATGCAGGTCTGAATGCTTCTTCCACGAATCGTGTGGTTCCATGTTGCAAAACTTAACACACGTGATGTCGAAACAGTTCGGACCTATACAAACTGTTCGGATGATGAAAGTTTTAGAAGATTTTTGAATCGGGTCTATTTAATTACGTTGAATTTGATTGGGCCACGTGTGAATCTAACTAATGAGCCCGTCCGAACACATATGAAGACCGTGAAAACGCTTGCTTATCACATTAAACCGGCTAGACTTTGTCAAAATCACACTTTCACTCTCTTCACTCAAACTTTTCTCATAAATGTTTTCGCTACCTGTTGGAGATTTATTTCGAGATCTCTCAAAAAACTTTGGTTAAAACCTTCTTCGTGAGTTTTCTTTTCAATTTCATGCATTTTAATTTAATACTTTTGAATTTTGTTGTATTCTTTGTGTTCATCAAAGTACGTTGTTTGATTTGTGTTCATCAAAGTACCATTCGAACTCTTGTATATCGATGTTCGGACCTTGTTTAGTAGCGTCCGACGTGCTTCACCACGTCTGGACGCCTTCTAAATGTAAACGTTGCCGTTTGAATTACGTGCAAACAATTTGTGCTTATGTTCGGACGGTTTTTGCTAGGTTGACCATGGATCACTCTGGGAGAAGTATCACCAATGTCGGGGCACAGACAGAGAGACCAACTTGGGTGGACACTTTTTTAGTAGAGCCGAGGGGGAGTATTAGGGCGATAGTGGAGCCGATGCATTCCTTATGCATGGAGCTCTAGTGCTGCTTGACCAGTCTGGAGAGAAAATTTGCTTTAATGGATAGGGCTTTGACGAAGGAGCTGAATATTATGTGGATGGAACTATTCTATGTGAGAGAACAAGTGTCCCATTTATCCTAGTCTGTCCATATCGTTCCAATACAGCTCTAGATACTCAAAAGTTGGGTGGATAATATGGAGGAGCATTAGGCGCATGTTTGTGATGCCCTTATACAAGATTTGGACTAGCTAGCTCTTGATTCGAACTAGTCTACTGTTTATGTTTTATCGCTATTATTTACTTATCCTTAGAAGGATCGTCTCTGGCTTGTACTAGACATTATGATTGTGTTTTTCAGTTCGGTATTTGGATTATGTTTGATATTTTATATTAATTATGTTTTTTCATTAGTTTAAATTTATTACAATTTAAATGGACGATTAGTAAAATCAAATAGATGATTAGTAAGAGTGCTATCTTAACTGAATGGTTAGTATAATTAGATTATAAAGGTTATTGTAATTACAATTAAATAGGTGATTATTTATAACGGATGTTTAATATAAAAGTATGCTTTATATATATATATATATATATATATATATATATTTCAAATAATAAATAAATAAAATTTGAGCTGAATTACATTGTGTTAGTTAAATGATTTAAATAAATTAAATTGTGAGAATTAAATGGAATCCATAATCAATCAAAGAATAAAATTAATGTCAAATAAATCTACGGAGGGTAATATTTAATGCTTTTGAGATACTTCCTGCCTTACACTGATTGTGAGGTGAATCCTCTTTAGGAGGGATGTTTAACAATGTGTATGCTGTTAATTACCATTAATTATGTTAGTTTTATTGAAAAATCATAAAATGTGATGAACATTAAATCTTATGCATATCTTTTTTGTTGCATTTCATATAGTTATTATTGTCGCTCATGGACAGAGTTGGATGAAAAAGAAACGCGGGACAATGAATATGTGTTGGGAGTCAATGAGTTTCTGGGTTTTGCATCTAAGAGTGTGGGTAGTGATGAGAGAATTTGTTGCCCTTGTGTAAAGTGCGTCAATTACAAGAGGTATAACATAGTACGGTACATGATCATTTGGTAATATGGGATGTCTCCGAGTTACATTATTGGTTTGCGCATGGTGAATTAGAGATAGGGCAACATCTACATCCCTCTATTTCTGTTGCAGATAATAAATGTGTGAACCATCATCTGGGCTGCATGAACTATTACACAGGTATTTCCATTAGTACCGAAACACAATCCCATAATGTACGAGAATAAAGAGATCCACTTCCTACTGAAAATACTACAAAGTTTTATGACATGCTTAAAGATGCAGACGATCCTTTGTATGAAGGGTGCATAAAATTTAGTAAATTAACTGCTGTTGTGCAGTTATGCCATTTGAAGTGCATGGGAGGATGGAATAATACCTCTTTTACGTGGTTACTCCAAACACTGGGTGATATGCTTCCTGCGGGTGCGAAATTACCGAAGGACACTTATGAAGCTAAAAAATACATGAAAGGGTTAGGACTTGATATGAAAAGATTCCTGTTTGTCCAAAGGTTGTATGTTGTTTTGGAATGAGAATGAGAAATTAGAAGTTTGTTCAAAGTGTGGAGCATCAAAATGGAAGGGCAATGGGGAGGGAAATATTTTCTCACCAAATGAAGGTGGATCATCCAAGAGGTTTTGCGGTGGTTTCCTTTAAAGCACCGCTTGCAGAGATTATTCATGTCCTCAAAAACTGCTTCTCATATGAAATGGCATCACGATGGACGTGTAAATGATGGGTTGTTAAGGCATCCGGCCGATGGTCAAGCTTGGAAGGCATTTGATGCACAGTATGCTGATTTTGCTTCTGATCCTCGTAATGTTAGGCTTGGTTAGCAGCGGATGGGTTTAATCCTTTTGGGAACATGAGCACTAGTCATAGCACATGGCCAGTGATATTAGTACCATATAACTTGCCTCCTTGGATGTGCATGAAACGTTTAGAAGATGTGTCGAGGTAGATGATGATTGGTACTTGTTTGAATGGAAACACATTCGTTCGAACTAGATTTAGACACATGGCACAAATCAACGGGTCTAAACTCAACACCTGGCAACTCTCGTTTGAACAGTCAGTTGGTTTGAACGAGTGCAGGCGTTGCAGATAATGAAAAGATGTTGCCTGCGATGCCTCACGTAACAATGAACCAGCAAGCAGCACCTGGCAACTCTCGTTCGAACAATGTTTTATTTTTTGAACGAGTTCAGCCGTTGTAGGCAACAAAAAGACGTTGCCTGTGACGCTGCAGGTAACAACGAACCATTAAGCACCACATGGCAAACACGGTTTGAACGAAGACACACAAATATTTAGCAATGAAGTCAGGTCGTCACAAATGTTTTCATTCAACGACGATAGGAAAATGTTGTTGTGAAAACATTTCATCCGACCGAGGTTTTCTGCTCGAACGATAGTTTTAATTTGTGACAACAATAGTTCGTCACTGAAAAATTCTACTCTATAGCAAACTAATTATTTGCAATGGAATTGGTGAAGTCGTCGCTGAATCTCGGTCGAACAAAGTTTATTTGGTCGAACTGTTGTTGATGTACTATTTTATTCATTTCCAGGCTTTTATTCTCGTTCGAACTAGTGTTTTGGTGACGACTTTTTGTTTTCGTTGCTGAAGAATGAAAAATTTTCATTTACATCTTCATTGACGAAAATTGACGAAATTTCTTTCGCCATTGAAAATTTCACGGCTGAAGGTCAGATCTGTTATAGTGGCCCTATTAGTTTTTACTCTCTTTTACTAAATAGCACCACTTCCACAAATTCTTCTTCTAAAATTTAATATCACAACTGTCACTTTATTTTTGATTGCTAATTAACTCAAGTTTTCAAAAAATAAAATTATCGTAAAGTCATTCTTTTAACACACCAATTAATTCGTGGATTGTTCTTTTTACTAAACAACAAAACAATTACACAACACATTTTTTTCTAAACAAAGAAGTTGCTCAGAATATTTCTCTATGTCTTAAGATAGATTAAATTGCTTAGCAATTTTGTTTGTAAAAATGATTTATTGACTAAACTTAAATACAAAAGTTTAATTAGTAATTTTTCATATAAAAACTGAGAAATATAATTTATTTTTTATTTTTTAAACTAAAAAACCTCATGACTCGGCTAAGGCCTCTGAGCTGACCTTGCCAACATGTGGGCGAAGGTCGTGGCAACACAAGTGCGCGCGTCAGGAGCTCAAGTAAACTAACGATCGACAGATGGTAGCAAAGATAAACCAATAATGGATTCGCTTCTTTAGAATCTACCAATCACAGGAGTCAAGTACAGCATAACATGGATAAGGGTTTAGGAGGTGAACTAACTAGAAAAAAAAACGTATGGAACAAAAATTCTTGCGGATTTTCCCAACCACACATGGTATTGATTACGTACGGTACCAACTATGTGTACTGTCGGCCCTTAACATCCCCTATTCCCCTATAAATCCACCATCAGTCCTTCATTCTTTCTTCAGAGATCCAAACGGAGGCGCCTTTGCTATTGTTAAATATTTGTTCTAAACCCGGTGAGAGCGCTTGATCTGCATTATTTGAGGATGGCCGCTTGCAAGGGCTTCCTCTTAGCATTCGTCTTCGCTTTGTCTTGCATCGATGTGAGCATGGCAGCTCGTCATCTTCTGCAATTGACTGCACCCGCTGATGCTGCACCGACCTTGCCAGCAATTCCGGCCATGCCGCCTAAACCAGTATTGCAGACACCTTTGCCTTCTCTACCACAGCCCACATTGCCACCACTGCCCATTGGTCTGCCAACTCTGGCTATTCCGACACTGCCTCCACTTCCAAGCATTCCCACGACGCCGACAATCCCAAAGGTCACCTTGCCCCCAATTCCTGCCATTCCCTCCATCCCCACAGTCCCAGGCACTATTCCTACTATCCCATTCCTTTCCCCACCCCCTCGGCCAACAGTAGCCCTTGATCAGTGAATGATTGCAGTTATATATGCTGCCTAGCTAGGAAGTACCAGTACTAGTATCATGGCATATACGGTGCAGCCCTTATGTCGAAGCTTCTATCAGAAGCTTATTCAATTATTAATGTCCGATCGACTCTGTTGTATGGTTTTCATTTTATGTTCCTATTGATATGGAGAGGCATTATGTAGTTATTCTACACTCGTACGTGCTTGTCTATTGTTCCCTAATTGATACTATCTCTTATCTTCTTTCTTACCTTTTGATTAATTCACATTTTCTTCTTTAAAAAAGTGATAAAAAAACACCACAACCAATCGGTGTGTACTTAATTAGGGCGGTCAAATAATTTCTTGCCAACTATAAAAATGTAAAATTTAAACACCATTGCCTGAATTTTTAAGAGATTTTTTAAAAATTGATTGAACATTTAGAATTAACAAATAAGCATCTAGGCCCCTTTAAAAATCATTCCTTTCTTCTAGTCTCCATTAGTAAGACCATGCATGCATGCCACGTATACAAAAAATAAATAAAGATATATCAATAAAAAAAGCAAAGAAAAAAGTAAAAATATTAAAGAAAAATATTAAAAGTCTAAAACTAGTTTTATTTTAAAATGAAAAAGGCAAAGGGATCTGGCACTACAAGAAATTTAGCTTTGGTGACAAAATTTTGGGTGTCAAACCAAATTTTGTCACCTAAAGTAGCTTTTCCCTAACAAAAAATTAATTTCGTCACACAAAATCATCTAGGAATGCCAAAACTACTGGACAGGTCCTAAAATTGTTCGGACAGATTTCTGGTGTGACAACATACGCCTCGTCGCGAACGAGTGACGATAAAAAGCGTCACAAATACTTAATATTCATTCGGACCCATAAACAAACCGTTCGGACGCTTCGCTGCATGAAAAAAATCCAAATTGTCACAACTGATTAACGATGAGAATGGTCACAAATTTTGCAAGACTGTTCGGATGTCATTTTTACAACGTTCGCATGGACATTACCTAACGAATAATGATCGTCAGCACACAGTGAAAAATTAAAAATCGTCGTGGACACTCAATCCTGTCTGGACATAAAAATGAGCGTTCCAATGCCAAAAAAATAAAACCTTCCGAACCCCAAAAACATGTCCATGCAGGTCTGAATGCTTCTTCCACGAATCGTGTGGTTCCATGTTGCAAAACTTAACACACGTGATGTCGAAACAGTTCGGACCTATACAAACTGTTCGGATGATGAAAGTTTTAGAAGATTTTTGAATCGGGTCTATTTAATTACGTTGAATTTGATTGGGCCACGTGTGAATCTAACTAATGAGCCACGTCCGAACACATATGAAGACCGTGAAAACGCTTGCTTATCACATTAAACCGTCTAGACTTTGTCAAAATCACACTTTCACTCTCTTCACTCAAACTTTTCTCATAAACGTTTTCGCTACCTGTTGGATTTATTTCGAGATCTCTCAAAAAACTTTGGTTAAAACCTTCTTCGTGAGTTTTCTTTTCAATTTCATGCATTTTAATTTAATACTTTTGAATTTTGTTGTATTCTTTGTGTTCATCAAAGTACGTTGTTTGATTTTTGTTCATCAAAGTACCATTCGAACTCTTGTATATCGATGTTCGGACCTTTTTAGTAGCGTGCCGACGTGCTTCACCACGTCTGGACGCCTTCTAAATGTAAACGTTTTTGAATTACGTGCAAATTTTGTGCTTATGTTCGGACGGTTTTTGCTAGGTTGACCATGGATCACTCTGGGAGAAGTATCACCAATGTCGGGGCACAGACAGAGAGACCAACTTGGGTGGACATTTTTTTAGTAGAGCCGAGGAGTATTAGGGCGATAGTGGAGCCGATGCATTCCTTATGCATGGAGCTCTAGTGCTGCTTGACCAGTCTGGAGAGAAAATTTGCTTTAATGGATAGGGCTTTGACGAAGGAGCTGAATATTATGTGGATGGAACTATTCTATGTGAGAGAACAAGTGTCCCATTTATCCTAGTCTGTCCATATCGTTCCAATACAGCTCTAGATACTCAAAAGTTGGGTGGATAATATGGAGGAGCATTTGGCGCATGTTTGTGATGCCCTTATACAAGATTTGGACTAGCTAGCTCTTGATTCGAACTAGTCTACTGTTTATGTTTTATCGCTATTATTTACTTATCCTTAGAAGGATCGTCTCTGGCTTGTACTAGACATTATGATTGTGTTTTTCAGTCAGTATTTGGATTATGTTTGATATTTTATATTAATTATGTTTTTTCATTAGTTTAAATTTATTACAATTTAAATGGACGATTAGTAAAATCAAATAGATGATTAGTAAGAGTGCTATCTTAACTGAATGGTTAGTATAATTAGATTATAAAGGTTATTGTAATTACAATTAAATAGGTGATTATTATAACGGATGTTTAATATAAAAGTATGCTTAATATATATATATATATATTATATATGTATTTAAAATAAATAAATAAAGTTAAAATTTTGAGCTGAATTACATTGTGTTAGTTAAATGATTTAAATAAATTAAATTGTGTGAATTAAATGGAATCCATAATCAATCAAAGAATAAAATTAATGTCAAATAAATCTACTAAGCGTTCGCATGTTGTTACGTGACGGTTGGACGCATCACATTAACTGATTACGTTGAAATGCAAGAAAACACCGTCTGAACGCCTTTATCACAGTAGCATGGATTACATGTGTTTAATAAGGATGAAGGTTGAAAATAATTTCAGGCGTCCGAACGGGGAAGCATCGAGTTCGAATGGGTAAGATGAAATGACGTTGTTGGAATGGATGATAGTACCATTTGGACGTCTGTGTAACTGTTGCATGACTTACATGTATTTACGTTATACGAAAGTTGAAAATAACTGTAACTATCCAAATGCGTAGGATACCGTCCGAACTCTATGTGACGTTTATTCAGCCAAACGTGTGCTTCCACGTTGCACGAAGTCAGGGGAATGGTGTTCGGACAGGACAATACCATCTGAATGCTTTTAATGTTTTGAACCTTTTTAAACGGTTTAAATTTTAATATTTAATGCGGAGGACTCTCATTAGGCCATGTGTGCTGAAAAATGTCCAAACGGGGTTTCACTATCTGGACGGCGTCCACGGATTGTCAAAAACTCCAACAATTCGACATTTTCATTTATACCTTGTGTTTTATCCTCAAAAATCTCTCAACCTTCACTTGTTTTCTTCCAAAATCTTGACTTAATCTCATTCCTTCGAGGCTGCAATCACATCTAGGTATGTTTTGTTCATTTTTAGCAAGATTTTAGCAGTAAAAATTTCATTTTTTTTTATAGTTTTACGTATAGAATTTCAATCCTATTTTTTGTGTAGTACATTGTTTTTTTTTTTTATTATTATTGATTTTTACATACCAATTGATTGTGTTTAGTGTTAGGATTGTTTTAAGTATATTGGTTTAAGATTTGGTGGTATTTTTGGGAGTGTGTGGGAGGTGGAGGGACGCTGCCATGGCTAAATTAACTTGGTCATCATCCTTGATGCGTCCGGACATTGTTTTCAGGCGTTTGGATGCCTGGTAGTATCCCTAAAGGGATACGTTATCGTTTTGAGTGTGTTCGGACATTATATCGAAGCTTTCCGGACATATACATTTAATTTTAATATCTTACTTCGTTGTTTTTCGTTCGGACATTGATCTCACGCTATTCGGACACCTTGTAGTATCCCAAAAGGGATATGTTGTCGTTTTGATTGTATCCGAACGTTATATCAAAGCAGTTCGGACGTGTTTTATATTTAATTTAAAGAGTTTACTTCTTTGTTTTTTGTTTGGAAGGCGAGCTAATGCTGTTCAGACGCTTGGTATATTCCAAAAGGGATACGTTGTTGTTTTGCTTGTGTCTGGATGCTATATCAAGCAGTCTGACGAGCCAAATGCACTTCCAATTGCTCGATCAACAAGGTGACGCTCTCTCGTTCCATGGCCCAGACACGCCGTGTGCTGAATACGGCTCGGGCAGCTTCAGGTAGACGATAAGAGCATCCTATGGGGACTGAGGAGCGAGATCCTGGACAGAACTCAACCCAGGGATTTAGGGCAGAACGACCAAGTTGGGTGGTGGATCTGATGATGTAGTTGACTAAGACTATGCCATCAGTCATGCAGTCCACCCATTAGATGGTGTGTGATATCAGTGCTCGGCTAATAGCTTTAGAGCGTAAGGTCAACCAGCTGGACTCTGAGTGGAAGAAGGAGGTGGTTGTGGTTCAGTCAGACCTGAAGGGCGTGGCATCCGGTGCATAGTTACATGCCCTGACTGAGCGGGTCATTATGAGTGACCAACTTCTGGTGGTACTTCCAAGTGTAGAAGCTGTCAAAGTAATATAAGGGTAAATCCCAAGATCGAATTCACAGGGACAATGGAATTTATGCATACATTAGATATTATATGTAAGCTATTTACAAATGAAGAGAAGAAATATCAAAGTTGGTTTTTGAGGTTTATGGTTCGTAATTGAAAGAGAAATTAAGAGAAACGAAAAACAATGCATTTAAAAAAAATAGATGCAAAATATTCTAAAGGTAAAGTGCAGAAAAATAAAGAAACGTTCTAAGTGACAATGAATCAAACACCTGAGATGCAAGTTTCTCCCATAACTGATTTGATAATGGATTTACCTCTAATTTTCTCTTCTCTCAATCATTTTCTCGTTCCAAGAGATTATGATCGGATAATACAACAATCAGCCCCCAATTTTCAATATAATCTACCATACTCAATAGATTGTATAACAAATGTAAGCAATGAAAGAAAACCATCATAGTCTTGTTACTAGTTCAAGCATCAATTGTGCCTTTACATCTACAACTGATCAAAAACAAGAACAACGAACTTCAATCCTTTCTAAAAGTAAAATGAAATACAATCCAACAAGTTAATCATTAAAGCTCTATGGAAAAGAAGAAATCCAACCTAAAACAGTCACGGGTTACTCCTTGAATCTCAAGCTTAAAATCTAGCCTATCATCTTTGAAATTAAAACTAGAGAGAACGAACTAAATCCAGAAATATTCATTAGAGAAAAAAAACAAAGAAAAGAGAAGAAAAACTTGAGCCAAAGCCAAAGGTCCCAACGAGAACAAAGCTGAAACGAAGAAATAAAAAATGAAAATGAATCCTCCTGTTCAGCCCTCCCTCCAGCGTGCTTTTAAGCAAGAGAAGAAGATTTGCCTCCTTTCAAAAATTCTAGATCTGCCTAATATGTGCCCGAGATTCCCCTCCTTCCAGAATGCCCAATCTCTCATTTTTGCTGCCGTGCTTGGTCCCCTCGTGTAGCTTCTTTCCTAACTGTTTTCTGTTCAAGTTTGCACTGCGCAAATCTTTTCCTCTAGCTTAGCTTAGCAAAACCCAAAGTCTGTAGGTGTATTTTTGACTTCCAAAAATGCCCTACAATAGATTAACACCAGCGTATATCATTTAAAAGGTAAAAGTGAGCATGTGAGAGTCATGTTTCTCTTGTTATAACAACAGCAACGTAAATCATTTTTTTAAGTGTAAAATATCAACTGTTATACATTTAGCTCAAATACTAAAATCCGGTGCTTAGTTAAGTGCTTAATTCATTTTCAGTTAAGCAATTTATTCACTTAAGCCACTTAATTAAGCATATTTGACACTTTGTCAATGATAGAGGAGCCTATGGCTCGTGTTCTTGAGGTTCTATAGCTCACAGATGAGGAGCAGTAGTAGAGCCAACTTATGTTATGTTTTTATATAACAATTGGTTTTGTATTATGTTTTGAGGAAATATATTTGGTTTTATTTGATGTTATTTGGTTTATATTATATTTTGAGGATATTTGATATATTTATATTATTTTAATTATGTTATTTCTATTTATTCATCCTTAGTACAACATGTTAATTAATATTATATTTTTTATTTTGTTACACACCTTCAAACTTCAAAACTACTATCTAACACACTTAATGTTATTTATGTTATTAACACACTTTGGTTATTTAAAACTTGGTAATAAATTGAATGGTATGAGTTAAAAAAAAAAATCAAATTGTCAAAAACCATTTGGACGTGTATATAACCATCCAGACGAATGACTGTAAGGCCAACGGTGTCGTATTACGGTGTTGTCCCCCAAAATTTAGCGTTCAAACGTGATATATTCCGTGTGGACGGTATGAAATTTTAGGCGGCAAGGATTCCCTTGAAAACTTGTACACTTAGGCATCTGCACGCTCTTATTGGCACCCAAACGGTGTTTATGCATTTGAAAGATGGGAAATTGCAGACAATATAGCTCTAACGGGCAAAACACTTAGAAAACAAGAGATTTAAGCAAGAGGAGAAGAGGGAAGAAGCTGATTTTGGGTGTCCAATCTTGTTGAAAAGGGTTGGAAGTAGCAACTCATTTGGGTTTTCACATTGGATTACATTTAAGGTTAGTGGTTTTAAAATTTTATTTGTTTTAGGATGAAAAACGTGGATTTTAGGATATCAAAGCATGTGTTTTCCGAATTTCTAGGTTATAAATGATAGCAATGGAGTTTGGAGTTGATTGTGATGTGTTTATATTGAAGTGTTTGCAATTTGGGTTGAATTTAAAATGATTTACATGTTATTTTTGGGTCTATTCGTCGAAGAACACACAATTCTTCAACAATCACAGTCCGGACGGGTTATGATTCATCCGGACGCTCTTGTTTGGTTTAGAAACTTTACTAAAGGCGTCTGAATGCTCATTTGTATGGTTTGGACGGTTCTCAATCTGTCCGAACGGTTTTTGCTATTATGCTTATTGCATTCATTTAGTAGCCTTAGCCCCATTTAAGAATTACACTAAGTTCGGATAACGAACTCGTTGTAATTCTTGAATTGTCCACGTTATGGACAATTTGAGTTTACAATATCTGTAATGTGTATAATTGTATCTGCTATTGTGACAGATGTGTTTAAAAATTTCAATGCAAATATCCTTTTGTCCTTCAGATACACATTCAGCATTGAGCTTTACACTTGCCTTCAATGGTGGGTGTTTAGGCTCAATGTTGTAGGTGTGTATCTAGGGGACTAAGGGAAAACGCTGCCGAAATTTCTAAAGCATCGGTCATAATAGTCGGGTTATTTATGTGCAGTACGTGATATTGTAAACTTGAATGGAATAAGACCTATTGCCCAATGAAATTGGAGTTGAGTGTGAATGTCATCATTGTTTGCATTATTGTTTGTATTTTCGTCTTTGAAGGAACAATATGGATAAGAGCTGGATTTATGAGGCGATAGACTCAAAAGTGCGAAGTATAGTGATCGGAATTTTATGAGTGTTGCCCGTAGTTATGCAGATAGTTGTGGACTGATAAGATGTCCATGTAAGAGATGTAAGAATGTGTTGTTCCAATGTGTAGATGAGATGGAGGATCATTTATTCATAATTGGGTTTGACCAGAGTTACATTCATTGGGTATTTCTCGGAGAGTTAATTTCAGAAGTTTCGAACCAAGTAGTGACTTAGCCTGAACCAAGAAGTGAGGATTCTGTGGGAGACATAAACGATGATATGAGAGACATGTTAGAAGATTTTGAGCGGGAGCAGGGGTTGATGGGAACACTAGCCAAAATATGTTGGATCCTGAAACAAATAAATCGAGGTTTGGAGATGGGTTTTCTGCGTATACCAAGTTATGGGCAGATGCTGAGCGAGAGATTGTATCCTGGGTGTAAGAAGTACTCGAAGTGTCTTCGTTATTAGGTTACTTCATGTGAAGTCGGAGAATAATTTGACTGTAAAGGCATTTGAAGATGTGTTGGGTTGATAAAAGATGCGCTGCCGGAAGGGGAGACACTTCCTAAATCTTATTATGAGGCAAAAAGTTAAGAAAGAATTTGGGATTTAGCTATGATAACATACATGCGTGCTTAAATGATTGTGTACTATTTTGGAAGGAGCATAGTGAGTTACAAGAGTGTCCAGTATGTGGGCATCAAGGTGGAAGTACAGTCAGAATAGCAAATCAAAGGTTCCTCAAAAAGTGTTGCGGCATTTCCCTTGAAACCGGGGTTGCAACGATTATTTCTTTCAAGGCAAAGGGCAACGAATATGCTGTGGCACCAAGAAAAGAGTATGGTTGAAGATGGGGTGATGAGGCATCTTGCAGACTTTGTGATACGGAAGGACCTTGATAAGAATTATGAATAGTTTGGTCAGGAATCTCGGAACATTCAGTTGGGTTTGACATCTGATGGGTTCAATCCGTTTGGTAACATGAGCTTATCGTATAGTATATAGCCAGTAGTACTAATTTCATTCAATATGCCGCCATGGAAGTGTATGAAGGATTCAAGTTTCATGCTCTCATTGCTTATATCGGGTCCAAGAAGTTCCGGGAATCATGTCGATGTCTACATGCAGCCTTTAATAGATGAGTTGAAGGACTTGTGAAAAAATGGAGTGCAGACGTACGACGGGGCTGTGTCAAGTTCATTCAAGTTACGTCCAGCATTGCTTTGGAAAATAAATGACTTCCCAGCTTATGGTAATCTCTCGGGTTAAAGTACAAAATGATGGTTAGCATGCCCTAATTGCAATAAGAACACAACGTCGTTTTGGTTGAAACATGGGGGCAAACATTATTTTTTGGGACATCGCCGATATTTGCCTGTGATGCATACGTAGAGGTATGATGTCAACATATTTGACGGGAAAAAAGAGTTTAGAGCAGCACCTGAAGAAGTCACTAGAGAGTAGATACATCAACAACTTGAATCGTTACCTTTATGTTCGTTTGGGAAGACTCAGAAGAAGAGAAAACAGGCTGAAAAAGAGTTAAGTTGGACAAAGTGCAGCATATTCTTTGAGTTACCATACTGGTCAGATTTGAAACTTTGACATAATTCGGACAGCATGAACATAGAGAAAAATATTTATGACAATGTGTTGGGAACTTTAATGAACATCAATGGTAAGACGAAAGACAATGCTAGTGCTCGGAGGGACTTGACATTAATGGGCATAAAAAAGGAGTTGTATTTGCAGGTTCGGAGTCAGCATGAGGTGATGCCTCAAGCATCATTTACTTTAACGAAGGATGAACGTAAGAAGTGTTGTGAATGGTTGAAGGGTGTCAAGTTTCCGGATAGATATGCCTCTAACATATCTCGGTGCGTGAATATAAAAGAGGGAAGATAATGGGTATGAAGAGTCACGACTCACACGTCTTGTTGTAGCGACTGTTACCGGCAATGATACACAGGTTGTTAGGAAATAAAGTGTGTACAGCGTTGATTGAGCTATGCTTATTCTTTAGAGAATTGTGCTCAAGAATAATACGTTTAGACATTGTGGACAAGTTAGAGAAAGACATTGGAATAATTCTTTGCAAGTTAGAATATTTATTCCCAACATCATTTTTCACTATTATGGTTCATTTAACTGTTCATTTACCTCAGATGGTGAAACGTGGGGGTCCAGTTCAATTTCAGTGGATGTATCCAATGGAGAGGTATATGGGAAAGATGAAGTGTTTCGTTAAGAACAGGGCACGGTCTGAGGGCTCCATAGTAGGGAATTATGTGTTTAATGAATGTCTAAGTTTTGCTCAATGTATCTTGGTATGGTTGAGACGAGACTTGATAGAAAAGACGGAATTATGCTGACATGGATGATCGAACTACTCCAGGTTGTTGTCTTTCTGTATTCACTCAAAATGTTCACTCGTTGGGAGCTCGCAGGGGTCACGATTTGGATAGAAAGAAATTTAGAAACACGCAGTTGTACGTACTCAACAACTGTTCAAAAATCAGCCAACATATAGAGTAAGCGCATATTACAATCATTGCTCATTTAAACACTTATGGTTTAAGATATTTTAATTTATTATAGATATCTAATTTGTTTATAGCGAGCACTTGGAAGATATGAGGAGGCAATCGCCAATAAATGTTGAGGGGAGGAACGAATAAGGATTTCCATTATGGTTTAGAAATCGGATATTATTTAATTTTGTCTCAATTATATGTTCCATTTTTATTGATTTTTTTTTTTAATTCTCGTCAACACCTGTTTACTATTTTAGATTCAAACTATGCGTAATAAAAATTTGGGCTCGGTGTCGGATGATTTGTATGCATTAGCATCTGGTCCGGATCAACGGGCACTTTGTTATTCTTGCTGTGTAGTGAACAGTTTCATAATACTCAGAATAGTGGCGTGGTTGTTCCAGGGGACCATGCTGGGGAAGACATTGACTTTTATGGCAAAGTCGTGGAGATTTACGCGTTGCATTATTTGCAGGGAAATTTAGTTTATTTACTCTAATGTGACTGGTTTGACTTAAGTACTTAAAACTTAGGTCTTGATGAAAGTGGTACAAAGATGATCTGTTCATGCCAGCATCTCAGTAGAATCAGGTGTTTTATATCAATGACGTGAAGTTAGGTGGTCACTGGAAGATTGTTCAAAAGATTACCTCTAGAAACACGTTTGATGTTCCACCTATTGAGGAGGAAGCTAGTGATGATGGAGAAGGACCGTCAAATCGTGAAGGATACTAGGAGAATGAGTCTATTGAGCTTTTTGTGGACTTTAGCTCCTTTGACATGATTTTGTTGACTAGAAATGATGTCGAGGCGTGTGAGCCCAAATATCAACCCAAGATGAGGGTGAATTGAGTTTATCAAAAACTTAGCCTTCAATAAAAATTCAGATCTAAAAAATACTCATTTTTAATGAATAAAAATGCAGATCTGAATATGTTTAATGCTATAGCTACACATAAGCAATAAATAAAAGCGACAATGTGAAGAGTAGGGAAAAGAGATAACACCGCTATTTTTAGGTGGTTTGGCCAAGACTTGCCTACGTCCACGCCCAAGGCTGTTGCCTTTCTTGGACTTCTCCACTATACTCCAATAGTGTATACAACTTAGTTTCCAGGTGCTAAGTGACTGTTACAAGAGTTTTCCTGAGCTCACTCTTCAACTCGTTCACAAATCTCAAAGCCTATAAGATTTCTTCTAACCCCACGGGTAGGCTCAAGTGTTTCCCACACTCAAAAGGTTTCTCAAAGTTTAATGATAGGAATGAATAAACGAATAGCCTCAAAGCTAGATCAGCAAAAACAAAGCTCAATAAATAGCTACAAGACAAGATTGATGATGATGACAACAATAGCAGAGTAGATCTCTTAAAAAATGTGCAGCCCTTTGTCTTTTGTGCTTTTCTCTCACTTTTTGGAGGCTAGGTCAAGATTGATGATGTAGAGAGGCAAAAGGTGTGCAAAAGATCTTTTTTCTCTCCATAAGGTTCCTTTTATAGGTCTTCAGACTTGGAAAGTCCTGATGGCCTTTTTAGAATGTTGGAGAGGTGCCATAAATGCCACAACGTCTTGATTCGCAAGTTGAGATGTTGGTTTTTAAAAACAAAGTTCCCGCAACACACATACATGCCTATGTGTCGACACCTTCATCGAGTATGGACCGTGCTCTTAGTTACCTGTGGCATGTGTTGACACTTCACCATGTGTCGACACCATCTTCATATGTGTTAACATTGTGCTTCCCATGTGTCAACACTATGCTTCCTATGTGTTGACACCATTGAAATGAAAATCTGTCTTCTTTGTTATGTGTCAACACCATGTCAACCATGTGTCGACACCATCTTGGAAAATGGAGTTTTCAATGCTTTTTGATATCCAATCTTTTACATTTCAACACTAACTCCTACAATGAAAAATATCATAGTTTAGGTGCAAGCCATGGTGTTTAAATAAAATATAGGGCATAATGAATTAAAGAGAGATATAAATACAATTAGTACTCTCGATTGAATAGTGGATTGACAACCACATAATCCTAAAAATATTCCGAAGCTATTTTATCATTTGTTAACATCAAAATCGAGTTAGATACTCGAGGAATAAACTTTGGACTAACAAGGCTTAATGTGCCGGTAAGCGATGAGAGTAGTCCGCAACAACGTGAAATAGAAGAAAGCGACGATTCCTCGGAATCGGTCAGTGAAGATTGTAGTGATTCTGAAGAATATGATTTCGAGGACTAAAGTAACTTTATCATTTCAATTTACTTTGTGTTAGCCTAAGATTGTTCTTACAAACAATCTATTTTGGTTTTAATGATAACAAAGTTTTCATACTTATTCAAGACTATTAGATTTTACATTGAAATTTCTTTTCAAGAAAATTATATTTTTAGAGTATCAAGGTTTCCTTATTTTAAAATCTCTCCAAGCTTACTTGATCATCATTACACTTGCTAATTGATCATCTTTTATATTGTAAGTATTTTTGAGATTTATTGAATTGGGGTAGTTGCTGTTAAAGAACAATTTTTTGTCTAAGTGTTGAAAGTGTCGACACATTGGACCATAAGTGTCGACACATTGAACTACTACCCGAGAGTTGTTTTTCAGAATCATTCTAAATTTCTTCTAAGTGTTGGAAGTGTCGACACATTGAATCGACACATTGAGAGAGTTGTGGTCTTGGACCATAGTGTCGACACATTGAGAGAGTTTGTTTTTCAAGTCATTCGAAATATTTTTTTTGACTAAGTGTTCGAAGTGTCGACACATTGAGCCATAGTGTTGACACATTGAACTAACACTCGAGAGGTTATTTTCAGCCCAAATTTTAATGTGTCAGCACATACCATCAATGTGTCGACACATTGCACGATTTTGCAGAAATTCTGGAGCAACGTCAACTTATCCAAAAAGTATCCAAATGGTCTTAAATGACCTCCAACGGCACTCAAACTTTACAAGAAGACCCTTGGTGCCCTAGGAGCTTTAAATAGAAGAAGATGGAGAGAGAAACGGTGGAAGTGTGCGCTATTAACTCTTGCCCTAATTTCTAGAGAGAGAAAAAGCTTTGAGGAAGAAAGAAGCTCCACCAACCAAGAAAGCTCGTACTCCCACCTGCAAATACTATTGCTTTCTTTGTGAATCTTGTCTCTTTGCACACCTTAGTACTTCATACTTGTTTATTCAGCTTAAAGAGCTTTTACTAAGATTCCCTTTGTACCCATTCTTGAAAAACACGTGAGTGTTTGGGAAAACACTTGTCCTACTTGTTGGGTAGAAGAAATCCTCTAGGTTGTGGGGATTTGTGAGAGTGAGTTAAAGTGTAAGCTCAAAAACACTTTGTAAAGGTTCCTTAGCACCCGAGAAGCTAAGGTGTACTTCCTATTTGAAGATAGTGAAGAAAGCCCAAGGAAGTCAATAGCCTTGGGGGTGGACGTAGGCAAGTGTTGGCCGAACCACCTAAAAGTCACGGTGTCATCTCTCTACCCTTATCTCTATTTATTGTTGATATCTATTTATTGTGCTTCTTTAACTATTCCTTTTATTCTTCATTATAGTCCTTGATTGTTTAGATCTACTCTCTTGCTCTTTAGAAAAAGAAAAAGGGGATCTCTGCAAATTCGATTTTATAAGAAAAAGGTTAAAAGTTTTTATAAAACCCAATTCACTCCCCCTCTTGGGTTGTTTTTGCTCTCTCACTTTGCATTTCTATTTTATATTAATTTTGAGTAGCATGATTCATTGTGTTTTTTTCCTCTAATATTGATTTATTTGATCATAAGATGACGTCATGCCAGAGGGAGAAAAACGTCTTCGATGCAATTCATTGGTTCGAGTTGAGAGTACTCTCGGTACACTAGCAGTGTCCGGTCCTTCGCTTAGAGATAGGCACGAATTACCGTTCTCTACAACAGCCAGTCCAGTAGGCACCCAAAGTAGTTGTGCATGTATCTTTCCTTGCTGATATTGATTAAATATTGTGAATTTTAAATTTCTATGCTTAACTAAAATTTTAAATTTATTATTTTTCATTTGTAGCGACTTTCAGAATCAGACACGTCAGGGTAGTACACGCTGGATTGCATTATTCAAGGCTCATATCGGAGGAAAGTTGACTGTCTATATCCCTGATGGACGTACGAGCGGTGATGATGTGACATCCTTAATGCCCTCAAGTCATATTGGAGTGCTTGTTCGACAGCATGTCCCATTTGAGACCTATAAGTGAAAAGAGGTCCCCTACGAGGTTAAATCATACGTGATGAACCGAGTGTTGGTAAGTATAATTTATTAAATTTTAGGGGTAAAGTCATAGTTAGCCCCATAAGTATGAGCAAAAATCAAATCGGTATTCCTAATTATCAATTCTGCGATTTGAGACCCATAACTTTTAAAAATCATCAATTCTAGCCCCCCATCTAAATTGGGCATTAAATCCGACGGAAAAACATGCAAAATGACCAAAATGCACCTCCAAGGTAAAATTACTAAAAAATTCATTAAAAAATAAAAAATGAATTTTTTTTTAAAAGTAATATTTTTTAAATAAAACTATTTAAACTCTATTTCAATAATATATTTATTTTTAATTTATTTCTTAAATTTTTATTATTTTTATTTCTTTTTTAAAATTTAGTATTGGAGGGGCATTTGGTCATTTTGCATGATTTTCTATTTGATTTAACACCTAATTTAGACCGGGGGACGGGGGGCTAGAATTGATGATTTTCAAAAGTTATGGGTCTTAAATCGCCGAATTGATAATTAGGGGTACCAATTTGATTTTTGCTTATACTTGTGGGGCTAGCTATGATTTTACTCCTAAATTTTAATTGTGAAAATTTTATACGTACTAACTGTTGTATATGTTAAGGATGACTTCCAACTAGACTATGACTGAGCTGAGGATCACATCATTGTGACGTCTATGATGTACACAGCGAACATGACGCACAAAAATAGAATGTTCCAGCATACTCAGTGTTCAATTCCAAAGAAGAGGCGTTAGAGCACCCGTATCCCGAGATGAACAACGAAGAATGAACTTGTGTCTGTGATTTATTCCCGAGCGAGGTATTTCAGGTTAAGAATTTTTATGTCGTCCTGAACGTTTATTTTATTATATTATTAATTGCAATAATAATTGTAAATGTACAATATAGAGGAAGAGTGCAATCAACAAGGAGAATAGAACTAAGCTAAAGATTGTACACACATCAGGAGCAAGGTCCTTCCAACGCGCAAGAGCATTGTTAGTAAGTAATATATTTACATTTTTAGAGATATTACTTAAATAAACGACTTAGGTATTTTAATATGCTCATTCTATATTTCTTTTCGTATACAGAAAAATTCACAAGCTGATGAGATTAGCTTTGCGTTGCTATATAAAAAAACACATACTAATAAGGATGGCATGTGGACATCAGAAGATATACGGAAAATTTTTATAAGTTGTAACGTTAGATTTAATGATGCATTCGTTATCTCTTATGTTTCATATGTGCTAACTTTATCTTCTTTTCTAATTTTCTAGGAAAAAATGGAGGCGTTACAGTTGCAGCATGAGTCAAAGGGAAAGTCATACACCGAAGTGAAGATTTTTTCGCTGAGGTATTGGGGACAAAATTGGGTTATGTGCGAGGTTTAAGCTATTCAGTATGGTCTGTTGGATCATCCTCGTCAGCATCGTCTATTAATTTGTCTTGGAGATTGGAGGTGGCCAGATTGGAGATAGAGGAGAAGAGGGCTAGACAGATGGAATATGAAGCGCTTCTGATCAAGCAATCAGAAATGGAGCAGGCGATGCGAGAGCATCAGCAGATGATGAAGGAGAAACAACAGAAGAAAGATGAAGAGCTGATGCAGATGATAGAGGAGCAACAACGAAAAAAAGACGAAGAATATCAGAAGATGATGCAGGAGCAGCAACAGAACCAAGTAGAATAGCAAAAACGAAGAATGCAACTAATCGAACAACAGATGCATGAGCAGACGGTCTTTTAATTACAATTCGTTCGATCGGTCTAAAACACGTTCGAACGGGTTAAATAGAATAAGCGTCCGCACTGTCGATGCAAGTGTTCGAACAGTTTATGAATGTGACAAAAAATTATTTTGTCATAAATGAAGCAACGATGCGGACGTCTTTATGTTAGCGTTCGGACGGTTTTATACTACAGTTCAGATGTTGTGATATAACTGTGTGCACGTATTGTCTATGACAAAATGCATTTCGTCACATTAGTCCAAACGTTCGCATTCCTCATGCGAACCATGCGCATGTTTGGAGAGTACATTCGCACCTCTCATGCGAGCAGATGGAGTGTATTGGGCATGACGATTTTCAATTTCGTCAATATGGCATAAAACCGTTCGAACAGTATTGTAACCCGTCCGAATGGTTTTGAGTAATAGAACACAAAAAACGTCACCTAAAGCCTTTGTTGACAGGCTTTAGGTGACAAACCAAGTAACAACTCGGTTTTGTCACCCAAAATCGATGCTGACAAAATGGGCACTTTGGGTGACAAATTTTTTTGACACCCAAAGTGATTCTTCGTGTAGTAGGGGGAGGATCCTCCACAAGGCTGCTTGATTGTGGGCAGAGGGGGAGGTCCTCCCTCCCCCATCCAACAGGTCCGCACGCATGGGAGTTTGTAGGATAGGGAAGGAAGAGGCACCCCTCTGCCAGGGACCTGCGTCCTGCATCATGCAACCCAAACATGGGTTCTTGCCACATCCCTCTGTCCAAATTGTTACTTTTTTAAAAAAATTATGTGTTTAACCATTTTTTACATGCGGCATGTACTGGACGTGCTAAGTTGGCTGTGAATAATGCGTCCAAGTGTTGCTTAGCATCCTACTTAAAATTCTGAAGTTTTTATTGAATTTTTTAAAAAGTAAAGTTTTCTCAAATTGTTATTGAATTTGTTAAAAAAGTAAAAAAAAAAAAGAAATTAATAAATTTTGCTTTTTAGTCACTAAGTTTTGCACCGACTTCATTTTTAGTTTTGCAATTTTAACACTGAAAAATTTAGCCCTTAAATTTATCAACTTCTCAAAAAATATTCCTTCCATTACTCTACCGTCAGATATTAACGGAATCTCTTTACTTGTCAGCATCAAACTCTAGCTCATATGCATTTTGCCATATCAGCGCAGCCATTTGGTCTTTGCTTAAACGACAGTGATATTCAACCCACTTAATGAAACAGTGCGTTCCACTCTCAACAATTTTCCTCTTCAGCTTAAGTGAGGCATGGGGACTTCACCGCAACGCACTACAAGAGATTTGGTCACTTGCGGCGAACCCACAAGCGGCCACAGAATTTCTGTCCCCAAAAGCTGCATACCAGCGACTTGTTTGCCTATTTGTCGCCCAAAAAAATAAACTAACGACAAGTGCCCAGAACGTCGTCAATTATCGTTGCTATTTCCCTTTATTCCTCTCAGCCCCCTTTCGAATGCTAAACAACGACGATTGCGGACAGATATTTCTACACGCTAGGTTGCCACAAATCATCTCCCAATACCAACAATTAAAAACCCGTCGCTGTTCCTAACTATTTGTCACCCAAAAAATAAACTAACGACAAGTGCCCAGAACGTCGTCAAATATCGTTGCTATTTCCCTTTATTCCTCTCAGCCCTCCTTTCGAATGCTAAAGAACGACGATTTCCTACAGATATTGCTACACGCTAAGTTGCCGCAAATCACCTCCCAATACCAACAATTAAAAACCCGTCGTTGTTCCTAACTATTTCGGCGAACGATGCTACCCGTAGAAGGCATTGAAGCCGATTTTTCTTCGATTGGGCACCCAAATACTGAAGCCGATTTTTCGACTCCCGAATTTCCAGCACTATTGGGTGAGATTAACCTATTTGGAATCTCATCTTCCTCTGTTTTGTAATCAGCATATACTTACGTTTTTGGGCCAAAATCTGGGTATTAGTTTTCAGCTGAATCCATTCTTCCCTAACTAGGTAACTCCATCTTCTTTTTCTCAGAATGATAACAAGCATTGTAGTGGGTTTCTCTTGTTGCTTCCATTCACAGTATTTGCGATTTGTCCCCAACTAATTTTACCTTGCACGCAAACCTTGGGTTGAGAGGAACTTGGAGAAGCAGAAATTCGATCGGAAGCCGACGGTGCTGTTATTGTAAACACTGCATTACTCGGATTTGGAGAAGACGAAGGCGGCTATTGTGGAGGTTTTGGTGGGGTTGAGTTGCATATATGCGTAACAGAATCGATGGTTCCCTGGTTCCTGTGCTGGTTAGTTGATTATTGATTTTTTTTTTGACAAAACATAGGAATAAATGCTATTCTGGACTTGTTTTGGCCTCTTCATCTCATATACCCAATATATTGAAGTTGAGTGGAGTTTTTCGAGGTTGGGGCACCTAAATAACATGCCGAAAGGAAATTCTGCTTCCCCCTCCTCCTCTTCAGGCATCTGTTTTCCTTAGCAATCAGATAGACTGCTAGAGTTCTATGGATGAATTGCTTCTCTGTTATCCTTGGCGATCACAGTGACTGCTAAACTATTGGTTATTTCTTTGGTTTATTTGTTTATTTGCTTCTTAGCTTTAATTCAGTATGGGTACAATATAATGCAAGAGTTATCTTAGATTCTGATCGTCAATGTGTGAATAATTCTGTTTAGAAGAGTGTTGCATTATCTTATTAAAAGTCCTATTACAATATCTTTTGTGGGAGTGCCCTCCCTGTTAATTTTAACTTTGTTTGGTTACTAAGAAAGGAACGCTTAGATGTAAATTTAGGATTTCGAACCTTTTGGGGGATTTGTTGTGGGAAATTTTACATTTTCTAAGGGGTTCCTCATATGTCTATGAGGTTCAGTTGATAGAGATTCACTTTGGGAAAATTCAAACAGTATAAGATGCTTCATATAGAAGCCATTTGCTTTCTTTTCCCTGGTCTTCTTCATGTACAAAATGATTGTGAGAAAATTCACATTTTCTAAGGGGTTCCCCATATGTCTATGAAGTTGAGTTCAGAGAGATTCACTTTGGGCAAATTCAAACAGTATAGGATTTTTCATATAGAAGCCATTTAGTTTCTTTTCCCTGGTCTTCTTCATGTCTAAACTGAGAGTTTTGTCATCTGAGGTCTAAGTGAATTGCCGAAGTGTAATGCAGCAATATTTATTATACTTACTTCAATGTTGAGCAGGTTTTGTGAGAGCTGCTTGAATGATGTCAAGGCCCATGCTGCTTGTTTTTCTGCTGCTTATATTCATCACCACTTCTCAGTTTGAGTGGAAGCAATAACTCATGATTGACCTCGACTCAGCTCTATACATCTCACAGAAGCAGTTCCAAATTTCAAAGAGGGAAGAAGTACTAAAAGAGAAGGTAAAGAGCGTTTCTCATCTCCTGTCATGCATGTCTCATCTTAAAAGAGAAGGTTAGGGAGTGAAGATGTTTGTTATGTGAATTATTTCTTTGCCTTAAAGATGGATCAGTAATTAGTTGAGATGCTTGCAAATAAACATATAATAAAAGCTCTCCAAGAGGTAATAATATTGAGTGCCAGACAAGTGGATAAGAATGCTCCAACTAGCATAGTAACGAATGAGAGACATGTACCGAGCTGGATTCCGTTTCAGTTATAGGAATCCAGCTTTTAACATATCCTAATAAACGGTTCACATTCAGCCACTGCATTAATGAGTTACATTGACGATCGAGATCGAGTTAATTAGTTAGCACATTAAGGGTTTATCTGTTTTATTTATTTCTGTTATTTTATTTTATTTTATAAGTACTCAATCTAGGCTGTTAATAGAAGTCAATGCAGTGGTTAAACGTGGACCATTTAAAACTGAATATGAACCCTTACCAGTGGCGAAATTAGCACCTCACAAAAATTGATTCCTTCAAATTGGCATCATTCTCCTTGCTCTATAGTACGGGGTGTAGTCTTCAACCTAGATTATGCATCTGTACCGTGACTCTAAGGTAGAGATTTTTTCGTTTCTCCTATAATTGGGAATTTTAAATTTATGTAGGTGATACAATAGTACAATTTACTCATTCCCTGGCACTAGAACATACTTTGGTTCCCAAGCAAATTTAGGGCATTAGAACTGTTGGTGCCTACCTAGGATTTTCTTTATTGATTAATAGTACCTTATAAAGTTCTATGGCAATGTTGGCCACAAGATTTCTCCTATTTCATGACTAATGAAGAGAAAAAAAAAAAAAAAAAAGGGATCACAAGCCTACAGTACTAACTAAAACTCGTAGTTGGTTGTTAATTTATAATAAATGATTTCTACATTCGATGATTGGTGTGTTGTTTGATATTCTTGGAACTACATAGTTCTGTTTTGAATTTAGTCACTTAAAGTTGCAACATCCTCACCTCGTAATTTAGTTGAGTTTATGAAAATTTCTTTTAAAATGTACTTCCTCCGTCCCAAATAGATGTGAGCTTGTGAGAAATGCATTTGAGTGCAGTGACTTAATATAATAATCTTTGTGGTTCTGCTATTCATATTGAATTGTGCAAATTGTTACTCGATTTCATGCAATTACAAAGCCTAGCAAATTTGCATAATATCCTAATATTCTTTAATCTCTTTCTTTTGTGCTTTGTTAAAATGGATCGTAGTTGGATGCATATCACTGATAGATTCAAAGATCCTGAATATGGCACAGGTGTTGGAAAATTCATGAGTATGTCACGCCAACATGTAGACGATCTCAATAGGGTCAGATGCCCATGTCAAAAATGTAGAAATCGTTATTACAAGCCTTTGAATGTTGTGGAAGACCACTTATGGCTGAACGGATTTAGTCGAGATTACACAAAGTGGGTATTCCATGGGGAGTCTGACAATTTAGATACAACAGTTGTCCAAGAAAGCTCTGATGACGACGTAGTGAGTGATTACGAAGGTGACGAGATGGAAGAACTTTTAGAAGATGTTTATATGGGTACTTTCAGACATGCGGGGGTGGAAGAAACTTCTACCCCTAATGGTGCTGCATGGGGTGAGTGTGACCCTAAAAAGGTCCGAAAACTATGGGAGGATGCTCAAATTCCTCTTTATCCGAGTTGCGAGACTTTTTCAAAGTTGTCATTCGTTGTGAAATTGCTTCACTTGAAGACCATTAATAACTGGAGTTCAAAATCATTTGACATGTTACTTTTGCTGTTGAGGGATGCCTTCAAATCGGTTGGGGTAAGGTTGCCCAAAACATTTTATGAGGCAAAGCAACTCAGGCGTGGCCTAGGATTCAGCTATGTCAAGGTTGATGCATGCAAGAACGATTGTGTGCTTTTCTGGAAAGAGCATGCAAGTCTCCACCAATGCCCAGTTTGCGGTGAGTCCAGGTGGTCGTCTAATTGTAGGAGGCGGAAGAAAATTCCTAACAAGGTCTTACGGTATTTTCCATTGAAGCCGAGACTACAAAGATTATTCATGACAAAAATGACAGCGCGGGACATGAGGTGGCACAATGAAAAAAGGGTGGACGATGAGAGTAATCTAAGACACCCCGCTGACGGTCAAGTATGGAAAGAGTTTGACGAACAACATGCTTGGTTTGCAAAGGATGTTCGCAATGTGAGGTTGGGTCTAGCAAGTGATGGGTTTAATCCATTCGGAACTATGAGCGTGTCGTATAGCATGTGGCTAGTGTTACTTGTGCCATACAATCTGCCTCCATGGAAGTGCATGAAGGAGCCATACACCATGATGGCCTTACTAATTCCAGGTCCCAAAGCTCCTGGAAACAATATCGATGTCTATTTGAGGCCTTTGATTGATGAGTTGAAAGAGCTATGGGATAGTGGCGTGGATACGTACGATGCTCATATGTCCCAGATCTTCCGATTACATGCTGCACTACTCTGGACCATCAATGACTTCCCAGCCTATGGAAACCTCTCAGGATGGAGCACTAAAGGGAAGTTGGCATGTCCAGTGTGTAACGAGGAAACTGTGTCAATGAGACTGAAGTATGGTAAGAAACAATGTTACATGGGCCATCGTCGTTTCTTACCAATGGGTCATGCTTGGCGAAGAAAGAGGGCTTTGTTTGATGGAAGTGTAGAGCATCGACTGCAACCTAGAGAGTTATCTGGGGTAGATGTGATGGAGCAATTACAGAAGTTGAAAACAAGGCCACCTGGGAAGAGCCCTCTATTAAAAAAAATTCCACGTGAGTCGTACGAGCTAAATTGGACCAAGTATAGTATATTCTTTGAGTTACCATATTGGTCAACTATAAGGCTTAGACACAATCTTGACGTCATGCATATCGAAAAGAACATTTGCGACAATATCTTGGGAACTCTATTGAATCTAGAGGGTAAAACGAAAGACACTGTAAAGACGCGAAAGGATTTGGAGCACCTTGGACTAAGACCAGAACTACACATTCAGGAGCTCAGTGGACGTGCGCAGGGTCTAATGCCGCCTGCATGTTACACATTATCAAAGGTCGAAAGGCAATCATTTTGTCAATGGGTAAAAGCAGTGAAGTTTACTGATGGATATGCCTCGAACATTGCCCGTTGTGTCAATGTTGCTGAATGCAAGTTATCAGGGATGAAGAGCCACGATAGTCATGTATTCTTGCATCACTTGCTTCCTTCAGGAATCCGCGGTTACCTTCGACAAGATATCCGACAAGCCTTGATCGAGCTCAGTTCCTTTTTTAGGGATCTATGCGCACGCACACTTGGCATAGATGTCTTACTTCGATTACAACGTGACATTGCTCAAATATTATGTAAATTAGAAATGATACTCCCTCCCTCTTTCTTTGATATTATGGTTCATTTGGCAATTCATCTTCCCACTGAGGCGCTCCTTGCTGGTCCAGTGCAATATCGCTGGATGTATCCAATTGAAAGATCTCTCGGCAAGTTGAAGCGATTTGTACGGAATATGGCTTGCCCTGAAGGGTCAATTGCAGAGGCTTATGTTGATAATGAGTGCTTGACCTTTTGCTCCATGTATATACGCAATATGGAGACAAAATTTGATCCGAATCGTGATAGAAACGCGGATAGGGGTCAAAATAATATGGATAATCAATTTTCTGTTTTCTCCCCATATGTTCGTCCATTGGGGTCCTCGAACACTCGTCTCATGGATAAGTGCCTTTTTGCTAAGGCACAGTGGTATGTCCTAAATAATTGCACCGAAATTGGACCTTACCTAGAGTGAGTTTATTAGTGGTTCTTACCGATCTTTGTACACTTTGATAATATACTGGATTATTTTAGATTTATTTACACTATTATTGGTATGTCATTGTAGGGAGCACTACGAGATCGTGCGAACAAAGTGGCCAAACGACTTTGCCAAAAAACACGAGGAAGAGTTTCCCTTGTGGTTCAAGAAACAGGTAATGTTTTCCCTTAAGTGCCTTAATATTGCTATTTCTCCTGCAAAATTGCTTTTATCTGTACTTAGTATTGTTGTCTTCCATCGTTTATCTCAATTAAGGTATTTTGTGGTTAATACACGTTTCTAGTATCATTGAGTTCACTGTGCTCTACAGATAAAAGAGAAGCACGCTAGGAGTGAGGTTTGTGTTCCTCCTGCTTTGTATGCACTTGCTTGTGGCGCTGAACCTCGTGTTGGATCATTCTCGGGGTGTATTATGAATGGAATGAGGTTTCATACTGCTAGTATGGAACAATTTCGTCAAACACAAAATAGTGGAGTGGTGGTCGATGGATGGCATGACGAGTCCCGTATTGATTTTTATGGAGTGCTTGTCGACATTTTGGAGCTGCGCTACCTAGATGGTCATAAGGTATATCTCTTTTGTTGTGATTGGTGGGACCTCTCTGACAAAAAGAGAGGGATACGAGTCGACGAGCATTTCACAAGCGTAAACATTTCTCGCCGGTGGTATCAAGAGGATCCTTTCATCTTGGCAAGTCAGGCAAGACAAGTGATTTACATTGAAGATACTAAATTACGTGGTGATTGGCGGATAGTTCTAAAAATCCCTCCGCGAAACATGTACGATGCCCCACGAGCTTCTGTGGATGAAGACGAGAATATAGAGGTTGCCCATGATGCATTGCAAGAGGAGGTGGCCACGAGGTTTAATTGCACAGTCTTGATGGTGGATGGTCTTTCTGGTCCATTGCGAAGAAATGATGTGGACCCAGAAACCGTTGAAGTTCCTCTACCTGCTACTATTGAAACAATCAATGATGAGGACGATGACATCTATGGAGATTATGAGAGTGACGGTTGTATATCTAATATGGTTGAGAATGGGTCCAATGAAGAGGACTTTGAATCGAATGAGGACTGTGATGACAGTTGTCAGCTGATTTTTTATCCCCACCAATTGATATTTCGAAATTGGTGAGTGTTCTCTGTTTTTTGGATGTGTGTTGTCTTTGTTCAGTATTACTTGAAACAATTATTTGGATGTTTAAACTCTATGGGTTGCGATTGTGTTTGTTTGAATGTAGGGTTGGTGCTGATGGTGATAATGTGCTGGGTCCAGGACTAAAGATTTCCTTCTTTTTATTTGCTGAGTATCTCCTAAAAATGTGAAGAGTACAAGATGTAGGAGCTAGCTCTCATTTTGCCAGAGTTGACATTTTTTTTGAACTTTGCAACTATAGTATCCAGTAACATGATGCTCTGTATGTTGGATTCACTAAGTTGGTATTTTTGAATTCTAATATTTAGATTATGGTTAGTATTATACCTTGGCAATATTTGGCTTCTGGTTAGTAAAACGATTGGAATTATTTACCTCATGGTCAATGAATTGCCACAAAATTTTTCAATTAACATTTTGGATGCATTTGGAATATTTGCAATATTTGGCATCGGGTTAATATAACAATTTGGCAATATTTTAAATATTTGGCTGAATATTTTGAAGATTTGAGATCGTTTTAGATGATCAATTATGCGTAGGTTTGCTCAAAATCAAGTTTCTTATATACAAGAATGAATGGCTGAATACATTTCAAACTACATAATCGAATAAAACAAATCTCCAACTACTCGTAAACAGATTATATTACTGCAAAATTCTGTCATCTTGTACACAATGTCTAAAGATTGGGACTACAGAACATAGGAAATCAAGTCTCCAGACACAATGGCAAACTCCCAGTGCAAATTAAAATTCCAACACCAATTGCTTCTATACATATGGTAATATTACATCAAAAATTCTGTCAACTACTTTGAGATAGATATATGGGGCAGCAAATTCTCTTCTGGTTTCTTATAAGCTCGACATCCTCACTCATCTCCCAAGGCAAATGTAAGGGCCTTAAAGCGTGCAGGGCGCACTTTTCGCTGAACTAAAGGCTACAATGCTCACTGCATCCTTGATGGATATTAAGCCAATTGCTTTGAGGGAGGCAGAGCATCATCTAAATTGGCTCCCACCGGTTGAGCTAGATTCTATCTTCAGTCATGGTTCCGCTCGATAACTTAATGGGAATATTGACCTGCAAACGAGCAAATTCAGCAAACAAACAACCAGTTTAAAGATGATGGACTAGGACAACACCAAAGAATAAAGTATAAATGCAAGTTCCTAGGTAAGTGAATACTAAGAGGTTGAATTTGTACCACAATTCCTACAGTAAGAACACTGTTACTACTGAGTACAAGATAAATCCCCAAGACTCGTGACCTGAAAACCAACAAAATCATTTAAAATGAGAAGAGAAAGGAAAGTTGTGTGCATTTGCACGCTCCCGCGCAGGCGAGCTAGTTGCCCGCTGTCTCCTTCTGGGACAGGTTCCCCCGCAGGGAGCTAGCGAATGCGCGGCGGGCAACTCGCTCGCCCGCGTGGGAAGCGAGCGAATGCCCTGCGGGCAACTCGCATAACTCGAAGCGAGCGAATGCCCTGCGGGCAACTCGCTCTCCCGCGCGGGAAGCGAACCCGGCGGGCAACTCGCTCGCCCGCGCGGGAGCTCGTGCGGGGAGCGAGCGAATGCCCGCTGTCTCCTTCTTGTGTATCACATTAAATAATTTTAATTAGAAAATTAGTTTATTAAATTAAGCCTTTCGAAATAAAAGTTATGTTATCACGCTAAGCTTTTAGATAATTGCGTTTATGTAAGAAACAGTAGAAAATTATATAGTTGGTAGTAAGCACATACGTGTAGTTGATGGCTAACAAATCTCTTCAAAAAAAATTAAAAACACCATGTTATTTGAATAAAATGATATAAACGAAAAGTAAAAAAGTAGGCAGTTAATGACTTGCAAAACAAATTGGATTTCATAATCCATATTTGTTTATATATATAACTAGTGAAACCTCCACATAAATTAAGAGTTTAGATAGTTTAAATTATTATATTTTAGTCATCATAATAAAATTGAATAATTTCAAAACAGCGCTTAACAAGCTTCACTAATTTCAAAACACAACAATACACTTGTAACTATAGTATAGGAAAGATAAAGCTAAATTTTTTAGAGCTTGCCTATTTTAGGGGACTTAGGCAGTCACCTACTATGCTCAGAACTAGTACTATCTTAATAAGTGGATAATTTCGTTAATCCATATCGATCCAAAATGTCACCTATAACATTTTGGTCCACTAGAGTATCTGAGGCATAGTTTGAACCACCTTGACTTTACCTATTTGTTAGAATGAATGAGTTATTGGCTTAGAAAAAAAGCTGTTGCGTTTAGCACAATATATATCAATGGACTAGTGATTATATTGAAGACTAAAGACAAGTGGGAACATTGACATCATAACTCATTAATGTCTTCAACAACTCAATGTGGTGTAAAATATGAGTGGCCCATGTCATTTTAAGTCAATGCATATTTGAAGCTAGTTCATTAAATAATATCAAATGGTGTATTTTTTTTTATTTTTTGGATGTTCTCTTCGGTTTTCATATGATATTTCTAGTAAACATGAAGATGATGTAGTACAAACAAAGCAAACAAAGGTGGAATCCACTATGACTAGGAGCTGCATTGATTCGTATATGCAATAATTTAAAAATATACTATGACCAAATTAAAGAATAAGCATTGGTCAATGTTGCAGAAACTGAGGAAAGTTAGTTGTAGGTATAATGCAATTTTCATTTTCTATTGTTATTGCATTAAATAAATGTTGACTTATACACGTAGCACAAAAATATAACTTATACTATTTCATAAATTATACTATTTAACCCACATTTTGTGGGAGGTATGGAAAAGTCAACACGTAACACAATTTATAAGTTATAATGAAAATTGACATTGCACTATGGAAGTCATTTGTGAGGGAAGAGCAGCTTATACCAACTTTATAAATGGAGGGAAAAAGACGCGTGCGCGCACGAAAATTTCATTCTGTAACCGCGGTCTTTTTTCCCTCCATTTAACCCTATAAAAGAGTTATCTTTTGCAACTCTGGTATCTTGAAGGTGAAATCGTCATTTACTTATTGAATCATGACAATAGGTGTGTCAAGAGGAAGGAGACGACCGATTGGTGGAAAGAAACACAAAAATCATGGGCGTGGCCAGACATCCCAACCCTCAACCATGCCTGAGCTTATTCTGCGAGACTTTTCTGACGATGACTCCACTCAACCACCAGACGACATGCTGGAGGAGCTTCGGGAAACAGGCGAGTGATAATATTTATGGTAGATGTGTGTTTTGTTGATCAATATTTTAGTTTGTTTGTATTGAAATCGTTCCTTTAACCACCCTATGCTACTGACGTTAAAATCCACTCTTATCCGTGGTTGGACAGCAATGGCTCCGAGGAAGAAGGGCCGTGGAAAGGCAACAGGAGCCAAGTTCGAGAAGCTTCGAAAGAAAGGACGGATTGCTGTGCAGGTCCCTGCGGGCGCAAGAGGGCCAATTGGTGAGAATGAACGACTCTTTAAGGAAAGGGTAACGTATCTAGTTCGACATTTCATCGATGTCCATTATAAGAGCTGGAGCGAAGTCCCAAAACAGGACAAAGAGGAGATATACGCAAGGATATTGGTAAGATTTTGGTGTAAACTTGGCAGTTGTTCTCAGTAAAACAGAGTACATATGAGAGGACAATTAGCTTAGTTTGTTCTCACCTTCATGTGAAACAGGGAGATTTTGAGCTTGACTGGCATCGCCATGAAGACCAGGCTTGCATTAAGGCACGAATGGCGTACAGCTTCAGGTCAATTAAATATCACCTCCACAAGTTGTACAAGTCTTATGCCACTAAAGAAAAGGCAATGGCTCATCCACCTGAGGAAGTTGCAATGCCTATTTGGGAGAAGTGTTGTGATCTATGGGAAACAGAGGCCTATAAGGTATTCATATTTTTATTTTGGAATGATCCATTTATGCTATCAAGATTATGATAGAACTGTTGGTGCTAACTGGCAATACGACAATTGTTGTGTAGAGGATTAGCCAGAGAAATACTATCAATAGGAAAAAAATGCTAGTGAACCACACATCTGGATCCAAGTCCCTGCTTTGTTCACGTATGGAAAAGGTAATTTAATAGATTCTCCGACTCTGTCCACATCCATGTTGGTTTCCACGTTTTAGCTACCCTTCTAAAATATTCATTGTGCAGATTGAAGAGATAAAAACGTGATAGAGTTCTACAAACGCACTCGAACAAGGGCAAACTCATCTTGGTGGGTCACACCAGCCTGTGAAGAACTATATGTAAGCCTAGCTAGACTGCTTATATGTGTTGGCTTAAATAAACTGAATTTTGTTGAATTTATGTTCCATTGATTCTAGTGTATTGATTAATTTTTGTGCTTTTGCCTAAATTTTAGCAGATAATTTGTTGTTGGTTGCTTCACGCTGGTATCATATCAGCAAATTCCTATTTTTGATTGCCTTCACTTGTACATTTACTACGATACTTTATTGTATTTTTTGGCTTATGGAGCTTGTGACTAAGATATATATTCTGCTATCTGGTCCCAAAGTAATTTTTGGTGTTGGTTTGCTTTCACTTGTTCATTGTGCAGGAGAGAATGAAGACATTGTACGCTGATCGTGATCCTACACAAACCTCACGAGAAATTGCAGAGGAAGTCTTTCGCGAGGTAATGGGGTCAAAATGTGGATACATGAGAGGATTAGGCAACTCTGTCATTCCTATCCCCTCTCCATCATCTCGTTCCTATCTTGTAACCCAACTTACTCAAGAAGTTGAGAGATACAAATCAGAGCTGAAAATTTCTGAGGAGAAATATGATACCTTGCAAAATAACGTGACTACATTGATGTTTCAACTAGCCTCATACCATGAGAAGATAGATTTACTGTGGTCAGAGAGGAACTCCCAAGAAAATAGTCAGGATGAAACTCTCCCATAGAGGAGGGTTCCATGTCACTTGTGAATGCTAGGTGAGTTTGGCATTTAAGATACAATATTTTGGACTAAGTAATGATTTTATATGCCGAGTGTTTTTTTAGAATACGTTGGGTAAATTTTTTGATGCTCTCAACATTTTGGACACAATTTTCTTATGACTCTTAACATTTGTTGTTGTCTATTGATGTGAATGAATATGTGCAGGCATCTGTTGGTTTTTTGAGACATCCTAGGTGAGTGTTTTTTGCTTGTTGGAAGAGCAGAAGCTTACTAGTTTTTTGAGACATAGGTGGGTGTTTTGAGCTCCTTGAAGGGGATGGAGTGTGAGCTGTGGTTCCTTTTGTTCCAGAATTGTGATTGGCTGACTTTTTGTTGGGTGATGGATGAACACAAAATCAGGAATGCAGCTGGTAGGTGAAACTTTGAACACAAAGTCTTAATCTCGCACTAAGGGATGAGTGAAGTAAATTATCAAACTATTGTCACCATTTTTGTACATCGTTATATTGATGTAAATATCTGCTTATGAAAATTATGTATAGGAACCACAGCTTTTGTTCAAATCAGATCAAACTTGTAGCATGAGCATATTTTTTTGTTGCTCACCATGGATGTAAAGAAAGTGTGTATATGCTAATAGATTAACACAAATCTTTTCTCAGTCCATCTCTCATTACCATTTGTTTAAATTTATTGTTTGATAACAGGACACTTGGAATGAGTTCTCACATGAAAACAGGACACTTACAGAAAATGGAAAAAAAAAAAACGAAAAAAAACATGCAAAATAAAGAAAACACAACTTGACTAGCGACAAAGTAGCATTTCCCAAAAAGTTGATGTGGCTATATCTGGGCACCAACGACTAAAGATATTTTCATGTGGCCAAAGCTAAAAAACAGAGTAAAGTGCAGCAATCATAAATGGCCATTATACAAAAGCTTTGTCGCTGTAACACAAATCAAATAGGTGTTGTGGCAACGAAAATTTCGCCGACTCGCCGAAATCAAAATTATATCTGCAACACCACCTAAAGCTTCGTTGCAGAAACCATTCTTCGATGGAAAGAAAACTGCAGCCACATACAAAAACTTGCCGCAAATAGAGATCGTATAGGCATTGCTGAAACCTTTTACTGGCAACAGAAATTTCGCTGCAATCAAAACAATATCTACGACACCTAAAGCTTGGTTGCTGAAATCGTTCATCGACAACAAGAAAATCGCAGTCACAAATGGCTTACAGCAACATAAATCTGCAACACTGCCTAAAGCTTGGTTGCTGAAACTGTTCATCGACGGCAAGAAAACCGCAGCCACAAACATCTTGCAACAACATAAAACCATGTCACTGAAGTGCAGCACCTATAATCGTGGCCATTACTAACGATTTGGGCTCAGAAATGCGACGAATTAAATTGGTTGCTCTTAACTTCCTGCAACAGAAATAGAACAAGGGAGAGAGTTAAAAACGGCATAATAGAGTGCACTCTCGCGACTCTAGTATCTGTGGTTATTACTGAGTAAAAGGCGATGGAAGAAAAATACGTTGCTGGATACAAATAGTGACGACGTAAAAGCGACAGAGCTTCGACAGTTTTAGAATTGTCACCTGTGAGTTACAGCGGCAGAAATTTGAGTTTTAGCTACATTCACGTACCGCCGTTACACATCGATTTTCTTGTAGTGACGAGCGTCAGAAAATCCATTCACCGATTCTGCAGTTAAGAAATTTGAGTTTTTGCGGATAAAATTTTAGAGTTTCAATTTTTATTAGGGTTTTGTAAAAAGTTGATGAAATTTTTTAAAAATGTTTGATTATATAATGATCTTTATTGAAGTTTCTTAAAAATTAAGAGAATTTGGTAGAATATTTTAATGAAAAAGTAATAAAATTTATTTAAAAATGAGAGAAAAGATTTGATATAGTTTTTTTTTTTTAATAGAGATGTATTGATGTTAGTGTAAAAAGTGTTGAAATTTGTTTAAAAATGGTAAGATATTTGTTGATTGGTCGTAAAATTTTTTAATTTTAAAATATATACTTTTTTAAATTGTGAAAATTTCTTATCACCAAATACCACCGACCCTAGAACCGTCATTGCACAGTTGTTTTATTATTTTAAGAGAAAAAGAGACATCTTCCGCACCATATGATTGACCGTTAACGTGAGCAAGGGAGAGAAGGATGGAGTGCTTATTGTTCTGCTTAAAAGTCACGAGGAACATAAGTTGCTAACACGTGGAGAGTGTGGAAGCTGGACTTCAATTCTCTAATTAAAATACTCAATTCAAAAGAAGAAGAGAATAATATTCTGGGTCACATTAAAAGAAAAATATTGGAATCTTTTCTCCGGCCTCGTGCGTGGCATCAGGGTTCGACTGAACCTCGTCTGAGCCCAACTTGCGATTTTGTTGAGCTGGTCAATTTTTTAGACTTTTGGTCCTCCCTGGTGCAGTAATCAATAGTGCCAGGCCAACTCAACCGAGCCGCAACCGAACAAGTAGACCACACTCCTACTGGGTCATAAAATCATTGGCATAGCAATACAGTCAAAATCGAACTAATTCTTTCTTGTAAGATTATTCAGAATAAAACCAAGCATGGGTCTGAAAGGCTTTGTTGAAGGCGGCATAGCTTCCATCGTTGCCGGCGCTTCCACTCAATATCTTGACCTCATCAAGGTCGGTACCCAGCTTTACAGGGGCGTCTCTGAGCATAGGCAGCCTAATCGGTTGCTTAAGGCTCTTAAAGGAGGAAGACTCTAACTTTTTATTTTACTTAATATTTAATAAGTTATAGGCTCTCTAATTTAAATATTTTACTCAACAAAAGAAAAAATAAGTCTCAAAATATCAGTTAAGCTTTTTGAAATCCTCATTTAATGTAAAGAAAAACATAATTCAAAATTTCAAAAGAGATGACTTCCAACTTTAAAATTCAAAAAAGACTATTGGACTTCTAATTTTAAAATTGAAAAAAAAAACTTATGAAAATCTAACTTTTAGCCATTTATTAATTCTTATTTCATCCCTATTTTTATTATTCTCCTCACCAACTTTTTTATCTTTATACCGTGAACCCTTACCCTTCTTTATAGCTAGCTGACTTCTCAATTGATATCCTATTTTCACTCTTCTGTTCACCATTTTTCCTTATTTATTTATTTATTTTATTGTGAACCCTATATCCTTCATTTTTTTCTAGCTAACATTCAAGTGTTGATTCAATTTCAAAATCTCAAAGCTGACCATAGCCCTCTTCTTCCTCACAGGTGCTATTATTCTAAATTTTCAACTTTTAAATTAGTTTTATATTTTTATTTTATATCTGTTGTAGCTATCACTTTTTTATCGAGAGAAATTTGAGAATTTGAGATTAAGTATAGTACTCATGTATAGTTTTATTTAAATTTCTGTTTGTGTTGATTGTAGCTATCATTTTTTAATTTAGGACAATTTTGAGATATCTAATATATCTAATAGAAAAAAGGAATCAGGATATAAACGGTTTAAAAAAAACGAAAATTCTTTTTCAAAACTAAAACTAATAAAATCATATATAAGATTTACTATGACATAAGAAAGATTAAATGTATTAGTTACATTATCAATTACAAATGATCTATCGACACATTTTGAATATAAAATTTTGACAAGTAATTTTACATCTAAAAAAGGAGGAAGAATAATTTTTAACTAAAATTTATTGATATTTTATATTTTAATATAATAATTTATAACTTATTGTAAAACGTCTCTTTTTATGGTTTAAACAAAAGTTTTTTGATATTTGATATTTGATATTTTAATATAATAATTTATAATTTATAATTTATTATAAAAAGTATCTTTTTATGGTTTCGCCTAACACCTCATTTTTGCTAGAGACGGCCCTGCAGCTTCAGGGTGAACCCCACCTCCCAAATCCAGCTATACAGGTTGCCTATCGTCCCGCTGTCTCCCTAAACTCCGCCTGCGGATATAGTATTTCTCTACTGGAAACATTACATGCTGCACAGCCACCTTGCGCCGGACCTGTCTCCATCGCGGCAAGAATCGTCTAGGCTGAAGGCGTTGCTGGTCTTTTTTCTGGTGTCTCCGCCACCATCCTCCACCAAACACTCTACTCCACTACCCGCATGGGCCTTTACGATATTCTAAAGTGTAAATGTCCGACTTTGGATCAGGTAGTCTGCCTCTCCAGCGCAAAATAGCGGCTGGACTTATTGCCGGCGGCATTGGTGCGGCCGTCGGAAACCCTGCCGATGTGGCAATGGTTCGCATGCAAGCCGACGGACGCCTCCCCGTCTGCCAACGCAGAAACTACAAGAGTGTGGTGGACGCCATTAGCCAAATGTCGAAGCAGGAGGGAATTGCAAGCCTGTGGTGAGGTTCAGGTCTCACGGTGAATCCCGCCATGATCGTGACGGCACCGTAGCTGGCATCGTACGATCAGGTGATGGAGATGATCTTGGAGAGGGGTGAGATGGGAAATGGGATCGGGACCCACGTGGCGACGAGCTTTGCAGCTGGGTTCGTGGCGGCGGTGACCTCGAACCCTATTGATGTGATCAAAACGAGGGTGATGAACATGAACGTGGAGCCCGGTGCTGAGGCACCTTACTTCGGCGCACTGGATTGTGAAGTGAAGACGGTCAGGGCAGAGGGGATCATGACCTTGTATAAAGGTTTCATACCAACAATCTTTAGGCAGGGTCCGTTCACTGTGGTGCTCTTTGTCACACTGGAACAAGTACGGATGCTACTCAAGGATTTATGATCATCTAGATATTGTGGGACTGAAATTTTGTGATTAGTATATACGTAGGACTGAATTAACATGGGGTTGAGAGAAAATTCATGTTATTATTTTTCTTAATTCTTTGATTATTAAAGGTGAAATAAAATGGAGTTTAGGATTTTAGAGTAAGATTTCACTTTCATCGAGCTTTTGGGTTCAAGTTATACGACTTGTTAGTACATGAGTGGACGACACAGACATTTGTAGGTAGAAAATGCAAATGGATCAGGCAGGAGCCACTCATCGATCTTAAGAATCAGGCAAAGGCAAATTCTCTGGAGCATCAATTATATCTAACATTGCAGGCCCCAGTTAATCCATCATGTAACTAAGATTATGATTGAGATGAAGATTTTGAATGAGGTGAGCAAAGAGTATTTGTAAAAAAGAGGAGATGAGTTGCTACTGCAGAGCTCGATTTTGTTATGATTGTTCTCTCTTACAGATTTGCTCTTACAGCACACTCATTTAAATGACCATCAAATAATTCTAGAGACCTTCTAGAAAACTGAAAAGACATTGCAAAACACAAAAGGTTCTAGAGTCGTTCTAGGAATCTGAAAAGACAAATTGTTTTAAAGAAAAACAGAGTTCAAGGAAGTGCATTAAAAATTCAACACTCCTCCTTAATGCTCTTTCTTCACAACTTCGATGAGCTCCCTGAGATAGCAGAATTTTTCCTTTGAAAAAGACTTGGTAAGAATATCAGCAAGTTGCTCCTCACTTCTGCAATACTTCATTTCAATCTCACCTTTGCCAATTGCTTCTCTTATAAAGTGGTATTTGATGGAAATATGCTTGGTTTGCTTATTGTTAATGGGATTCTTTTCAATAGAGATTGCTGACTTGTTGTCACAGAACAATGTTGTTGCATCTTCTTGTCTTTCTCCAATATCTTCAAGAATTCTTCTTAGCCATACTGCCTGTGAAGTAGCCTTAGCAGCAGCTACATACTTTGCTTCTGCTGAAGATTGAGCCACAATCTTTTGTTTCTTTGAAATCCATGAAGTTATTCCTGTCACGCCCCGTGCTAGTACTTACCCCCTAGGCTCTCCTATCGTAATGGAATGCACACAAGCGGGGATTACGGCACGAATTAATCTAATAACTGGCTTTAAAAAAAGCTTAGCGGAAACGTTGTATTGAAATGTATAAGTATATTAAGGAAGGAAAAATAATAGTTTTCAGGGATTTAACAAACAAGTCACACTGAATTAAGTAGGAAAATAAAATGGATTAATTAAGGAGATGTCAAAATTATAGTTAAAAAAATTGAAAGTAGTTTGTGGCTTAAGGAGGGACAGAATAAAAGGAATTACACATACATATTTATTTTTTTATACTAGTAGCACTTTACAAAGAACAAAAACCCTTTACGAAGATACAAAAGTCACGAGATAATAAATACAAAAACGGAAGTTGTTTACAAATTTCTGTCCTACCACATCCATGAAACCTACTAAATGTAATAGGACCTAAAATAAAAAGTGATTACCATTGGGGCTCGTACCCCACGAATACCTCAAAAGATTCGGTGACATAAGTCCATAATTTAACCACTACTATATAGGGATCAACATCCAAAGTCTGCTCGCTCATAAATGTCAGCATCTGATATGTTCGATGTCCACGGCAGTACATACAAGAGATTAAACAATAAAAGGGGTGAGTCCTATTGACTCAGTAAAGGAGAAAAAAAGAATATGCCATACAAAACATATAAGCATGAATAATCAAAATATCACTAAACAGGAAAATGATGCAATGCAGGAATGATACATCTGTTTCCCGGTCATTGCACTTTCTTTCTTCTTTCTGTCTATCGAGGTGTCCTTTCATCGCTCTGTTTAACCCCCAGAGTCAGAGTTGTGCATCCCTCCTCTCCTCTGGGACTGTCCCGTGCCCCGGCACCAGGACCCTGTCAAGCATACATTGTTTCAACGCCAGGGATACCAACCACTATCCTTTCAGTGGTGGCTTGCACTATCCCACTATGAACGGTACCGTCACCTTGTCATAAGACCACCTTTGGGTATGAGTTTGATTTCGGTCATGTCGGTCAACAGTATCCCCATACCCATGATATGTTCATGTTATATGACAATACACATAACGTATGTACAATTTATAAATATCCATCAAGAAACTGTACGATTTGGCATTAGAAATAAGAAATAAAATATAGAAATTAACATTAAGTGGTCAATCTACCCTAATTTTTCACATGGAGGCTTTTTGGGCCTTCTTAGACCCTACCAGGTTTATCCTTCAAGTTTTATAATATTTTGGGCTTGTTTAGGGTTAACGGGCCTAAAGTCCATTTAGGCCACTAAACGGGCTTTGTGATTTGAGGCCCTACTTCTACTCGGTTTGGACTCAATTTTGAGCTTCCCCATCCATTTTTCATGCTCTACACAGCCATCACATTATTGTTCCAGTTCAGACCTTTTTACCTTAAAGTTTTGTGTGAAATGCTGAAATTACTCTTAGAGACATCCAGGGGCATTTTCGACCTTTCCCGACCTCCGTTTGACCTGCAATTTTTACTGGGACCTTCTATGACCATATACTACATGTCCACAAATTTCTAGGCCAAAACTCAAAGGATTTCATGGGGACATTTTGGACAGCAAAGGGCTTATTAAAACTTAATAAGCATAACATGCTAAAATAGGCAAGTCCAACAACTTATGTGGCACGGTTGTTTTTCTAAATCCATTGAGGACTGGCGTTCAAGAATCCTAGGGTTCGGCTAGGTCAGTATATTCAACTTATGTATTTCTTTTTCCACTTCCCTCATTATTTCTCCTACATACCTATGCCTATTCCTTATTACCGATCCCATGTAATGTAAACTAGCTCACCCTTACCTTAGTCGAGTTTATACTGCCTTTCCTTGAATAAAAACACCTAAACAATAAGACACTACGTTAGAAAAAGAAGAGATAAAAGCTAATGGAAAGGAAAAGGTGCAGACCGAGACTACCTCGGTCTCTTCTTCCTTTGGTTTCTCCTTCCTCCTTCCTCTTTTCCTTCGGTCAGCTGGTCTGTCTCACGTCACTCTCCCTTCCTTTCTCTCTATTAGTTTGGTGAAAGTTCTCGGTTTCTTAATGCTCGAGTACCACGTCTCTCTCTTTTATTTTTCTAGTTGAAAACTTAAGCATAAAGAAACAACGAACATGAACTCCCCCTGACCAGTCTATACATCTAGTCTAGGTATAGATCCAATCATTAGAGAGAGATAGCGAGATTGTACCAATCACTTTATATTCACACGTCTGCTGCCACCACAATATTCATCTCGTACATCTTCATCTAGGCGATCAGATAAGAAGGAGAAAAGTAAAAAGTAAAATGGGATAAGAGTGCATTTAATGCATAGCATAAGGTTAGGACACGTAAAAAAGTAGCATGCAAAAGGAAGCTTAAACCAACGTAGAACTTGGGCATACAGGGCTCAAACTGCCCGGGGTCTAGGTCTCAAACTGCTCGGGTCGAGAGCTCAAATTGCTCGGGGTCGAGAGCTCAAACTGCTCGTCTTAGTCATCCCGGGCGTGCAATTCTCGATCAGCCCGGAAGTGCAACTGCCAGGCCTGTCTTACCAGGATTTTACAGGCTTGCCCCGATCATCCTTAGCCCTATATATTATACGTCACAACAGGTGGAATATACAAGGGAGGGGCGTTACATCAATGATATAAAAACAAATATAATCACATATGTGTAAATGTAGGAGAATTAAAGATATACGAAGAATAATTGAAGTAAGAAAATTCCACAACGTACTATTTATATTATCTCACATATATACCAAATAGGTGCAAAAGAGCTGGATATTACAATTCCTAAGCCAAGAGAGAAAACATAGCCACCCATACTTTTCATGTCATCTAAACAACGTGCCCAATCACTATCAGTGTAGCCAATCAAACATGATTCTTTTCTAGCCTTATAGAGAATTCTGTAATCAAGAGTTCTAGACAAGTATCTCAAAACTTTTTTTCCAGCTGCAAAATGATTCTGACTTGGATCTTGCATGTACCGAGAGAGGAAACTTGCAGCAAACATGATGTCTAGTCTGGTAGTTGTAAGATACAACAAACTACCTACCAAACTTCGATAAGTTGTGACATTTGCCTTGTCTGCGCCATCTTCTTTCTTCAGCTTTTCATTTGCTGCCAAAGGAGTAGAAGCTGATTTGCATCCCATCATTCTGAACTTCTTCAAAATGCTCTCTGCATATTTCTTTTGAGAAATGAAGATTCCCGACTTTGCTTGAGATACTTCAATCCCCAAAAAATAATGACGTAGACCCAAATCTGTCATCTCATAAGTCTGAATCATATCTTGTTTAAACTCTTGATGCATTTTCTCATCATTCCTAGTATAGATTAAATCATCAACGTAAACTGAAACAAAAAGAACAGAGAATGCTTTCTTCAAGACATAGAGTGTAGGCTCACTTTGGCTTCTTTCAAATCCTCTTGAGAGGAAATATTTATCAATCTCTGCATACCAAGCTCGAGGAGCTTGTTTCAGCCCATATAGAGCCTTGTTTAACTTATAAACTTTGTCTTCTCCCCCTTTCACCAAAAAACCTTGGGGTTGCTCAACATATATTTCTTCTTTTAAAACTCCATTAAGAAATGTTGATTTAACATCAAGCTGAAAAATTTTCCAACTCTTTTGGGCAGCAAGAGCAATAATAGTTCTTATAGTTTCAAGTCTTGAAACGCGAGTAAAGGTTTCTAAAAAATCAATACCTGGCTTTTGTATGAAGCCTCTCGCAACCAGCCTTGCTTTGTGCTTCTGAAAGCTTCCATCTTGATTCAGTTTAGTCTTGTAGATCCATTTGACTCCAATGACATCTCGTCCTCTTGGTCGATCAACAAGCTCCCAAGTTTTATTTTTTTGGATCATAACTATCTCATCTTCCATCGCTTTCATCCAGACTTCTTGCTTTTCAGCTTCTTCAAAATTTTCTGGTTCAACGGCAGAGAATTTGCAAGATTCATATATCTCACTTAACCTTTGTGTCCATCTTGGAGGTGTTTCTGGTGGTTTCTGCACCAGAACATGAACTTGATGGAGCCATTTGTGACTCTAGAAGAGCTTCATCACCTCGTCCAGTGGCTGGAAAATTATTCTGCATTTCAATTAAATAAGGAGTTTCCTACACTTTCTTTTCTTTGCAATCCCATGAAGCTTTGTCATTGAAGATCACATCACGACTAACAATCAACTTCTTAGTTTCAACATTGTAAAGTCTGTAGCCCTTTGTCATAGAGCTATACCCAACAAAAATGCATTTTTCACTTTTCTCATCAAATTTGCTTCTTTTTTCATGAGGAATATGCGCATAACAAATGCTGCCAAAAATTTAAAAATGCCTTACAAATGGTGTGACTCCACTCCAGGCTTCAATTGGAGTCTTGTTCTTCACCGCCTTGGTTGGACATCTATTGAGAATGTAAACAGCTATATGAACAGCTTCTGCCCAAAAACTCTTTGGCAATCCTTTCTCATTTAGCATCGATCTTGCCATCTCCGCAATAGTTTGATTCTTTCTTTCCGCAACCCTATTCTGTTGGGGACTATATCCAGCAGTGAGCTGCTTCCATATGCCTTCTTCTTTGCAATATTCTTCAAACTTATCCAAAGTGTACTCACCTCCTCTATCACTTCAAAGGATCTTCATATGGTTGCTGACTTGCTTTTCGACAAACGCTTTGAATTGTTTAAATACTTGAAAAACTTCTGACTTTTCCTTCAGAAAATACACCTAAGTCATTTTAGAATAATCGTCAATGAAGGTAAGAAAATACCTATACTGGCCAAGAGAAGGAGTTTACATCTTTCCGCAGATTTCAGTATGGATAAGTTCCAAGGGCTCCTTTGCTCTCCATGAACTTTGCTTGAATGGCCATCGATGTTGCTTTCCCATTATACATCCTTCACAAGGCTCCTGGCTTAGCTCTATCTTAGGCAATCCTTTCACCATATTTTTTTGTTGCAATACCTTCAGCTCAAGAAGAAATATGCAAGTGTATGGTTCAAATCCTTATTAAAGATAAAGTCTAGAGTTACAAAAATTACCCTAGAAATTTGAGTCTTCACTTTAAGAGACACTTCTATCGAAAGAGATGTTGCTTGATCACTCCGTACTCATTTTGGATCTTCCTTGCTTCTCATTTCAATTCTTATTTCAATTACTTCTATTGTTATCATCAAAACATTGATTGTGACTAAAAGCCAACATGGCCAAGACCAAGTCAAAGCTGACCAAGTCAAAGGGAGAGATTCGTGGGTGGTTGGGGCGTGTGGCAAGCCATGCACTCGGGCGGTCAACGTCAAATTTCAGGTTCCTTGGTCTTAGGCATTGGTTATGGATTGGACCTTGTCATGTGCGCCACCTAGGCACATTGACCTATGCAAGTGCAAGGTTGTTGTACTTAGCAAGCACATGTGTACTAATATATCCCACTATTTATAGACTTTCACTGTGAATTCTTTGACCCATTTGTATATTCGATTGTTGTCAGCTCGGGAAGGGAGTTTATTGCTAATTTTGCAAGTTGTGGGGTCACTCTACACATGCATGCTTATTTTTTTGTCAGTTCTATGGACTTTAGTGAAGAATAAGACAAGAATAGTGTGGGAACATCTGTTGCAAATTGTTTTTTAGTTTAATGGTCCCCTACACGTCACATGCATACTTTTGGTTTAAAATCTTCGAGAATGTATAAAAATGTGAGTCCGTAAGGAGAATTGAGAAATAGATATATAAATTTTACTTGTCTTGAGAGAGAAAACATGTATTTGCGCATTATTTAACAAATTTTTTTTTTATTTCTTCTAGTTGTCAAACTGATATTCCAAGGGTTAGAAGCATTGCTGCAAGAATATTAACCTGTCAAACTGATACTCCATTAAAAAAGCTGGGTTTAATAGTGGTCCCCCACTTATATAATTGCATCATATGAATGGTAGACTCTAAATATTAGACTCTAGTTATCATAAAGTTCTTGTGGTTTCTCCCTACTCTTTTGTACTCTTATCTTCCTATAACATTAAGCATAAGAATTCTATACCATGAAAACATGGTTACTTTTCTGCTTCAGTTTTTTGTCGTTATTTTATAATGAATATGTGGGTGTAGATCTTTATAATCTGCTTGAAAACATTTTGTTTTAGTTTCATTTGCATTATGTTAACTATTATATTTTCCATCAATTTTGTAGAAATGATGCATGTATACATGTATCATTGGGGTGGTCTAAACTTCATACGTGGAGAATACATTGGAGGAGAGATTGTGGACCTCGAAACTATGGATCCAAATCACATGTCAATGACAATATTCCACAAGTACGCGAAGGTGCGGTTAGATTACTTGAACGTGGTTGGGTTCATGTACAAGTTCAAGGATGATAACTTCGATGGTGGGTTTAGCTTGCTCTATACTGATAAAGATGTGTGATGTTTGCTTGAGAGGATTGCGAAGGAGCACCTGAATGTTCTACATGTATACTTTGAGCATGGAGTAGACGAGCTTGAATTTGCACTAGTGGAGTCTCATTCCCCTACACCACTCACTACTAAGGGTGTTGACATTGTTGGAGTCACAGAAAGTGGTGGCATTGGCGGAGACATTGAAATGAGTTTTTGATCTTAGTTTCATATTAATAACAATTTTATTACATATTAATAGAAACCTTATTTTCTATAAACACGTAAATGACATACCAATGAAAGTTAAAGCTATGGTACATAGCAACGAGCCCTGAGGCTTGTCGTAGTGAGGCTCTGAGTGTTAAGGATGTAGTTGGTAGTGAGCCAACAAGTGTTGAGGATAGTGTTGGTGGTGAAGGTGCAGTTAGTAGTGAGACTCTGAATAGTAAGAATGCAGTTGATGAGGACCAAGATGGTGGGCATATTGGGGTAGAGCCGTTTGTGGCAGAAGTTTATCATCATTGGGATAATGATGAAGATCAATCTAGTGAGAGTGATAATGATGTGTAAAGGCCTAGAGATGTGCCCCTCAGTGACTTCGAGGTTTTAGATACTGAAGCACCAGAGTTATACCCCCCATCTGTTATAGATGAAGAGGAGGTCACTGCTCGTGCCAATGTGATGGCTTGGTTTGGATTTGTGCCTTCCACTTATAGAGCCAATGAAGCTGATGAACCACCTGACGATGAGTTGAGTGAGGATCTCCATAGTTTGAGTGATGGCGACGTGATTGAGAGTTATAGAATTCAATGAAAGGAATTTTGAGTTAAATAAAAATATTCGAACAGGGGACACATTGAAATTTAGGGATGTGAAACTATTTAAGCTCGCATTAAAGTAGTATTGCATCTAAAATGGGTTTGATTACAAGTATATCAAGAATGACAAGGTGAGGGTGACGACAAGATACCAGGTGCTAGCTGTCCATAATGGATACATGCTTCATTCACCAATATGAAAGAAACACTCCAAGTGAAGACTCAAAACGCTAAGCACACTTATGGGATACATTACACGAATAGTCCTCTAACACAAATACCTCTATTTGCATCGCGAAGCAGTACCTTGAAGTGATCAGAGACAAGTTGACCTTGAAGCCATGCGCTCTTGTCAACTTTGTTGAGAGGGATTGGATGGTTAGGGTTTCAAAACACATTACGTACCAGGCTCTACGGTTGGCTTTAGAGATGATAAACGAAAAACATGTAGACCAATAAAAGTATGCATATGATTATAGAGCCTCCTGGACTTGGTTTATCAGTGTGTTGCTTGATGATCATGGCGATTTGGATCATCGTAAATGGGTATTTCATGCCGGATAGGCAAAAGTTATGTGTTGTTATTCTATGAGTGATTTTTCTAATATTTCTTCAAAATTCTATATCTTTTATTAACTTACTGACCGGTTAATGACTTATTTTTCTGCACAGGACTTCTTGATACATTTGATCTTCTCATTTCCAACACTGAGCATAGATTTTGCCTAAAGCACTTGCATGCAAACTAAAAGGAATGGGTGGAAAGGGCAAGTGTTCAAGGCTAAGTTGTGGGTGTGTGCGAAATCATGCACAAAAGTCCAATTCAAAATGCATATGAAAGAAATTAAAAAGATGACCCGGACGCGCATATATATCTCTCCAAGATCGACCTCGGTCCTGGTCTCAGCATACATTTTCAATGCATTGTAAAAGTGACATGCTACTCAACAACATAGCAAAGACATTCAATTCGTGGGTGTTGGAGGCTAGAAATAAGCGCGTGCTCAGCATGATTGAAATTATTCAGAGAGAACTCATGAATTGATTCCTTGCAAAACGAGAAGGACTCAAGGAGGCAACTTATGAAATATGTCCCAAGATACTATCAATGTCGGAGAGGAATAAGAATGACGAGACTCATTACATATATAGATGGGGTGATGGGGTTGAGTTCGAGGTGGACCACCACATGGAGTCACGAAGTGTAGTGAATATGCGTGACAAGAGCTGTTCATGTGGTCGATGGCGGGTTTGTGACATTCCTTGTTCACATGTCATTTGTGAATTACACTATACTCGCCAAGTGCTAGAATATTTTGTTGATGACTACTTCTGCATTGAAGCATATTAGAGGGCTTACGAACATGCTATGCTTGGACCTGAAGATTGGCCTAAAGTGATGGGACACGATGCAATATTGCCCCCACAGGTGAGGGCAAGGATGGGAAGGCCAAAGAAGATAAGAAAGTGAGCTGAGGACAAGCCCCCACCACCAAGAAAGGTTACTGACTCACTCAAAAATGAGCAGCGCAAAGGCTATCTCAAGTATAGGAGTTTTGTTCTGTAATAATTAGCCCAAAAAGTCAGATCGTCTCCTCAGGGAAAATGACTAACTTCAAACTCGCGTAAAAATAAAGAGAAATAAAAAAAAAAGGTTTACGAAAAAAAGTTCAGATTCATATGTTTGAATTTTTTGGGAGTTTAAAATAAAATTAAAACACAACAAAGGAAAAGACTCTAAAAGTATTTCTAACAATAGGATTAAACTAAAATAGTAAAAATAACATTGTTGAAAAATCCTAAATGTCCTTTGAATGTAAAATCGTTAATTTATAAAATTAATCAAATTTCACGAATATGTAATATTACTAACGTTATAAATTTAAGAATTCAGGCCATCGGTTCTTGATAAGAAAATTCCAACCAAGCTAAATTTAGTTTATTAACACAAGACATAAACAAAATATTCTGAAAAACTTAACTATATATTCATTAAACTAAGAACTAAACATCAAGCAATTCCAACCTAATCATCTACTAATTTAACTCGAAAGTAATATCGAAGTCCAAAATTGAAAGAAGAAACTAACAAGCTAAGGTGCACTGAAATTAAGATCCAAATAACTAACAATTGACAATATAAGAGCTGAAAATTGAAAAGCCCCAAATCAAGATTCTAGGGTTCATAATTTTCATTAAAATTGCAAAATTCTCGAAATTAATTCATGGACATTGTAATATACATCACATAGAAGCTAGAATAGGAGAGAATTAAGCAAATACCAAACTAGAAACAAAACTCCCAAATTAGAATTCTAGGGTTATAAGATTCAAGAAGAAATCAAAATCTAAATGCAAGATTCTCAAATTAATGTAGTAGAGTAGCAAGGCAAGCTACAAAGTAACAAAACCTAAGTTAAAATTCATCTACAAAATGAAAGAAGAAGCAAGAAAAAAAGAAGTTAAAATAGAATTGTTCTAAGCCTAAAATCTGGAAAATAAACCATGAAATTCAAAAAACACATTGATGGAAATGTAAAACATGAAAGTAGAAGAGAAATGGAGGAAGATGGTGACTGGCCGGAGGCAAGAGGTGGCCAAAAATGGGCTAGAAGTGGCTGAAGAATGGGATGGTCGGCAAGAGCTCTAAAATAGCTTTTCTCCCTTTCCCATTTGCGTCTGTGCTTTCCTCTTCGTGTCTTTCTTTTTTGCCTCTTGTCACTTTTTCCATCAAAGGTTATCTTTGTTTTCATTTGTTTTTTTCTCTTTCTTTCCTTTTACATTTTCATGTACTGTATTTCTTTTGTTTTATTTTTTTTTCTTTCACCTCAGTTGTCCCGCTCTTTTCGTCCGTGTTCAGCTTCCCACTCCTCTGTGCGTCTTCAATTAAATGTACATTAAATTATCACAAAAGATAATTAATTAATTTTCTACACACATGAGTAAAATTAAAATCTTTCAAACGCATCTGGACACAACATGGACTAAGTGCATGCTATTTATAAATAAAATATTATATGAAAATTTAATTTCACCTCAAGTTTGCAAAATAAAATTCAAATAATGTTATTTCATCAATTTACATCACAACTTGAATTAATGTCCCTTAATCAATTTTACATCTAAAACCAATAATTATGACATGAAAGATTTGCAACTGTACTAGTATTAAATGTACAAATCATGCAGTATTTTAACTCCATTAGTTACTAGATTTGCTTACGTTATTAAGTGTGCGGCTGGCCACAATGCTTGGAAGTGCAAGCAAACCCTCGAAAGCGGACCCAAGGATATACCCCAAGAGGCCGAGTAAAAAGAAAGCATCGACAAAAAGTGATTAAATTGTTTTACGCACATCTCCAAGTTTTGTTTAATATAAAACATTTACAGACTTTTTATGTGACTTTTTAGGACGTGATTGGCACTTCGGCAGCACAAGTAGGGACCTAAGAGGCAACAATTCAGAAGAAGCGGAAGAAGAAAACGATCATTACTAAAGGCAATAATTCTTGGATAATAATTAATCTAAATATATGAAAATATGTTTGATAAGAATGAACTAACTTAATAATTTTATGTTACAATCTATTTTTTGTGTATAGGAAGGAGAGGGGACTTCAGTAACAGTTGTAGGAGGGTCACAGAACAAGCGAAAGCAACAAAATAAAAAATTGAAGCTATAGAATGCAATATGAAATTTTGAATTACAAGAAATGTTGTGTAGGCTAGGGAAGGAACCTCACAGGCAACAAGTGCATCAGCAACTCCGAGGCATAATACGAGGTAAACTACATGTTGGGTCAGCTTCCTTCGAGGTTAGTAAAAGCATGGACATAGCCATTGGTTTATTAGAAAACAACACTCAACCCAATAATTCTAGGGACTATTTTTACATACATTTTGTAAAGAATTATATGAATCCACACTACACATTTTACGGACTGTTTTTATATAAAGAATTTTGATTGGTTGATTTAAACACTTGTTGTTACAAGGCAATGGTGGCAAAATTAGTGGATGTTAACCCAATACGCGAAGGATGATGCAAATTGAAAGTTCTAGATTCGGAGGCATAGGGAGAGCTACTCAATGATATGTTGTCATAAGCATTTTTGTGTATTCTGAATTTAGTTGGAAAATCTAGATATTTTATGTATGTCTTGATTTTGTGAATTCTAGTTGTGAATTTTGTGTATGGCTAGATATTTTGTAAAAGTTTAGTGATACAATGTGTTGGAGTTATTTTGTGAATTTTGGTTCACCTGTGTATAACCAAATTTGAATTTATGTAGATTTGAATTTGTCAAATTTGGTTTACTTGTGTATGTCCAAATTTGAATTCTGGTTTACATGTGTATCAACAAATTTATTAAGTGATGTAAATGTATGTCCAAATTTTGTTGTGTATATCTAGATTTGATGTAACACAATATATATATTTGACATCCCAACATGGTTATGAGCAGGATTATTTATGTCAATTTGCACCTTAAGTGAGCAGAACATGCCAAATTTTCTAAGACATTCCAAATACACCAATAACTTCTTTTAGAAAAAGGTGGGTATAAAATTTTATGTAGCTTGCTCTATTTAACACATTCAATTTCATAGGCGAGTAATGTTGTGGTTTTTGAATTTGTGCTATGCGTAGCAGTTAAAACTTCCAAAAGAATGTGTTCAATTACACAAAAGGGATCACTATTACTACACTTTTTCCAATGGCAATATTTCATGGTACCACAAGTCAAGAGCTCACACAAATTTTCTAAATTTTCATGTTCCCATGCAGTTGCAACAATCACTTATTGATAGAGGACATGAAACTTTTGATGCCTTTTATAATGCTCACCGTGAGAAGGAGAACCATGCATATGATAGTGGACTATCAAATTCACCAAATTATCCAAAACATTCCATCAAATACACCAAAGGACCATACAAGATATTCCATTTAAATACCCTTCCAGCTTTCTAAATGAACTATCAATTACACTAATTTATCAAACACAACATCGAAGGCCAGTGATAATGGACTAATTTATTCGTTGATCCCATATTTACACTAAATACCAATGCTTATGAGAACAGTCAAAAAGAATATCCAAGATCCAGCCAAGCAATATTCATATGTTTTTTTCTCTGTTCTTTTGCTTTCAAAGTTGTCCTCCATAATCTTTATCTTTTTATAATAGTTGGTAGTATTTCTTGATTTCATGGACAGTTAGTGGATCTACCCATTGAAAGAAATTGCACGTTGCCTGTATCTACAAAAATCTGATGAACATAATCAATTGGCTAAATTAATTGTTTAAAGCATTATAATACTCACTGTTAATTGCTTAAGTTAACAACATCCAAATGTATTTAGCAAACCATTTTCTAGGAAGATAACTAATCCACATGAGAAACTTTTGGAGCAGTCATGCATAGCAGCATATGCATTATAAAAGCCTTATCAATATAGGTGAAAATACATCACACAATAAAGTAAAATGTAATACAACAAGCAGCAGTAATTGGATTTTAGTATACCACCTTGGGGATACAAGCTACACAAGTAGCTATGATAAATAACACCCTTGCCTTCCACGATATGTGCAAAATCAACAAGTTTAACTTCAACACAGGAATTCACTCCTTTAAACACTGCTTCCTCATCATACACCATAAGAACCGAAGTGCAACCATTCTTTCAGCTCTATTAATTGTTCCAAAATTCCAGCAAAACTCACTTCTTTTGACACGAAACCCATTTGTATATTTAGTATCTTTTACATGGCAGTATCACACTCGAGAAGAAATCCAAAGTATGAGTAAACTAGATTTTAGAGCTTTGTTGAAGCCCATCAATTGACACCCGAAAGGAAAACAGTTAAGTTATTCAAAGAATGAGTATTTTACAAAGAAGCATACGCCCAAACAAAACAAATAAACTGATAGTAAGGACCTCAAACATACCGAGCTGAGTATTAAGGGAAACCATAAAAAGGCCTTCCAAGGTTCGAATCCATTATTGAAGTCTAAAAGGAAGCCTAAAGCTTGCATTGACAAATCGGTGAAACAACACTCCATTGCAAATCGCTTGGTCATTGCTTTTTTCCACTCCTAACGGATGATGAAAATAAAGTATATGAGTCCATTTAAGAACAAATTTATTAGCCCAAGGTTGTTCTTTGAACAATCCTTTTTGATTTTGATGATAACAAACTCTTTATAATAGTCTTGGAGAATTTTAGATCCTAATCTTATCAATCCACATTTATTGAAGATATATTTCTAATGAATTAAAAAATTCTATCTTCTAAAGTCTCTTCATATTCTCTAATATTTTTTATTAAGCTTAAAGGTCCATATTGGTCATTATAGGTGCTTATGAAATGCCGCTAGCTCAGCCTTTTGATTTAAAATCATGAGGACACCACTCTAAAGGTACAATCGAACATCTTGGGGACCACACAAGTCTAGAAGGCAATAAATAAAACAAGTAGGAGAGAGAAAAAGCTTAAAGAAGAAGGAAGAACCCAAATCCCAATAAAGCTATTGTTAACACCTTCAAAGACTAGAGCTTTCATTCTCTAATCTAGTCTTATTGGTCATTATTGCACTTTGCAATTGCACATTAGACTTAAAGAGTCATTCTTTATTACTTCTTTTATCTATCCATTGCAAAACTCTTGAGTGTATACACTTGGGCCTACTAGTGAGGATAGAAGAAATCTCACTTTGGGTTGTTAGGATTTGTAGTGAAAGTTGAAGCGTGACATCGAAAAATGCTTGTAACAGTTACTTATCACCTAAAAGCTGAGGTGTGATTAATATTCGTGAATAGTGGAGAAAGCTTAATGAAGGAAATAGCCTTAGGGATGGACATAGGCAAGTCTTGGCCAAACTATCTAAAAAAACCAGTGTTATCTCTCTATCCCGTACTCTCCTTTATTTGTCTTACATTTGCGATTTGTTGTGGTAAACTATCTTTAAATACTTATCTATTGAAAAGTTATTGAAATTAGACCTTCTTTTTTCAATTGGATTTGCTATAACTATTGAAAAGCAAGCATGAACATATATATCCAAGTCGTTGACTATGATCTATGGAGAGTTATCTCTCGAGGTCCAAAATTTTCTAGAGATAAAGAGGGTAAGCTAAAGAAAGAAAAGGATTAGGATGATGCTAACCTAAATCTTTTGGCTTTAAATTCTAAAGCTATGAATGTGTTATATTTGCTCTTAATTCAAGTGAATTTAATTGCATTTCTGGTTGTGATACAACTAGGGGTGAAAATCGACCCTCCAGTTCGGTTTAAACCCCATGCCGACAACCGAATCGAGTGGTTGATTTTTGAAAAATAAGGACGACAACCAAGCTGAGGCCTCTTTAGACTGGTTGGACCTACCACAGTCGGCTTCAGTGGTTGTGAGCAAGAAATTAGGGTGGAAAAAAAATCAAGAGAGACGAAAACTCAAAGCAACAACCAGCCAATCAGTCATGAGTCAACCACCAAATGGCAAATGAAGAACAACCAGAACTCATAGGAACATCCACCAAGCACCAATAGCCCCGAAAATTCAAAGTGACATCCAAAATCACAAATCAACGGGAACTAACAACCAACAACAGCCACCAAAACTCAGAGCAGGAACAATCTCCAACAACAACAAAATCGCAACTAAGAACAACCAACTCCTCTAAAACCCAAATCTTAGAAGTTAATAGACCAAAGAGAGAGAGAGAGATAGAGACAACAGTGACAGTAGGGGAAGGTAGGGGGCTAGGGCAATCTGAGACGAAATTAGAGGGGATTCATGAGGGGGGAAGGGAACTGAGAAAGAAATCGTGGGCCGAACCGAGGCCCTCGATTTTGGAATTTTTTGGGCCGATAGCTGAACTGAGCTATCCCAGAACTAATCGAGCCCAGTCGGTTTCGGCCCAAATTTGTTCGAGCCCAAATACAACAAAGGAGATATTGGAGAAACTTGAAGTAGCCCATAAGGTTACCAATCAATTTAAAAATAACAAAATTAGCATGCTTGTTCATAGTTATGAACTTTTTAAAATGAAACCTAACGAATAATTTATTCTATGTATACTCACTTTACTGATATCATTAATGGTCTTAAGTCCTTTGGTAAAGAGCATACTAATGTTGAAATGGTGAGAAAGATTCTTAGGTGTCTACCAAAGGTATGGGAACCAAAAATCATCGCCATTCAAGTGGCCAAAGACTTGACCAAGCTATCTTTGGATGAATTGATGGGATCCCTCATGACGCATGATGAAGATGAAGGAAAAGGAAAAAAATTGTATTGCCTAGAAGACATCAATTTCTAGTGATGATGAGTCCTTCAGAGATGATGAAGAAATGACCTTGTTCACCAAAAGATTCAAAAAGTTCTTCCGAAAGAAGCAATGAGACAAAAGATTTCAAAGGAAGGCAAACTACAAAGGAGATAATAGTAAGAAAAATGATATCATTTGTTTTGGATGCAAGAAGCCAAGACAGATCAAGTCGAAGTGCTCCAATATCGAATTCTACAAGAAGTCTAAGGATTTCAAGGAAAAGAATAAAGCCTTTATGATTGTATGGGGAGAATCAGATGAAAGCGAAAGTGAAAGTAAATAAGAAGTTGCTAATCTTTGCTTGATGGCAAAGGACAATGAGGATGAGGTACAAAACCTATCCACTCATTCTTTTTCATTTGATGAATAACAAGATACTTTTGATGAACAACATTTTGAATTGAAAATAATTTTCACAAAATATTATCTCAAAAAGAATTTTGAAACCATGACACAAGAGAATGATGTTTTGAAATATCAAGTTAGTTCTCTTCTGAAAGATCTTCCATGGGTCACAAAAGAAAATGAGAAAATTATGAAGATGAGACAAATTATTTGAAATCTGAAAATAACGATTTGAAAAGGAAGGTTGACTTTCTTACTCAAGATCTTACAAGATTTACTCAAGAAAAGAAAAATCTTGATATTCTCCTTGGATCACAAAGATGTTGTTGTTGGCTTTTAGTCACAATCAATATTTTGATGATAACAATATAAGTAATTGAGATGTGAAGCAAAGCGGATCCAAAATGAGCATGAAGCGATCAAGCAATATCCTCTTCAATGGAAGTGCTCTTAAAGTAAAGACTCAAGATGTTAGGGTAATCTTTGTAACTCTAAGACTTCATCTTTAACAAGGATTTGAACCACACACTTGCATATTTCTTCAAAACTTGCATGAACTATTTTTACCTCTTGTTTTGAAGATTTAAAAATGTTTTAAATGGCTTTAAAATATCCCAATTAAACTCCCAAACCTTTTATATACTTATGGAAAGTTAGTCTTTAAAATTGGGTATTTTAAGTTGGTCAAAATCGTGTTTTTTAAACAACCGGATCATTTGCTTAAGTTAAGGAGGTCGACCGACGTATGTAGCGATTAACCGGTTAGTTTGAAAAGTTAAGAAAAGAGTCGTTCTGACCTCTGACATTATGACCTTTGGGTAACTTAAACCTGCAGCACTCGACCGGTTCATCGTGAGTTTTTAACAGCTCGACTCCTAACGGCTATTAACGCCTATTTTTCTTATGAGACCTATATAAAGCCATTCATACGCCTTTTAAAAGTTGCTAAACAACTAAATCATTTTGCCAAAGCTAAGAGTGATCTAAAACCTTTCAATCCTTGTTCAAACATCATTCACACATAATCAACACTTTCACATCCTTGTTGTTATGTGAAGCCTAAGAGATAAAAATTTCTCATTGTAACATCTACTCCATCAAGGGAGTTTTAGTGAGCATTTTCGTTCATCCCTACACACTATTAAGAGAGTGGTTCTCTTATTTCCTTTTGATAAGGGTTGTTCATCAAAAGAAGGAGTTTGGAAAGGTTTGTTCTCAAACTCGTTCTTGAGATTTGAAGAGGTGTTTCTCAAGCTCAAGTGTAAGGAAAGCTCTCCCTTGGTTGAAGGGAGCATAGTGGAAAAACCTTAAGGCTCGGTGAAGGAGCTTGAGGGGTGGATGTTGGCGGGTTTGCCGAACCACCTAAAAATCTTGTGTTTGCTTCTCTTCCCTTATCTCATTACATTGTGCTATTAGTTTCTTATTCTAAGTTTTATTTATCTATTTGAGTTGCAATATATACTCTTGTGTTCGATCTCTTATTGCAATCGTTATCTTTGTGAGACTTGTAGCTAGCAAACACTTTCTAAAGGGTGAGTTTTGAAAAAGTTTTAAAACCCAATTCACCCCCCTCTTGGGTTGCCTTAATCCTATAATTTACAGTTGTTTCAACAAAAGTGGTCTTAACTACAACTTTATTGGTGATCAAAAGTTATATGATGATATAATTGCTAAATCTTCCACATCATCTAATATGTGTCTCCTAATCTTACTACTGAACATATACTACATTTGATAGATTAAAGTATAATCTCTTGAGTATTAACCAATTATGTGACAAGGGAAACCGAGTCATCTTTGAATCATCAATATGCATTGTTGAAAACATTAATAGCTAGAAAGCGTTTTTGTTGGGCATAGGTATGAAAATGTGTATATGGTTCACTTAGAAAATATCCTACCTGAAAAGGGAAAATATTTTTATGCTCTAAGTTACAAGGATAGTTGGCAGTGGACTTGATTTCCAAATCTCTTCTGAAAATGTAAAATATTTTTATGCTAGCATGGACTTGATTTTAAAATTGTCCAAAAAGGAACTTGTTTCTAGTTTGCCTATTATTGTTTTTGAAAAGGACAACATTTGTGCAACTTGTCAAAAATGCAAACAAACAAGAATATCTTTTAAACCCAAAAACATTGTTCCACTTCTAGGCTAATTCAACTATTACACACGGACTTATTTGGTCCAACTTGAATGTCAAGTTTGGGTGGTAAACACTATTGCTTTGTTGTTGTTGATGACTTCAGTAGATTTACATGGATTTTATTCCTAGCTTATAAGGATGAGGCTTTTTGTACTTTTGAAAAATTTAGCAAAAGAATTCAAAATGAAAAAGGTTTTGATATTTCTAGCATAAGGAGTGATCATGGAAAATAATTTTAAAATTCCTTCTCTGCAAAGTTTGTGGTGAAAATGGAATTAACCATAACTTCTTGGCTCCAATTACTCCTTGTAAAAATGATGTTGTTGAGAGTAAAATGAAACTTATAATAAATGAAGAAAAGGAAGATACACTATACAAGTACAAGAGACTCAAGAGCACGAAGAGGAAATGCCACAAAACGATAATGAATTACTCAAAGCATAAAAATATGTCAACTGTCATCCTCTCGACCAAATCATTGGTAATGTAGAGAAAGTGGTAAGTGCTTGTTCCTTTTTGAACCATGCTAATAATATTGGTTTACTTTCTCAATCTGAGCCTAAAAATTTTCTTGAGGCTAAAGATGATGAAAGTTGGATCCATGCTATGAAGAAGAGTTAAAACAATTTGAGAAAAATCATGTATGACATCTAGTTCCTAGACCTATGGATTATCCAATTATTGGTACAAAATGGGATTTTAGAAACAAAATAGATAAATTTGGGGTTGTAATAAGGAACAAAGCAAGATTAGTAGCCCGAGGTTACAATTAAGAATATGAAATTGATTTTGGTGAAACAATTACTCCCGTTGCTAGATTAGAATATATACGCATGTTACTTGCATCTGCTAGCTACAAAGATTTTAAACTTTTTCAAATGGATGTGAAAAGTGTCTTCCTCAATGGTTTTCATTCGGAGAAAGTATATGTTGAGCAACTTCCCGATTTTGAAGATGAGAATTTACCGAATCATGTTTTCAAGCTCACTAAAGCTCTTTATGGTTTGAAACAACATTCAAAAGGTTGGTATGAGTACTTAAGTTCTTTTCTCTTTGAAAATAGTTTTTCAAGAGGCATGATTGATACTACTCATTTCAATAAGGTAAAAGAAAGGGAAAATGTCAAAGTTCGCCCCATAATTATAGGGCAAAATCAACCTCATCTTCTAAACTGTCAAACCAGCGATTTATGTCCTTTATCTTTTGAAAATCATCAATGTACGTCCTCGCCCAAATCAAGTATTAAGTAAGATGGAAAAACATGTAAAATAATCGAAATACCCCTCCAAGATAAAATTTTAAAAAATAATAATGAATCTTTGTGCTAAGAGTTTTCTTCGGTTATGCAAGGTGAGTTCGAGATGAGCCTTATGGGAGAGTTGAACTACTTTCTTGAACTTCAAATCAAACAAAACAATGACGACATCTTCATAAATCAATCTAAATACACAAGAGATCTCCAAAAAGATTTGGTATGGGCAACTCAAAGCCTATGGGCACACCTATGAGTATATCAATCAGAATGGAAAAGGATGAGAAAGGTAAGGATGTGGACCAAACAAAATATTAACATATGATTGGTTTTTTACTTTATCTCATAGCTAGTAGACTTGATATCAGGTTTAGTGTATGCATGTGTGCTAGATTTCAATCTTGCCCTAAAGAGTCTTACCTCCATGCGGTTAAGAGAATTTTTTGTCTTGTTGGCACTCAAATATTGGTTTGTTTTTATCCTAAGAGTGTTGATTTTTGTGAGTCTAGGTGACAACCCAAGAGGGGAGTGAATTGAGTTTTTATAAAAGTTAAAATTTTTTCAATAATAAGTCAAGATAAATAATCAGTAAAAAAACAGTGCACCATAAACACAAATATAAAGCAAATAAAAGAGAGTAAGAGTTAGGGAAATGACACCGGTATTTTATGTGGTTTGGCCAACACTTGCCTACATCCACCCCTAAGGCTTTTGACTTCTTGGGTTTCTCCACTATTCTCCAAATAACAAGTACACCTTAGCTTCACGGGTGCTAAGTAACCATTACAAAGCATTTTACAAGCTCGCGAGTAGGACCAAGTGTTTCACAACACTCAAGTGTTTTACAAAAGATGGAAACAAGGATGCAATAAAGAATGGCTCTTTAAGCCAAATAAGTAAGTGTAAAGCACAAAGTTGAGCAAGAAGACAAGATTGAATGAGAAATGCTTTTGTTATTGAATATTAAAATGCCTTGAGAAATGCTTATTACTGTACTTCAACTTAGAAGTCTTAGGAAAGCTCATCAAAGGTAGTATTTCTACTTTTAAGCTTAAATTATTAAAGTCTTGGGTTCTGAAAGGAGATTGTGAAGTTTGAGAAGTGTGGAGGATGATTATAGAAGTGTTATTTTCTTAAAATATATTTTTGGAAACGTCCAGTTACAAAGGGAACTATTGCAAAATTTTTGTTAAAATCCTAAAACTTTTTATACTAAAACATTTGAAAAACTCCTATTTGTTCTTAGGAAGAGTCATTCTTTTTAGCAAATAAATTTTCTCTAAAATGGTTTGTCATCATTAAAAAGGAGCAGATTGTTAGCCCAAGGTTGTTATTTGAACAATCCTCTTTGATTTTGATGATAACGAACTCTTTATAGTAGCACTGGAGGATTTTAGATCTTAATCTTGTCAATCCACATTTACTAAAGATATATTTCTAAAGGATTGAAAACTTTATCTTCTAAAGTCTTTCCATATTCTCTAACATTTTTGATTAAGCTAAAAGGTCCATATTATTCATTGTAGGTGTTTAACAAAGATTTGGAGTAAAAATGACACCTCCTTATAGCATAAATTTTTTCCTACGTTGATAGTGTCGACACATGTGAAGAAGATATCGACCCATGCCACTAGGGGTGATCAGAACTGGACCGCAGATCGGACCGGACTGGACCAATTTTGTGGTCTTTGCAAGTTAAATCCAGTCTGGTCTGGACCGGATTTTATAAACCGGATAATGCGGTCCGGTCTGGTCCAGGGTTTTAAAGAATGCGGTCCGGACCGGACCAGACCGCATTATATATATTTAAAAAAAAAATAGAAAAGAAGGCGCCTGGCGCCTGCCTTTGGCTTCGGCCTCCCCCCCCCCCCCCCCCCCCCCCCCAACGCATTAAGTTAAAAAACAACACACGTTTTAAAAAAAGAACAAAACAAAATTCAAAAAGTGCCTACGGCCTGACTTCTTCCCCCTCCCCTCACCCCACGCGAAACAAAAGCACTCCTCACTCAATCACTCCTCAGTCAGTCGACTCAGTCCTCATTCCTCACTCCTCATGACTCCACACAGAAAAAAAAAAAAATCACGCCAAATCTGTGTTTTTTCACCTCCCCCTCCCCAGCGCCTGCAAATCTGCTCCCTCCCGACTGCCCCCTCCCCAGCGGCCAGCTCAGCCATACCCACGCCCACACCCACACCCACACCCACACCCATACTCATGGCCCTAGCCCCCTCCCCAGGAGCAGCCACACCCACTGTCGTTGCCCATGCCACTGCTGCTGCCCACTGCCCACGCCCATGTATGTTAACCCTTAACAGATTTTTGAAAACCCACTTCGAATATTAACTCATTTATGTTGACAAATTTGTGCAAAGTTTAGTTTATATTTGAGTGCTGGTGATTGTTATTTTGTAGTGTATTGAAGTAACCCGATTGATATTTTTTATTTGGCTGATTTTCATTTAATAGATGGTGATGTTAACAATTCATATTAAATTTCTACTTAGGCCATATTAACTTCTCATATATGTTAACAAATTCGTGAAAAGTTTAGGTTACATTTGATTGCTCGAGATTATTATTTTGTGGTGTATTGAAGTAACCCGATTGATATCTTTTATTTGATTAATTTTCATTTAATAGATGGTGATGTTAAAAATTCATATTAAATTTCTACGTAGGCCATATTAAATTTCTATGTACAGACAGGCTAATTACTTGGGGGCAAAGTATACTCTGATTCGTTCCCTATGTTCAGTGGAATTCATGGTGTAATGTTAACAATTCATGTTTGATATCTTTTGTGATGTATTGTGGCCATTCCATATGTTTGCATATATTATTTATTTTAGGAATTAGTTAGGTTTGTTCAAGGTCTTGATTAAATATGGTGGATTCACATGATCCTTACTTGTTTTTTTGTTCCTTGTAGACACTATGTCTCGTTCTCATTTTTGTAATTGTTTGGATAGTAGTGTTGATGCAATGGGATTAAATTTAGAGGATGAGGATATGATGGTTGAGGAGGAAGATGTTTCAGAAATTCCCCACCAAGTAGTGAACCACCTAAACCAAAAAGAAAGAATCAATCTATGGTTTGGTCTTTCTTTACAAAGAAGTATGTTGGTGACCCACCACGTCCTAGGGCATTTTGCAACTATTGTGATGCTGATTATGCTGCAGATGGAAATAGGAATGGGACGAAAAATTTGTTGGACCATCTTACTAAATGTAAGAAAAACCCCAATCAGCTACCTCCAAAACAAGACAAGAGGCAAAAAAATTTAGCATATGAGAAGGGAGTTGAGGGTGATGAGAACCCTAGTAATTTGGTGTTGACAAAAAAGTTTGACCATAATCATGCTATAGCTCTTCGTCAAGCTTTGGCAGAGTTTCTTATTGTTGATGAGCTTCCTTTCAGGATTGTAGAGTCTCCCCAATTTAGGAAGTTTATACGGATGTTAGAGCCTAGATTTCAAGTCCCATCTCGCATGACCATTGCTAGAACTTGTATGGACATTTTTAAAGATAAAAAACATGGTTGAAGGGTATGATTAGGGCTTGTGATGGTAGAGTTTGTCTCACCACTGATGCTTGGACTTCGATTCAGAATTTGAGCTATATGGTTGTCACTGCCCATTGGATTGACAAGGGTTAGAAATTGCAGAAAAGAGTGATTAGTTTTCGTTTGATTGATAATCACAAAGGAGACACAATTGGGGCACAAGTGGAGGAGTGTTTACATGATTGGGAATTGAGAAGATTATGACCATCACAGTTGATAATGCGTCTTCAAATGATACAGCTATTGGTTACTTGAAGAGGCATCTACGAAGTAATGTGTTGAACGGTCTTTACATTCACATGAGATGTGCAGCGTATATTATGAATCTTGTGGTTGGTGATGGGTTGAAAATAAATGATGATGCAATTACAAGGGTTCGTGATGCAATTAGGTATGTATTTTTTTTTTCATTTCTTAATACTATGCATAATTCGTTTATTAAAAATTCGTTATTTCTCACAGTTATTTTTTATGAAATGCAATTAGATATGTGCGGTCTTCTCCTGCAAGGCTTATCAAGTTTAATCAATGTGTTGAAAAGGAGAGGATCGAATGCTTCCAAGAGTCTGTGCCTTGATGTATCGACTCGTTGGAACTCCACATATTTGATGTTGGATGTTGCTGAGAAGTATGAGTTTGCTTTTGATAGAATGGAGAGTGATGATGTTGATTATCTTCCTCATTTTACTGAAGGTGAATGTGGGAAGAGGAACTTGGGACCTCCAACAAAAGAGGACTGGACAAAAATAAGGGTATTTTGCAAGTTTCTTGAACTCTTTTATGATGCTACTGTGCAATTTTCTGGTTCTTTGTATGTTACTTCGAATTCTTACTTCCATGGACTCTATGGAGTGTATTCTCATTTGTGTCGTTATTCACAAAGTACGGACAAAAGATTGAAAGACATGGCTGATATTATGATGGTTAAGTATCAAAAATATTGGGGGAGGAATGACAGGTTAAATTTGTTGATATTTATTGCAAATGTGATTGATCCAAGGTCTAAGTTACAAGTAGTGGACAAATGGTGAGGTTGATGTATGGTGGAATAGAGGGAGAGAAGTTGGTGGTCAGTATAAGTGATTTTTTTTGTGCATTGTTTGATGAATATGCGTTGGGATTACCTCAAACTCAGGTGCATTCAACTAGTAGTAGTGTGCCTCCTCCTCTAGTAGTTGCTGCTTCTGGCAGCAAGCAAACTTTATTTGAGGATTATTGGAGCACGCTGTGTTGTTTGGAACATATTCATCAAGTCCTAGTGCAAACTTAGAAATTGATCGATATTTGGCTGATCCACTTGTTGCTCCAGACAAGAATTTTGATATATTGAAATGGTGGAAGGATAATGATTTACGATATCCCATCATTGCTAAAATTGCACGGGATGTATTGGCTATCCCTATCTCCACTGTGTCTTCAGAGTCCGCTTTTAGTACGGGGGACGTGTACTTGATCCATTTCGGAGTTCATTAGCTCCAGCGACTGTGGAGGCACTTGTTTGCACCCAAGATTGGTTGAGGCGTGCAGATGAAAAGGAACCAATTAATCAAAGAAACTTTGGATTGTATCGAGAGTTATGACATGGATTCTGGTAAATAAAATTTGTTTGTAATTTTAATTTGCTTTACTTATATTTATTTATTTTTAACATTTATTGACATTTAAAGTTTTAAACATGCAAAAATAGCAAGCAATAGCCAAGCAGCAAGCGAACTTGGGACATCAACCACTGGCAAGACTTAAAGAGTTGTAACATTCGCAAGTTTTTTAGTTTGTTAATGTATTTGTTTATGCGTATTTGATACATTTGTATTTTTAACTTATGGTGCTTAATTTTGTAAGATATTTGCAACTAATTTATTATCTTAAGTCTCATATACAATCAAAATTATTTCCTTTTCACGTTAACTTTACAATTCAATAATCATATTAGAAATAATACCAACAATTTTCCAACTTAAATAGGAATTGTATGTCTTATAAAATATCACGTGCTATTTATTTATACATAATTGCTTGTTTTCGATCCTATATAGTATATATGATACCATTCTAGCAGTTAATTTCTTAGTTTATATATCCTATATAACATTAGAAAGTAAATTAACATAAAATAATCATTCGTAGGATTTCTATTTACTTGCGTGGACTGCATACCATTATATTGATGGATCGAAGAAGAGAAACGATCAGTGATTAACAACATCAATCTTATCTTTCCCAGTAAATAGATGTTATATACTTATCTAGTGCAGGTTATATAGAAGAATAAAGAATTAGTAACATTTTCAGACAAATGAATTAAGTATTTAAATCTCTAAATGAATTCACATTTTTAAGTCTTTAAATGAATTCACATCTTTAAATTAATGAGCAAACTATGGTAGGAGTTAAATGAATTCACATTTTTAAGTCTTTAAATAAATTCACATCTTTAAATTAATGAGCAAACTATGGTAAGAGTTAAATGAATTCAAATTTTTAAGTCTTTAAATGAATTCACATTTTCAAATCTTTAAATGAATTCACATATTTAAATTAATGAGCAAACTATAGTAGGAGTTAAATGAATTCACATTTTTAAGTCTTTAAATTAATTTACATATTTAAATTAATGAGCAAACTATAGTATGAGTTAAATGAATTCACATTTTTAAATTAATGAGCAAACTATGGTAGGAGTTCACATTTTTTTTTTAATCTCAAAATTAAAAAATGTGTGTTGAAAATGAAAAAAAAAGAAAAAGGAAAAAAAATTGAAACTGGTTTGGACCACTTAAGTGGTCCAGACCAGACCGCTTAACAGCAGATTGGATCGGACCACTTATAAGTGGTCCGGTCCGGTCCTCTATTTTAGTAGGACAAGAAATCCGGTCCAACCACATTCCGGTCCGAAAACCGGACCGGATTTTCGGTCCTACAACCCTACATGCCACATACACACAAGAGCAGTTTTGATGATGTCGACACGTGCCACAGACTTGAAAGTTGTTTTGATGATGTCGACACATATTAAGATGGTGTCAACACATGACACAAGTAGAATTTCAAACTAGGATGATGGTGTTGACACATGTCGACTATGTGTTGACACATGCTGTGATTTCACAAAAAATTTTGGAATGCTGCTAGCTCAGCTTTTTGATTAAAAATCATTAGGGTACCACTCCAGCGGTACTATCCAACATTTTAGGGACCACACAAGTCTAGAAGGTTATAAATAGAACAAGGAGAGAGAAAAAAAAACTAGTCTTTTACGTCATCATTTATGACCTATCCTTCAAAGAGAGAGAAAGAGCTTAAAGGAGAACCCAGATCCCAAGAAAGCTACTGTTAACACCTGCAAAGACTAGAGATTTCATTCTTTAATATTGTCTTCTTGCTCATTTTTGCGCTTTGTAATTGCGGATCTGACTTAAAGAGCATTCTTTATTACTTTTTTCCCCTATTGATTGTAAAACTCTTAAGTGTGGGGATACACTTGGACTTACATGTGATGATAGAAAAAATCTCACTTTGGGTTGTTGGGATTTGTAGTGAGAGTTGAAGTGTGACCTTGAAAAATGCTTGTAAAGATTACTTAGCATCTAAAAGGAAATGTATGATTACTATTGGTAAATAGTGGAGAGTCCAAAGAAGGAAATAGCCTTGGGGTTTGATATTGGCAACTCTTGGCTGAACTACCTAAAAATACCAGTATTATCTCTCTATCTCTTACTCTCCTTTATTTGTCTTATTTTTGCGATTGTATTGTGCTAAACTATATTTGAATATTTATCTTGGCTTATCTTGGTAAAAGCTTTACTTTTTATTAGAACCAAGTTCACTCCCCTCTTGGATTGTCAATTGGACTCACAAGACTATTAGGGGGATTTTGGATTCTGAAAATTTGGGGTAGTTTCGATTTAGGATTTTGGAGTTGAGAGGTGTTCTTTTTGCAATTGGAAAATTAGGGCTCATTTGGGGGAATGAGAAATCAATGGGAGATGGGGGAGGTAAAGAGCATCGTCGAATGTGGAAATTTTTTTAGTTGTCCACTTGTGAAAAAACACCATCTCTACATTGTCCAGCTGTTTAAAAATGGACATGTTAGCGTATTTCATCTTGGGATTAACCAAAGTGTGGGCAGAGGGAGTCCCGTGCATCATATTGGTGACCACAGGGACCAAATTGTTGAACTTGGAACCACAGAAACTAATTTATAACAAAGAAAAACTATAAGGACCATTTGTGTTGTTTAGCATCCCACAAAATTCTGACGTTTTTTATTGAATTTGTTAATAAGTAAAAAAAATTTAAGGCAAACAACAAAATATGAGAACTTTTACATACTCCAATAAAAATAAAGGCTAAATTACTCCCAATGTCTCTAGGGTTTGACCTTTTCCCAGTTTGGTCCTCAGGATTCGATTTTTCCTAAAAATATCCTTAGGGTGAGGACCCATTACCAAATAGTTCCTGTTGTTCACTCGATAGAAATGCACATGTAGCTAACGACTTACACGTGGGAATTGACAGCTCGATTTAAAAGAAAAGTTCCACCCAATCGCAATGCGACACGTGTCAATAAAATAAATAAAAATAAAAATATTTTAAAAAAATAAAAAATAAATCGAAAATTAATAAAAAAACATAATTAATTTTATTTTAATGTTAAAAAAAAAAATAAAGGAGGACCGGATCGGGGACGTTAACATATGGTGAGAAAGATAAATCTCTCCTTAACGAGATATTGGAAGAAAAATATTTGTAAACAGTCGAACCCGGGTTACAAATTGTGAGGAACGACAGAAGTTCCTAACACGTGGGAAAGGGTGGAAGCTGTACTTCAATTCTCTAATTAAAAGTATATATTTTTTTGCTAAGTCTCAAATTAAAATTTCGAATATAATAGAAGTATAGAATAATATTCTGGGTCACAGAAAAAGCAAAATAGTGGAATCTTTTCTCGGTCCTCGTGCTTGGCATCAGGGTTCGACGGAACCTCCTCCGAGCCCAACTTGAGATTTGGTTGAACTGAACTGGTAAAGACGAGGCCAGTCGACTGGTCTATTAGACTTGGTCCTCTCTGTGCTCTAATTAATAGTGACAGCCCAACTCAACTGAGCCGCAACCGAGGAAGTGTACCACCACTCCTACTTGGTCATAAAATCATTGACGTAGCGATACAGTCAAAATCGAACTACCAAAGACTGGTCACTGGTCACACCACGCGCCACTCAGGCAAATTGAACCTGCAGGAAAGTTCCTTTGACATTCCTAGTCCCAACCTCCTATAAATTTGCTTTCGTTCCTGACCCTTCTCAACACACTACTCAAACCTCATCTATCTTCTGGTTCCAGTAACGCAGCTTCTCGTTTTCAGAACTAGTTCTTTCTTGTAAGATTATTCAGAACAAAACCAAGCATGGGTCTGAAAGGCTTTGTTGAAGGCGGCATAGCTTCCATTGTTGCCGGCGCTTCCACTCACCCTCTTGACCTCATCAAGGTCCGTATGCAGCTTCAGGGTGAACCCCACCTCCCAAATCCAGCTTTACAGGTCGCCTATCGTCCCGCTGTCTCCCTAAACTCCGCCGGCGGATATAGTATTTCTCTACCGGAAACATTACACGCTAAAGCGCAACCCCGCGCTGGACCTGTCTCCATCGCGGCAAGAATCGTCCAGGCCGAAGGCGTTGCTGGTCTCTTTTCTGGTGTCTCCGCCACCATGCTCCGCCAAACACTCTACTCCACCACCCGCATGGGCCTTTACGATATTCTAAAGCGTAGATGGTCCGACTCTGGATCAGGTAGTCTGCCTCTCCGGCGCAAAATAGCAGCTGGACTTATTGCCGGCGGCATTGGTGCGGCCGTCGGAAACCCTGCCGATGTGGCAATGGTTCGCATGCAAGCCGACGGTCGCCTGCCCGTCTGCTAACGCAGAAACTACAAGAGCGTGGTGGACGCCATTAGCCAAATGTCAAAGCAGGAGGGAATTGCAAGCCTGTGGCGAGGCTCAGGTCTCACGGTGAACCGCGCCATGATCGTGACGGCATCGCAGCTGGCATCGTACGATCAGGTGAAGGAGATGATATTGGAGAGGGGTGTGATGGGAGATGGGATCGGGACCCACGTGACGGCGAGCTTTGCGGCTGGGTTCGTGGCGGCGGTGACCTCGAACCCCATCGATGTGATCAAAACGAGGGTGATGAACATGAACGTGGAGCCCGGTGCTGCGGCACCTTACTCCGGCGCACTGGATTGTGCAGTGAAGACGGTCAGGGCAGAGGGGGTCATGGCCTTGTATAAAGGTTTCATACCCACCATCTCAAGGCAGGGTCCGTTCACAGTGGTGCTCTTTGTCACGCTGGAACAAGTCCGGAAGCTACTCAAGGATTTATGATCGTCTAGATGTGGTGGGATTGAAATTTTTTGATTAATATATACGCAAGACTGAAAGAACATGGGGTTGAGAGAAAATTCATGTTATTGTTATTCTTAATTCTTTGATTATTAGCGGTGAAATAAAATGGAGTTTAGGATTTTACAGTAAGATTTCACTTTCCCCGAGCTTTTGGGTTCAAGTTATAAAACTTGTTAGTACATGAGTGGACGACACAGACATTTGTAGGTAGAAAATGCAAATGGATCAGGCAGGAGCCACTCATCGATCTTAAGAATCAGGCAAAGGCAAATTCTCTGGAGCATCAATTACATCTAACATTGGCAAATTCTCTGCAGCATCAATTATATCTAACATTGCAGGCCTCGGTTAATACATATGTAACTAAGATTATGATTGAGATTAAGCTTCAATTTAGTCGAGCTGTTGATCATTTCGAGTTCCAAGGGCTATTTTAATTTCAAAGAGGTGAACTTCACAAAAAGTTCATTAACCTTTTTGTTAAAATTGGCATCCATTTGAAAAAGCTTACTCTATAGCAGGGCTTTCATATTGAGGATTTACTGCGACACTAGTTCTCAATAAGCTAATGTTGGCTTCCATAATAGAGTAAGTTTAGTTACTGCAAAAGCATAATACATGATCAAACTGGTGTTTAACTGCCCATTGAGCAAACTTGTTCTGTCCTCGAGGTACACATTCCACTGAAAAGATGGATGGTTTGACAGATCCCATGCTAATTAGTGTAGAATCAACTGCTATAAGACCCTCATTGTAGGAAGCAATGCTCGTGGCTAAGTTTGCCGTGAGTCCCCTTCAAAGATAAGTTTGTCAGCAGATAGTGTTGGAGGCTTAGAGAGAGCCACATGGCAAGCAACAAAGAGAAATTTGCTCTATATGCAACATCAAAATTCAGCTTCCAGGTATCTAAAGGGGGAGGAGACAATCTCTGATTTAGAGTTTCTTCTTTATTTTCCAATGCCTGAGATCTTTTGGAGTTCTAATCCTTAGCGTCTTAATTTAGCAGCCCTCTCTGATATTACTATTGAGAAATGGGTATATTCTATATGCTACCCACATAAGGAGCTTGGCATTGAAAAGCACACAGAGATTCTACTTTCTGGGCCATAATAGCAATGGACACTATTTGAATGGCCAGAAATGCATTTGTGGATAATGGTGTAAAACCAGATCCTGTGGAAATGTCAAGGCTTGTGAAAAAGCGTTTTAAGGATAACATATGTGCTTGGAATTCCAAGAATCTGGAGCTTAAGCAATGCTGGGTTTCCCCTCCTAAGGGTAGTCTTAAAATTAACTTGGATGCAGCTTGCAGGCCTTTTGGGTCCTCTCTTGCAGACCCGTTCAATGCCATTTCTTCTTCATAAATACACGTCAAACTAAATAATAATAATAACAATAAAAGATATTTTACTTCAATGAAAAAAAAAAAAAAATCTTAATTAACAGAATACAAACACCACAACTTGAACAAGATCAACGTTTAACCACAAAAAATGGAAGAAGATTTTTTTTATATAAAAAAAAAAAGCATGGAACACTAAAAGAAATTAATTACAATAAAAGAAAAAAGAAACTAAAGTCAAATCAAAGAAACTTTTTGCATACTGAAAAAATAAAATAAAAAATTCAAAGAATACAAACAAAATTAGTAAAAAGAATCCCTCCGAACCATATTAATATATGTTGTATATTTATCGTTTGTTTAGTTATTTGATTGGCAGCTTTATCGATTAATTTTATTTCTGATTTGTAATGAGCACTTTCACTTTTGATTTTTAATGTTTGTTTAGTCTCCTGTCCACGACTCTATAGTCTATCGAGAGACATGTTTTGTATGAATAAGAAACTAATATCGCTAGCTTCCAGCAAACACAAAGAGGTAGCTGAGCCAATAAAATACAGACTTTATTTTAAGGAAGGCGGGCGATTCGGCGAAGGTCGTGGCTACACAAATTCGTCAGGAGCTCCAGTAAGATAACCGAACAGGTGGTAGCTAAGCGAAACCCAAGGAGGAGGAGTTCACTACTTTAGATTCACAGTTCCTTTATCAAACTCAATCAGCCAATCACGTACAGAAGGAGTCAACAGCATAATATTGTTGATAAGAGTTTAGGAGGTGAACTAACTAGAAGAAAACCGAACAGAAGTCTTACAGATTTTCCCAACCACGCATTGTATTGATTGCCAACTATATATGTGTACTGCCGGCCCTTAACATCCCCTATTGCCCTATAAATCCACCATCAGTCCTTCGTTCTTTTCACAGAGAAAAGACTCCGCCTTTGCTTATTGTTCAATATTTGTTCTAAACCTGGTGAGAACGCTTGATCTGCAAATATTATTTGAGGATGGCTGCTTGCAAGGGCTTCATCTTAGCATTCGTATTCGTTTTGTCGTGCATCGATGTTAGCATGGCAACTCGTCATCTTCTGCAAACGACTGCACCCGCTGCACCAACCTTGCCAGCAATTCCAGCCTTGCCTAAGCCAGTATTGCAGGCACCTTTGCCTTCTCTACCTCAGCCCTCACTGCCAACACTTCCCAACGGTCTGCCAAGGCTGCCTAACCCGACACTGCCTCCACTTCCAAGCTTCCCCACGATGCCGACAATCCCAAAGGTCACCTTGCCCCCAATTCCTACCCTTCCCTCCATCCCCACAGTCCCAGCAGGCACTATTCCTACTATCCCATTCCTTTCCCCACCCCCTGCGGCCACCAGTAGCCCTTGATCAGTGAATGATTTCAGTACCACTACTCTTGCATAGCATATACGGTAGCAGCCCTTGTCCAGCTCGCCGTTACGTACGCTTATGTCGAAGTTCTATCAGAAGCTTATTCAATGTCCAGATCGACTCTCTTGTTTGTTATAATATATTCGTTGTATGGTTTTCATTTTATGTTCCTATTGATATGCATATAGAGAGGCATTATGTAGTTATTCTACACTCGTACGTGCTTGTGTGTTGTTCCCAAATTGATACTATCTCTTATCTTCTTTCTTTCCTTTTAATTACTCATTTTCTTTTGTAAAAAAGGTGGGAAAAAAAAACCACCACAACCAATCGGTGTGTAGGGCAATCAAATTTCTTGCTAATTATGAAAATGTAAAATTTTAAAATAACATGCCTGAATTTTTATGAGATTTTAAGGTGGTGTTTGAACGCCAAAATTTTGGCCTTCATAAAATAGCTACAAAAAATTATCTCTCTCCCTATCAAATAATTTATTTTCACTACAAATAAATATAAAAAATTCATTCAAATCATCACTACTCTCTTCGCTTTTTCACCAAATCAAACTCCAAAAAATTGATTGAACATTTAGAAATTAACAAATAGGCCACTGTAAAAAAAGTACTCCTTTCATGTAGTCTTCGTCTAGTCTCAATTAGCATGTAAGATCATCTCATCTGTCTAGTCTCCAGTAGTACATAAGACCATCTCATGCGTTGCTCATGCCACATCTAGCCCGATTACCGCGGCTCTCATATGGCTTAATAATTAGCCAACTTAACTCGTTCATGCATACCATGTGCACAAGAAAAAAAGTAAAGAAAAAAGTAAAAGTATAAAAGAAAAATGTCAAAAGATTAAAACTAGTTTTTTTTTTTTAAAAAAAAAAAACATAAAGGGAGGGGGCAGAATCCTCCATGCACAAAGCCCCTCAGTTGCAGGCAGAGGGGGAGGTCCTCCTTCCCCTATCCAACAACCCCACACGCATGGTGTTAGACCCATAGAGGGTTAACCATGGTGGCATACCGTGGCTCCTAATATGGATGCCACCATGGGATGTCATGGTGCGTGGGGTGGCATGTACATGGCAACGATGAGGTCTTGCCACTTAATCTCAGGGAGCTTGGGATGAACTCAAGTCAAGGCAGCATGACACGACTCGAAGGCACGCGGGCGACACGACCAAGGGGTGCACCATGCGTGCAAGCTAAGGCCATGGCATGCAAACACGCCCAAGGGGCTGAGCATAACAACCTCTTACAAACTAGGAGCGAGCAGTGGCATAACATGCAAGGTGGTTGCAAGGAGCGGCCTGTAATTCCTAGGATTAAGCAACTCAACAGGGGGGTGAATTAGGTGTCAAAACTTTTTTGAAACTCACCCTTAAGAATGTGTTTGCTAGCTATAAGTCCAACAAAGATAATCAATTGTACTAAAAGATTAAACACAAGAATGTATATCACAACTCAAATATGCAATTTAAACTATAAATAAGAAACTAGTAGATCAACGTAAAGAGATAAGGAAAGAGAAGCACAAGATTTTTTAAGTGATTCGGCAAACCGGCCTGCATCCACCTCTCAAGCTCCTTTACCGAGCCTTGAGGTTTCTCCACTATCCTCCCTTCAACCAAGGGAAAGGTTTCCTTACACTTAAGCTTGAGAAACACCTCTTCAAGCCTCAAGAACGAGTTTGAGAACAAACCTCTCAGAACTCATTCTTTCGATGAACAACCCTCATCGAAAGGAAACAAGAGAATCACTCTCTTAAAAGTGTAGAAGGATGAATGAAAATGCTCACTAGGACTCCCTTGATGGAGTAGATGTTACAATAAAAAATATCTATCTCTTAGGCTTTACACAATAACAAGGATGTGAAAGTGATAATTATGTGTGAATGATGTTAGAAGAAGGATTCAAAGGTTTAGGATCACTCTTAGCCTTAATAAATTGATTTTGGTCATTCAGCAGCATTTATGAGGCTTAGGGATGCCTTTAAATATGCCTCATAAGAAAACTAGCCATTAATATTCGTTAGGGGTCGATCTATAAAAAATTCATGATGAGACGGTCGACCGTTGTAAGTTACCGTTACCCCAAAGGTCATAATGTCAGAACTCAACGGATCTATTTTAAAAACATATACGGGTTGACCGCTTCAACTTAAGCATATGATCCCGGTTCATTTAAAAACATGATTTTGACCAACTTAATTCACCCAATTTCAAAAACTAACTTCCTATAAGTATACAAAAGGTTTGAAAGTTTAATTTGGGACAATTTGAAGCCATTAAAACATTTTTAATCTTCCAAACAAGTGGTAAAACGGTTTATGCAAGATTTAAAGAAATATGCAAGTGTGTGGTTTGAGAAAGCAAAAACAACCCAAGAAGGGGGGTGAATTGAGTTTTATAAAAACTTTTATCCTTTTTCTTATAAAACCGAATATGCAGAGACCCCTTTTTCTTTTTCTAAAGAGCAAGAGAGTAGATCTATAAAATCAAGGACTATAATGAAGAATAAAAGGAATAGTTAAAGAAGCACAATAAATAGATATCAACAATAAATAGAGATAAGGGTAGAGAGATGACACCGTGATTTTTAGGTGGTTCGGCCAACACTTGCCTACGTCCACCCCCAAGGCTATTGACTTCCTTGGGCTTTCTTCACTATCTTCAAATAGGAAGTACACCTTAGCTTCTAGGGTGCTAAGGAACCTTTACAAAGTATTTTTCGAGCTTACACTTTAACTCACTCTCACAAATCCTCACAACCTAGAGGATTTCTTCTACCTAACAAGTAGGACAAGTGTTTTCCCAAACACTCACGTGTTTTTCAAGAATGGGTACAAAGGGAATCTTAGTAAAGGCTCTTTAAGCTGAATAAACAAGTATGAAGTACTGAGGTGTGCAAAGAGACAAGATTCACAAAGAAAGCAACAGTATTTGCAGGTGGGAGTACGAGCTTTCTTGGTTGGTGGAGCTTCTTTCTTCTTCAAAGCTTTTTCTCTCTCTAGAAATTAGGGCAAGAGTTAATAGCGCACACTTGCTCTTCTTTCTCTCTCCATCTTCTTCTATTTAAAGCTCCTAGGGCACCAAGGGTCTTCTTGTAAAGTTTGAGTGCCGTTGGAGGTCATTTGAGACAATTTGAAGACTTTTGGATAAGTTGGCGTCGCTCCAAGATTTTTGCAAAATCATGCAATGTGTCGACACATTGATGGTATGTGCTGACACATTAAAATTTGGCCTGAAAACAACTTCTCAAGTGTTAGTTCAATGTGTCGACACTTCCAACACTTAGTCAAAAAATATTTCGAATGACTTGAAAAACAAACTCTCGAGTAGTAGCTTAATGTGTCGACACTATGGTCCAATGTGTCGACACTTCCAACACTTAGAAAAAATTTCGAATGATTCTGAAAAATACTCTCGGGTAGTAGTTCAATGTGTCGACACTTATGGTCCAATGTGTTGACACTTCCAACACTTAGACAAAAATTGTTCTTTAACGGCAACTACTTCAATTCAATAAATCTCAAAAATACTTACAATACAAAAGATGATCAATTAGCAAGTGTAATGATGATCAAGTATGCTTGGAGAGATTTTAGAATGAGAAAACCTTGATACTCTAAAAACATAATTTTCTTGAAAAGGAATTTCAATGTAAAATCTAAAAGTCTTGAACGAGTTTGAAAACTTTGTTATCATCAAAATCAAAATGGATTTTTTGTAAGAACAACCTTGGGCTAACATGGTTCAAATCCTTGTTAAAGATGAAGTCTAGACTTGCAAAAATTCTAGAAACTTGAGTCTTCACTTTAAGAGACACTTTCATTGAAAGAGATGTTGCTTGATCACTCCGTACTCATTTTGGATCTTCCTTGCTTCCCATTTCAATTCTTATTTCAATTACTTCTATTGTTATCATCAAAACATTGATTGTGACTAAAAGCCAACACGGCCAAGACCAAGTCAAAGGGAGAGATTTGTGGGCAATTGGGGCGTGTGGCAAGCCATGCGCTCGCGCGGTCAAAGCCAAATCTCTGGTTCCTTGGTCTTAGGCATCGATTATGGGTTGGACCTAGTCATGTGCGCCACCTAGGCGCATTGACCTATTCAAGTGCAGGTTGTTGTGCATTGCAAGCACATTTGTACTAAAGACCTAGTCACAAGGCTTGAGACTAGGCACGGAAAATGGTCAAGGCGGAAAACTAGGCATGAGAAGTGGTCTTCACTGCGAGGTGGCAAGAGTAGCACACATCAAGGTGTTAGATCAACTCAAGTGATGAAAATTGGTCAAATAAGAGTCTGACAAGTGTCACTCTATGGGAGACTCACTGAATGCTAGACTGTTATATAAAGAGGGCATGGCTCTTCTGAGAAAGCAGTCAGGGAGAAACACTAAGTATCAGAGACACCAAGAAACAAGAGAAGGGATTTGAATGAGCAAGTATTCGAGGAAACTAAAGGGTTAGTTTCATACTTGTACTCGAGTGATAGTGAGTCGGAGTTCATTGTCGAGCACAAGCTAAGGGGTGTTTAGTCATGGTCATTCTTTTGTATACTTCTTATGTTATGAATATAAAGGTTGGGAGATTCCCATACTTGTGTGTCTTAGTGAGAAAATGGGTTGGCTGACTAGGTATTGGACACTTAGTGTCGCACAAGATTATGAAAAATTTCCACTAAGCACAACCCTGTGACACAGGGGTGATGGGGATTTGCAGGATAGGGAAGGGAGAGGCACTTCCTCTACCAGGGACCTGTATCCCGCACCTAAGCATGGGTTGCCACATGCCTTTGTCTAAATTTTTATTTTTAAATTTTTTAAAATTATGTTTTCAACTTTTTGAGAAAATTACCAAAATGGTTCACTTGGTTTCACTGTGTTGCAAATTAATCCCTGTAGTCACCAATATGATGTAAAGAGGTCCCTTTGTACCCACCCCCGTTAATTCCCTAACAGAATTTGTTGACATATCTATTTTTAAACACCTGAACAATGCTGAGATAACATTTTTTCACACCTAGACAGCCAACTCACCCAGTTTTTTAAACTCTTTACATTGAGTTAAAAAAAAAAAAAAAGCGTTGAATGTCCTAACACCAAATTAACAACCGCAACCTCCACTTTTTCCCTTTTCCTCCACATTACTGAACCTCCGCTTCACTTCCACTTTTGCTCCTTTCCCCCAAATCACCGAACTCGTTTGTTCTGCCATTTTCCTCGCCCAAATCATAAGTGAACATGTTCATGCTGCAATTAGCCAAAATCACTAAGAACCTATGAAAGAGTCCACTGAGAACTCATTCATTCTGATCTGTCTATGCAACTCACGCCCCTGTGGCGGTAGAACCCAATTTTCTTTTGGACCCAAGCCGTAGAAAATGTGATATATCCCACTATTTATAGACTTTCACTGCGAATTCTTTGACCCATTTGTATATTCGTTTGTTGTCGGCTTGAGAATAGAGTTTATTGCTAATTTTGCAAGTTCTGGGTTAACTCTACACGTGTATGCTTATTTTTTTGTCAGTTCTATGTACTTTAGTGAAGAATACGACAAGAATAGTGCGGGAACATTTGTTGCAAATTGTTTTTTAGTTAAATGGTCCCCTACACGTCACATGCATACTTTTGGTTTAAAATCTTTGAGAATGTATAAAAATGTGAGTCGTTGTATAAAAATGTGAGTCGTAAGGAGAATTGAGAAATAGATATATAAATTTTACTTTGTCTTGAGAGAAATAGACATGTATTTGCGCATTATTTAACAAATTTTTTTTTTATTTCTTCTAGTTGTCAAACTGATATTCCAAGGGTTAGAAGCATTGCTGCAAGAATATTAACCTGTCAAACTGATACTCCATTAAAAAAGCTGGGTTTAATAGTGGTCCCCCACTTATATAATTGCATCATATGAATGGTAGACTCTAAATATTAGACTCTAGTTATCATAAAGTTCTTGTGGTTTCTCCCTACTCTTTTGTACTCTTATCTTCCTATAACATTAAGCATAAGAATTCTATACCATGAAAACATGGTTACTTTTCTGCTTCAGTTTTTTGTCGTTATTTTATAATGAATATGTGGGTGTAGATCTTTATAATATGCTTGAAAACATTTTGTTTTAGTTTCATTTGCATTATGTTAACTATTATATTTTCCATCAATTTTGTAGAAATGATGCATGTATACATGTATCATTGGGGTGGTCTAAACTTCATACGTGGAGAATACATTGGAGGAGAGATTGTGGACCTCGAAACTATGGATCCAAATCACATGTCAATGACAATATTCCACAAGTACGCGAAGGTGCGGTTAGATTACTTGAACGTGGTTGGGTTCATGTACAAGTTCAAGGATGATAACTTCGATGGTGGGTTTAGCTTGCTCTATACTGATAAAGATGTGTGATGTTTGCTTGAGAGGATTGCGAAGGAGCACCTGAATGTTCTACATGTATACTTTGAGCATGGAGTAGACGAGCTTGAATTTGCACTAGTGGAGTCTCATTCCCCTACACCGCTCACTACTAAGGGTGTTGACATTGTTGGAGTCACAGAAAGTGGTGGCATTGGCGGAGACATTGAAATGAGTTTTTGATCTTAGTTTCATATTAATAACAATTTTATTACATATTAATAGAACCTTATTTTCTGTAAACACACAATGACATACCAATGAAAGTTAAAGCTATGGTACATAGCAACGAGCCCTGAGGCTTGTCGTAACGAGGCTCTGAGTGTTGAGGATAGTGCTGGTGGTGAAGGTGCAGTTAGTGAGGACCAAGATGGTGGGCATATTGGGGTAGAGCAGTTTGTGGCAGAAGTTTATCATCATTGGGATAATGATGAAGATCAATCTAGTGAGAGTGATGGTGATGTGTAAAGGCCTAGAGATGAGCCCCTCAGTGACTTCGAGGTTTTAGATACTGAAGCACCAGAGATATACCCCCCATCTGTTATAGATGAAGAGGAGGTCATTGCTCGTGCCAATGTGATGGCTTGGTTTGGATTTGCCCTTCCACTTATAGAGCCAATGAAGCTGATGAACCACCTGACGATGAGTTGAGTGAGGATCTCCATAGTTTGAGTGATGGTGAAGGTGATTGAGACATTATAGAATTCAATGAAAGGAATTTTGAGTTAAATAAAAAGATCCAAATGGTGGACACATGAAATTTAGGGATGTGAAACTATTTAAGCTCGCATTAAAGTAGTATTGCATCTAAAATGGGTTTGATTACAAGTATATCAAGAATGACAAGGTGAGGGTGACGACAAGATACAGGTGCTAGCTTGTCCATAATGGATACATGCTTCATTCACCAATATGAAAGAAACACTCCAAGTGAAGACTCAAAACCTAAGCACACTTATGGGATACATTACACGAATAGTCTCTAACACAAATACCTCTTGCATCGCGAAGCAGTACCTTGAAGTGATCAGAGACACGCCGACCTTGAAGCCATGCGCTCTTGTTAACTTTGTTGAAAGGGATTGGATGGTTAGGGTTTCAAAACACATTACGTACCAGGCTCTACGGTTGGCTTTGGAGATGATAAACGAAAAACATGTAGACCAATATAAGTATGCATATGATTATAGAAAGTGGAACCTAGTTGGGTGAAGATCCTGGACTTGGTGTATATGCAAGTGGGTTTCTTGCGGGTTGCTTATATTTGTTATTGAAAGGACTCGGTGGACAACTCTTTTGTGCGGTTGCAAGGATGGGAATGAGGACATGTTCCCATCATGGACTTGGTTTCTTGTGTGTTGCTTGATGATCTTGGCGATATTCGTCAATGGGTATTTCATGCCGGATAGGCAAAAGTTATGTGTTGTAATTCTATGAGTGATTTTTCTAATATTTCTTCAAAATTCTATATCTTTTATTTACTTACTGACCGTTAATGACTTATTTTTCTGCACAGGACTTCTTGATACATTTGATCTTCTCATTTCCAACACTGAGCATAGATTTTGCCTAAAGCACTTGCACGCAAACTGCAAAGGAATGGGTGGAAAGGGCAAGTGTTCAAGGCTAAGTTGTGGGCGTGTGCGAAATCATGCACAAAAGTCCAATTCAAAATGCATATGAAAGAAATTAAAAAGATGACCCGGACGCGCATATATATCTCTCCAAGATCGACCCTCGGTCTTGGTCTCGGCATACATTTTCAATGCATTGTAAAAGTGACATGCTACTCAACAACATAGCAAGACATTCAATTCATGGGTGTTGGAGGCTAGAAATAAGCGCGTGCTCAGCATGATTGAAATTATTCAGAGACAACTCATGAATTGATTCCTTGCAAAACGAGAAGGACTCAAGGAGGCAACTTTTGAAATATGTCCCAGATACTATCAAGTCGGAGAGGAATAAGAATAACAGGACTCATTACATATATAGATGGGGTGATGGGGTTGAGTTCGAGGTGGACCACCACATGGAGTCACGGAGTGTAGTGAATATGCGTGACAAGAGCTGTTCATGTGGTCGATGGCGGGTTTGTGACATTCCTTGTTCACATGTCATTTGTGCAATTACACTATACTTGCCAAGTGCTAGAATATTTTGTTGATGACTACTTTCTGCATTGAAGCATATTAGAGGGCTTACGAACATGCTATGCTTGGACCTGAAGATTGGCCTAAAGTGATGGGACACGATGCATATTGCCCCCACAGGTGAGGCAAGGATGGGAAGGCCAAAGAAGATAAGAAAGTGAGCTGAGGACAAGCCCCCACCACCAAGAAAGGTTACTGACTCACTCAAAAATGAGCAGCGCAAAGGCTATCCCAAGTATAGGAGTTTTGTCTGTAATAATTAGCCCAAAAAGTCAGATCGTCTCCTCAGGGAAAATGACTAACTTCAAACTCGCGTAAAAATAAAGAGAAATAAAAAAAAAAGTTCACGAAAAAAGTTTAGATTCATATGTTTGAATTTTTGGGGAGTTTAAAATGAAATTAAAACACAACAAAGGAAAAGACTCTAAAAGTATTTTCAACAATAGGATTAAACTAAAATAGTAAAAATAACATTGTTGGAAAATCCTAAATGTCCTTTGAATGTAAAATCGTTAATTTATAAAATTAATCAAATTTCACGAATATGTAATATTACTAACGTCATAAATTAAAGAATTCAGGCCATCGGTTCTTGATAAGAAAATTCCAACCAAGCTAAATTTACTTTACTTAACACAAGACATAAACAAAATATTCTGAAAACTTAACTATATATTCATTAAACTAAGAACTAAACATCAAGCAATTCCAACCTAATCATCTACTAATTTAACTCGAAAGTAATATCTAAGTCCAAAATTGAAAGAAGAAACTAACAAGCTAAGGTGCACTGAAATTAAGATCCAAATAACTAACAATTGACAATATAAGAGCTGAAAATTGAAAAGCCCCAAATCAAGATTCTAGGGTTCATAATTTTCATTAAAATTGCAAAATTCTCGAAATTAATTCATGGACATTGTAATATACATCACATAGAAGCTAGAATAGGAGAGAATTAAGCAAATACCAAACTAGAAACAAAACTCCCAAATTAGAATTCTAGGGTTATAAGATTCAAGAAGAAATCAAAATCTAAATGCAAGATTCTCAAATTAATGTAGTAGAGTAGCAAGGCAAGCTACAAAGTAACAAAACCTAAGTTAAAATTCATCTACAAAATGAAAGAAGAAGCAAGAAATAAAGAAGTTAAAATAGAATTGTTCTAAGCCTAAAATCTGGAAAATAAACCATGAAATTCAAAATACACATTGATGGAAATGTAAAACATGAAAGTAGAAGAGAAATGGTGGAAGATGGTGACTGGCCGGCGACAAGAGGTGGCCGAAAATGAGAAGCGGCTGAAGAATGGCTAGATATTTTGATGGCGACAAAAATGAGCTAAGAGCTCAAAAGTGAAGCTTTTCTCCCTTTCCACATTTGCGTCTGTGCTTTCCTCTTCGTGTCTTTCTTTTTTGCCTCTTGTCACTTTTTCCATCAAAGGTTATCTTTGTTTTCATTTGTCTTTTCATTCATCTTGAGAAATCCTTTCCTCATATCACACACAAATTACACTTCATGTGAATCTAGTTTTCCATTTGAGAGAGTTTATTCTTTTATCTTTTTGATTTCACTTTCTCAAGCTTCCCGCCCGTTCCTTCGTTCAAGTGTTTGCTTCTCTAGCATGCCAAACTTCCTCCCAATGGGTGCCTTAATCCTTGTCTGGTCGGCAAGAGCTCTAAAACAGCTGCGTAATTAAATTATCATTTCTTTCAAAAGTTTCCCACTCCTCAGTGCGTCTTCAATTAAATATACATTAAATTATCACAAAAGATAATTAATTAATTTTCGACACACATGAGTAAAATTAAAATCTTTCAAACGCATCTGGACACAACATGGACTAAGTGCATGCTATTTATAAATAAAATATTATATGAAAATTTAATTTCACCTCAAGTTTGCAAAATAAAATTCAAATAATTATTTCATCAATTTACATCACACTTGAATTAATTTCCCTTAATCAATTTTACATCTAAAACCAATAATTATGACATGAAAGATTTGCAACTGTACTGGTTTTAAATGTACAAATCATGCAGTATTTTAACTCCATTAGTTACTAGATTTGCTTACGTTATTAAGTGTGCGGCTGGCCACAATGCTTGGATGTGCAAGCAAACCCTCGAAAGCGGACCCAAGGATATACCCCAAGAGGCCGAGTAAAAAGAAAGCATCGACAAAAAGTGATTAAATTGTTTTACGCACATCTCCAAGTTTTGTTTAATATAAAACATTTACAGACTTTTGATGTGACTTTTTTGGTGATTGGCACTTCGGCAGCACAAGTAGGGACCTAAGAGGCAACAATTCAGAAGAAGCGGAAGAAGAAAACGATCATTACTAAAGGCAATAATTCTTGGATAATAATTAATCTAAAATATATGAAAATATCTCTATAAGAATAAGAACAATGAACTATTATTGAAGCAAGAATGAAGGAACAAGGCAACAAGGCAACAACTGCATGTCCGATTTCGAGGTAAATACATCATGGTTGTGAACATTTTTTACACATATGGAACTAGAATATGGATTTTAAATGAAGTTTAGCATGATAGTTGTCAATGTATGTCTGATTGTGAATTCTAGAGCTAGATTTTGTAATTTAGTGATATTATTTTGTAAAATTTTGGTTCACCTGTGTATAACCAAATTTGAATTTATGTAGATTTGAATTTGTCAAATTTGGTTTACTTGTGTATGTCCAAATTTGAATTCTGGTTTACATGTGTATCAACAATTTATTAAGTGATGTAAATGTATGTCCAAATTTTGTTGTGTATATCTAGATTTGATGTAACACAATATATATATTTGACATCCCAACATGGTTATGAGCAGGATTATTATGTCAATTTGCACCTTAAGTGAGCAGAACATGCCAAATTTTCTAAGACATTCCAAATACACCAATAACTTCTTTTAGAAAAAGGTGGGTATAAAATTTTATGTAGCTTGCTCTATTTAACACATTCAATTTCATAGGCGAGTAATGTTGTGGTTTTTGAATTTGTGCTATGCGTAGCAGTTAAAACTTCCAAAAGAATGTGTTCAATTACACAAAAGGGATCACTATTACTACACTTTTTCCAATGGCAATATTTCATGGTACCACAAGTCAAGAGCTCACACAAATTTTCTAAATTTTCATGTTCCCATGCAGTTGCAACAATCACTTATTGATAGAGGACATGAAACTTTTGATGCCTTTTATAATGCTCACCGTGAGAAGGAGAACCATGCATATGATAGTGGACTATCAAATTCACCAAATTATCCAAAACATTCCATCAAATACACCAAAGGACCATACAAGATATTCCATTTAAATACCCTTCCAGCTTTCTAAATGAACTATCAATTACACTAATTTATCAAACACAACATCGAAGGCCAGTGATAATGGACTAATTTATTCGTTGATCCCATATTTACACTAAATACCAATGCTTATGAGAACAGTCAAAAAGAATATCCAAGATCCAGCCAAGCAATATTCATATGTTTTTTTCTCTGTTCTTTTGCTTTCAAAGTTGTCCTCCATAATCTTTATCTTTTTATAATAGTTGGTAGTATTTCTTGATTTCATGGACAGTTAGTGGATCTACCCATTGAAAGAAATTGCACGTTGCCTGTATCTACAAAAATCTGATGAACATAATCAATTGGCTAAATTAATTGTTTAAAGCATTATAATACTCACTGTTAATTGCTTAAGTTAACAACATCCAAATGTATTTAGCAAACCATTTTCTAGGAAGATAACTAATCCACATGAGAAACTTTTGGAGCAGTCATGCATAGCAGCATATGCATTATAAAAGCCTTATCAATATAGGTGAAAATACATCACACAATAAAGTAAAATGTAATACAACAAGCAGCAGTAATTGGATTTTAGTATACCACCTTGGGGATACAAGCTACACAAGTAGCTATGATAAATAACACCCTTGCCTTCCACGATATGTGCAAAATCAACAAGTTTAACTTCAACACAGGAATTCACTCCTTTAAACACTGCTTCCTCATCATACACCATAAGAACCGAAGTGCAACCATTCTTTCAGCTCTATTAATTGTTCCAAAATTCCAGCAAAACTCACTTCTTTTGACACGAAACCCATTTGTATATTTAGTATCTTTTACATGGCAGTATCACACTCGAGAAGAAATCCAAAGTATGAGTAAACTAGATTTTAGAGCTTTGTTGAAGCCCATCAATTGACACCCGAAAGGAAAACAGTTAAGTTATTCAAAGAATGAGTATTTTACAAAGAAGCATACGCCCAAACAAAACAAATAAACTGATAGTAAGGACCTCAAACATACCGAGCTGAGTATTAAGGGAAACCATAAAAAGGCCTTCCAAGGTTCGAATCCATTATTGAAGTCTAAAAGGAAGCCTAAAGCTTGCATTGACAAATCGGTGAAACAACACTCCATTGCAAATCGCTTGGTCATTGCTTTTTTCCACTCCTAACGGATGATGAAAATAAAGTATATGAGTCCATTTAAGAACAAATTTATTAGCCCAAGGTTGTTCTTTGAACAATCCTTTTTTGATTTTGATGATAACAAACTCTTTATAATAGTCTTGGAGAATTTTAGATCCTAATCTTATCAATCCACATTTATTGAAGATATATTTCTAATGAATTAAAAAATTCTATCTTCTAAAGTCTCTTCATATTCTCTAATATTTTTTATTAAGCTTAAAGGTCCATATTGGTCATTATAGGTGCTTATGAAATGCCGCTAGCTCAGCCTTTTGATTTAAAATCATGAGGACACCACTCTAAAGGTACAATCGAACATCTTGGGGACCACACAAGTCTAGAAGGCAATAAATAAAACAAGTAGGAGAGAGAAAAAGCTTAAAGAAGAAGGAAGAACCCATCCCAATAAAGCTATTGTTAACACCTTCAAAGACTAGAGCTTTCATTCTCTAATCTAGTCTTATTGGTCATTATTGCACTTTGCAATTGCACATTAGACTTAAAAAGTCATTCTTTATTACTTCTTTTATCTATCCATTGCAAAACTCTTGAGTGTATACACTTGGGCCTACTAGTGAGGATAGAAGAAATCTCACTTTGGGTTGTTGGGATTTGTAGTGAAAGTTGAAGCGTGACATCGAAAAACTTGTAACAGTTACTTATCACCTAAAAGCTGAGGTGTGATTAATATTCGTGAATAGTGGAGAAAGCTTAATGAAGGAAATAGCCTTAGGATGGACATAGGCAAGTCTTGGCCAAACATCTAAAAAAACCAGTGTTATCTCTATATCCCGTACTCTCCTTTATTTGTCTTACATTTGCGATTTGTTGTGGTAAACTATCTTTAAATACTTATCTATTGAAAAGTTATTGAAATTAGACCTTCTTTTTTCAATTGGATTTGCTATAACTATTGAAAAGCAAGCATGAACATATATATCCAAGTCGTTGACTATGATCTATGGAGAGTTATCTCTCGAGGTCCAAAATTTTCTAGAGATAAAGAGGGTAAGCTAAAGAAAGAAAAGGATTAGGATGATGCTAACCTAAATCTTTTGGCTTTAAATTCTAAAGCTATGAATGTGTTATATTTGCTCTTAATTCAAGTGAATTTAATTGCATTTTTGGTTGTGATACAACTAGGGGTGAAAATCGACCCTCAGTTCGGTTTAAACCCCATGCCGACAACCGAATCGAGTGGTTGATTTTTGAAAAATAAGGACGACAACCAAGCTGAGGCCTCTTTAGACTGGTTGGACCTACCACAGTCGGCTTCAGTGGTTGTGAGCAAGAAATTAGGGTGGAAAAAAAATCAAGAGAGACGAAAACTCAAAGCAACAACCAGCCAATCAGTCATGAGTCAACCACCAAATGGCAAATGAAGAACAACCAGAACTCATAGGAACATCCACCAAGCACCAATAGCCCCGAAAATTCAAAGTGACATCCAAAATCACAAATCAACGGGAACTAACAACCAACAACAGCCACCAAAACTCAGAGCAGGAACAATCTCCAACAACAACAAAATCGCAACTAAGAACAACCAACTCCTCTAAAACCCAAATCTTAGAAGTTAATAGACCAAAGAGAGAGAGAGAGAGAGAGAGACACAGTGACAGTAGGGGAAGGTAGGGGGGGCTAGGGCAATCTGAGACGAAATTAGAGGGGAGGGGATTCATGAGGGGGGAAGGAACTGAGAAAGAAATCGTGGGCCGAACCGAGGCCCTCGATTTTGGAATTTTTTGGGCCGATAGCTGAACTGAGCTATCCCAGAACTAATCGAGCCCAGTCGGTTTCGGCCCAAATTTGTTCGAGCCCAAATACAACAAAGGAGATATTGGAGAAACTTGAAGTAGCCCATAAGGTTACCAATCAATTTAAAAATAACAAAATTAGCATGCTTGTTCATAGTTATGAACTTTTTAAAATGAAACTAATGAATAATTTCTTCTATGTTTACTCACTTTACTGATATCATTAATGGTCTTAAATCCTTTGGTAAAGAGCACACTAATGTTGAAATGGTGAGAAAGATTCTTAGGTGTCTACCAAAGGTATGGGAACCAAAAATCATCGCCATTCAAGTGGCCAAAGACTTGACCAAGCTATCTTTGGATGAATTGATGGGATCCCTCATGACGCATGATGAAGATGAAGGAAAAGGAAAAAAATTGTATTGCCTAGAAGACATCAATTTCTAGTGATGATGAGTCCTTCAGAGATGATGAAGAAATGACCTTGTTCACCAAAAGATTCAAAAAGTTCTTCCGAAAGAAGCAATGAGACAAAAGATTTCAAAGGAAGGCAAACTACAAAGGAGATAATAGTAAGAAAAATGATATCATTTGTTTTGGATGCAAGAAGCCAAGACAGATCAAGTCGAAGTGCTCCAATATCGAATTCTACAAGAAGTCTAAGGATTTCAAGGAAAAGAATAAAGCCTTTATGATTGTATGGGGAGAATCAGATGAAAGCGAAAGTGAAAGTAAATAAGAAGTTGCTAATCTTTGCTTGATGGCAAAGGACAATGAGGATGAGGTACAAAACCTATCCACTCATTCTTTTTCATTTGATGAATAACAAGATACTTTTGATGAACAACATTTTGAATTGAAAATAATTTTCACAAAATATTATCTCAAAAAGAATTTTGAAACCATGACACAAGAGAATGATGTTTTGAAATATCAAGTTAGTTCTCTTCTGAAAGATCTTCCATGGGTCACAAAAGAAAATGAAAAATTATGAAGACGTGTCACGCCCGTTAGTAGGCTCTCTATAGTAATAGAATGCACACAAGATTATTGCACAAATTTCATAAAGGCCTGATAATTGGCTTGGAAAAAAAAAAGCTTAAAAAACGTTTTAGTGAAAGGAGATAAGTATATTAAGGAAGGAAAAATAATAGTTTCTTTAACAAATCAATTAAATAGGTGGACTTATAAAGATATTTTAAAAACAATCTGGTAATGGATAAGTTAAGGGTAGCTTAGCTTAAGGAAGAAACAGGATTAGGAAATCTCAAAAATATATAGCTACAAAAGTTTTAAGTACATTTTCAAAGAACAAAATCCTTCATGAGGATACAACTGTAGAAAAATTAAGTACAAAGTGGAAGCTGTCTACAGCTTTCCATCCTACAAACAGACGAACTGAATGTACACTACCCAAGATGATTCTAATCAACCATCGACTTGTCGGAGGTTAGGTCAATAATTTCATTTCCCCGATATCACAGGAGGGACGTCAATCGGGTCAAACTCAACTAACTCGAAATCCTCAACTAATGGAACTAGGACGATCGGAGGCTCCTTAAGATACCATTGGGGCTCGTACCCTACAAAAACCTCAAATGATTCAGTGACATACTCCAGATCGTCATCACTAAAATGTATGGGTCAAGATCCAAAACCTCGCTCATAAAGATTAACATCTGATAGTCTAGGCCACAGCCATAGTGGTTCATACAAGAAAATGAAATAAATAAAGGGGTGAGTCCTACTGACTCAGCATGTTATGAACAATTATCGTAGCATGTAGACAATAAGAATTAAGCATTGATAACTTAACATGTATGATCGATGCAATGCCTCTTAATCAGTTCCTTTCAGTCTCTTGTTTAACCCTCAGAGTCTAGGTTGTGCATCCCTCCTCTCCTCTGGGACTGTCCTAACACCAGGACCCTGTCAAGCATTATTGTTTCATGCCATACAACCACTCCTTTCAGTGGTGGCTTGCACTATCCCACTTTTGATCAGTACCGTCACCCTGTCATCGGAGCATTTCTCAAAGATTTGAATGAGATGCAACATGTCTCATAATTAAAAAATGACTCAAAGATCATCCATGAATTTCAAAGGCAGCATAAGTCCATAAGTGGCCGGGTCTAAATAAAAAGGCCTGATGTTTCATCATATAGTCTAACATCTAATCATCATAATGGCAAGTCCAACAACTTATACTTTTTCTTTTACAAACCCACTAATGAGAAGAGTTTCAAAGATTAAATACCAAATAGTGAGATTACAAAAGTTTTCCTTATATGATAAAAATCTTTAAACTTCCCGAGTGATTTTTATACAAAAGCTTATCATGAATATTTCCCATATTCTTATTGTAAAAAACATCTTCCATATAGCATAGATAAGGTCAATAAATGTGTGTAAAAGTCTTACATATGGTTTAAATCATGTGTTTACTTATCTCATGGTGTTTTAGGCAGACAAACTCTATCGAACTGCTTTCTTGAAAGATTAATAAAAATAGTGTTAGCAAAAGGATGGGAAGAAAAGTGCAGGCCGAAATACCTCAGTAATTTCTCCTTTTCTTTGGTCTTTTCCTTCTCTTATCCTTCGGTCATCTCTTTGCACCAGTACGTCACTTTCCCTCTCTTTCTTTTAAGTCAACTGAAGTTTCTGTTTATCAGTTTTAGCAGCTGGACCTAATTCCATTCTACACACCCTAAGCTAGAGTCTAGGTAATTATTGTAAAGCACATTCATAAGCAGCCACCTAATCTCACGTATCTCTTAACAAGCAGAACATTAAATTATGCGCCAATGACAAAGCTTCATCTAAGTGATATGGTAAGAGTGCATTTAATGCACACCACACGGTTAAGACACGTAGAAAAAGATAACATGAAGTTCACTAAAATATCAGTCTCCAATAAAAATTTACTTAGTCAAATATTGTCATTGCCTCTAAGTTAAAACTCCATTGAAAGTCAGGCAGTGACATATGTGATTTCCAAATTTTGTTGTCTGAAAATGTCAAAACTAAGTACAGCCTCAAAAACTCAGTTACCCTAGGACTCATTCTTGCTCGATCAAACCCTAACTTAACTTTGCCAATTAAAATTCATGAGGCCATAAAACATATTAAACTATATTAAACAAGGAATATGTTAAACACTGACAAATTTTGCCGATTTGTTGACGATTTTTTACTGAAAAGGAATTGGATCACAAAGATTTGTTTCAACAAAAGTGGTCTTACTACAACTTTATTGGTGATCAAAAGTTATATGATGATATATTGCTAAATCTTCCACATTATCTAATATGTGTCTCCTAATCTTACTATTGAACATATACTACTTTTGATGGATTAAAGTATAATCTCTTGAGTATTAACCAATTATGTGACAAGGGAAACCGAGTTATCTTTGAGTCATCAATATGATTGTTGAAAACATTAATAGCTGGAAAGCCTTTTTGTTGGGCATAGGTATGAAAATGTGTATATGGTTCACTTAGAAAATATCCTACCTGAAAAGGGAAAATATTTTTATGCTCTAAGTTACAAGGATAGCTGGCAGTGGACTTGATTTCAAAATCTCTTCTGAAAATGTAAAATATTTTTATGCTAGCATGGACTTGATTTTAAAATTGTCCAAAAAGGAACTTGTTTCTGGTTTGCCTATTATTGTTTTTGAAAAGGACAACATTTGTGCAGCTTGTCAAAAATGCAAACAAACAAGAATATCTTTTAAACCCAAAAACATTGTTCCACTTCTAGGCTACTTCAACTATTACACACGGACTTATTTGGTCCAACTTGAATGTCAAGTTTGGGTGGTAAACACTATTGCTTTGTTGTTGTTGATGACTTCAGTAGATTTATATGGATTTTATTCCTAGCTCATAAGGATGAGGCTTTTTATACTTTTGAAAAATTTAGCAAAAGAATTCAAAATGAAAAAGGTTTTGCTATTTCTAGCATAAGGAGTGATCATGGAAAATAATTTTAAAATTCCTTCCTTGCAAAGTTTGTGGTGAAGGGAATTAACCATAACTTCTTGCTCCATTACTCCTTGTAAAAATGATGTTGTTGAGAGAAAAATGAAACTTACAATAAATGAAGAAAAGGAAGATACACTATACAAGTACAAGAGACTCAAGAGCACGAAGAGGAAATGCCACAAAACGATAATGAATTACTCAAAGCATAAAAATATGTCAACTGTCATCCTCTCGACCAAATCATTGGTAATGTAGAGAAAGTGGTAAGTGCTTGTTCCTTTTTGAACCATGCTAATAATATTGGTTTACTTTCTCAATCTGAGCCTAAAAATTTTCTTGAGGCTAAAGATGATGAAAGTTGGATCCATGCTATGGAAGAAGAGTTAAAACAATTTGAGAAAAATCATGTATGACATCTAGTTCCTAGACCCAAGGATTATCCAATTATTGGTACAAAATAAATTTTAGAAACAAAATAGATGAATTTGGGGTTGTAATAAGGAACAAAGCAAGATTAGTAGCCCGAGGTTACAATTAAGAATAGATTTGTTGAAACAACTACCGTTGCTAGATTAGAATATATACGCATGTTACTTGCATTTGCTAGCTACAAAGATTTTAAACTTTTTCAAATGGATGTGAAAAGTGTCTTCCTAAATGGTTTTCATTCGGAGAAAGTATATGTTGAGCAACTTCCCGATTTTGAAGATGAGAATTTACCGAATCATGTTTTTAAGCTCACTAAAGCTCTTTATGGTTTGAAACAACATTCAAAAGGTTGGTATGAGTACTTAAGTTCTTTTCTCTTTGAAAATAGTTTTTCAAGAGGCATGATTGATACTACTCATTTCAATAAGGTAAAAGAAAGGGAAAATGTCAAAGTTCGCCCCATAATTATAGGGCAAAATCAACCTCATCTTCTAAACTGTCAAAACGGCGATTTACGTCCTTTACTTTTGAAAATCATCAATGTACGTCCTCGCCCAAATCAGGTATTAAGTAAGATGGAAAAACATGTAAAATAATCGAAATGCCCCTCCAAGATAAAATTTTAAAAAATAATAATGAATCTTTGTGCTAAGAGTTTTCTTCGGTTATGCAAGGTGAGTTCGAGATGAGCCTTATGGGAGAGTTGAACTACTTTCTTGAACTTCAAATCAAACAAAACAATGACGGCATGTTCATAAATCAATCTAAATACACAAGAGATCTCCAAAAAGATTTGGTATGGACAACTTAAAGCATATGGGTACACCTATGAGTCCATCAATCAGAATGGAAAAGGATGAGAAACGGTAAGGATGTGGACCAAACAAATATTAACATATGATTGGTTTTTACTTTATCTCATAGCTAGTAGACTAGATATCATGTTTACTGTATGCATGTGTGTTAGATTTCAATCTTGCCCTAAAGAGTCTCACCTCCATGCGGTTAAGAGAATTTTTTGTCTTGTTGGCACTCAAATATTGGTTTGTTTTTATCCTAAGAGTGTTGATTTTTTTGAGTTTAGGTGACAACCCAAGAGGGGAGTGAATTAGGTTTTTATAAAAGTTAAAATTTTTTCAATAATAAGTCAAATAAATAATCAATAAAGCACAGTGCACCATAAATACAAATATAAAGAAAATAAAAGAGAGTAAGAGTTAGGGAAATGACACAGGTATTTTATGTGGTTTAGGCCAACACTTGCCTACATCCACCCCAAGGCTATTGACTTCCTTGGGTTTCTCCACTATTCTCCAAATACCAATTACACCTTAGCTTCACAGGTGCTAAGTAACCATTACAAAGCATTTTACAAGCTCGCGAGTAGGACCAAGTGTTTCACAACACTCAAGTGTTTTACAAAAGATGGGTACAAGAATGTAATAAAGAATGGCTCTTTAAGCCAAATAAGCAAGTGTAAAGCACAAAGTTGAGCAAGAAGACAAGATTTGAATGAGAAATGCTTTTGTTATTGAATATTAAAATGCCTTGAGAAATGCTTATTATTGTACTTCAACTTAGAAGTTTTAGGAAAGCTCATCAAAGGTAGTATCTCTACTCTTAAGCTTAAATTATTGAAGTCTTGGGTTCTAAAAGGAGACTGTGAAGTTTGAGAAGTGTGGAGGATGATTATAGAAGTGCTAGTTTTTTAAAATATATTTTTAGAAACCTCCAGTTACAAAGAGAACTATTGCAAAAAAAATTTAAAATCCTAAAGCTTTTCGTACTAAAACATTTGAAAAACTTCTGTTTGTTCTTAGGAAGACTCATTCTTTTTAGCAAATAATTTTTCTCTAAAATGGTTTGTCATCATTAAAAAGGACCAGATTGTTAGCCCAAGATTGTTATTTGAACAATCCTCTTTGATTTTGATGATAACGAACTCTTTATAGTAGCACTGGAGGATTTTAGATCTTAATATTGTCACTTCACATTTACTGAAGATATATTTCTAAAGGATTGAAAACTTTATCTTCTGAAGTCTTATCCATATTCTCTAACATTTTTGATTAAGCTAAAAGGTCCATATTATTCATTGTAGGTGTTTAACAAAGATTTGGAGTAAAAATGACACCTCCTTGTAACATAAATTTTTTCCTACGCTGATAGTGTCGACACATGTGAAGATGATATCGACCCATGCCACATACACACAAGAGCAGTTTTGATGGTGTCGACACATGGACAAATAGGTGTCGACACGTGCCACAGACCTGAAAGTTGTTTTGATGATGTCAACACATATAAAGATGGTGTCAACACATGACACGAGTAGAATTCCAAACAAGGATGATGGTGTTGACACATGCCGACTATGTGTCTATTGGAATCGAGAGATCGCAGCAGAAACGATCGTTGAATCAATGCAGCCCAAGCGTTCTGCCTCCTTCAGATCCACACACACAGCTTTGAGAGAGAGATTTTAGAGAGAGAAAATCTAGAGAGATAAATTCTCGTGTGAAAATAAATTCACTTCTTTCTCAAATGAGTTTCTAAGCTATTTATAATGGCTGGCTCAGAACTCAACTGTGCTATAGCTGGGATCTTTAGGGATCTCATATCTCGGCCGTAGATCATCATGAAAACTCTTTTTTAGTAAACTCCCTTATAATCTATAATCCGAATTTATAGGCTTCTACAAATTGTGATCATGTCCATTAACATATCACAATTGACCCCCGAGATAATGAAATTATTTTTGTGAAATCCCTTTTGCTAACAATTATACGCTTATTTATCCTTCCACCATACTATATTCCACATGAGCTAATAGGACTGGAATAATATCACCGATTAAGTCCTAGCTCATATAATTCTTAATTCTCAATCTGTAACTAGTTGGACTTCCAAAAACTTTCCAAAATCATTTCGCAAATATTTACTTCATATATTAATAAGTAAAAACCGTGAAAACACTTTTCACAAAATCTCGCTGCGCAGCGTTTTATTGAGTCCAACAATATACAGACATAATGAATATACTGCCTCATCAAGAGACTGGTGGATTCCATATTGAGCAATGATACAAATTCACTTACTATGCATAAGGCCCAACATTATCTGGAATATTTGATCTACGAAGATCATCACCAAATGATTCAGTCAAAGCACAAGCACACAACAAGCAAACCTGCATAACTCTCTCAGGTCTAAGGACAACATAAGCTAATTGTGCTAAATACCATTCTCTACATCAGTGATCGTTTCCAGAAGGTATTCATATTTGATCTAGTTCAGTGCATGTACTCTTACATTGCACCCACTCGTTGCTTAAGGTCACCACCTCAATGACGGAGTCCATCATTCTATCTTATAGAGGCACAACGAGTGTAGACCTTATTTGTACATTATCATGTATCTCGGTCTAGAACAAAGTGAGTCAACAAGGATCGAAAAATCATACTCCCCGCCTCCGATTCATTAATCATTGGCCTAACTTTTCTACAATGTTGCTCAACAATATGACATCTAATATCATTGCATGTACCCATAATAATATACAAGTGATTAATCAATAATATTAATTATCTCATAATTATGCAAAATGATTGGTTTTGAGGGCATACATCCAACAGTGTCGACACATGCTGCGATTTCACAGAAAATTTTAGAATGCTGCCAGCTCAGCTTTTTGATTAAAAATCATTAGGGTACCACTCCAACGGTACTATCCAACATTTTAGGGACCACACAAGTCTAGAAGACTATAAATAGAACAAGAAGGAGAGAAAAAAAAAAAAAAAAAAAAAAAAAACTCTTTTACATCATCATTTATGACCTATCCTTCAAAGAGAAAGAAAGAGCTTAAAGGAGAACCCAGATCCCAAGAAAGCTGCTGCTAGCACCTACAAAGACTAGAGATTTCATTCTTTAATATCGTCTTCTTGCACATTTTTGCGCTTTGTAATTGCAGATCTGACTTAAAGAGTCATTCTTTATTACTTCTTTCCCCTATTGATTGTAAAACTCTTGAGTGTGGGGATACACTTAGACCTACATGTGAGGATAGAAAAAATCTCACTTTGGGTTGTTGGGATTTGTAGTGAGAGTTGAAGTGTGACCTCAGAAAATACTTGTAAAGATTACTTAGCATCTAAAAGCTAATGTATGATTACTATTGGTGAATAGTGGAGAGTCCAAAGAAAGAAATAGCCTTGGGGTTTGATGTTGGCAACTGTTGGCCGAACCACTTAAAAATACCAGCGTTAACTCTATCCCTTACTCTCCTTTATTTGTCTTATATTTGTGATTGTATTGTGCTAAACTATATTTGAATATTTATCTGGGCTTATCTTGGTAAAAGCTTTACTTTTTATTAGAACCAAATTCATCCCCCTCTTGAATTGTCAATTGGACTCACAAGACTGTTAGGGGGATTTTGGATTGTGGAAATTTGGGGTATTTTCGATTTGGGATTTTGGAGTTGAGAGGTGTTCTTTTTGCAATTGGGAAATTAGGGCACATTTCGGGGAATGAGAAATCAGTGGGAGATGGGGGAGGTAAAGAGCATCGTCAAATGTGGAAATTTTTTTGGTTGTCCACTTGTGAAAAAACGCCATCTCCACATTGTCCAGGTGTTTAAAAATGGACATGTTCGCGTATTTCATCTTGGGATTAAAGAAAGTGTGGGCAAAGGAAGTCCCGCACATCATATTGGTGACCACAGGGACCAAATCGTTGAAGTTGGAATCACAGAGATTAATTTATAGCAAAGAAAAACCATAAGGACCATTTGTGTTGTTTAACATCCCACAAAATTCTGAAGTTTTTTATTGAATTTGTTAATAAGTAAAAAACTTTTAAGGCAAACAACAAACTGTGAGAACTTTTACAGACTCCAATAAAAATAAATCTTAAATTCCAATAAAAATCAATATCATATCTACATTTTTTTCACAATAACTGTTCTTTAATATGATTCAATTATAATAAAATCATTTTAATTCATCTTATCCAAACTTTTTCTCAAACTCTAATAAAAATCAATCACTTATTAATTCAAACTATCTATCAACTTTTCACAAAAGCCCATAAATTTATTTTTTGTCTCCAAAACGATGATTATACCTTCATAAAACGGACACTGTCAAAAAAAAAAAAAGATTGGAACAAAATTATCATTTCGCACTTCAAAAAATTATTTTCCGTTCAAATTAACCGAATTTTTTAATGGAAGGTGCAAAATATCTAAAATCAATAGTTAATAGGTTACAATGTGACAAAAATAATAAATTGGAAAGCAAAGTGTCTAGACCCTCATAATTGGAGGGTGCAAAGTGTATTTAACTGAAAAATATATTACTTAAAATCAAATGGTATAAGTATTATGATAATAATATATCCAATAAAATATAAGTAGATAAACTCTGCTTAGGGATAACATGTCATTGAAAAACTTACAGAAAGAAATAAATAGTCACATTTCTTTCGGTTTTCTCACAAAATTGTTCCAACATGTTTTTCCAGCAATGACTGCATGTCGTCACTGTAAATGAGAATTAGGAAAAACATTGTTGTTTCGTTGCAAAGTTGTTCGAACATTCGTCTTAGAGATGACATCATGATTCTTGTTATCAATCTTTTTGAGGTTGTTCGAAGTACATTATATACAGCATGACTATCTTTTTAAAGTTTTTTTGGGGATGATTATATTCGTTGCCAAGAAAAGAAATTAGGGTGACTTCTGTGTCTAGTCGTCAATGTTGTACGATTTTCATGGTGACGATTTTTTTATTGTTTTATTGTTTTTTCCTCACTGAAAATTGCCTTTTCATCCTTAACGCTTTTGGAACAGTACATTGTGCCGTTGGTATTTCATTAATCCAAAAATGATGGGGTGATATTTGACAAGTAAAATTTTTTAAAAATTTAAACTTTTGGGAAACAATTTTTGAGACTTCGACTTTTGTAGAGCTTTATAAAAATTTTAAGAATCTTTGATGGTATAATAACTTTTATTGAAATTTGTTAAAAGTTAGAGAAAATTTGATGAAATTTTTTAATAAAAAAGTAATAAAATTTGTTAAAAGGTAAGATAAGAGTAGATTTGATTTTTTTTTTTTAATATATAAAGAAGTATTGAAGTTGATATGAAAATATGTTAAAATTTGTGTAAAGATAAGGAGCACTACAACAATAGTCGACTTAGGCGACCATTTTTATTATAACGGGTATTGGGTCGTCGCCTTAAGTGGGTCTTTATCCACCAAAAACTTCGAAATCGTTCTAATGCTCTTCTAGCCCAACGACATTTGCTTTGTCACACGGTATTGTGGTTAAAGGAGTGATTCTGGTCTGGAGTGACGAATTTCATCTGCTTGTGTGTCGGAGTCTGTCGTCGCCATTTTCCCACTCACATTCCGACGGAATCAGATGGTGTTTACCTACGAGTCCGACCGTCGAAATTTTTCGGAATAATTAATTTCTGTCAGGTTCTGTTCTAGTTCGTTGGTTCAAGACGTCTGCCCACAAGAGATTCTCCTCTGTCGAGAAAGATCAGAAAATTAAAAACGATTTTGGACATCCGATTCTCCTCCATTGAGAAATATCAGAATCAGGTGGTGTTTAACTACGATTCTGACCGTCGGAATTATTCGGAATATCTGGTTATGTTCTAGTTTGATGGTTGAAGACTTTTGCCCACAGGAGATCCTCCGTCGCGAAAGATCAGAAAATTAAAAACGAAGTTGGGCATCTAATTCCTAACATTCGTTGAGATTTATTCTAACCACTTGAAACTGTTTCGTGCCCAAACCTGAGAATTACGGTGTACCAATGTCTGCAATTTCTGCATATTAGGGCGAATCTGATTCGAACGGCTTCACATCCTTCGACCCTGTTTTCAGCCAAGTGACCCGTCAAGCCCAACTCGGTGACCTATAGAGGACGAAGCATGCTCGGTGACCTATAGAGGACGAAGCATGCTTGCCACCACTCTCCATGCCATGGCAATGCTCTTGAGGACCTGCAAATGGGATTGGTTCATAAACCTTAGCGCTTCTGACTATCCCTTAATTACTCAAGATGGTAGGGTGAGTGCCTTTTTTTTGGCTTGCTTTTTCCTATAATTCTTGAAATACACTTCTTGATTTTCTTCTTAATTCAGCATCCCAAATAGTTTTAGTTCCAATGTCTTTTCCCCCTTGGTTCTGGTCTCTTTCTCTCTCTCAGTCGTTCTCTGTCTGAGCTTGTGTTTGAATTTCAAATGATGTAACTTCTTTGCCTTTTCTTATCTTCAGATCTAATTCATGCCTTCTTTGACTTGCCAAGAGACCACAATTTCGTACAGCACAGTAGTCGCTTGGGTTGGAAACTGTGAGAATTTGAATTATTTCTTAAGAGATTTTGTTGGTTATCATTTGTTAGACGATTATAGTGTAGCTCAAGCTGTACAAAGATGTCTGATTTAGCAAATTCATATTTCAGGAACAAGAGATGCAAGCCGATTATAATCGACCCAGCACTCTATAGCTTCAATAAGTCTCAGATTTGGTGGGTTATAAAGCAGAGGACTGTTCCAACAGCTTTCAAGCTCTATACAGGTTCCTCCCAAATCCCTTTACTTATATTGATTGAAGTCGTTCTTAAATAAATCAGCTTTCAAGATTTTGTTGGTTATCATTTGTTAGACGATTATAGTGTATCTCAAGCCGTACAAAGATGTCTGAGATGCGATTGGTGGGACACCAATGGTAACGGTAACAATAAGAGAATTTCAATTGAGAAGCATTGTACAAGTATCAATATGAGTCGAACTTGGTTTACAGAAGATCCTTTCATCTTGGCAAGTCAGGCAGTACAAGTGTTCTACCTCAAGGATACCAAGAAATACGCTAAAGGGAATTGGCATGTGGTTGAATCAGTTACGGCAAGAGGGTACTTTCCAGCGACACAATCTCTCACTAATGAGTTGGACATGTCTTCAAATGAAGAGGTATCGAAGAATACAGAAATTGTTCATGAGGAAGTTTGCCTTGGTGGTCTTCCACCAATTGAAGCAACTGTTCAAGAACACCAACAACTACGGAGAGATGATATTTCACCATAATTGGTTGATGGAACCAAGGTTAGATTCATGGTTCAGTTAGCAGTAATTCCATCTTACTAAACTCTTACAATTATATTAGTTATTCCACACAGTTTTTTGTTTTTGTTTATGTACTGGCTGATGACGAATATGCACTTCCGTATCTTTTAACATGTAGGACATTTAGAACTTACAATGAATGAATGAAGAGAGCAGCTCCTGCTCTTTGATTCTTTAGCCGTGGTTATGGATTTTCTAGTCTTGGGATACAGGAGGTGCAGGTTTTTTCTTTTATGGGTCACTCTTAAGTCTTTGGTACAGCTCCTTTTCCATTTTAATTTATTTGTCGGCGGAAAATCTCTAAAACGAGCAGCAGTAGGTGGAGTAAATTATAAGGTATGGTGTTCCATGCTCCCACCAAAATTCAAACATGCCTAGAACGATCCATGGTGAAGCATCTGAAAGATACAAGGCCGGCTGTTAGGTAGTCTGCGAAGAACAGAGTGCTCTGGTTTGTGTTCACATTCATAATCAAGGTGAACAAATGCCCGCTCAAATTCAGGAAGTTTCTCTATCTTATCCTGCAAGGTCTTTCCAATGGAGTGAGCCTCTTTCAAGAGTAGGTCTTCTGGGAGTTCAATGTCAACCTGTTAAAATTCAATGTAGTAAAGCTCATTATGCTGCATATCAAATGTATGGACGCTCCAAAGAGAACATAACTTCTAATGGCCAGTGCTCTGTCCAGCAATTTCCGCACACTCATAGGGTCGTTGAAAATTTTTATTAAATTTTTTATCACATTGCCCAACAATTGAATTCCAGTACTCTATGAACATCAGTCTCGCTTTCTCTCAGATCTAATGTGTAAGCTTTTATTTGTTGTACTTGTTAAGTTTATGCAATTCCGTTAATTATTAAGTGTGTTAAACATCATTAAATATTTTTAAGGAAAACTATCTTTAAAATGACAACCAAAGACTGATAACAAAAAAAAAAAAAAAAAAATATTCTGAAAATATTTACATGGGAAAATTCTTACAAAAGATCTAAACAAACAGCCTCGAATTATATATGGGGAGGTCTACATTGTCATGCACCAGAAGGACGTGGAATCAATTGCATTCATATCTGGGGAAAGTTATTTCTGATATACATATTATATAAATACCTTAGCCCATAATTTAATGTAAAACTAGTACTGAATAGCTATAACCAAATCAGATAGGTCACCTAGAAGCGGAAAAGAAAAGAAAATATAAGAATTTTAGATGGTTTTGCTAGCATAGTTGGGTGCCAATAATTTCAAACATCATGACATCTGTTGCAGTGTTACTAGAAATCAGGAAACGATAATTAACCTAAAAAGTAATTAAGTTTGAATTTTTATCAAACGATACGGCGCCCAAGGATAATCATTCGAGGCTGACGCTTGGTTTTTCAAGAGAGGCATGCTGACAGAGGGCAGTTTTCAGTCCCGCAAAAATAATCCTGAAATTTCCATAGGCGGGACTGAAAACTGTTTACATAGTAGAAGAACAGAGTATACGAAGAGGTTTGATTCCTCTTCAACATATCTCTGTTTACATAGTAGAAGAACAGAGTATACGAAGAGGTTTGATTCCTCTTCCTTAGCCACATTTTTTTTTTGGTGAAGGTTCTCTTTGTGTACGAAAGATTAAGGAACTAATCTGTTCTTTTTTATTATTATTATTATTCTTGTGATTGTTTATGGAAGATGGCTCCGTTTGGGAACAAAGGCTGTGCAACAGTTCAGAAGCAGTTCGGTTGGTTGACCCCGATGAAGGAGAGTGACTTAAGTGTGTATGACAATCAAGTAAATGTAAATCAACCAATATTGAACAGGAACGTTAGAGTAAAGGCAAATCCTCGACGTCCTTCTGAGTCCATTAGAAATTTTGCTTGTAAGGAAGCAAATCCTCCTCGTCGTTCTTCTGAGTCCAATGGAAATTCAGCTCGTAAGGAAGCAAATCCTCAACGTCCTTCTGAGTCAAATGGAAATTCTACAAATCCTCAACGTCCTTCTGCGTACAATGGAAATTCTGCTCGTAAGGGGAAGGGAAATGATGTTCGCCAATCAGTACCTCGCTTCAGACTGCTGGATTCAACAATAAATGATGACGAAACCGAAGGACCTGACTGTAAGTGTACCATTGTTCATTCATGAAGTTATAAATTATTTTCCGTTAGAAGAGAAAAGGACGTAACTTGATTTCTGATTGTTGTAGATGATACTCCGGCTCCAGACATCGACGACACTGAAATAGCTGGACTAAAAGCAGATCTGCAAAGAATAAACGGTATTATCATTTATATTTGAAGGGAGAATCTGTAAAATGAACATTTTTTTTGTTTTGAATGGTTTGTCTTGCCAAACAAAGTATACAAGTGTGATAGACTCTGAACTATTTTCTGGATGAAGTCTGAATGAAAAATACGGGTAATTTTTTCTCCTTATTTTGTTTTAATTGTTGTCTGTATAACGGTATGTGTTTGTTTTAATTTGTACCAGAACAACCTTTAGAACAACCTAAGAGAAAAGGTCGTGGTCCGGCGAAGGGTACAGAATTTGATAAACTGAGAAAACTTGCAAAGATTCCACTTAGCGTGAAGGAAAATTCAAGAGGAGATTCAAGTGAGTACACAAGGATATTTACCGAGAGATGCACCTGTATAATAAAACATTTTGCAGATGTGGGATGTAGGAGTTGGATGCATATGTCTCAGGAAGACAAAGATGAATTATATATACCCGTGTGCTGGTAATTTATAATTACTTATTTTATTTCTGGTTTCATTGTATGGTTAGTGTAATGTACATAAAGGATAATACAGAACTAACATTAATGAAATTGAAATTGCTACAGGGTGATTTTGTTCTTGATTGGGATTGCTTTGAGGATCAAGAATGTGTGAAGACTCAACTGCAAGTCTCATTTAGATAGTACAGATATAAGTTGCATGGAATTTATAAGAAGTTCAACAACACTGACATAGCTCGAGCTAATCCACCTGATGATATTTCAGCCGCGGCGTGGGACAAACTATGTGACATATGGCAAAGTGAAGAATATCAGGTATATGACTGCAGGAATTGAATTCTTTCCATTAACAGCACAATATTGTTTTGGTTAAATGTTATATTAACCAAATAATTGTATCATGTGCAGAAGATGTGTAAGAAAAATGCTGTCAATAGAAATAAACTGAAAATAAATCACACATCTGGCTCCAAATCGCTTCATCTTTTGCGCTTGGAAAAGGTATTATCTCTTCATAGAATTTTCATTTAACAGTTGCCATATATATATGAAAATAACGGAAGTACTTAAAATTTTGGGTACAGAGAGAAGAGGATGGAACGACAATAGAGTTCTACAAAAGAAGTCGCATACACAAGGATGGTACATGGGTTTGTCAAGAAGCTTTACAAATTTATGTAAGTTTTTTAAAAATATTTTGGAAGACATTTTTTTTATTATTGTAATGTTAGATTTAATATGATTTTAGATATATATTGAATGTGTTTAATGATATAATTTTCAGCAAAAAATGATTGAACTTCAGAAGGAAAGGGACCCAGATCAAAAACATGAAGCAATTGCTGAGGAGATATTTACCGAAGTGCTTGGACGCAAATCTGGATATGTTAGAGGAATGGGTAAGTCAATGATCCCACCTCCCGTAAGTGAGTCCCGTTCAGCAAAAGTTGCACAAATGTCAAACCAAATTGACAAATACAAGTCTGAATTGGAGTATTACAAGAACGCATATGAAGGTTTAACAAATGAAGTTAAAGTATTGAATGAACATTGCAACGACTATGCAAGAAGGTATGCTAGTTATGATGAGAAGCTTCAATACTTGTACAAACAACTTCCAAGTGATAACCAGAATGAGACAGATGGAGATGAGACAGAATAGATTGGCACATTATGTTTCCTAAATTTTCAATTTTTGTTTTAATTATATGGTGGAACTCTGATTTTAATTTTCTGTAGTAATGCTTTGGGATTTAGATAATCATTTTCGGATGGTGCATGACTATCTAAAAGTTCATTTATGGATTACTAGCTAAAAAAAATGTTTGTAGGAATTTTCAATACAATGACGATATCCATTTTGTCAAGAGCACGCAATATTTACATTCAGAATTTTCGTAAATAGTAAATATTTGCCATGAAGCTAATAATTGGTGATAATAATTATATGACAACAAAATATGCCTTTTTAGTGAAAACTATCTACTGCTGAAAGTTTGTGGGTGACAAAAAACATGTTAAAACCATTTTTGTTTTGTTGGCCATTACAAAAGGCCACTTAAATAACCGGTGGAAAATACGATTTAGTGACGAAGGGTATTTTTTGTATGTTTAAAACTACAACTACCAATTTGAAATCGAGGCTATAAGTATGATTTTGTGGTCAAGGATAAAAAAGTACTAACCAGTACAAGGTGTTACTAGAAGTCAATTTTCAACCAAGGCAAATCGTCAAAATAAAACATAAAACGACAACCAACATTACGTCAAAGCCAAAAACTCCCAACAAATGGCACTTCGTCACAACTAATAAAAATTAGACCACTAGTTTTGTGATCTCGTCCAAATAGGTTTTGTCAGGGAAAAAAAATGGCAACCAGAAACATTTCATTAGCAAACATAAAGAACGACTACCAATAAGATTTTACGGTATCTTCTAATGACGAAAGATTTCGTGCCTCCAATGACCAAATGATGGGTCAATATAGTTGCCAATAACGATGAAACCAATTTTGGTAGACAAAAATCTTAAATCACAAGGTTCGAGTGACCATCGTCTAAACACTATAGGTCGTCTCCAGGCATTCAAAGCTGACCAAAACTGGACTTTGCCCGACCATTCCACCCGTCATCTAACAGGAATTTTGTTACAGTGAGATTATGTTACTTAGTTATAAAAAAATTTATTTTAAAGTAATTCTTAAATTTCTTTTCACCCAACAGCACCTAAACAGTAAAACTGTCACTGCACGGTTATTTTATTATTTAAGAGAAATAACAAACCTTAAAAGGAGCTATATATCTTTCTCACCATACGATTAACCGTTAACATATGGTGAGAAAGATAAATCTCTCCTTAACGAGATATTAGAAGAAAAATATTTGTAAACAGTCGAACCCGGGTTACAAATTGTGAGGAACGACAGAAGTTCCTAACACGTGGGAAAGGGTGGAAGCTGTACTTCAATTCTCTAATTAAAAATATATTTTTTTTTGCTAAGTCTCAAATTAAAATTTCGAATATAATAGAAGTATAGAATAATATTCTGGGTCACAGAAAAAGCAAAATAGTGGAATCTTTTCTCGGTCCTCGTGCTTGGCATCAGGGTTCGACGGAACCTCCTCCGAGCCCAACTTGAGATTTGGTTGAACTGAACTGGTAAAGACGAGGCCAGTCGACTGGTCTATTAGACTTGGTCCTCTCTGTGCTCTAATTAAAATAGTGACAGCCCAACTCAACTGAGCCGCAACCGAGGAAGTGTACCACCACTCCTACTTGGTCATAAAATCATTGACGTAGCGATACAGTCAAAATCGAACTACCAAAGACTGGTCACTGGTCACACCACGCGCCACTCAGGCAAATTGAACCTGCAGGAAAGTTCCTTTGACATTCCTAGTCCCAACCTCCTATAAATTTGCTTTCGTTCCTGACCCTTCTCAACACACTACTCAAACCTCATCTATCTTCTGGTTCCAGTAACGCAGCTTCTCGTTTTCAGAACTAGTTCTTTCTTGTAAGATTATTCAGAACAAAACCAAGCATGGGTCTGAAAGGCTTTGTTGAAGGCGGCATAGCTTCCATTGTTGCCGGCGCTTCCACTCACCCTCTTGACCTCATCAAGGTCCGTATGCAGCTTCAGGGTGAACCCCACCTCCCAAATCCAGCTTTACAGGTCGCCTATCGTCCCGCTGTCTCCCTAAACTCCGCCGGCGGATATAGTATTTCTCTACCGGAAACATTACACGCTAAAGCGCAACCCCGCGCTGGACCTGTCTCCATCGCGGCAAGAATCGTCCAGGCCGAAGGCGTTGCTGGTCTCTTTTCTGGTGTCTCCGCCACCATCCTCCGCCAAACACTCTACTCCACCACCCGCATGGGCCTTTACGATATTCTAAAGCGTAGATGGTCCGACTCTGGATCAGGTAGTCTGCCTCTCCAGCGCAAAATAGCGGCTGGACTTATTGCCGGAGGCATTGGTGCGGCCGTCGGAAACCCTGCCGATGTGGCAATGGTTCGCATGCAAGCCGACGGACGCCTGCCCGTCTGCTAACGCAGAAACTACAAGAGCGTGGTGGACGCCATTAGCCAAATGTCAAAGCAGGAGGGAATTGCAAGCCTGTGGCGAGGCTCAGGTCTCACGGTGAACCGCGCCATGATCGTGACGGCGTCGCAGCTGGCATCGTACGATCAGGTGAAGGAGATGATATTGGAGAGGGGTGTGATGGGAGATGGGATCGGGACCCACGTGACGGCGAGCTTTGCGGCTGGGTTCGTGGCGGCGGTGACCTCGAACCCCATCGATGTGATCAAAACGAGGGTGATGAACATGAACGTGGAGCCAGGTGCTGCGGCACCTTACTCCGGCGCACTGGATTGTGCAGTGAAGACGGTCAGGGCAGAGGGGGTCATGGCCTTGTATAAAGGTTTCATACCCACCATCTCAAGGCAGGGTCCGTTCACTGTGGTGCTCTTTGTCACGCTGGAACAAGTCCGGAAGCTACTCAAGGATTTATGATCGTCTAGATGTGGTGGGATTGAAATTTTTTGATTAATATATACGCAAGACTGAAAGAACATGGGGTTGAGAGAAAATTCATGTTATTATTTTCTTAATTCTTTGATTATTAGAGGTGAAATAAAATGGAGTTTAGGATTTTACAGTAAGATTTCACTTTCCCCGAGCTTTTGGGTTCAAGTTATAAACTTGTTAGTACATGAGTGGACGACACAGACATTTGTAGGTAGAAAATGCAAATGGATCAGGCAGGAGCCACTCATCGATCTTAAGAATCAGGCAAAGGCAAATTCTCTGGAGCATCAATTACATCTAACATTGGCAAATTCTCTGCAGTTAATATATCATTGCAGGCCTCGGTTAATACATATGTACTAAGATTATGATTGAGATTAAGCTTCAATTTAGTCGAGCTGTTGATCATTTCGAGTTCCAAGGGCTATTTTAATTTCAAAGAGGTGAACTTCACAAAAAGTTCATTAACCTTTTTGTTAAAATTGGCATCCATTTGAAAAAGCTTACTCTATAGCAGGGCTTTCATATTGAGGATTTACTGGGAACACTAGTTCTCAATAAGCTAATGTTGGCTTCCATAATAGAGTAAGTTTAGTTACTGCAAACAGTACATGAGCAAAAAACTGGTGTTTAACTGCCCATTGAGCAAACTTGTTCTGTCCTCGAGGTACACATTCCACTGAAAAGATGGATGGTTTGACAGATCCCATGCTAATTAGTGTAGAATCAACTGCTATAAGACCCTCATTGTAGGAAGCAATGCTCGTGGCTAAGTTTGCCGTGAGTCCCCTTCAAAGATAAGTTTGTCAGCAGATAGTGTTGGAGGCTTAGAGAGAGCCACATGGCAAGCAACAAAGAGAAATTTGCTCTATATGCAACATCAAAATTCAGCTTCCAGGTATCTAAAGGGGGAGGAGACAATCTCTGATTTAGAGTTTCTTCTTTATTTTCCAATGCCTGAGATCTTTTGGAGTTCTAATCCTTACGTCTTAATTTAGCAGCCCTCTCTGATATTACTATTGAGAAATGGGTATATTCTATATGCTACCCACATAAGGAGCTTGGCATTGAAAAGCACACAGAGAGATTCTACTTGGGCCATAATAGCAATGGACACTATTTGAATGGCCAGAAATGCATTTGTGGATAATGGTGTAAAACCAGATCCTGTGGAAATGTCAAGGCTTGTGAAAAAGCGTTTTAAGGATAACATATGTGCTTGGAATTCCAAGAATCTGGAGCTTAAGCAATGCTGGGTTTCCCCTCCTAAGGGTAGTCTTAAAATTAACTTGGATGCAGCTTGCAGGCCTTTTGGGTCCTCTCTTGCAGAATTGTCTGCAGAAATTAATGGTCATATTTTACTTATGTCAATCACTTTGGAAAATCTGTAATACTCCAATAAAGCTAACTACTACAAAATTAGCTGCAGAGAGAAAAAAGGAAAAATAAAACATTCAAGTTAGAGAAGACTTTTCTTTTAAGACCACGCTAAAAAACTGCCAGTGGAATGGCCCTAACAACTGAAATTAATTGTTACTGGTCCTAAAGTTGTTAACTTTCTTTGTAAAAATTATCTTTAGCTTTTCACTTTCATCATAGGCAGTCTTGAGTTTTACGATGATTATAAAAAAATTCATACAGTACTTCACTACACAATCCCATATTAATATATGTTGTATATTTATCGTTTGTTTAGTTATTTGATTGGCAGCTTTATCGATTAATTTTATTTCTGATTTGTAATGAGCACTTTCACTTTTGATTTAATGTTTGTTTAGTCTCCTGTCCACGACTCTATAGACGATGTTTTGTATGAATAAGAAACTAATATCGCTAGCTTCCAGCAAACACAAAGAGGTAGCTGAGCCAATAAAATACAGACTTTATTTTAAGGAAGGCGGGCGATTCGGCGAAGGTCGTGGCTACACAAATTCGTCAGGAGCTCCAGTAAGATAACCGAACAGGTGGTAGCTAAGCAAAACCCAAGGAGGAGTTCACTACTTTAGATTCACAGTTCCTTTATCAAACTCAATCAGCCCCAATCACGTACAGAAGGAGTCAACAGCATAATATTGTTGATAAGAGTTTAGGAGGTGAACTAACTAGAAGAAAACCGAACAGAAGTCTTACAGATTTTCCCAACCACGCATTGTATATTGATTGCCAACTATGTGTACTGCCGGCCCTTAACATCCCCTATTGCCCTATAAATCCACCATCAGTCCTTCTTTCCACAGAGAAAAGAAAGACTCCGCCTTTGCTTATTGTTCAATATTTGTTCTAAACCTGGTGAGAACGCTTGATCTGCAAATATTATTTGAGGATGGCTGCTTGCAAGGGCTTCATCTTAGCATTCGTATTCGTTTTGTCGTGCATCGATGTTAGCATGGCAACTCGTCATCTTCTGCAAACGACTGCACCCGCTGCACCAACCTTGCCAGCAATTCCAGCCTTGCCTAAGCCAGTATTGCAGGCACCTTTGCCTTCTCTACCTCAGCCCTCACTGCCAACACTTCCCAACGGTCTGCCAAGGCTGCCTAACCCGACACTGCCTCCACTTCCAAGCTTTCCCACGATGCCGACAATCCCAAAGGTCACCTTGCCCCCAATTCCTACCCTTCCCTCCATCCCCACAGTCCCAGCAGGCACTATTCCTACTATCCCATTCCTTTCCCCACCCCCTGCGGCCACCAGTAGCCCTTGATCAGTGAATGATTTCAGTTATTTACTCTGCTAGCTAGGAAGTACGAGTACTACTATTGCATGGCATACGGTTGCAGCCCTTATGTCGAAGTTCTATCAGAAGCTTATTCAATGTCAGATCGACTCTCTTGTTTGTTATAATATATTCTTCATTTTATGTTCCTATTGATATGCATGAGAGGCATTATGTAGTTATTCTACACTCGTACGTGCTTGTGTGTTGTTCCCAATTGATACTATCTCTTATCTTCTTTCTTTCCTTTTATTACTCATTTTCTTTTTAAAAAAGGTGATAAAAAAAACACCACAACCAATCGGTGTGTAGGGCGGTCAAATTTCTTGCCAATTATGAAAATGTAAAATTTAAAAATAACTGCCTGAATTTTTATGATATTTTTAAAAGTTGATTGAAGAAATTAACAAATAGGCCACTGTAAAAAATACTCCTTTCATGTAGTCTTCGTCTAGTCTCAATTAGCTATGTATCTCATCTGTCTAGTCTCCAGTAGTCATGCATTACTCATGCCACATCTAGCCCAATTACCGGCTCTCATATGGCATTTTAATTGGGTCCAGTGCTGATTCAAGGCGAAGATTCAAAGTCCCATATCCGGTGGGGAAGAGGAGTACACGTCAATTAAAATGGAAGACCCGGTTTTGACCCATTTTGAAATCAAATCACCCGGTTCTCTCTTCATTTCTCCCTTGAATGTTTGTAGAAGAAGCCCTTCTAACGTATGTATTGAGAAGAACGAACAACGACAAACAAACACAATAGAGACAAAAATACAGGAAAAAGAAAAAAAAAACAAAGAGAAAAAAGTAAAAACGAAAAGCGAGGAAGAGAAACTATGGAGGTTTGGCCCCACTAAATTTCCACAACCCACGATTTAGAAGAAAAGAGGAGGGCACAGTCCTAGAAAAGGAGTGGGCAACTACCCAGGCTACTATGGATTTTGTTTAATGACTTCATATAATACTTAGTCGCTAAATTCTCTGATTTTGTTGTCTGAATATTATATGTTGTGGCTTTTCGCTTTGATGCAACACTCAGGTGAGAAGATGGAGAAATTAACTTCTGCAAGAGATGGGGGAAGAACTGTTTGGAGCTATCACTCTAAAAGAGAGGAAACTTTGGCCTACTCGAGAAAACTAGAGACAAGACGAGCTCCTCTACCACTGCCGCCACCTCCTAGTGGACCCAAAAGGCCATGACCCTAGTAGGCAACCATGTACTTCCTGTATTAAACTTTGAAGAAACCCATGACTTTCTTTATATTGTGAAAGCATATATTCTCCCAGTTCACCCCATATATATGTAGACTTCGTGATCCATACCCAAAGTCAAGATTTGCAGCCAGCAAATCTTGCAGCACGCATGCAACTCCATTAAATGCTGGAGTCAGGCGTGCAATTCATTAATTGTAGCAGCTCAACAAGATTTGTACGTAGCTGCAAATCTTTACAAACTAACATGGTGTTTTCACACTTTCCTCCTTCCTCTATAAATCAGTAACGTGAATGAGAGAATGTGTGGTGCGAAGTTCAATGAGTGAAATTGAAAGAGTGAGAAAGAGAGGTGTTACAGAGAGGCTGTGAGAGTTGAGAGTTGTAAATTGGTTATTGAAATCAAAGTTCTCTCCTCTGCGGACATAGGCACATTGCCGAACCACGTTAAACTTTGACCTCCGTGTGTTTGTGGTTCTCGTTCTGTGCTCAACAAGTAGTATCAGAGCTGATAGGTGGTCGAAATTTAAGTTTTTTGAATTCAGTCGAGATCCGATTTATGTCCAAATCAAATTTTGGACTTGACTGGAGATTCCTCGCGACGAGACGAGCACAACGATACAAACCGGATGCCAAACAGACATTGCACGCACTCACACACGCTAGTCATAGTTTCTGCGCGTGTGCCCACTCTCCTCACACACTTCCACGCGCCGCCAGCCATCGGAGAACCCCTTCACATGCCTCCACACACTCCACAGGTTGAAGACATGTGGGACCATGCACAGAACGCGCCCCACGCTCCAACAGGGCTTTAGGTCGGTACAAGTCATTGAACCGGTTTGGGTTCTTGACCGGGTTTTCAGGTCAACTCACGAGTCAGTCCGAGTTGAACCGAGTTAGTGAGTTGACTCTCCCGAGTTTAAGTTAACGGAGAACGTTAACGGCGTTTGCATCTACAGAGAATATTCCGTTAAAGTTGACGGAATATTCTATTTCTGGAGGGAATATTCCAATTTCGAGTTTTCTTCATTTTCAGCCTAATTTTTGTCCTTTTTTGGCCAGACCAGACCTATTCCTAGCTATTTCGATCGTTCTAGACGTAACAGTGGACTCCGTTTTGTGAGATTCTACTCCGAACATAGAGCAACAAGCCATTTGAGCTAGTGTTAAAGGCAGAATCCATGGAGGATTCAAGTTCTAGTGCAATGATCAAACTTACAGTGACCAACTACGCACTCTGGAGACCCCGGATGGAAGATCTTCTAAATTGCAAGGATCTTTTCGATCCAATAGAAGAGAAAAGAGTAAAAGCAGCGCGACGCCAGAAAAAGATTGGAAAAAGTCAAACAAGAAAACTATTGGTCAGATCAGACAATGGATCGACCATAGTGTATTTCATCATGTTGCACAGGAGACAGACGCCTACACTCTATGGCAAAAGCTGGAAAACATGTATCAGGCCAAGACCGCTCGAAATAAGGCTCTCTTAATGAGATGCCTTGTGAATCTAAAGTTGAAGAGTGGTACCTCTGTTGCTAAACACACCAGCAAGTTTCAGAACCTGGTGAACCAACTTTCAACCGTAGCGTTGAGTCTTGGCGATGAAGAACAAGCTCTCCTACATCTTAGTTCGCTACCAGACAGTTGGGAAACGTTAGTGGTCTCCTTCAGTAATTCGGTTCCAGATGGCAAACTTACGATGATGATGGTGAAGGATACATTATTCAATGAAGAAGCTAGGAGAAAAGAGGCTGGTATGGACTAGTCACATGCCTTCATAACGAAGGAAGGCACCAACAAAGTAGTAGAGGGAGAAGTAGAGGCAGGAGCATGAGTAGAGGCAGATCCCAAAATCCCGACAGTTATCAACAAAAGGGCAAGATGAAATGTTTCCACTGTGGTATTGAAGGCCACATTAAAAGGAACTGCTAGAAGTTACAATGGGAGCAAGGCCAATCTAGCAACCAGCCAAAGAAGGCCGATGGTGAAGCATTAGTCACCATTCCAGAAGATTGTGCATTACTCTCCACCGTGTGAAGAAATGTCTCCATGTTGCGAGTCAGGATGCAGAATGGGTGGTAGACACAGCAGCTTCCTACCACGCCACTCCTCGCAGTGATTTCTTCACCACGTATAAAGCCGGAGATTATGGTACAGTGAGGATGGGAAACACCAATTCCTCAAAGATCGCGGGTATTGGCGATGTTCGTATAAAGAAAAATATTGGCTGTACCATGGTGTTGAAAGACGTTCGACACGTGCCCGACCTCCGTTAAATTTGATATCCGGGATAGCCCTTGATAGATTGGGCTACGACAACCACTTCGGCAACAGTACTTGGAAGCTGACGAAAGGCACCATGGTTGTCGCCCGTGGACATATCTGCGACACGTTATACAAGACTCATGTGAAGATATGCACCGATAGCCTCAATGCAGTTCAAGATGAGGCATCTCCAAATCTGTGGCACGAGAGACTCGGTCACATGGGTGAGAATGGATTGTTTACACTGGCAAAGAAGGTGTTTATTACAATCAACAAAGGTATAGGCTAAACCCTTGTGAGCATTGCTTGTTTGGTAAGTAACATCGAGTTTCGGTTAATACATCTGCTAGTAAAAGATCAGAGTTGTTGAGCCTGGTACACTCTGATGTATGCGGTCCTTTAGAGGTGGAGTCTTTGGGCAGGTAACAGGTATTTTGTTACATTTATTGATGATGCTTCACGTAAAGTGTGGGTGTATTTCTTGAGAATGAAGGACCAAGTTTTTGAGCAATTCAAAAACTTTCACGCTATGGTGGAAAGAGAAACTAGAAAAAAGTTAAAGTGCCTCCGGACAAACAATGGAGGCGAGTACACTTCCAGAGAGTTCAGAGCATACTGCTCTGGCCATGGCATCAGACACGAGAAGACGGTCCCACGCACCCCACAACACAATGGTGTAGCCGAGAGGATGAATCGGACCATTGTAGAATGAACCAGATGTATGCTCAGTATGGCTAAGTTGTCAAAGCCATTCTAGAGTGAAGCAGTTCGTGCAGCCTGTTACCTGATCAACAGAACACCATCTGTACCGTTGAAGTTCGAAGTTCCGGAAATGGTATGGTCTGGTCATAAGATTTCCTACTCTCATCTGAGAGTATTTGGGTGCAAAGCATTTGCACATGTATCCAAGGAGCAGAGGTAGAAGCTTGATGTCAAGTCCACTCCGTGTATTTTTATTTGATACGAAGATGAAGAATTTGGATACAGACTTTGGGATCCAAAAGCTAAGAAGGTCATCAGAAGCAGGGACGTTGTGTTCCATGAAGCTGAGTTATATGGTAGCTTCAAAAGATTAACAAACCCAGGTGAAAACAATACAAGTGCTCAAGATACTGTTACTAGTCCTGCGCCATTCCAGTCTACCACAGATACTGAAGAAATGCAGGAAGGATCCCCAGAAGAAGAAGAGGAAGTTGATGATGATGAAGAGGGTGTTGAGCAGGGGGAGCAGGTACCCACTCCACCAGAAGCAACTTCATCATCACAGCAATCAGATGATGAAGAACTTCCTCCAGTTGACGACCCTCAACAGAACAGATATACGAGAGGCCAGTTGCTGATTCCATCACGGAGATATCCGGAATCAGATTATATTCTTCTTACTGATGAGGGGGAGCCAAAAAGTTTTCATGAAGCAAGAGCTCATACAGATAAAGTCAGATGGATTCAAGCTATGCAAGAAGAGATGGGTTCCTTGCAGAAGAATCAGACATATGAGTTAGTGAAGCTTCCGAAGGGTAGAAGAGCATTGAAGAATAAATGGGTATTCAAGCTGAAGAACGATGGCAAGCAGGTGAAGTACAAAGCTCGTTTGGTCGTCAAAGGTTTTCAATAGAAGAAAGGAGTTGACTTTGACGAGATATTCTCACCTGTAATGAAGATGACCTCAATTCGAGTTTGTACTCGGATTGGTTGCTAGTCTAGACTTAGAGCTTGAACAAATGGATGTGAAGACTTCACGTTTTTCTTCACGGAGATCTCAAAGAAGAGATATACATGGAGCAACCAGAAGGTTTTGAAGTTCATGGGAAGGAATACTTGGTTTGCAAGTTAAAGAAGAGCCTCTACGGTCTTAAGCAGGCTCCCCGACAATGGTACAAAAAGTTTGACTCATTTATGGTGGGTCATGACTACAGAAGGACTGCAGTGGACCAGAGTGTGTATATTCACAAATTCCCAAATGGTAATTTATTACTCTATTGCTCTATGTTGATGATATACTGATAGTTGGACAAGATGCATCCATAATCATCAAGTTAAAGACAGATCTCTCTAAGTTCTTTGACATGAAGGACTTAGGACCAGCCCAATAGATATTGGGCATGAAGATTGTTCGTGATAGGAAAGCTAAGAAGCTGTGGTTGTCACAGGAGAGATATGTTGAACAAGTGATCAAAAGGTTCAACATGGAAAGTGCTAAGCCAGTCAGTAATCCACTGGCTAGTCATTTTAAATTGAGCAAGACCTTGAGTCCCTCATTGAGGGAAAAGGTTGAAAAGATGGCTGTAGTCCCTTACTCTTCAGCTGTTGACAATCTTATGTACGCAATGGTGTGTACAAGACCTGACATTGCTCACGCTGTGGGAGTCGTGAGCCGATTTCTTTCAAACCCAGGAAAGGAACACTAGGAAGCGGTCAAGTGAATTCTCAGGTACCTTAAAAGTATGCCAAAGCTATGTTTGTGCTTTGGGGGAGCTGATCCTGTCTTGGAAGGATATACATACTCAGATATGGCTGGTGATCTTGATGGAAGAAAATCAACATCAAGTTTCATTTACACATTTTTTGGGGGAGCTGTCTCATGGCAATCCAAATTACATAAATGTGTGGCTTTATCCACAACAGAAGCAGCGTACATTGCTGTAGCGGAAGCTGGGAAGGAAATGTTGTGGTTAAAGCAGTTTCTCGAAGAGCTCGGGATCAGTCAAAAGGAATACAAGGTACATTGTGATAGTCAAAGTGCTCTGGACTTAAGCAAGAATTCAATGTACCATTCCCGCACAAAACATATTGACATTCGCTATCATTGAATTCGCGAGGTGATGGAGCAACAACTATTGAAGCTTGTGAAGATCCACACAAAAGAGAATCCAGCAGACATGTTGACAAAGGTGGTCAGTCATGAGAAGCTCGAGCTATGTAAAGACATAGCCGAGATGTACACCTCCAACTAATTGATGTCAAGACACATTCTCCTCTTATGGGTATGGAGGGGGAGAATTGTAGACTTCGTGATACATACCCAAAGTCAAGATTTGCAGCCAGCAAATCTTACAGCACGCATACAACTCCATTAAATGCTGGAGTCAGGCGTGCAGTTCATTAACTACAGCAGCTCAACAAGATTTGCACATTGCTGCAAATCTTGACAAACTAACATGGTGTTTTCACACTCTCCTCTTTCCTTTATAAATCAATAACGTGAATGAGAGAATGTGTGGTGCGAAGTTCAATGAGAAAGAGAGGTGCTGCAGAGAGGTTGTGAGAGTTGAGAGTTGTAAATTGGTTATTGAAATCAAAGTTCTCTCCTCTATGGATGTAGGCACATTGCCGAACCACGTTAAACTTTGGCCTCCGTGTGTTTGTGGTTCTCGTTCTGTGCTCAACAATATATGCCAACGTTTTCGCTGATTCGCCTCTACAAAACAAAATAAAGAAAATAGTAAGCAACAGTGTATTTATCAAACAAGAGACATGTATGGGCGGCTGGCTACTGTGCGCGCGGGGGGCTAGAAGACAAAGGTGGGTGACAGAGTTTTGATGGCTGTTGTGAGAGCGATCTGGTGAGGAAGAGGAAGCACTATGGGAAAAAAAATTCGTTTGATTTCAATGCAGGTCAGTTAGGAAAACAGGTCAGTTTGGGTGTTATCCAGGTCGAGCATAGGTCAGGACATTTTAATTGATGTGGCGCGATCTAGGCCTTTGAATTTTGAAGAAGCGATCCTAACTGTCGCTCAGCATGCTCAGCATAAGAATGCTAAGCATAATAACCGAACCCATTTTTATTAGCCAACTAAACTCGTTCAATGCATACCATGTGCACAAGAAAATAAATAAAGAATATCAATTAAAAAAAGTAAAAGTATAAAAGAAAAATTATCAAAAGATTAAAACTAGTTTTTATTTTAAAATTAAAAACGCAAAGGGAGGGGGGAGAATCCTCCACAAGGCTCTTCAGTTGTGGGCAGAGAGGGAGGTCCTCCCTCCCCCATCCAACAGCCCTCTATACACGCATGGGATGGTGGGGGTTTGCAGGATAGGGAAGGGAAAGGCACCTCCTCTACTAGGGACCTGCATCTCGCAACCTAAGCATGGGTTGCCACATGTATCCGTCCAAATAGTTAATTTTAATTTTAAAATTTTCTAAAAATTATGTTTTAAACTTTTTGGGAAAATTACCCAAATATTGGTCCATTTGGTTTCACTATGTTGCAAATTAGTCCAACCAAATGAAATGTAGATGTCGCAAATGAGGTATTTCGTGAAGTTTTGGAGTAAAGATCAAGCTATGCCATTGGTTTAGGAAATTAGTTTGTTATTCCCCCACCCTCATCGAAAGAACGCTTCTCCCAGGTCATCCACCTCACCTAGCAAGTGAATCAGTACAAGAGTGAATTGGAAATTATGTAGGAAAAGTAAGATCAAATACAAAATGATTTGAAGAGTCTAATGGATAGATATCACTCGTATGATCAAGTCATGGCTCAATACATGACACAAACACCAACTCAAGGAGAGACATAGGGAGACGATCACTCATAGTGATGGGTGACCATGGATGGAACAGTGAGAAATTTAATAACTATCATTATTTATATGACCAAACATGTTCTCATATTTACATTATCAGGTTTTCGCAAAATGTTGGAGCTTGAATATTTACCTCTTGTTGTGCAAGGCTTGTGATAGCAAGTTGATATGTTAGGATAAAACCCATTTTTTGTTGTCGATATGTTTGAGCTTGAATATCACCAAACTTGTTAGAAGATTGTAGATGGTCTCTAGTGGACAATTGGCACTTTTTGGGCAATGGAAGACGTTGATGCCTTGCTTTTAAGATCAAATTACTTTCGGGTATGGGCTGTTGATTTTGTAGATTTTGGTTAACTACTTTCCACATCATGCATGCTTAGGATGTGAGACTCTTGATTATAGAATATATTTTTGTAAAGGGTAGTTGTAGAGGCTTATGACTTTTCCATTTCAGTTATTTGAAATGTTTAAGTAAAGGCAAAGTTTCTAGTTTAGTCAATGAATTTACTATAGCAACTACATACTGCACTTACTAGGAGACTTTTAGCGACCACTTCTTTTTGTGGCTAATGGTTTTCAGTGGCCAACATTATTGTCTTTAGCGAGCACATGTTTAGTTGGCAAATGGTTTTTGGCGGCCATATTATTATCTTTAGCGACCAACTTATTATGGTTAGCCCCACTTATTTACCAAGAATATAAACAAGTTTTCCATACATATATAAGCAACAAAATAATATGGCTGCAATTTTGCGACGATTTTTTTAAAATTTGGTGGCAATTTTGCAACGACTTCTTAAAATGGTCGCCTAAGAGATATGTCCATGGAATATTTCCGACCACTCACCGACCATCTCATTTGGTCGCGATATATCTTATTGTGACAAGATTTAGAGTTTAGACGACCATTCTATTTGGTCGCTAAAACCTAAATTTGTTGTAGTGAATTACTTGTCATTAATGTCACATGCAAGCAAGAAAACGTGAGTATCTACATCCTACAATAGCGTAGCAACGTTTTTCTTGAAACAAGTGCGTATAAAAATTTATCCAACACACCAAAACCTATCAAGACCGTACATTCAACTACCCCTTTCCTCTCTTATTGCTAAATCTCCTTTGGATTCTCTAGAAAACTCTAAAAGATAAGAAAATCTAGGTTAGAAAGTGAAAGAATGGAGAAAAACACAGGAGCACAAGAACATAAAGAGCACAACAAAGGCCATGGAGGAGAGACCTCTCCTTGGCTGAATACCCCTCCCCCCTTACCTCTTTTCTCTTCCTTTTCCTTTCCTTCTCTTTTCTTCTTCTTCTTCTTCTTTATTCTCTCTTCTCTTTCACTTTATCTTTCTCTCTCTAGAATTTCGGGTTCTCTCCCTAAAATTGTGCAAAATGAGCAATCCTCTCTCTCACTCACCTATTTATAGATTGTATCTTAGGCCACTTGTCAAACATGCTAAGTCCCCTAAGCAACTTGTCACACATGCTAAATCTCCTAAGCCACTTGTCACAAATGCAAGAAATGGATGGCATTAGGGAGAGATTTATATGTGTCACACATGCACAACTATTATTATTATTATTATTTTTACCGACTAAAACTAAATTATCAATTGCTCTATATAAAAATGATTTACAAAGCTTAAAAATTAGTTAAGACATTAAATATTTAGGTTATCAATTCCTATTAGTTAAAGAAAGAAATAATTTGACAAAATAATTAATGGAAATTTATTTCGGCAAAAAGGCATTATAGTTTTAATTAGAAATTAAGGCAATGAGATCAAAAATTCATAAAATTTTCAAATGCAGATATTGAAATTTCATAAAATATATCCAGGTGTCATATAAGCATTTTATTTAATCTTAAAAAATAAATACAAAAATTAATTAAATTAAAGACATTAAGAATATAGATTTTGTTATTAGAAAATTTTTGACACATAAGGCAACAAATGACAATTAAGTCAAGAATGGGTAAGAAATGTATTTCCTAGAAAATTTTCACATTAAATAAAAATATAGCATCTAAGCTTAGCAAATAAAAACCAAATGTTGAGATTAAAGCTACAATTTCTTGAAAACTAAAATAAAATCATCTTACTTACCTTAATACAACACACTTTTGATTCTCTTCTAAACTCATATATTAAATCAAAGAATTGTGGAAAACACCTAGATTTAATTAAACAAAAGAAAATACAAACAAAATTTAATTCAAGTCTTAATAGAATATTTATTAATGAAATTTCACTCACTAGAAATTTTAAAAAGCTAATAGATAATAAAAGTTTCAAATAAAGGGTAATAATGACATTTCATAAAATATTGGCAAATAAAGTTAATCTATAAAATTAATAATTTCAAATCATCATAAAATCATCTTACTATTACTAATTAAGATAGCTTTAAGAAACATAAACTGGAGGGGTATTACAATAAATGTATTGGAAGTAGTGGATATTAATTATATGGTCCTTCATAATGAAATTCCCCTAATAAAGGTTTCGTGAGCTAAATGAACAAGCATAAAAAAATCCCAAGACCGATTAACCATTTCTATCAACACAACCAATTACTCAAGCTTGATAGTAGCTAAGCTTTTGTGTTTAGTTAATACTTCGTTAGAGGTGGTGTGGGCTAATAAAACTACAATTTTCTTTTGTAATATCTTCACTTATTTAATTATTTTTAATAAATATACTTTACATTCTCTAACAATTAAGATCTTGATACTTTATATACTTTTCTATTGAATGAACTTTTGATGTATGTAATTGTAAAATACGAAAATTGAAACACAGCGGATCGTTGATCGTTGAAATCAAAGCAGCCCAAGTATGCTACATACTTTGAATTCCCGCGCATAGTTTTTGAGAGAGAAACTCTTTTCTCGCATTATCTCATTCTCTCTTTCTCAAATGAAAGTTTTGAATTTATATAATGGCTCAATCCAAAAACTTCAACCATGCTTGTGCGTGGGATCCTTAGAGATCTCAAATCTCGGCCATAGGATCATCATGAAAAACTCTTTTTCATTAACTCCCTTATATTTTGTATTCCGAATTATGAGCTTCTATAAATTGTGATTATGTCTATTAACATATCATAATTCACCCTCGAGATAGTGAGACTATCTTCGTGAAATCCTTTTCACGAATAATTATTTGTTTATTTATACTTTCACCAAGCCGTATTCTATATGAGTCAATAGGAACGGAATAATATCACTAATTAAATCTCTAGCTAATATAATTCTTAATTCACAATTTGTAATCCGTTAGAGTCTCAAATTACTTCTAAAATAATTTCGCAAATAAATAATATATATATATATATATTACCTTTGAAAAAATATTTTTGCAAAATTTCTCTGGCCATAGATTTCTTTTTAAATCCAACTCTATATAGATATACTGAATATACTGTCTCACAAAGAGACTGGTGGATTCCTTGTTGAGCATTCATTCAAATTTATTTATCATGCACAAGAAACAATGTTGTCTCGAATATTTGACTTAAAAAGATCATCACCAAATAATTCGGTCAAAGTACAAATATACAACAAATAGATCTATATAAACTACTCAGGTCTAATGATACCATAAGCTAATTGTGTTGAATATCATTCTTGTTGGCTTTTGTTCACAATCGATATTTTGATGATTTCAATAAATAGATTAGGTTTACAAAATGGATATCTTTAAAGACAAAGATATTTTTATCAAAGAGCCAAAGACAAGAAGATTGAAGATCAAGAAGATGTAAGGAGATCAAAAGTGAAGACTAAAGATTATATGGTATAATCTTGCAACTCCAAGTTTCACTTTTGACAAGGAATTGAATCATGCACTTGCATATTTTTAAAACCACGCATAATTTTCTTATCACAAATTTGACAATTAAAATGTACTTTAAGTGTTTTCAAATCACCCTTATATAAACTCTCAAGCCTTAATTTTACTTTTCAGCAGTTGTTTTGAAATTGAGATTTCAAAAATGTCAAAAATAAGTTTTTTAATTGTAGCGGTCTATACAATGATCTGTAGCGACCAACCTCTATAAGAAGCGGTCGACTGGCTTCGTGTAGCAGTCGACCTTTACACGAAGCGGTCTATCTTCTTGCATAAGCTAAAAATGATTTCATTCGAATTTTTTTTACCGTTAGGCAACTACTAGTTATAGTGGTCGACCTCAAACGGGTAGTTTTGATATGTGGCCTATATAAAAACTTTCCTAAGGTCTCATAAAACACAGAATGACCATATATTATTTCTATACCTTATTCTTATTTCTCATATCATTCACTCAAATTACACTTTCACATCATTGTCATTGTGTGAAGCTAAGAGATAGGGCTTTTCATTTTCTTATCCACTATTTGAGAGAGTTGAATACTTGTATTTTTGTATTCAAAATAGGTGATTCCTTTAGTGAGGGTTGTTCACTAAAGAATGAGCTTTAAAAGGGTATATCTCAAACTTGGTTAGGTAGTAAGTGGTAAGCTTGAAAAACCACATGGGTTGTGAGTGTTGTGCCCGAGAAAACACTTGTCAAGCTATAGTATACATTATTGGAAAGATAGTAGAGAAAACCTCAAGGCTTGGAAAGAAACTTGAGGGGTGAATGTAGGCGACGTTTGTCAAACCACCTAAAAATAAATTGTGTTTGCTTTTCTAACTCCCTATTTACCTTCAGCACTTATATTTGTTGTTATAATATTTGCTTAATATTTGTGTTAAATTAGTCTTTACTTTGCAAATACGATTTTGGAGATTAAAATCGAAAAATTTTGGAAACTCAATTCACACCCTATTGGGTTGCCTTAATCCAATGAACTTTAATTCTAACAATCAATGACCATTTCTAGAAAGTAATCACATTTGATCCCATTCAGTGCATGTATTCTTATAGTGCACAACTAGGGCTGAGTATTGGTGATGTAGCTATCAGTTTGGCTAAAACCAGCACCATCACCGTTATGACTAGTGTCCAAAAATGGGCACCAACACCAGCATCGGCAGGCAAGAATAACGAGCAGCGGCAAGATAGAGGAGAGAGGAGAGGCGCCAAAGAAAGGAAAGGTGCTGCCGCCTGCCGCTGTCACATTGGAGAGAGAGGAGAGCTAGTGTGGGCTGGAACCTAGAGGACATGGAGATTGGAGAGACTAAAGAGGGAAGAGAGGCACTGTTGTTCTGATTTCTAAAGGAGTGCTGTCAAAGTGAATTTTGCTTAACCCTAACCCTACCAAAAGGCATTATTCTCTTCTTATACAAAAAAAATAAAATCCTAACCCAGCAAAACCTAAAGCTAAAGGCACCATTCAAGGCGTGTTTTTTTTTTTTATTATTATTAAAAAAAACAAAACAAAAGTAGTGTGTAGGGTTACTGGGGAGGGTAAAACCCTAACCCACAAAAAACCAACATCATCGTTCTCGTTAAGAAGAGAAGAGGTGTTGTTTCTATATTATTTATATAAAATAATAATGGTAGTTTCTGGCAATTAACCGGTGCAGGTTCTGATTAAACCAATAACAATCGGTGTATCAAAAAATACTACTGAAACCAGTGTCGGGAACCACCGATTTGACAGCTCCTGGGGCCAGCGATTGATTTGCTTAGCCCTAGGCATAACGAGTGTAGACCTATTTGTACATATATATGTATATCGATCTAGAACAACCGTCAAGTGAGAAATGAACCAAAAAATCATGTTTCCCATCTTTGATTCATTAATCATTGGCACGATTTTTTTACAATGTCACTCAATAATATAACTGTGTAACGTCTTATGTTGCAACATAATACCCAATAAGTAATAAATACATGTGACTATAAAAGAAAGACAAAATTGCACCCAGGACTTCTGAGGTAACGTAATGTCGTAAATAAGCCCTTGAGGTAACGTTTCCAACAATTAGACCTCTGAGGTCAACTTTCCGTCAAAAAGAGGCTCTTTTGTTCACTTTCCGTCAATCCTATTAACGGCAATTGTTGACAACATTTAAAATTCACGTCACAACGAATGAAAACGTGACACCTGTCCACTTAAAACTCACCTTCCAATTCTTACCCATTATCTCCGTGTTAAAATGACAAAGCTGGAAGCTTTCTGGGAAAATGACGACGGGAATGGTGCAGGACCACGTGACGCTCTGTTCGGCTCGCGAAAGAAGAATATATCCTACAGTCCCTCAGTCTTTTACCCAAGTACATAGATCGTGACGCTCTGTTTCGGCTTGGGAAAGGAGTGTCAGCGGAATCAAACGTGTAGCTGCTCTCGCCGTCCCACTTCTCACATTTGGCACACCATATTCCTTTGAACCAACCCGTCTATCAGCGCAACTATGAGTTTTATTGCCTACATTGTCCTGAATCGCGTTACTTTGAATGTTACTGCGCGAATTCCCTGGCTGAGTTTGCCTCGGATGGAAATTGAAGTTGTTGTTGCTGTCGATGAATCGGTACTACGACAGATCTCTAGAGGCCCTGGACTGAAGCAGATCTCCTGAGCTCCACTTTCTTGGTCGGTTCAGGATCGGAATCCAGCAACGATTCAAGTCCCGTGAGCTGGGCAACAACATTAGGGGAATTCTGCTGTTTATCGATGTCCTCTCCCACTTCTTCGCATCGTTTTGATGACAAAAACGCAACGTTTGTACAGATCTCTTTGGGCTTTAAGCTTCCGTTCACGTCAACCACAACTTGACTGTCCAAAGGAAGTCTGGGAGTTTCTTTGGAGAACTTCCATGAGGTCTCTGATCAGAAATGCGTATAAATCAAATTGATTTTTGTCGGCACAAAAACAGAAGATAGAAATCTTCTATTTGGCATAATTGCGTCGTTTCCCTGTGAGAATCTGAAGGAACCCAGCAATCCAACTCATTTGCTTGTCTATGTGCTTTTCCAGATTCTGGTCGTGCACCATTCCCGTCGTCATTTTCCCGGAAAGCTTCTAGCTTTGTCATTTTGAAACGGAGAAAATGGGGAAGAACCGGAATGTGAGTTTTAAGTGGACATGTGTCACGTTTTCAGGATTTTAAATCATTGTTAGCAATTGATGTTAACGAGATTGATGGGGACCAGATGGAAGAGCCTCTTTTTTAACGAAAAGTAGACTCAGGGGTTTTAATTGTTGAAAACGTCTCAGGATTTTTTTTCGACGTTCTAATACCTCAGAGGCTCTGGGTGTAATTATGCCTAAAAGAAATAATCATCTTATAATTATTCTAAATAATATATTTTGACAACATATTTCCAACATAAATAACAATTTTCTCTTCATAATTTTTTTTAGGCTTAATATACACGCGTGCCCCTGAGGTTTAATGTTTTCTCAGAAATACTCCTAAGATAATTTTTGTTGTCCCGCCACCCTTGTGGTATAATCTTTTTCTCCGTTATACCCCTCCAGCAACATTCCATCTATTTTTGGACGGAAATTGATGACGAGGATCAAGTGACTACGTCACATCCAGTTAAAATGCAACACGTGTTCGTAACTGCTGACTGGACGAAATTTTTTTTTCCATCTTCATATCGACGTCACTCCTCTCCATGACAGTTTACCGAAATGCCCTTAAAATCCACATCACCTAAGAAAACAGGTTCTCCAAAGATCGAACAGCCCCATTCGCGACCCGATATACAGATTTCCCCAAATTCATTTCTAGAACCCTAAGAGCAAATGTCTGATGCCCTAGCGAAGGTCACCGTCGTCATCTGTTAGAGATGGTAGAAGTACGACTTGCGGCAAGACCACATGGGGCAGCTGTGGAAGGCACGTTGCTTCCATTTACAAGCGAGTCCCCAAAGGCCAGCTCTGTAATTGTCGAGACTGGCCTGGTGTCAAAGTCGGCGATGATGCTACCAGCGAAAGTGAACTCTCTTCTACATGTGCTATTCTCTGAGAATCTTCCTCCTACGTACTGGCTGCTTGCGGGTTCCTTTTTTCCAATGCGTGTGTATCTACTAATTTGATAGTTTCATTCCTGCATGCATTCGTGTTAGTACTCTTGCTTTTCTGAGCACAAATGTATGTTCTTTTCGTACGCAAAGTTTGTTGCCAGCTAATTGGTTCTTGAGAGAAATAAACGACAAAATCTCTTTGTCCTTTCCATGTTTTTTTTTTTTTTTTTGTAATTCCACGCTGTTATTATACATATAAGTTTTTTTTTTTTCTGATGGTGAGAGGACATCGCTGTGGTGGTTCTCTTCCTTGGTCAATAGGAGAGAGATGGGACTGAATCAGGGGCTTTGTTTTGGAAATGATAACGGATTTGTGGGATGAGAGAGCAAAAAGTGGAAGGAAAACTGAGAAAAAACATGAGGAAATCTGTATATCGGGTCGCGAATGGGGCTGTTCGATCTTTGGAGAACCTGTTTTTTGAGGTGATGTGGATTTTAGGGGCATTTCGGTAAACTACCATGGAGAGGAGTGATGTGGATATGGAGGTCGAAAAAGAATTTTGTCCGGTCAGCAGTTACAAACACGTGTTGCATTTTAATTGGATGTGACGTGATCACTTGGTCCACGTCGTCAATTTCCGTCCAAAAATAGACGGAATATTGCTGGAGGGGTATAACTGGAAAAATGGGTATACCACAGGGGTGGCGGAACAACAAAAATTACTCTAGGGGTATTTTTGAGAAAACACTAAACCTTAAGGGCATGCGTGTATATTAAGCCTTTTTTTTTAACCGCGACATTAAAATTGTCATTTTCGTTTCCTAAGAGCATGTTTGGCATCACAAATTTTTTGTTTCTGTAAAAATTTAAGTTAATTGGAATTTTATTGAATTTATAAAAAAGTAGTAAACATATAATATGTATGTATGTATAGATAAATATAATATGCCTGTGTAGTCGCATATGTCACAATAATTCCTTAAATGTTATTTGTACAACATATTATATAACTTCCTTTTTATGATAAAAAAAAAAATTGTAGGGATAAATACATTTTGCATTCTTATTTATTATTTTTTTTCATATTACATCTACTAACTATTGATTTCAAATATTTTGCATATCATTTACTAAAATTTTCCATTTGGCCTAAAATTTATTTTTTGTCTCCAAAATGATGATTTTACCCTAATAAAATGGGCATTGCAAAAAAAAAAGGGACAAAAATGTCATTTTATGCATAAAAAAAATTATTTTCTGTTCAAATTAACAGGAAATATTAACAGAAGGTGCAAAGTATCTAAAATCAATAGTGATAAGTGTAATGTGACAAAAATAATAGATTGAAATGCAAAGTATCTAAACCTTTGTAATTGGAGGATGCAAAGTGTATTTAACCCAAATATATTACTTAAAATCATATGGTATAACTATTATGATAATAAAATATATCCAATAAAATATAAGTAGTTCAAACATACATAAACACTACTTAGAGATAACATGTCATTCGAAAAAATGGAAAGAAAGCAATAGTCACATTTCTTACGGTTTTCTCATAAAACAACATTTTTTTTCCAGTAATGTGGACCGCATGTCGTCACTGTAAAAGACAATGAGAAAGGACATTGTTGTTTCGTTGCAAAGTTGCTCGAAGTATAGGGATTACTAAAAAAAACCCGACTACAACAGCGGCAGCAAAAAAAGGCCGCCATAGCACTCCATGTTTTTCCAGTAATGTCGACCCCCGTTAAAAGAACGTCTCTAGCGGCATTTGTAAACAAAACGGTGCTAGAAGGCTACCTGTTGCGGGCTTTTATTGTAAAACGTTGATAGAATTCGAATTTTTAGCAACACTTTTTAGATAGAGTTGTCAAAATTTGACTTCTAACAGTGTTTTCCAAAAAAAAGTCGTTACAGGCATAACTTTTAACAGCATTTTTTATAACACTGTCAAATGTTTGCGCTTTATAAGCGTTATTTGCAAAACGCTGCTCAAAGCTATCCCTGTAGCCGCGCTCTGTTAAAAATGTTGCTGTAGGTGAGTAGCTTCTAACAGCGTTTTACAATAAACCCCGCTTCAGAATAGAGTAGTACATTTTATTTGGCGATGATTATATTCGTTGCCAAAAAAAGAAATTAGCATGACTCCTCAATGTTGTGCCATTTTCTTGTCTTGTTTTATTTATTTATTTAGCTTTCAAAGTCGCTTTTTGGTCTTCAATGTTTTTTGAACAGTACATTTTGCTGTAAAATTTTTAAGAAATTTGATTTTTAAGGAAAAATTGTTGAGAGTTCTAACTTGTCTAACAGTTTATAAAAAGTTGATGAAAAAATTTAAGACTATTTGATTTTATAATAATTTTTATTGGAATTCATTAAAAATTAAGGAAAGAGAAAATTTGATAAAAATTTTTTAATAAAAAATTAATATAGTTTGTTAAAAGGTAAAAATAGAAAAAATTTGATGCAATTTTTTTAAAAAATATATTAAATTTGTGTGAAAATTATGAGATTGTGTCGTTTGATATAAATAATTTTTTTTTAAAATGGTAAAAATTTCTTATCACTAAAGAGCACCTCAACAGTAAAACTGTCATTGCACAGTTGTTTTTATTATTTAAGAGACTAATATTCTCTAATTAAAATACTGAATAGAAAAGAAGAAGAGAATAATATTCTGGGTCACAGACAAAGAAAAATATTGGAATCTTTTATCGGGCCACGTGCATGGCAACAGGGTTCGACTGAACCTCCTCTGAGCCCAACTTGGGATTTTGGTTGAACTGACCTGGTAAACACACGAGACTAGTCCACTGGTCGATTAGGCTTGGTCCTCCCTGTGCTCTGATCAATAGTGCCAGCCCCACTTAACTGAGCGGCAATCGAACAAGTAGACCACAAGTGGCAGTTCCAGAAATTTGTCTTCGAGGCGTTGAATATTTATATTTTTAATTATACATTTTATTAAATATATAAAATAATACTTATATCAATATAATTTTTAAGATAAAAATATATATTAAAAATTTTGAACAAATTTATTGACCTAAGACCATGTCGCTAGTGATTAAAAAATCATAAATCATATATAATAATGTATAATTTTTTTTAAAAATTACAGTTGAAATGGTTTACTGAAAATTTTAAGAATAAAAGAAATTATAATAAATAAGGAGAGGTTGAAGAGATTAATATAATATAAAGTCATTAGTAGTGTATCATTTTATGATATTATTTGTGAGAATTGTGTCTAATTGTATAATTTTTACCTTTCAAAAACTTGAAAAAAAATATAAAATGATTTATATTGTCACTTGTTTGTGATTTAGAACGGCTAGATATCTTCAAGACTCGTCTTAAATTTAAAGAGAAAGATAAAACTATTATTTATTATCTTATTTAGGTTGAAAAATATTTGTTATAAATTAAGCTAATTTCGTAAAGATTACCCAACATAAGATTTGCTATTTAAAGAGAAAGATAAAAGTATTATTTATTATCTTATTTAGGTGTAAAAATATTTGTTATAAGTTAAGCTAATTTCGTAAAGATTGCCCCCACTTAAGATTTGCTGGAATTTTTTGTAGTTTATGAGGGGCAATTATAATTTTAATGAAAAAAATTTCAGTTTTTGAGATGAGTATTGAGATTTTTTGAAATTTAAGGAGGGTTAAAATGTAATTTTAGTAAAAAAAAAATTCTGTTTTGGAGATTGGAATTTTTTGAAATTTTAGGTAATGTTTAGTTTAAATTTTAAAATAATTTTTTATATTTATATTTTTTTAAAAGTAGTATAAATTGTTTTAGAATCGGTAAAAAAATGCGTTAAAAGTTGTTAAAATTTATAAAATGTTATTGACATCGGTGAAAAGGTATCGGGGGTATTAGAGTCGATAAAAAGTGAATACGAGAAGGTTTGAAAACGTTTTGAAATACCGTACAAACGTAACTTTAAATTTAGTGGGGCGGGGTGGACCGCGTTTGACATTCCTAGTCCCAACCTCCTGTAAATTTGCTGCCGTTCCTGGCCTTTCTCAACACTAGGCAAAACTTCGTCTCTCTTCTTGTCGCTGAAACACAGCTTCTCATTTTCAGAACTAATTCTTTCTTGTCAGATTATTCAGAACAAAACCAAGCATGGGTCTGAAGGGCTTTGTTGAAGGCGGCATAGCTTCCATTGTTGCTGGCGCTTCCACTCACCCTCTTGACCTCATCAAGGTCCGTATGCAGCTTCAGGGTGAACCCCACCTCCCAAAGCCAGCTTTACAGGTCGCCTATCGTCCCGCTGTCTCCCTAAACTCCACCGGCGAATATAGTATTTCTCTACTGGAAACATTACATGCTGCAGCGCCACCCCGCGCCGGACCTGTCTACATCGCGACAAGAATCGTCCAGGCCGAAGGCGTTGCTGGTCTCTTTTCTGGTGTCTCCGCCACCATCCTCCGCCAAACACTCTACTCCACCACCCGCATGGGCCTTTACGCTATTCTGAAGACTAAATGGTCCGACTCTGGATCAGTTACTCTGCCTCTCCAGCGCAAAATAGCGGCTGGTCTTATTGCCGGCGGCATTGGTGCGGCCGTCGGAAACCCTGCCGATGTGGCAATGGTTCGCATGCAAGCCGACGGACGCCTCCCCTTCGGCCAGCGCAGAAACTACAAGAGCGTGGTGGACGCCATTAGCCAAATGTCAAAGCAGGAGGGATTGCAAGCCTGTGGCGAGGCTCAGGTCTCACGGTGAACCGCGCCATGATCGTGACGACGTCGCAGCTGGCATCGTACGATCAGGTGAAGGAGATGATCTTGGAGAGGGGTGTGATGGGAGATGGGATCGGAACCCACGTGACGGCGAGCTTTGCGGCTGGGTTTGTGGCGGCGGTGACCTCGAACCCCATCGATGTGATCAAAACGAGGGTGATGAACATGAACGTGGAGCCAGGTGCTGCGGCACCTTACTCCGGCGCACTGAATTGTGCAGTGAAGACGGTCAGGGCAGAGGGGGTCATGGCCTTGTATAAAGGTTTCATACCTACCATCTCAAGGCAGGGTCCGTTCACTGTGGTACTCTTTGTCACGCTGGAACAAGTCCGGAAGCTACTCAAGGATTTATGATCGTCTAGATATGGTGGGATTGAAATTATGTGATTAATATATACGCACGACTGAAAGAACATGGGGTGGAGAGAAAATTCATGTTATTATTTCTCTTAATTCTTTGATTATTGGAGGTGAAATAAAATGGAGTTCAGGATTTTACTGTAAGACTTCACTTTCCCCGAGCTTTTGGGTTCAAGTTATACAACTTTCAAGTACACGAGTGGACGACACAGACATTTGTACGTAGAAAATGCAAATGGGTCAGGCAGGAGCCAGTCATCGATCTTAAGAATCAGGCAAAGTCAAATTCTCCGGAGCATCAATTATATCTAACATTGCAGGCCCCAGTTAATATACATCATGTAACTAAGATTATGATTGAGATTAAGCTTCAATTTAGTCGAGTTGTTTATCATTTCGAGTTCCTAGAGCTAGTTTTATTTCTAAGAGGTGATCTTCACAAAAAAGTTAATTAACCTCTATGTTCTAATTAGCACGATCCCTTTAGTTACTGCAAAAGCATAATACATGACCAAGAGGGGTCGTAGGTACAATCCACATTACATACAGCCATCGAAATAGATGAAACAGGGGATAGAACGAAAAGCTGGTGTTTAACCGCCCATTGAGCCTGTGCATGAGCAAGCTTGTTCTGTCCTCTAGGCACCCATTTCCACTGCCAAGATGGATGGTTTGACAGATCCCATTCTAGTTGCTGTAGCATCATCAGCTATAGGACCAATGTAGGAAGCAGTGCTGGTGGATAGTTTGCTGTGAGACCCTTTCAAAGATATGTTTGTGTGCTGCTTTCATTTCTGATACCAGAATTCGGAATAAAATCAGTCCAGGCCCTTAAAACTGTTCCTTTATGATCCCTGCAAACCCCTGCCAACAAAGAAATTTGCTCTACATGCAACATCAAAATTCAGCTTCCAGGTATCTACCGGGGGATAAGACCATCTCTGATGAAGAGTTTTTTCTTTATCTTCATATGCCTGGCAGTACTGCTCTTTAAAGCGCCTCTTCATGAGTTGAATTGCTGCCATAGAATCAGGTTGATGCCCTCATGGATGGTCATCTGGTTTCTAAACCACGAGATAGGATTTGCCAAAAAGGCTATCTGCAGGTTGAAAATCCCTCTCAGTTATGCCTGTCTCCACAAAATTCGTGAAAAGGAACAGTGTATGAATAAGTGTTCCATTGATTCAGTGTTATTTTGGCAGAGTGGGCAGTTAAAGAAATCCTCAGCAAAATCCTGAGACCAGAATTTCATTTAATTTTCTTTCTGGTTGGAAGGGCATGACCATCAGCAGCCACTTCCCAGAGCATCAATTTGAAACGCTCCTGTATTTTGATTGAAGGACCATAGTCTCCTCCAATCAGCTTGGCTTAGCGGACCTGGATCTTGAAATCTCACTTCCTGGCTAGCCAAATAGACAGATTTTTAGTCGCACCCAGAATTTTCAGGTTTCCGGTGTAGTAAATTATTATCAGAATTTTCAGGTATTTATATGAAGAATAGGATGAGCTGTGGTACTAGGGGTGGGCAAAAACCTGCGACCCGAATGTCCGACCCGGACCGACCTGTTTCCGACCTGATCGAGAGGTGGGTTTAGGCGGGTTCGGGTTTAAAATGTTAAAAAAAAAAAAAAAAAAAATGAAAAATGAAATGCGGCTTCGGCTTCGAGTATAGTGCTATACTTGGCATATGCTCCCCCCGGCGGCCTTTCTTCATGCCTGCTTACCCCCCCTCTTCGAAAATTCCCCCTCCATCCGGGCCTCTTCACACTCGACCTCACTCTCTCCCTCTGGCCACCATGCTCCCCCTCCAGCCGCCGTCTCTCTGCTCTGTGCTCTCCTCTCTCTCTTCATTTCTGGCCTCTCTCTGCTTTGCGCTCTCCTCTCTCTCCGTCTCTGGCCTCTCTCTCCTCTCGGCGTCTTCCTCAAGTTTAGTTGGCAGCCAGCAGGTGTGCTGATCTTTATCCCCTTCTGAACTAAAGTTACTAAACAGGTTTCATAAACATACACATACCACATGTTAGTATTGGTCGAGTTACTTGTATTAGTTTGTCTATGTTAAAGGTGAATGACTGCCCTATAAATAGCAAAGAGTTCATAGTTCTATATAGAGGGTAAAATTATAAGGTAAATGCAGTAGAATTATAAGTTAATTAGCTTTTTCATACAGCCCAGGACGTCCAGGGGTTAAAAATACAGCCCAGGGCGTCCTGGGCTTAAACGTATAGATCTCCTGGGCCTGAATTGGACAACCCATAATTTTTTTGGGCCTTAAAACGTTCTGGGCTAATTTTTAAGGCCCAACCCCGAACCTGAACCGAACCCGATCGTCGGGTTCGACTCGGGAATCAAATCGATTCGGGTCGGGTTCGGCTCAAACATTTTGCACCTGGAAAGCCCACCCCTATGTGGTACTGTCAAATAAATGATGGACCTCCTCTCAGTGCTACATGTCCCTGTGGTATTACTTTGTTGCAAATATACCCCTATAATAAAAAAAGTTTGATTTATATCACTGGAGTGCAAGTTCAATCAAATATATACTCCTTCGTTCTCTCTTTGTCTTATAATTTAACAACATGTGATGATGTAGCTCACCGGTAGACACATGGACATATATTTTTTGGACACGTGTCTTTTACCTGCTATACTGCCACATCATATTAAAAAATAAAAAATTTGAAACACGTCAAGTTAAGGAACTAAAAACAAAAATAAAAAAAACATAAAAGTCAAACGGTTTGAAACACGTCATTTTAATGAAATAAAAAACAAAAAAAAATAAAAAAAATAAAAATGTAAAACTTAGAAACAGTAACGTTAAGTTACCAAAAGTCTCCCATTTTCCCTCGTAGTACTCCCTCTTTGAAAATTTTCCCCCAATCTCTCCCATTTAATACCAAGAACCCTAAATTTCCCAATGAATTAAGTCGACATCAACGCCAAGTGCAGCCCAATGCACTCAGCTTCCCAGTCTTCCTCCCACTGATCTGGTGTTTCCCAATGTGGGGTGGTGTTTCCCAACGTGGGATCATATTCTTTAGCTCAACCCAAGCGAATAATAGTTGATTCAGAGGAGATAGAATTCGGATACGAAGAAGGATCTGGTTTGGTCACTGTTTCTTTGAAGGTTCCTGAGGAAGAACTTTTCGTTTGGAGTATAACCTTTGAGCTATGAAATTGGAAGTTATGCATTGCAGGAATATTAGGGTGATTCAAGTTTAGTCGTTTGAGATAGTGCATATCCCGGAAAAGGGATTAACTATGTTTTTAGGAAGAAATGAGACCTTGTTGTTGTTGATTTATCTTCTATGTGTAACGTATTTCCTGAATATATGAAAATTTGATTCTTTGAATGTTGGTTGTCTACAAAAATGTTTTGTGTTGCTAGATAATTCTTTGAATGTTTGTTGTCTACAAAATCTTTTATGTTGTTAGATAGTGCTGATCCGAACAGAATCTGGTAGGAATGAAAAAGATCATATGAAATTGAAAATCCCCTAATCTTGAGAAGCTTCTTCGAATAAACAAGTATGGCTGCCAAAGTCTACCAGTGGATTTAGGGCTACGAGTGAATTTAGGAAAAAATTTCGAAAAGGGATAATGGGTAAGAACGGGAAAATAGACTTTCGGGAACGTTTCTGTTTCTAAGTTTTATGTTTTGATGTTTTTTTTATTTTGTTTTTTATTTCATTTAAACTGACGTGTTTCAAACCGTTTGACTTTTATGTTTTTATGTTTTTGGGGAAATGTCATTGTTCGCCCATAAGTATGCATCAATTGCATTTGCGACTCCTTAACTTTCAAAACTGCGATTTACGTCCTCTAAGTATGAAACATTTGCAATGTTCTTCCACAGTCAAAATTTCCGTTAACTTAAGAGAATTCAGCATTAAAATGACCTAAATGCCCTCAAAGACAATTTTTAAAAAATAAATAAATATTGGAGAAATAAATTAAAAATATATATAATTACTGAAATAGGGTTTCAATAGTTTTATTTAAAAAATATTACCTTTTTTTAATATCATTTTTTTAATGAATTATTTATTTTTAGTAATTTTGTTTTGGAAGGGTTATTTTAGTCATTTTAATGCCGAATTCCGTCAATTATAACGGAAAATTTTGACTATGGACGAACATTGCAAATGTTTCATACTTATAGGACATAAATCGCAGTTTTTAAAGTTAGGGGAGTGAAATGCAATTGACGCAAACATATGAGGCGAACAATGACTTTTCCCCTATGTTTTTTTATTTTTATTTTTGTTTTGTTTTTATTTCCTTAATCTGACGTGTTTCAAATTTTTTATTTTTTAATATGACATGGCAGTACAGCAAGCAAAAGATACGTGTCTAAAAAATATTGGTGCACATGTCTACTTGTGAGTCATGTCATCACATGTCGTTAAATTATAAGATAGAGAGAAGACGGAGGAGTATATATTTGATTGAACTTGCACTCCAGGAGTATAAATCAAACTTTTTTTACCACAAGGGCATATTTGCAACAAAGTAATACCACAGGGACATGTAGTGCATTTAAGCCTTTTTTTTTTTTTTTTTTTTAAGCATGCATGCAGTAATATTTCATTAATTTATAACACACCAAATAGAGGGATTACATAAAACTATGCCATTTCAATATATATGTCATTTCGTCTCCTTAAATCCACGTCAAACTAAATAATAATAATAAAAAATTTAAAAATAACTCCTATAAAATAAAAATTAATTAACAGAATACAAGCAGCTTTTTTTTTTTTTTCTAAAAAGCAAAACACTGAACACTAAAAGAAATTAATTAAAAGAAGAAAGAAACTAAATTAGTCGAATCAAAGAAACTCTGCACACTGAAAAATACAAAATAAAATTCAAAAACTAAAAAGAAAAATTAATAAAAAGAACCTCGTCCGGCGCTATATATATTTCTCGTTTGTTTAGTTATTTAATGATTGGAAGCTTTATAATCAATAATTCTAATTTGGTAAGGAGTACTTCACTTTTGATTTTTAATTTTGTTGGCAAATATTCAATTTAACTAGTCTCCTGTCAGGCCACGACTCTATATAGTCTATCGAGAGACTTGTTTTGTATGAATAAGAAACTAATATCGCTTGCTTCCATTTTCTCTACTTTTAACATTGTTTCTCTGATTTAGATGTTATTGAAGGGAAAAAGAAACTGATGCCACGCGGAAGGTGAAGGAAGAATAACTTGTATAAAAATAGGACAAGTGCTTCGTCAAATATTATATAGCAGGTGGATGAGGCCGGCGATTTGGCGAAAAGGTCGTGGGTACATGCACTGACACAAGTTCGTCAGGAGCTCAAGTTAGATAACCGAACAGGTGGTAGCTAAGCTAAACCCAAGGTGCAGGAGTTCACAGTTCCTTTATCAAACTCAATCAGCAAATAAATAAATAAATAAACCCATGAATCAACCAATCACAGGAGTCAATCAACAGCATAACATCGATGAGAGTTTAGGAGGTGAACTAAATAGACGAAAACCGAACAAAACTATTGCAGATTTTCTCAACCACACAAGGTATTGATTACCAACTATGTGCACTGCCGGCCCTTAACATCCCCCTATTGCCCTATAAATCCACCATCAGCACTTCGTTCTTTCCACAGAGATCCAAACTGAAGGAGTTAGCCTTCGCTTATTGTTCAATATTTGTTCTCAACCTGGTGAGAACGCTTGATCTGCAACATTATTTGTCGATGGCCGCTTGCAAGGGCTTCATCTCAGCATTCGTATTCGTTTTGTCGTGCATCGATATTAGCATGGCAACTCGTCATCTTCTGCAAACGACTTCACCCGCTGCACCAACCTTGCCAGCAATTCCAGCCTTGCCTAAGCCAGTATTGCAGGCGCCTTTGCCTTCTCTACCTCAGCCCTCACTGCCAACGCTGCCCACCGGTCTGCCAAGTCTGCCTAAGCCGACACTGCCTCCACTTCCAAGCTTCCCCACGATGCCGACAATCCCAAAGGTCACCTTGCCCCCAATTCCTACCCTTCCCTCCATCCCCACAGTCCCAGCAGGCACTATTCCTACTATCCCATTCCTTTCCCCACCCCCTGCGGCCACCAGCAGCCCTTGATCAGTGAATGATTTCACTTATGCTGCCTACCTAGGAAGTACCAGTACTACTCTTGCATGGCATATACGGTGGCAGCTCTTATCCCTCGCAGTTACGTACGCTTTTGTCGAAGTTCTATCAGAACCTTATTCAATGTATCTCCCGACTCTCTTGTTTGTTATAATATATCTTCATTTTATGGTTTTCATTTTATGTTCCTATTGATATGGAGAGGTATTATGTAGTTATTCTACATTCATTCTTGTGTGTTGTTCCCTAATTGATACTATCTCTCATCTTCTTTCTCACCTTTTGATTTCTCATTATCTTCTGTAAAAAAAAAAAAAGTGATAAAAAACACCACAACCAATAGGAGTGTACGCTAAAACAAACTTGATTTTTTGGGACGACTTGGATCGGTCCCGACGTCCGTCCCAATCATTCCGTCGACGAATTTTATTTTGTCCTCAAAAGAATTGCCTTTTTGGGATGGACAAAATCGACCCAAAAAGTTTCTAATAGCATTGCGTAATACTTATGTCGTCCCAACGTGAGTGTTCAAACCGCATCAAACAAGATGGAACAAACCTTTTTTTACAACGGAGTGAGCAGTTTGTCCCAAAAATATTTTGTTCGAACAAACGTATTTACGTTTCAGATGGGTGCATGCAGGTTTTTTTGTTCTATTCAGTCTAAACGATAATTAAAATTTGATATCGTTCAAACATACACTAACTATTTCATTCTTTACCATTTGCACGAGTTTGAACAGCGGCAGGTAACTCAAATGAATTGAGACAGACATACTACAAGAAATTTAGTTTTGGGTGGCAAAAAAATTTGACACCAAATGTTTTGGGTGACAAAATCAATTTGTCAGTATATGCCTGTTAGGGAAGAGTTTGGGTGACAAAATCTGAGATTCATCACGTAAAACCATTCGAACGGCATATACCCCCCTTCAAATGGATTCTCTGTTTTGAATCTTTTGTGAACAAATTTGAAATTTCGTCACAAAAAAACCGTTCGAATGGGTTTCTTTTGTGACCAAAATTTGAAATTTCATCACACAAAAAACCGTTCGAACGGGTTATATGTTGTTCAAACAGATATTCTTTGTTTCCAACCTTTTTTTGTGTCAAATTTTACTTTCTATCATTAAAGACCATTTTTTGTGATACATTTTATTTTTCATTATTAAAGGTGACTTTTTGCCGCACATTTTTCTTTTCGTCACAAATTTTCTGAGTAATTTTTTTTTCCCATTTGAAATTACTTTTATGAAGTTCAAAGGTATGTTTTAATTTTATTGGCTTAATTATAATTTTCCCTCTCGAACTAACACCCGAATCTCAAAAACCTCCCTAAAATATAACTCGTTACAACTCACCTCCTCAATCTACGTTTACTATTACGATTCAGTCCCCTACCCAGATTTTTTATTATGTGCGACATTTTTCATCTCACATGAACAATATATGGGACCTTCTTTGTGCAAAAATATAAAATTCCACAAGCCTATTGCTTTTTGTAAATTCAACATCATTCCCATATAGAAAATCGGATTTGGGCAAATTTGCATTGGGAGGCAAAACCACAGTTTTCTTGTGCCAGGAGGGAAATGAAGGGACAATTTGGTATTTTAGTGCAAGGAGAATCCCATGTCTTGCTCACGTGGGACGAAAAACATCGCAGATGACGGAAAAATCTGAGTGAAGGACTGAATCGTAACGGTAAACATAGATTCAGGGGATAAGTTGTAATGAGTCATAGTGTAGAGGGGGTTTTGAGAATGGGGTACTAGTTCGAGGGGGGAAATTGTAATTAACCCAATTTTATTTTAAATAATTTACTCGAAGTTCAACAAGAAAATAAGTAAAAATTCCAAGATTAACAAAAGGAAATGAATTTATTGAATCGAAATTATTCAAAATACAACGAAACAAAACATTAATATGCCTATTGTTCAATAAAAATCAAAATTGTTCCTAATCTAAATCCCTTCAGCAGGTGAAATTGGGTCATTTTCCATATTGCTTCATTTTTTGTGCCATATGCTCAATCACATATTTCGATCCTGAAATTCAAATGTAGAACATAAAAATGTTACAAACAAACAACTGGGGTAGAGAAAAATGAAAGACACATGCAAGAAAGTATAGACTCCAAATGTTAGTTTTTTCTTCATCTCGCATCAATTCTATGCTTCAAGTTTTTTCTTTTTTTATCCTATGCTTCAAGTGCTTGATTTGGGTACATGCATAGACATTAACACAGACTCTTATCACAAGACACCTGTAGTAATGAACCAATTAAAAATACTCATGTTTGTGACAAACTTCATTAAGGCTAAATAGAGAATGTAGATCCCTTCTGATCATTAAACATCAACATAATAACTAAGAGACATCTAAACCAATCAAGAGCACCACACATGCAAAAAGATGTTGCTCACCCACAAGCTCTGGCAGTGACGAGATGCGGACCAGACCATTCAAGCTGATGGAGTAATTATTCGAGTCAAACTTGCCCCTACAAAAAGAGGGACATATAGCCGCGGTCTTTTTAGCTGGTGCTAGTGATGATGGTGCATATAGTGCTGGAGCAGATGGTGCTGAAGCTGCCACTGCTTAGGATTAAAGTTGTAGTTATTTGTTGTTAAATGATGATACATGTTACTTTTTAACTACTCAGAAACTCCTATAACTTCTTGTGTTTGTTGCAAAACTTGTACAACGTGATTATTTAGTCAATGATAAAATATATTTTGTTTAATTACACTTCTTCTTGTTGTTTTTACATTAATTAAAATAAATTTATATTATAGATAAAAATGCAGGTTTTTACATAAATGTACCTATTGCAGCGTTTTGTAAAACGATTTAGTGCGTTTTAAAAATGCTGGGACATGTAGTTAGCGGTGGTCACAAAACTCTACTGTAGATTTTTAAACGCCAGGACAAAATCGATCTGTAGCAGCATTTTTAATCATAGTCTATAGCAGCTGCTAATTACTTTTAACGGTGTTTTCTAAACACTAGGAAGAAATCGGGATATAGCGGTACTTTTAAAATGCCACAGCAGCTTGGTATATAGCGGCAGTTTTCAGACGCTGTGAAATACCTGTAGTGGCATTTTGGGGAAACGCTACCAAAAAACACACAACTGCGCTTAGGGTCTTTAGAGGTGCTTTTGACTGCTACTAAGTGACCGCCACTATAGGTCACACTTTCAGCAGTGTTTGCGAAAAACGTCAATAAACTTTATCCCAACGCCCATATAAAGGCAGTCACAAATGCCGCTAAAAAAACGATGGTGAAAACTTAGCAGCGTTTTTCAACCTCGGCTATATGTTAGTTTTTTTGTAGTGTGCTAAAGTAGTCCAAAAATTTAAAACCTAAGTTAGAAAAAATATGGTTAAGTTCATGTCGTATATTTGAGTCCCATAACAGTGCTAACCGTTGCAAGACTTACTGCCAGAGGTCCATTGAAGGATGTATGGAAAAGATGGTAGATATATAGAACCAAAGTCTCCAAAGCATATGTGGAAATCAAGCCATGATGGGTGCCCAGAATATGGCTCTTGTAGTAGCACCAAGCCTCAATCAATAAAATGTTGTGTTTAAATAGATGGTCTTTTCCAATCAAACGATGAACATGTGCCTTCAGCAGCATCAGGAACGTCAAAATCCAAAGATAGAATCTAACCCTACACACTGAAGACGACCAAAGGAAAACATGGAAGAGGACCATATCCAATTAAGGAAGACACATTTTATTACATCAATTGAACCATGTTGCAGCGTGCTGATAAGTCATATCTAATGAGCATGACAACTGTGAACCAACAGCAAATTAAAAAGATATAAGGGTTCTTTAGCATTTGAAAGTTATAAGGGTTCATTAGCATTCTAACGTTATTAAATGAGAAGATTGGATCCGTGCAATCTCAAAAGAAAAGTAATACTGATGAGCATCTGAACTCGTTTTATGACGTTAGAACAAAGTTTTTTTTTAACATAAATAAATAAATAAATATAATTTTTTATAATAAACAATTAGACTTATAAACAAGTAACTTATGCCGAATTAAAATACATCATATTGAATATAAAAAAGGAAATATTAAAAATAATATCTGAAAATAACGAAACGAGTAAACTAATAATATTGTAAGCATATCAAATACATAATAAAAATACATAATAAAATAAATTGTTCGTCATCTACGTTGTGTCTGTTGAGGCTGTAGCTGCCTCATGAATTTCTCCATTCGATCCTCTAGCCGCGATTCCAACTCTACTCTAAGCAAGTCCTGCATCCGTTTCTGCTTCTCCTGGTGCTGCTTTTCTTGGAGCTCTTGGCACTCCTGTTGAATCCTTTCTTGGATCTCTTGGTGTCTTGCTATTCTTGTAAGATGTTCACTATCTCTGCTTTCTTGGTCATCAAATTTTTGTTGCCTTTCTCCCTATTAGCTCACATCTCCTCAATCTCTGACCGCACATAATGCAATTGGTGAGCGAGATCAGTTGATATGGATGCTGAAGACGATGAAGTAGAAGGAATCACCACGTGACCTAAACCACAAACATATCTGTAGGATTTCATTGTAGACTTCAAGCTCAATGCATGCCTTACCCTCATATTTGCACTTCTGTTGAAAAGCTTCCATCTTCTCCTAACGCACTCATCCCAAAAAAGTTGCACATTATTGATTATAATGGAAAATAAAGTATACAACAATAGAAATAACACTTGATATTTAATTACCAATTTATATATTTACAAAATTTTCCTTTGTAGTGTCAAACACCCACTCCCCCTTGCCATTTTTATAATTGTTTTATACAACTCAATTGGATCAACCTTGCCCGTCTAAGGATTTCTCTGTTACAGAACAAGGTAAATATGCACAAAATGCAAGCACAATATCAATTTCATATGTAGTCAAACGTGCAAAATTTTATTTGTTGATTTCACTTTTTCTCTACAAAATAAGAAAAAGTATACTTAAAATGTTTAATAAAATATAAGAGAAGGTGAAGAATTATTTTAATTGGTACTCCTCATTAGAAAACAATCACATATTTTAGCCCACGAATCCTCTTTAGTATCCCGATGTGGATATTCTAGTGACGCCTCCTTTGTAGGATACTTCTGATAATGCTTGTGTAGGTTGCCCTTATGTTGTCAGTAGGCTATGACCATTGTCAGCTAGACAATCCTTACGACTTTAGGATGTTCGTAATCTAGCTCAAAATAATCCTGAAATATTGATAACAAATTCACATGTTAGTCAAGAACTGTTATTATATTAAGAACCTTCAAAAACTTTTAAATTACTTACCATCAAAAGATTAATGAAAAATGCTCTTGTTTCTTCCGGAACAATAGCCCAACTTTTGTACAATGGTAGTTTATTAATACGAACTAGGCTTCTAATTTTGAATGAGAGGTGGACAACACGAACTCTCTTGTCTCCTGCCACACTTCGAGAATGTGTGCACTTGAACAATTGTAAGTCCAAGGATTAAGGCAACCCAAGAGGGGGGTGAATTGGATTTCCAAATTTTTCTCTTTAACCCCCAAAGTCGTATTTGCAAAGTAAAGACTAATTTAGCACAAGTATATTGATGCAACAAGTAAATAAGTGCTAAATGTAAAGAGTAGGGTTTAGAGAAGCAAACACAGATTTTTAGGTGGTTCGGCAAACCCGCCTACATCCACCCCTCAAGCTCCTTTACCGAGCCTTGAGGTTTTCCCACTATCTTCCAAATAGTGTACACACTAGCTTCCGGGTGCTAGAGAACCGTACAAATTTTTCCGAACTCAACACTCACAACCCAACCAAGCTTGAGATATACCCTCTTAAGCTTCTTCTTTAGTGAACAACCTCACTAAAGGAATCACCTCTTTTGGATAGGAAGATTACAAGAATAAACTCTCTCAAAGAGTGGATATAAAAATGGAAAGTCTATCTCTTTGATTCACACAATGACAAGGATAAGAAAGTGTAATTTGTGTGAATGATATGAGAAATATGGAATAGGAAGGTTTAAGATATTTCTCAAGCTATGTAAAATGATATGTGGTCATTCTCTCTTGTTTTCAAATATTAGAAAGGTCTTTATATAGGCCACAATAAAAACTAGCCGTTGGGGGTTGATTTGACAATTTTACCATTGTATCGATCGACCGCTTCAATTAGCCATTGCTCAACGGTCATAAAATTTGAATGCTGTCAAATTTTACATCATCCGCTTCATGTAGCGGTCGACGCTACAAATCATTTTCATAGATCCGCTACAATTAAAAAGCCCATTTTTGACATTTTTGAAATCCCACTTTCAAAAACCAACTTCCCAAAAGTATAACCAAGGCTTGAGAGTTTATATAGGGATGATTTGAAAACATTTAAAGCGCATTTTGGTTGTCAAACATGTGATAAGAAATTATGCACGGTTTGAAAAATATGCAAGTGTGTGATTCAAATCCTTGTCAAAAGTGAAACTAAGAGTTACAAGGTTATACCCTATGGTCTTGAATCTTCACTTTTGAGCTCCTTGCATCTTCTTGATCTTCAATCTTCTTGTCTTTGGCTCTTTGATAAAAATGTCTTTGTCTTTGAAGATGTCCATTTTTTAAACTTAATCCATTTATTAAAATCATCAAAATATCGATTGTGAACAAAAGCCAACAAACCTTTCCATTAACTCGTGATTTTCTAGAGGTAACCTGCGAGTCCGTCCGAGCTCGTGTCTAATGCCAGAGATGACTATCAATCAACCTTTAGAAGTGAATGGAAACTGTTAAACATGATTCCTTACAAAAAAAATATACCCCACAAGATACGAAAATATACTATTATAATGTATTGAATGCAAAGAAAAAAGAAATGTATCATTACTACAAAATTTTGTAAATATGCAAGATTCACTCAGAGTTATGGTCAAAATTGTGCTCGTTTGTCAATGGATCTTCATTGTCTAAAGCTTCTTCGTTCGATACTAAACTTTCCTTCTTCGAAGCAATGACACGAGTATCCATCTCATCTTCCTTTGTTCCACCATCAATGAAATCTATCTCATTACTATCACGAGGTGTGTTTCGACATTTTTGGCCTATTTTGGTTCAAACGTGCACTTTCGGTTTGATGTCTTCTCTATATAATGTAACCATATAAAACACTTTAAAATTGATGTACAAGTACAATGATTTTTGTTACCTCATAAGCTTCTTGTCTTGAGGGTTCTTTAGTCATTGGTATTTCATGAACCACTAGTGAAAAATCATAGACATTCTAGCTCATGATTTGTTGTACGAAGCACCAGGATCCACCCTTCTTTAGATAAATCAAATAAAAGTCTATGATCCACTGACATAAACAGATGATCGATATACCAATGGTGAAGGGTGTTAAAGCTTGTAGTGTGTTCGTCTACCATAATACTCCTTGTTGTATTGCTTAGATCCCACCAATCACACTTGAAAACTAACACTAAATTCTTCGAGAAATGCAACACCACTATTTTGTATCTTTATATAGGCTCCTGGTTCAACTCCATGGTATCTGATGTCGTTCATGATCCATGCTAACTATCGGGATGCCTTCTTTTTCAGTCCACATGCAAGTGCATATAAATCATCAATTTCACTTGATTGTAAAATTCATCTTGTAGTGTCGGGCCCTGAGCTGTTGTACATGTCAACAGAAAGTTTGACAACAACTCTCCTTAGCCCTTCAGGTGCACCCATTAGTGTTGGGGTCACTCACCAGTGTTGTGAGATTGGACGAAAATTTCATTGAACGTAGTGATCACTCAGGACATTGGGCTACAAATTAAAGTTTACAATCCCAAATTATCCATATGTTGGACAATTTGAGACTTATGCAATGTTTTTCAAACCTGTTGACATTGCATAAGCTTCAAACGGGTCTAAGGTTTGTATGCATGACATTATTACAGACAAAACTCTCTGTACTTCTACTAATCATAACGGATGGGCATGAAATATAGAGTGTACATTTGAACATTGGGAACCAGAACACATACATATTTGAGCAATACACTTCATAACCCTAAAAATCCACCCAAAAACAATAAAATTGACTTAAACAACATACCCCACTACAACAGTTTTGGTTTTTAGCTGCCAAGCAAATTTCATCACTAAGAACCCACCTTCCATGATAAGTTGTTAATTTCGAAACTACACTACTACAAAATAGACTTTTTTAGTGACAAAATTCTCGGTGACAAAATGAATTTCGTCACTAAAAAAAGGTTTTTTGTGACGAAAATATTTTTCATCACCAAATTCGTCACTAAAGGTCTTATCTGTGACGAAATAAAATTTTTGTCACTAAAAGGTAATTTTTTGGTGACGAAATATTTCGTCACATAGCGATCGATCGGTGACTTATCGATCGATCGTTGATTTTGTGATGAGAAGCTCCGTCACTAAATGCGAAGTCTTTTAGCGACAAATTTACGTTGTCACGCTTACCAATCGATCAGTTACGAATCAGCACTTGGTTCTTATAAGCGATTAATCAGTTTAAACAAACGATTGATCAATAAGCATAACCGTCGGAAACTGCGAAGCGACATTCAGTCGATAATGTATACCTATCGATCAGTAAGCGTAACTATCATTTTTTTAATCCACGTTCGATCGTTAATTTGGTGATCGATCGTGGATGCAGCGAATGGGAGAGCGCCACGTGTGAATGATCAAGCGATCAATCGTTTAATGATTAACGATTGATGGTCGAGAATGATTATATGAAACCGCCAAAGTCATTTTTACGGTTATCTCTCCACTAAATTTCTCGAATCCTCTCAAACTACAAAGAACCATTTTGTGCTGCATTGCCTTCCAAAGTACGTTGAATCATCTCCTATTATCAACTACATCAAAGGTACGTAGTTATGTTGCTTTTTTAAGCGATATTAAGCGATTTTAAATGAGTTTTTAGTTTATGATTTTTTAATTTGCTATATCATTCATTTAGGTCCGTAAAATGTATTTATTTTAGTGTTGATGTATATTTTTGGAGTTTAGGATTGTTTAGGGATCAATTTGGGCTGATTTTGGGGTTTTATATAATCTGTGCATTTTCATCCCCATGCCGATTGATCGCCTGTTTATGCTGATTGATCATTATGTAGATGCTGAGTCAAACGATCAATCGTCTAAACTAGACGATCGATCAGTGATCTATAATTAGGGACCGATCGATCGGTCCATAAAATGACGCATTTCAATTTAGTGCTGATCGATCATTTCATTGACCGATTGATCGGTAATTGATGCTGTGCATTTAAAAATTCTAAACCGATCGATCGTTTATATCTAAGCAATCAATCGGTCAGCTTGATATTGAAACGCATCGTTTTGAAGAAGTAGCGATCGATCCCCTTGTTGGCGATCGATTGCTTAATGGTACTGTGCGTTTTGTTGCATGGACGATTGATCGTCTATGCAATGAAACACGACGTTTAAAAGTAGTGATCAATCGGTAATATAAACCGATCGATCGGTGATTATTATGCGATCAAGCGCTGTTGTGGCGATGGATCGCCATTTTGTTGCAGCTTTTTTAATATTTTAATTACATTGCTGTGGTTATTTATTAACACATGTTTATATACAATTGTTACAGCATTCATAAAATGTCAGGAGCTAAGCGTGCACGCACAACGAGGGCCGGGGATGGATCATCATCCCACGAGAAGGAGCCTGTTGACTCGATGATGACCATGGAGAAGCGGATGGAGTACTTGAGGGGGTGGCCGGTGGCCAAAGAGCTTCCAATGATGCTCTCTGATTTTGACGATTTGTTGTACAAGGAGCACACCCTCTACCAGCTGTTTGAGTACCAGGGATTCTTGCACCTGCTCTTGTGGGTAGAGGGTTTCTGTATCGACACCCTTGTGCACGATTTCTTTTGTGCGCTTGTCTCGGCAGACAGAGCACCTGAGGTGCAGATAAAGGTGTGAGGAGTGCAGTTCATCTTCTTGGCAGACGTCATTGCCGATTTCCTACACTGCCCTCGGCTTGAGACCCCTTGCAGTGGTTGGCAGCATAATTAAGCAAAGTGAGTTCAGTGCGTTTGGTGGATTTCGCACCTTATCTGGATGTCGAACATCAATGACAGAACTCATTCTACCAAGTGCCCATTCACGAGAGCTCAGTGCATGTTCTTACGCTGATAGATTTTTCGCTGTACATGTTCGAGTTGATTATGGATCAGGCTTGGGGAATTAAGGAATATAGCCTCCCATATGGCATGTTTCTGACTCAATTCCTCATTTCTTAGGGTGTCGTGATTGCTGCCAAGGAGACTCGTAAGGGGGTTATGAGCGCGCTAAACAAGTTCACTCTATCCAGGAGCAGGAGGGGGTATTGACTCGACGGTCGCTCGTAGAGCAGCAGCGGCCGCAAAGGTGGCAGCACGACCTTTGACATCAGCGTCAAAGGTATCTCTTGAGATGGGAGCGCCTGCAGTGCCCCCTCCCTGGGTGGCCCAGCTATTTGCAGACCTCGACAGTTGTGTCAGCACGACTGTGAAGGATGTTCTACAGCCTCTTGAGGGGCAAGTGAAGTCATTAGAGGAGGAGATGAAGGAGCTCCGGACCGCCTTCGAAGGGGAGTGCACTGTGACAATGCTGCGCAACAAGTCGTCGTGGCTCATATGGCGGACGTCAGTGAGCAGTTGGAAGAAATTAAGAAGACTCTGGATGATTTCAAGACAGAGGCAGATCCACAGAGGATTCCTGGTGATATTTCTGATGACATGGCCACTTTTCATGATGCTATTCGACGTTGATATATTTTTATATTTTTTTTAATCTATTTGGGACATACATTTAGATTTCTAGTTTTATTTATCTGTTTGAGACATTTGTGTTTATTTGGATTTAGTTTTTTTATTTACGTATTTGAGACCTTTATGTTTATCTGTGGATATGCAGTAACTTTGATTACAATTTACATGTTTTTTTATTTGTATTTCTTTCCTGACACTTAGATATGTACAACGACCAATATAGCCTTTGGTCGGCAAAAATAACGAAATAAGTGGTCGATCAAATAAGTAATATAAGAATTTAATATGAAATCATTTTTTTTTAAATTTTAGGATCATCGATGGATCGGTATCATTACCGATGGATCGTTAAAGCACGGCGCCGTTTAGACATCAAACGATCGATCGTTAAATAAAAAGAACGATCAGTATGTGACAGATCGAGCAAATGTTGTTATGCGTCGTTGTTTCCTTAGCACGTACCAATTGATCGTTATATTGAAGCTACCGATCGATCGTGAACGGCTCACCGATCCATCGGTGTTATCTGTCGTCATTTTGTGTATAATAAATGATCGATCGATCAACACGACGTCATTTTAAGCTCTGATACAAATCGATCGGTGTTATCCATCGAATGATCATCACAGTAGTTTTTCTTCTAACCATCATTTTATTGAATAATGTGAGTTTAAATGATTAGAAACATAAAAATATATATTAACAAAGTATGTTATGATATATTTAGATTATATAAAAACATATTAAGTACACATCATTAATATTTAAGAAAACATATATAAGTTGTTAGAAACTAGTGTTAGTATGAGTAAGGTATTAAGATGTTAGAAACTAGTGACATAACGCTTATTTAGCACATGATTATAAGTTATCAGTATGAGTATGTATTAAGATGACATTATAAGTAAATTAATTTTAATAATTAAGTCATTTGTTAGGTTAAAAACCATTTTTTAATAATTAGGTTAACCGATCGATCGCATAGTAAGGCGATCGATCGGTAAAAACGGTGTCGTTTAATATTTTTGTACTGATGGATCGGGATGGTGGGACATTCGATCAGTTAAGGACGATGTTGTTTAACCGATTGATCAACCATTAGTACCGATCGATGGCGCGCATGCGTCGTCGTTTTACACAGACATGCTGATTGATCGGTTATGTTTGTAACGATCGATCGGTTCTAAACTTAGCGAAAATTTTAAAGCTAATAAGGAGATTGATCGCTATTAGAACCGATCGATCGGTGTTTATCGAGCTTGAAATGCCAAAATGCTCTAAGGATTTGTGATGATTAAAGATTATTAGAGTATTTTTAATATGTATATTGGAATGAGTATTGCATGAGGATGATTTGGGAGTGTTTTGGGGGTGGATTTGAGTGTGTGGGAGGCTTGGCAAGTTTTTTGTCGATCTGGGTTACTCACGATCGATCGTCATTTTAGGACGATCGATCGTTTGTTAGATGGAGGTTCGGCAATCGATCATCTTTGTGATGACGATTGATCGGTATTGAAACCCGATCGATCGGCAATAGTACCGATCGATCTCCGGGTAGGGCATATTGCAAGTTATTGACCTTGTGTAGCATTTATTCTATTTATATGTTTGATTATTGAAGTGCTTAAGTTCTGGAAATAAATTATGGAGTTTGAGAAGCATGGAGGATGAATATTGGAGTGTTTTTGGCTTGTTTTGTTTGAGTTTATTTTTGGGATATAATGTGTGTACCCTTAGACCCGTTCAAAGGTTAGGACGCGATAAATATATGTTTATCGCGTAATAACCCTTGAATTGTCCACAATATGGACAGTTTGAGATTGTGTATTTGTGGTTGGACGAGTTCGGTACTTGTGTCCTGTCCAGTCTTGGAGGAAATTCAGTATCATCTACCTTTTGTCTTTTGGGTATACTACTAGCATTGGTGTATGACGTCATACAACTATTGTTGATGACGTTTGCCCCCAACGCTGGTGCGTGTACTTGGGGATTGGGGGAGATGCTGCCGAATTTTTTTCAGGTATGGATGGACACAAGCCAAACTAGCGTTCAACTCCGAATGCACAATCTTGAATGGGATAGGACCTATCAGCTGGGCTTAAAGTCAAGTTCAATGATTGGTGTTTATGAAGTTACTTAATTTGTGTATTTTTTTAGATTGGTGGCGATGGATAAAGTTGGGTTTACGAGAAAAATTGGTTTGGTGAAAAGTATGCGAGGGGGTCCATGGGTTTGTCAGTATGGCTACTTGTTGTGTAGACTCTCAAAGGTCAGATCAGATGTTCGTGTTGGAAGTACAGAAATGTAGTGTTTCAAGTGTTGGATAAAATGGAAGATCATATATACATTAATGGGTTTGATGTGAGCTATAAGTTATGGTGTTTCACGGGGAGGTATTCAACTTACTTCAAATTTGAGTCAAGAGTCGGTGCGAGCTTACCACATAGTGATGATGATTTAGAGGAGATAGCTCTGATGAATGGAGGAAATGTTAACCGATGTTCATGCGGGATTAAAGGTGGGGCGGCAGGGGTTGAAACGGAGAACCCTAATATTAGGGAAACCCCCACTTCGAGACCGAAGGCTTCGACACCACTTAATAAGTTATGGAAAAAGGCAGAACATGAATTGTATCCTGGATGTACCAAGTTTAGTAAGTTGTCATTTACGGTCCGGTTGTTGCATGTGAAGTCGGAGAATAAGTTGTCGGTTAAGGCATTTGATATGGTATTACAGTTGATTAAGGAGGCATTGCCAGAGGGAAGACGTTACCGGGATCGTATTACGAGGCGAAACAATTGCGAAAGGGTCTTGGGTTTAGTTATGATAAGATCCATGCATGTCAGAATGATTGTGTGTTGTTTTGGAAGGAAAACAGTGAGTTAGAAAGATGTCTAGTATGTGGGGTGTCCCGGTGGAAATTCGAAAATGCTTGCGCAATCGAATTCCTAGGAAAGTGTTGCATCATTTCCCTTTAATCCTTAGACTTAAACGTTTGTTTACCACAAAAGATGTAGCTCATGACATGAGATGGCATAAGGAGAAACAGGTCGATGATGGGGAGAGTTTGAGGCATCCTGCAGATTCATTGTTTGGAAGAATTTTGATAAGGACCATGGTTGGTTTGCTCAAGATGCCCGCAACGTCCGCCTTGGTCTTACTTCTGATGGGTTTAATCGTTCGAAAACATGAGCAATGCGTACAGTATTTGGCCAGTCGTTGTGTTTCCTTATAATTTACCCCATGGAGGTGTATGAAGGTCCCATTTTCACTGATGACTCTTTTGATCCCAGGTCGCAAGTCACCGGAAATGATATAGATGTATATCTTCGACCCTTAGTGGACGAGTTGAAACAACTATGGGAAAATAGAGATGAGACGACATTTAAGATGCATGCAGCTTTGATGTGGACCATAAATGATTTTCAGCATATGCCAATTTATCTGGATGGAGTACCAAAGGGAAGTTGGCATGTCCAATGTGTAATTTAGACACTGACTATAAGTGGTTGAAGCACGGAGAAGAATGTGTTATATGGGTCATAGGAGATACTTGACACTGGGGCATGCATGGAGATATGATGTGGATACGTTCGATGGGAAAGAACATAGACTTCCGCTTGAGGAGTTAACTGGTGAGGACATATTGGAACAATTGACGCATGTCGGGAGACTATCTTTGGTAAAGCGTCAGGGAAGAATAGGGGAAAGAAGAAACAATCGTCGGAACGTTTGAATTAGACGAAGAAAAGCATCTTTTCCAACTGCCGTATTGGAGTACATTAGGGTTACTGCATAACTTGGACGTGATGCACATCGAGAAGAACATATGTGACAACGTGATCGGGACGGTGATGAATATCGAGTTCAAGACCAGAGATTCATGGGTACACGTAGAAATTTAGCTGAAATGGGGGCCAAAAAAGACTTGCACTTAGGTGTATGATGGTCGGTTGAATTGATGCCTCAAGCAGTGTATACTTTAACACGGAAGAGCGAAGGAGGGCCTGTGAGTGGTTAAAAGACGTGAGGTTCCCCGATGGTTATGCTGCTGAGATTTCACGTTGTGTGAATCTAGATGAGTTGAAGTGTCTGGAATGAAAAGTCATGATTGTCATGTGTTCTTGCAGAGGGTTCTTCCAGTGATGATCCGAGGGTTGTTGAAGGAAGACGTGGGTGGCGCAGTGACCGAATTATGTTTGTTTTTTCAAGAGTTGTGTTCACGTACGTTGAAGATTTCTATATTGCAGAGGATGTCAGAAGATATCGGGATAATTTTATGAAAGTTGGAAATGATTTTTCACCTGCTTTTTTTACAGTAATGATGCATTTGGCGGTCCACTTACACTTGAAGCAATGCTTGCTGGACCTAAGGACTTTAAGAGCATAAACACTTACCAACTGTGGTACTTAGAAGATCCATTTGTTTTGCAAATCAAGCAAGTCAAGTGTTTTATCTAGTTGATAATCTGCATGGACCTACATGGCGAGTCGTGCAGAGGTTGTCATGTAGTAATGTATATGACATTCCCGGCTAGGATCCCGACGGTGTAGTTGATGTAAATGTTGAATCGGGAGCAGCCATCATGAATGAAGCGTATCAGGAGGACGATGTCATTGACTTGTTTATAGACTTTCGAAAGTTTAACCTTAATCCACTACGGAGGGATGACTTTGCGCCAAACATTATTCAAGCTTCTGAGGCAATTGATCGGCGGGCAAAAAAGATGTATCGATAGTAATGATGTTTTGGAAGGGATAAAGCAGAAATTGATGAAAATAGCGAAGAAAGTGGGGACGAAGATTCGTTCGAAAGTGATAGCGACTCTACTAAGGATGAGGCATTGGGCGATAACGTGCAAGAATCGGATTCTGATTAATAATTTCTTTCAAGTATATTTTCTTTCTAATGTTGATGTTTGCTGAACTATTTTTGTTGTTATTGTCTCTTTTACCAAATCTTTATTGTTTATTTTGTTATGTCACAGCTTGTACAGTGAAATGAAGCGTCCACAAGAATCAGATTTTTTTTATGTTAACCGACCAACCAACTTTGTTAATTTTATTTTTCTAACTCTAAAAACAACCCAAGAGGGGGGGTGAATTGGGTTTTAATAAATTTTAAAACTTTTTCAAGATAATTTAAGTAGTATAGTAGTAAAGCATAGAAGAGAGATATGAGCAAGTAAAAAAAGAGATAGAGTTAGAGAGATGACACCGTAATTTTAGGTGGTTCGGCCAACACTTGCCTACGTCCACCCCAAGGCTATTTACTTCCTTGGGCTTCTTTCACTATTCTTCAAATAGCAAATACACCTTAGCTTCTGGGGTGCTAAGGAACCTTTACAAAGCATTTTTCGAGCTCACGCTTTAACTCACTTCACAAATCCAAAACCTAAGGGATTTCTTCTACCCAACGAGTAGGACAAGTGTTTTCCCAAACACTCAAGTGTTTACAAAGGATGAGTAAAAAGGAATATCAACGATTGGCTCTTAAAGCCGTATAAAGCAAGTGGAAAGTATATTGGTGCACAAGAGGACAAGATTCTATATAGAAAGCTGAAGTTTGGCAGGGGAATCACAAGCTTTCTTGGTATGAGTAGTCTTCTCTCTTCTTCAAGGACTTTCTCTCTCTAGAAGTTAGGTCAAAAGTAATTGCAAAGTGAATAGCACGATTGTTGTCTTTTTTTCTCTATCTCTTTCTATATAATTCTCTTTAACTTCAACGGTCTTCAAGTAGATTTATTGTACTGTTGGAGAGTTTAAAAGACTTTTTGAATCATTTTGAATAAGCTGACGACGTTCCAGGATTTCTGCAAAACCGTGGCATGTGTCGACACATGATCAGCATGTGTTGACACTTCAAAAATTTGATCTGGAGTGTTCTCTCGGAAACAGTGCAATGTGTCGACACTAGTTCAATGTGTCAACACCATAACTTGGTCTGGAATCTTAGGTGTCAGTGCAATGTGTCGACACCATAAAGTTTTGTCTGAAAATGTTGTCTCGGTGCCAGTGCAATGTGTCGACATCATGATTGAATGTGTCGACACTATCAACACTTAAGAGAAAAATTACTTCTTTGACAGTGTCCAATCCATTTCAACATATTTCAAGCACCTACAATATGAAAAATTGATTTCATCAACTTATGTAATGGTGTTCAAGTCCACTTAGAAATATTTTAGAGAGAAACCTCAAAATTTGAAATAAATCTTTAGAAAAGTGGATTGACAATATAAAAACTAAAATTCTTCAAAAACTTAGAAAATTTGTTATCATCAAAATCGAATATGGATTGTTTGCAAAACAACCTTGGGCTAACAATCTCCCCCTTTTGCTAACAAATAGAAAAGCTCCCCCTGAGAACAAGCAGGAGTTTTTCATGATATTTTTAGCAAAAAAAAACTTTAAGATTTTACAAAAATTTTGCAAGAGTTTCCTTTGTAATAGAGGTTTCCCAAAATTTAAAAACAAGAAGAACACTTCTATAAACTTTCTCCAAACTTCACATTTCAATCTAGATCACAAGACTTCATATATTGAGAGTTTAAGATAAGGAAACTACCTGTAAAGCAATTCTCAATATCCAATATTAAGTGCAAAGAGATAGGCACTTCCAAATCCCTTAACATCACCATTTAGAAATCAAAAGATACAAGCATAACCAAATAATCCAATGGAGAAAATTAAAAAAAAAATGATATTCATTTGATAAAGCAAGTGTTCAGCCAAAAGATAATTACAAAATTACAATATAAAGAGAGGACAAACTAAGGTTAATACAAAATGGAATGTCCTCTATAAGAGCTAGAAAGTCAGCATATCACTTTTCTCCCCCTTTGGCATCATCAAAAAGGATAAGGGGAAGGTCAAGGAGGAGTAGGTGGAGGCTAAGGGAGGAGGAATGATTGATAGGAGGAGGAGGATATCGATCTCAAATTTCTTCAGCCATTCCATCCAAGTCGTGGAGAACCAATAGTCCATTTCAAGACGAAGACGATCAGAATCCATCTGTACTTTTGTGGCCTAAACAACATCCTTGGCTGATTTTTGCACAAAAGAATGAAGCTCAGCAGAGGTGGCTTTGAATTCATTAACAGTATCTTGAATCACATTGCTGGCCACATGGATGCTGTTGTTGACTTGGTGCTTGAGAGCTTGCATATCCTTATCCAGAGTACCAAAGCGCTCAGTATGAGCAGTGAGTAGCTTTTTAATATCATCGAAACCCGTCTTCATACTGGTGACCATATCTTCCATAGTCTTACCCAATCTCTTCTGTTCTTCCTTTATCTCATCCATGGAAGCTTCAAGGACATTCAAGCGAGGCTCAGGAGAACTAGGAGCAGGCAGTCGGGAGGATGAGCCAATGTGGAGAGAGGGAAAAGAGATAGGAGTCTGCTCTTCCATAGGAGTCCTAGTTCCAGTAGGAGTTCTTTTAGTATCACCCACTTCCTCATCTTCACTCTCTTCTTCAGAATCTGACCCCCTTTCACTTCTTTTCTGAGGTGTCACCACACCTTTCTTTACCCATTCTCTGTCCTCATTTTGAATAAAACCCATCAACCGAAGAGTTTTCTTATTATACTCCTTGGAGTCTTTGGGTTTTTCTCTAACTTCCCCAGTCAAATCAATTTCAAGGGCATGAAACATGTGAGTGAAAAACATCCCATAAGGGAGCCCTTGTTTCTTCTTTCTCAGTGGCAGCCTTCATATGATTAATCATTAATGACCAAGGTTCATGGGAGTATCAGAATACATATCTAAAAATGTGATGTACTCAAATTTTCCAGTCCTTGGTAAAATATATTGCAGACCATATGATGTAAAATCTTCTATGAATGTCAATTCATTGCAGAGGTCTAATACTCATTTAGGGCTGGATTATCCAACACAACCCTAAGGATATCAATTGGTTCTACTTCAGACATACCCATCCATCCATAAACATCAAAAATTTCTTTCCACTATTAGGAGCAGAGACCAAAGAATTCAAGGAAGAACTGATAAGTCTAATTGCTTCCATTTACATAACTGGTGGCATCCTCAGACTTAGAAATTGAAATTAGCATAAACCAACTTCACCAAATACACATAACAATCCACTTTCAAATTCACAAGCAACCCATCCTTGAAATTCAAACATCTCCTTAAAATCAAAACCACTCTCACTAAACCACTTGAAAATCAGCCCAACGCCCAGCAATGACTTTCCTATTTCTGAAAATCTTGAACAAAATGATTTTTACAAAGCCCTGACCTGTAAATGTAGGCCTCTAGGAGTAGGAGTGGTTCCTCAGTACTTTTCCTTTCTTCTTGTCCTTGAACTGACAGAGGATGGTGTCTGGCGAGAGGAACACTTGGAGCGGCTGGAAGACATCACGGCAATGGCGGATGAGGAGAAAGGAGACTATCGGGGGTGGATTTTTCGTAAGAGGTAGTGGGCAAATGAGATTATGAGGGAGAGAGAATTTTCCACCGTTTGGTAGAGAAAGGGGTTCTGTGAGAGGGGGAGAGATAAAGTGCCGACCCCTTTGCCCTAAAGAGATAAATATGCCACGCGTAACCCCTATTTTAAAAACAGTAAAAAGATGTGTCAACACATTGATGTGTCGACACATTGAACATGCCCCAAACATAGTTTAAAAGAGGCTCTCGGGAGGAAGTCTTATGTGTTGACACATGAATGCATGGTGTTGACACATACTTCTCCAGTGAAAACAGCCATGAAAAACCAGAAGTGTTGACACTTGTTCACCAAGTGTTGACACATGCATGCAGAAGAAATACACAAGTTTTCACATAGAAAAAGCATGATTTAAAAAAAAAATCATAGAAGCAATAAGAACATGTCCAATGTAATCAATAACATAATTAATATGGCAAATTAAGCATTATCACCAATTTAATCCAAAGGAAATCTCATTCCAATTTCTTGGCGAATAAAGCAAAATCTATCCTCATTAAGGGGTTTTGTGAAAATATCCGCCAATTGAAGGTCGGTATTTACAAACTCAAGAACAATATCCCCTTTTTGAGCATGATCTCGAATGAAATGATGCTTAATCTCAATATGTTTTGTCCTAGAGTGCTGAATTGGATTTTTAGTAAGATTAATTGCACTGGTGTTGTCACATTTTATTGGGATGAGAGAATAATGAAGATTAAAATCTTCCAATTGTTGTTTCATCCACAATACTTGTGCACAACAATTGCCTATGGCAATATACTCGGCTTCCGGTTGATAGAGCCACGGAGTTTTGTTTCTTACAACACCAAGAGACTAGTGAGGGTCCAAGAAATTGAGCACCACTAGTACTCTTTCTATCAATTTTACACCCAGCATAATCCGCATCCGAGTATCCTTGTAAATTAAATTCAACACTCTTAGGATAAAACAAACCTAGATTTTGAGTGCCAACAAGATATCTGAAAATTCTTTTAACTGCAAGGAGATGAGATTCCTTAGGACAAGATTGAATCTAGCACACATGCATACACTAAACATTATATCCGGTCTACTAGCGGTAAGATAGAGTAAGGAGCCAATCATACCTCGATATTTCGTTTGGTCCACATCTTTACCTTTCTCATCCTTTTCCATTTTTGTAGATGGACTCATAGGAGTGCTCATAGGTTTTGAATTGTCCATATTGAATCTTTGAGAGATCTCTTGTATACTTTGCTTGATTGATGAAGATGCCCTCATTGCTTTTTGATTTGAAGCCAAGAAAATAGTTCAATTCTCCCATGAGGCTCATCTCAAATTCACCTTGCATAACTTGAGAAAACTCTTGACACAAAGATTCATTAGTAGATCCAAAAATAATGTCATCAACATAAATTTGAACCGTTAACAATTCATTTCTTTTTCTTAGTGAAAAGAGTAGTATCAATTTTACCTCGTGAAAAACCATTTTCAATAAGAAAAGAACTTAATTCATACCATGCCCGAGGTGCTTGTTTCAAGCCATAAAGCGCTTTTGTGAGCTTGTATACATGATTTGAAAGATTTTCATCTTCAAATCCCGGTGGTTGCTCAACATAAACTTCTTCAGTGAGAATCCATTTAGAAAAGCACTTTTTACATCCATTTGAAAGAGTTTAAAATCTTTATAACAAGCAAAAGCAGTAACATGCGTATGATTCTAAACGAGCAACAGGAGCAAAGTTTCATCAAAATCAATTCCTCTTCTTGATTGTAACCTTGGGCTACTAATCTTGCTTTGTTCCTCACTACAACCCCGGATTCATCCATTTTGTTTCTAAAAACCCATTTTGTACCAATAATTGGATAATCCTTGGGTCTAGGAACTAGATGCCATACTTGGTTTTTCTCAAATTGTTTTAATTCCTCTTCCATAGCATGGATCCAACTTTCATCATCTTTAGCCTCAGAAAGTTCTTAGGCTCAAGTTGAGAAAGTAAAGCAAAATTATTAGCTTGGTTACAGAGATCGAGTCTTACCCCTTTTTCAACATTACCAATAATTTGATGGAGAGGATGACTCTTGACGTACTTCCAAGACTTTGGTAGATCATTATCTTGTTGATCTCTTCTTTGATTCTTGCTCTTGTACAAGTGTCTCTCCTTGTCTTTTAATTGTAAAACCCTTTGTTAAGATCTACAATATCTTCATCATTTTTCTCATAAGATTGTTAGATTCATCAAAAACAACATGAACTGATTCTTCAACAACTAAGTACGTTTATTAAAAACACGATAAGCTTTGCTAGAAGTTGAATAACCAAGAAATATACCTTCATATAACTTGAATAGAGAAGCTTTCATATCGATTTTTTTACCATTTAAACATGTCCAATGCAATCAATGAGAAACATTAACACCAATTTAATCCAAAGGAAATCTCATTCCAATTTCTTGGCGAATAAAGCAAAATCTATCCTCATTAAGGGGTTTTGTGAAAATATCCGCCAATTGAAGGTCGGTATTTACAAACTCAAGAACAATATCCCCTTTTTGAGCATGATCTCGAATAAAATGATGTTTAATCTCAATATGTTTTGTCCTAGAGTGCTGAATTGGATTTTTTGTAAGATTAATCGCACTGGTGTTGTCACATTTTATTGGGATGAGAGAATAATGAAGATTAAAATCTTCCAATTGTTGTTTCATCCACAATACTTGTGCACAACAATTGCCCACGCAATATACTCAGCTTCCGGTTGATAGAGCCACAGAGTTTTGTTTCTTACAACACCAAGAGACTAGTGAGGGTCCAAGAAATTGGCATGCACCACTAGTACTCTTTCTATCAATTTTACACCCGCATAATCCGCATCCGAGTATCCTTGTAAATTAAATTCAACACTCTTGGGATAAAACAAACCAAGATTTTGAGTGCCAACAATATCTAAAAATTCTTTTAACCGCAAGGAGATGAGATTCCTTAGGACAAGATTGAATCTAGCACACATGCATACACTAAACATTATATCAGGTCTACTAGCGGTAAGATAGAGTAAGGAGCCAATCATACCTCGATATTTGTTTGGTCCACATCCTTACCTTTCTCATCCTTTTCCATTTTTGTAGATGGACTCATAGGAGTGCTCATAGGTTTTGAGTTGTCCATATTGAATCGCTTGAGAAGATCTCTTGTATATTTGCTTGATTGATGAAGATGCCCTCATTGCTTTGTTTGATTTGAAGACCAAGAAAATAGTTCAATTCTCCCATGAGGCTCATCTCAAATTCACCTTGCATACTTGAGAAAACTCTTGACACAAAGATTCATTAGTAGATCCAAAAATAATGTCATCACATAAATTTGAACCGTTAACAATTCATTATCTTTTTCTTTAGTGAAAAGAGTAGTATCAATTTTACCTCGTGAAAAACCATTTTCAATGAGAAAAGAACTTAGACGTTCATACCATGCTCGAGGTGCTTGTTTCAAGCCATAAAGCGCTTTTGTGAGCTTGTATACATGATTTGAAAGCTTTTCATCTTCAAATCCCGGTGGTTGCTCAACATAACTTCTTCAGTGAGGAATCCATTTAGAATGCACTTTTCACATCCATTTGAAAGAGTTTAAAATCTTTATAACAAGCAAAAGCAAGTAACATACGTATAGATTCTAAACGAGCAACAGGAGCAAAAGTTTCATCAAAATCAATTCCTCTTCTTGATTGTAACCTTGGGCTACTAATCTTGCCTTGTTCCTCACTACAACCCCGATTCATCCATTTTGTTTCTAAAAACCCATTTTGTACCAATAATTGGATAATCCTTGGGTCTAGGAACTAGATGCCATACTTGGTTTTTCTCAAATTGTTTTAATTCCTCTTCCATAGCATGGATCCAACTTTCATCATCTTTAGCCTCAGAAAATTCTTAGGCTCAAGTTGAGAAAGTAAGGCAAAATTATTAGCTTGGTTTAAGAAGATCGAGTGCTTACCCCTTTTTCAACATTACCAATAATTTGTGGAGAGGATGACTTTTGACATATTTCCAAGACTTTGGTAGATCATTATTGACTTGTTGATCTCTTCTTGTGATTCTTGCTCTTGTACAAGTGTTTCTTCCTTGTCTCATTTATGGCAAGTTTCTCAACCCTTTGTCAAGATCTACAATATCTTCATCATTTTTTTCACAAGATTGTTAGATTCATCAAAAACACATGAACTGATTCTTCAACAACTAAGTACGTTTATTAAAACACGATAAGCTTTACTAGAAGTTGAATAACCAAGAAAGATACCTTCATCCGCTTTTGCATCGAACTTACCCAAATTGTCCTTGTTGTTGTTGAGCACAAAACATTTGCATCCAAAACATGAAATAACCAATGTTGGGTTTTCTATCATTCCATAGCTCATAAGGAGTTTTCTTAAGAATAGGCCTAATCATGCAACGGTTCATAACATAACAACTTGTGCTAACTGCTTCAGCCCAGAAGTAATCAGGCAAGTTGTTTTCACAAGCAAGGTTCTAGCCATTTCTTCAAGAGTCCTATTTTCCTCTCTACAACACCATTTTGTTGAGGAGTTCTAGGAGCCGAGAAGTTATGGTTAATACCATTTTCACCACAAAACTTTTCAAAGGAGGAATTTTCAAATTCTTTTCCATGATCACTCCTTATGCTAGAAATAGCAAAACCTTTTTCATTTTGAATTCTCTTGCTAAGTTTTTCAAAAGCATGAAAAGCTTCATCTTTATGAGCTAGGAATAGAACCCATGTGAATCTACTGAAATCATCAACAACAACAAAGCCATAACGTTTGCCACCCAAACTCAATGTTCGGGTTGGACCAAATAAGTCCATGTGTAGAAGTTGAAGTGGCCTAGAAGTGGACACACATTTTTGGGCTTAAAAGATATTTTGGTTTGTTTGCCTTTTTGACATGCTGCACAAATTTTATCTTTTTCAAAAGAAAGGTTAGGCAAACCCGAAACAAGATTCTTTTGGCTAGTTTTGAAATCAAGTCCATGCTTGCATGAGCAAGCCTTCTATGCCACAACCAACTATCCTTGTCATTTAGAGCTGAAAGACATTTTATATTTTCTGAGGAGATGCTCTCTAAATGAACAATGTACACATTTTCAAATCTATGTCCAACAAACAAGACTTTCTTGCTTTCAATATTCTTCAACAAGACATATTGATGATTCAAAAATGACTCGGTTTCCCTTGTCACATAATTGACTAATACTCAAGAGATTATGCTTTAAACCATCAACAAGAAGTACATTTTCAATTATGGGATTAGGAGACATACCAATGCTACCAACACCAAGTATTTTCCTTTTCCATTGTCACCAAAGGTAACTGAACCCTTTCCTTTGAAACAAAGAGAGTTAAACCAACTCTTGTCTCCGGTCATGTGCTTGGAGCATCCACTATCAAGGACCCAATGTTCCTTGGTTTCATTGGACTTCAAGCACTCCTGCAAAAAGAATCAATTCTTGACTTTTGGTACCCAAATCTTTTGGGTCCATTGGTGTTAGAAATAAATTCCTTCACCTTGTCTTTTTGGATCCACACAAATTGATCCCATGAGTGGATTTCTTTCTAGTTGGACAAGTGTGTGAAATGTGTCCATTCTTTCCACAAAAATTACACATTTTAAAAATGTGGATGATTTAATAATTACATCAGAATATAGCTTTTGATTATTAATGAATTATAGCCAATCCCACTTTTGTTGAAACAACATCTTTGTGAACCAAGTAAAATATCAAGGTTTCTTTTTCCTTGAGTGAATCTTGCAAGATCTTGAGTAGAGAGTCAACTTTCTTTTTTAAATCAATGTTTTCAGATTTCAAATCATTTGACTCTTCTTGCAAGATTTTCTCATTTTCTTTTGTGACTCTTGCAAGATTCTCTCAAGAGAAACAACTTGGTATTTCAAATATCATTTTCTTGAATAAGTGCATCAAGGTTCTTTTTAAGACAACAATACTTTGAAAATACTCTTTTCAATTCAAGATATTGTTCATCAAAAGCATCTTGTAATTCATCAAAAGAGAAAGAACAAATTGAAGAGTCTTGTACCTCATCTTCATTTTCCTTTGCCATGAAGCATAGATTTGCAACTTCTTCATCACACTATCACTATCACTTTCATCGGACTCTCCCCATGCAGCCAAAAATGCTTTCTTTTTGTCTTTGAAATCCTTGGATTTCTTGTGGGATTCAAGGTTGGGGCAATCCGTCTTTATATGTCCCGGCTTCTTGCATCCAAGCAAATAATGTCATTCTTCTTGCTACTATCACCTTTGTAGCTTGTCTTCCTTGGAAATCTTTTATCTCCTTGTTTCTTCCGGAAGAACTTCTTGAATCTCTTGGTGAACAATGTCATTTCCTCATCATCTTCGGAAGACTCATCATCATTAGAGCATGAGGCTTTCAAGGCAATGCCTTTTTTCCTTTTCCTTCATCCTCATCTCCTTTACTTGATTCATCTCATGTGTCATGAGAGATCCCATGAGCTCATCCAAGAAAGCTTTGTCAAGTCTTTGCTTCTTGAATGGCAGTGACCTTGGGTTCCCAAGCTTTTGGTAGACACCTAAGATCTTTCTCACCATTTCAACATTAGTATATTCTTTACCAAGAGATTTAAGACCATTTATAATATCGGTAAAGCGAGTAAACATAGATGAAATATTCTCATCAGGTTTCATCTTAAAAGCTCATAACTATGAACAAGCATACTAATCTTGCTCTCTTTAACTTGATTCGTACCTTCATGGGCCACTTGAAGTTTGTCCCAAATTTGTTTTGCGGTATCACAACCAGAAATACGATTAAATTCATTTGAATCAAGTGCACAATATAACACATTCATAGCTTTAGAATTTAAAGACATAAGCTTAAGATCATTTCATCCCACTCTTTTTCATCTTTCAACTTACCTTCCTTGTCTCTAGGAAATTTAGGACCATTTGAGATAACTCTCCATAGTTCATAGTCCACGGCTTGGATATAAATCTCATCCTAGCTTTCCAATAGTTGTAGCAAGTTCCATTGAACAAAGGGAGGTCGATTTGTGGATTGACCTTCAGCTAAGAAGAACTAACAAGGGTTGTCATAAAAAATATTAAACCTCAGCTCTGATACCAATTGAAGTCTAAATAACAACCCAAGAGGGGGGTGAATTGAGTTTTAAAAATTTTAAAAATTTTTCAAGATAATTTAAGTAGTATAATAGTAAAGCATAGAACACAACAAGGAGAGATATGAGCTAAAAAGAAGAGATAGAGTTAGAGAGATGACACCGTAATTTTAGGTGGTTCGGCCAACACTTGCCTACGTCCACCCCCAAGGCTATTGACTTCCTTGGGCTTCCTTCACTATTCTTCAAATAGCAAATACACCTTAGCTTCCGGGGTGCTAAGGAACCTTTACAAAGCGTTTTTCGAGCTCACGCTTTAACTCACTTCACAAATCCCAAAACCTAAGGGATTTCTTCTACCCAACGAGTAGGACAAGTGTTTACCCAAACACTCAAGTGTTTACAAAGGATGAATAAAAAGGGAATATCAACGATTGGCTCTTAAAGCCTATAAAACAAGTGAAAGTATATTGGTGCACAAGAGGACAAGATTCTATGTAGAAAGCTAAAGTTTGGCAAGGGAATCACAAGCTTTCTTGGTATGAGAAGTCTTCTCTCTTCTTCAAGGCACTTCTCTCTCTAGAAGTTAGGTCAAAAAGCAATTGCAAAGTGAATAGCTTTATTTACCTCTTTAAAAGACTTTTTGAATCATTTTGAATAAGCTGACGACGTTCCAGGATTTCTACAAAACCGTGGTATGTGTCAACACATGTCAGCATGTGTTGACACTTCAAAAATTTGATCTGGAGTGTTCTCTCGGGAGACAGTGCAATGTGTCGACACTAGCCTTCAATGTGTCAACACCATAATTGGTCTGGAATAGGTATCTCGGGTGTCAGTGCAATGTGTCGACACCATAGTCAATGTGTCGACACCATAAAACTTTGTCTGAAAATGTTATCTCGGGTGCCAGTGTAATGCGTCGACACCATGATTGAATATGTCGACACTATCAATACTTAAGAGAAAATTACTTCTTTGACAGTGTCCAATCCATTTCAACATAATTTCAAGCACCTATAATATGAAAAATTGATCTCATCAACTTGTGTAATGGTGTGCAAGTCCACTTAAAATATTTTAGAGAGATAACCTCAATCTTTGAAATAAATCTTTAGAAAAGTGAATTGACAATATAAAAACTAAAGTCTTCAAAAACTTAGAAAATTTGTTATGGATTGTTTGCAAAACAACCTTGGGCTAACATTTTATGTAGCAACATTAGCTTCTAAGCGCAGGCGAGGTAGGACACGTGGGGTTAGTTTGGAGAAGAGTCTTAGGTCCGAGTCCGAGTCAGGGAAACTATCAGTGCATATCCCGGAGGGAGAGTGTGGAGAGTGTCTTCCACTGCTGCCACCCATCGACGAAGCTTGGAATGTTGGTCTAAGGGCTGATTCCAATCTCCGTTAAAAAGTGGCCGATGATCCTGCTGAAGTGAAGGAGTACATTATGGATCGGGTGATTGTATGATTAAACTCGTAAACATAGAATTTTTGGTTAAGCATTTCTTTATCATTGTAATATTGTATGTTTTGGTACTTATGCAGGACCACTTCGACCTTGACTACACCTGTCAGGAGGATGTGAGGACGGTGGTATAGACTATGATGACGGCATGTTGAATGCACGCAACTGGATGTATGCGTATTTCAAGAAGTTCCAAGTAAAGAGGCGGCGTTGCTGAAGCCGCACCCTGATACCACGGAAGAACAGTGGAAGGAGTTACGCGATCTGTTCACCAACGAAGCATTTATGGTAGGTGATTACAAAAACCCGTTGCTTAAATATTACATTCTTTTAATATTTAATTACTTAAAATATCGCAAAAACGAAGCAAGCAAAATAAAAAGAATAGATCAAAGTTGATTGTGAACCATGCTGCTGGTTTGCGCTCATTCCAGCGCACTTGAGCTTGCATGGTAAGTTAAGTACTAAATTTTAGACTTTGTTGATATTGTTTGTCAATAACTTTATGCTATTTCCATGTAGAAAAATCAAGAAAGCGGCGAAATCAATCCTGCAAAGCTGTATAAGAAAAATTATACAACAAAGATAGGATTTGGACCTCGGACGGAGTGAGAGAAATTGTGTCATTTTCATTTTAATCTATTTTATGTAATTTATGTATAGTTTATCTACTTTAATGTTTTTGGTAATTATTGTCATTTTTTCAGGAACGGATGGATGCCTTCCAGCGCCAGTATGATTTAGAAGGGAAGGCTTACATCGAAATTGAAGTATATTCTGAGATATTAGACAAGAAGTCTGGATATGTTCGAGGATTAGGACGCGCGGTTAAGCTCCGCCTTCATCAACTTTAACTACGCAGTCTTCTGATTTACAGCACCAGCTAGCAAAGGCAAAAGATGAGATAGAAGCGATAAGAACTGCTAGAAAAAAAGACTTGCAAGAATTTACGAAAAAGCAAGCTGAGATGGAGGCCACGCTGAGGGACCACCGTGAGGAGCAGTGGGTGGAGCAGGAGCGCATCCGGTTGGAGCAGGAGGAGCGCATGAAAAAGGAGCAAAAGCGCATGCGAGTGGAGCACGAGGAACGCATGCAACAGGAACAAGAGCGCATACGAAAGGAGCAAGAGCGCTTACAGGCAGAAATATTGAAGGAGCTGGAGAAGAAAATGTCCTCTATAATGGAGAAGAAAATGAGCGATATGTCAAAGCGACTATTCAGCCAGTTTGGGGGTTCAAAAAGGTAGATGCATGTATGTTGTAATAGCTTTGTGATTATGTATTATTACGATGTTATTTTCCATTTAATTACGGATCACTATTTGTTATTATTGATGTTTATTAACATGAGTATTGTATTGTTATTATAATAGTACGTGTTATATAATACTTTCATTATTATTGTTTTTTTTTTTACAGAACCGATTCTGTTACCATCGTTCGATCACCAATATCAAAAAGACAAAATTACTGATCGATCAGTAATATAAACGATCGATCATCTACGTGCAAGCGATCTGTCGGTACTATAAGCGACCAATCAGTGGAGCAATAGAACAACCGATCGGTTTTGGTATAACGATCGATCATGAAACTTAAGTGATCGATCGCTTATACAAAACGTTCGATTGTCGTTATTGAAATGATCAATCGTCTATTTCGTACCGTAAGATCAATTAAATGTGTTGATCAATCACCAATACATAACCGATCCATCGTTAATACGTACCGTTCGATCATCTTATATATGACGATCGATACTTCGTTTTCACCAACTGATCGCAAAATTACCGATCAATCATTATATTTAGTGACGAAATTTTCCTCACTAAAAACTTTTCGTAACAAAATTCGGGTTTTGCCACAAAATACATTTCGTGACGCTCCTTCTCTAATGGAGCTCATGACGAAAAAATTTTGTCACTAATACTTTTAGTGACAAAATTTTTTGTCACTAAAAGTCAATTTTTTTTTGTAGTGCTAAAGGGTAGGAAAACAAAATCTTTGATGACAAAACTCAAATTTCATCACCAAAAAGGTTTTTTGCATTGATAATTTTCATCGCCAAAGGTATCATGGGGGAATGGGTGGGAACGTCTGTTCGAATAGACATACTCTATTGGCACTGGTTTCAATGATGAAACTGACAATTTTGTTGCAAAATAAGTTATAGGAAAATCAAGAATGTTTTTGATAGCATCATTTCGTCGCCAATGACATACCCTGTTCAAACAATACCCTTCGTTCGAACGATGTCTATTATCCGCAATTACATCTTCAAGTCATCATTAACTGAAGGAATCCACGATGACTACTCGTCGTCCCAAAAGGAATAGTATTATGTAATGCATCAATGACATTTTAATTTAGGGAAATTTCACTTTTGGTCACTATGTTTTAACCACTTTTACTATTTGGTCACTAAGATTTTTTTTTAGTTCTTAGTCACTGAATTTAGGCCCTTCTAAATAAAAGGTCCTTCTGTCAGTTGACCATCCAATGACTAACGGAACTTCTCTCCACATCAGCCTCCTGCCCTGTCATCGAACAAAATTTCCACGTCACTTCCCAGTCAGCTGAAAACGATAGATCGTTGGTTATATAAATTCTCTAGTTCAAACCGCACTGTTTTAAGCCAACTCTCTAGTTAGTGAAATGCGAAGTCCATCAATGCGCACCGTTTTAATATGGAGAAGCTTTTCATCTACTCAATCCCGCACAACACCCCCAAATCAAAGAAGAGCCCTAACCAGTCCTCTCTCTCGCACACCCCCAAATCAGCGTGCCCAGTCCTCTCCTCTCTTTAGCACAGCCCCAAATCTCCGTGCGCAAACCCTCTCCTCTCTCTCGCAGAACACCCCCAAATCCCCGACTTAAAACCTTCGACTTCAAGCCTGCGAGATTCAACTGAAACGTGCGTAACAAAATTTAAGGAGACTCATTGAGCCTAAGGAAATTGAACACGAATCGGTGGAGTTTGGTTCATGATGTCTGAGCAAAGGTGAGTTTATGTTTGTTTGGGCAATGTCATTTAGCTATGAATGGTTTTGTTTTTGATTTGAAGTTGGTTTTGCTAGCTATCTTCATTGCTGTGGACAAAATGAGGAATTGATGTGTAGTTGGGACAAAATATTTGGAATGAATGTCGCTGTTAAGGTGATTTTTTTTTCTTTTTGGGGGGTTTTTCAGACATGGATAAGTTTGAATTGATTTTCGTGATTAGCGTTGCTTGTGAAGTAAATTATTAAACGTATTATACCTTTATGAGCTTATCTAATAGCAAGCCTATTTTCCTCAAATGTCACCATGTAGTTTTGTTGCGTTTTGATTTTCATTTCTTAATGATTGGAAGGGAATAACAGTGAGGCTGAGAGTTGAGTTTAAAAAAGCTTTTGTTGTTTCATTTTTGTGTATTTGGGATTATTAGGTTCTATAGTTGGGTCAGAAATTGATGTGAAGTTGGTTCTATTTTGGTAATGGATGGTAGTTGGACTTTATTGGATTGGTGATTGAGCTTATAAACATAATATGACTAAATATTAACATGCTTACCTTCGGGCCAAAGAAGGTTTCATCCAGTAATAATATGCTGATAGTTTTTGTTGCATCACATAGTTTCCAGTATATTTTGATGACCTTGAGAGATACACCACAGCTATCCAAAGTAGAAGTATTCCATCGAATGTCCCTTCAATATCTAGCAAGAACTGAGGTAGAGCTATGCCCATTTGAAATCTTTGTTTCGACACTTATAATTGAGCACTTTAGACAAAACAGTAATGGCAATTTCATTGTTGGTGCCTGAATCTAGTATACATTAATGCTGAATTTGACAGATTGACTTACCATATATTACCAAATCTATTTTCCCTTTATGATTGCATATTTTGACATCATTTTGACTTATGCATTTACAGCACGTCTCGTCATCCAACCTCAAAATCAGTAGAGCCATTGATGCAAAGGTTTGTAGCTGTGGTCTGAAAGCACTGCTGAAATCGTCATGGACCAATTCCAATCCAGGAAGACGTTTCTTTGGATGTGAAAATTTTGATGGAAATTCAGTAAGTTAATTGATGATTGCGTGGCTAGTTATTATATGACCAAGTGTGCTATTAACCTATTATCTTGTATTGGCAGAGACATTGCAATTACTTTTGCTGGTTTGATCATCCCACCTACCCTAGGGGGATGGAGGTGGGACGTCATTTGACAAAGAAGATAAAGGTCCTGGAGAATGAGAGAGACTCGCTGAAGCATGACAAGAGAAGTCTAAAGATGCTGCTATGGGAGTCATGGATTGCAATTGTTGCATTGGGTGTTGCACTGATGAGAAGCAACTAACGTAGTCATTGGGAACTTGAAGTGTAGTGTGTCTTGTAATGTCTAACTTTAATGTCTAATTTAGGTATTTTTGGAAGTTGTTTTGTAATTGGTGTTGTAATGTTTTATGTTTTGTATTGTGGATCCAATTCAACTTTCAGATTTCCATTGTGTAATGGTTAATCTGTAATTGGTTTTGTAGTGTGGATCCAATGGAATTTTCAGATGTCCATTGTGTTGTAATGGTTAATTTGTAATTGGTTTGTAGTGTGGATTCCAATCCAATGACATTTTCAATGAAATTGTCCACGTTCTCCACATTTGTGTCTAATTTCTTTGAATGTGTACCATATCAACAACACTATTGGACAAACACAGGTACATAGGTATAGATCTGTAAAATACCATTAATGCTACATATGACCCAAACTACAAATCTGAAAAATACCAATAGATCTGTAAAATACCAACAAAGTACATATCTGCAAAATACAATCTGTGATGACCCATAATACCAACAATCTACAGATCTGCAAAATACCATCTGTGATTACCCAAAACACTAACAAACTATAGATCTACAAAATAGCATATGTGAAATATCAGATAACCTCTAACTAAACTCAAACACTCAGCAAGATCTGAAAATATCAATGACAACTGAAAGCATCAACTGAAAGCATTAAACACTCACAAATGTAAAACTCAAGCAAAATGGCCGAATACTCTAGTATATTAACTACTCCAACTAAGTGGCTGAATACATCCTTTTTAATTACTCCAACAAAGTGGTAGAATACATCCATTTAACTACTCGAACAAAGTGTCAGAATACATCACTATATTACATATCTGCCAAATACCACCCAGCTCCTATCTAAAACAGTTTCCTATTCAAAACACAATGTTCATCAGCTGGATTTACAAAAATACCAGCACATACATCAACTGGAATTTACAAAAGATGCCAGCAGATCTTCAACTGGACTTTACAAAAAATATCATGTTACATCATGCTCCCCTACTGCATCATTAACCAGTGCCATTGTTCCTCTCCCCCGCCCTCTTCCTCTGCGTCTGCCACTATTTTGTCTGCTTGGTTGGGTTGTGTCACCCGGGACCTGCACATACGTAAAAAATTAGCAATCGAAGATAAGTTAACAGCACATGTAAATTTAAACTTTATTTATTACCTTCTTTGCCTTTTTCTTCCATACTTTCTTGTTAGGATTTTCGGGGTGTGGGCAAGAACGAGCGTTGTGACCTTCGATGCCACAATTTCCACACCTTACCAAGTATCCCTGCCCACTTACTTTGTATGGGAGGTTCGGCTCATCAGGTGTCCTCTTCTTCGCTTTCTTGGGCCTTCCAGGTTGGACCCTTACAACCGGTGGCAAAATTACATTAGACGACCCCATTGGCCATGACTCAGGCCCTAGCATAGCATGAACTCCATACTCATATGACTTCAGATAAGTTGACAGCTTGTAACACTCAGCTACATATTCCTAAAGTTTTTACTTGTTACGAGCTATTGCTGCACAAGCATGAATACACGGTATTCCACACAACTGCCATTTTCCACATGAGCATGTGCGATCAGAAAGATCTACCACCCTCCGAGGGGAATCAATCTGGTCTACTTTGAATTCCAAACCATTCTGCCACTGACAGACACAAACTCGAGAGTCACTCTTGATCTTCTCTAACTTCTTAAAAATCTTTGGACACAGGGCGTTTGGAGTCTGTTCAAGGGCTGCCTCAGCACCCCTCTTCTTCTTGTGGAACCTCAGTTGGAGCTGGTGACGTATCATCTCAAGCATGCTAATCATTGGTTTATCCCGAGCCTCTTTGATCCATGCGTTGAATGTTTCTGCGAGGTTGTTCAAAAGCATATCGCTTTTGCAATGTACTCCGAAAGCGTGCCGTGCCCAAAGGGATGTCTTAACTTCTAGGAGTTTCTGATGAGCACCGTTATAGGACACTTCGATTTTCAACATAGCAGCTTTAAAGTCAACAATATTCGTAGCACTTGCAGCACCCACAACTTGTCCTTAAACGCTTTGCCCTTAAAACTAGCACCCTTCAAGTTAGCATGTAGATGGCGCAGACAACATCTATGCTCGACCTCTGGCATTTCTTGGTCAAAAGTGAGACCCAAACCCTATAAGGTAAAAACAGAAAGTTAAAAATAGCAACTTAGTTTCTTAAGAGCACCAAAATGTAAGTTTGAATTTTGATTTCATATGAATGATAAAAAAAATTCATATAGCAATCTATCATTACTTTATCAAAAGAGACAAGATTGGGCATGTGGTAAGAGAACTAAGATGTTTTATCATGAACAAGAGTGAAAATTAACCAGACTTAAAACATTGCAATTACATAATTAATTCAATTCAACTGAAGTTAAAGCACCTAACTTAAACAAGAGCAAGTTAAAATGCTTACAACTATCGCAATTTTAAAACACTTACAGCAAATTAACCCGATTTTAAAACATTGCAATTTTAAAACAGTAATTGCATAATTAATTCAACTGAAGTTAAAGCACCTAACTTAAACAAGAGCAAGTTAAAATGCTTAAAACCATTGCAATTTTAAAACACTTACAGCAAATTAACGTGACTTTAAAACATTACAATTTTAAAACAGTAATTGCATAATTAATTCAACTGATGTTAAAGCACCTAACTTAAACAAGAGCAAGTTAGAACAGTAAGTTAAAACACTTTGCTTATATTGAAAACAACATATATTACTTTCTATCTATCACTCATGAAGGTCCAGCCATGCTCTTGAACCGGGCCAATGTCAGTTAACAACTTATGCATAAAACATGACCAAGAATCTCGAGTCTCAGCCTCCACCACAACATATGAGATAGGGAACATGTCTTCATTCTCATCCTTTCCAATTGCACATAGAAGCTGACCCCCGAATTTTCCCTTCAAATGACATCCATTAACACATATTATTGGTTTGCAATACTTCAAACCCATCTTGCAAGCCGCGAGGCACACATACAACCTCTTGAAGTGATGACCAGACTTGCATAAAACAACAGTGGTACCCGGCTTCCATTTCTTCAAAGCCAGACAATATTGACCGGTGAAATTGAATTGTTCAGACTAATTTACAAAAAAAATTTCACACACCATTCGCTTAGCTCGATAATACCGATGCAATGGCAAAACTAAGTTAAACTCCCGACGGATCTGTTGCTTAAGTGCAGCTGCAGGCCAAGTGGGGCAGTCTCTAAAGTTGGCAAGGTAGTGTCGTGCCAAGAAATTCACATCACATTTCTTGGACTCATAATGAGCACCGCAGGTGTGCTCAGAAATCAGGACTTTTATTTGGATTGAACCAGAATCCCTTAATTTGGAGGCAAAAATGTAAAATGTGCAGTCTTCAATGGCGCACTGAGCTTGTACCCTCAACTTATCGTTGTGCAGGTAATTGAAGTCAAACTACTTTTGAACTGAGTACCGCCTCAATGCCTTTCTTAGAACCTTTGTATTGGGGAAAATGAGGCCGCTTTCTAATGATACCTCACCCAAAATGTCAGTTTCTTCATTAAACTCTGGCTACAGATTCTGTAGTGGGGGCTACTCACTGTCAGATCCATCGTGGCTTCGCTTTCCATCACTATCCTCGTACTCTGACGAAGGACTATCATCATCTTCCCCCACATTAGCTGGAAATACCCCAAACCAGTCTACGTTGCTGCTGGTTTCTGCCCTTCCATTGACCAAACTTTCAACATCTGAAAATAGGTTGGATTCTTCAACATTAGTCCCACTGAAGCCACTCAAGTCATCACCACCTAGCTCTTGATTTACATTAACATCCTCTTCTACACCAAAATCCTCATCTACACCTAGATCCTCATCAACACTCAAATCTTCTGCAATATTTTATCCACCTTCGAGATCTCCAACTGTACCCCCATCAGCAACATCATCTACAGGAGCCTTGGGTACATCAGATTGAGTTTGTGAAGGAACCGACTAGTAAGTTGAAGCAAGGGTTCTGTAGTCTCAACTAAGACAGCCTCGTCTACCGCATGATGTGTATTGCCGGCCCTTTAAATCTACTATTGCCCTATAAATCCACCATCAGTCCTTGATTCTTTCCACAGAGATCTGAAGTGAAACGAGTCCGTCTTTAATTTGCTTATTCTTCAATATTTGATCTGAACCTGGTGAGAGTGCTTGATCTGCAATATTATTCGAGGATGACCGCTTGCAAGGCCTTCATCTTAGCATTCGTATTCGCTCTGTCGACCCTGTCGTGTATCGATGTTAGCATGGCAGCTCGTCATCTTCTGCAAATGACTGCACCCGCTGCGCCAACCTTGCCAGCGATTCCCACCATGCCTAAGCCAGTATTTCAGACACCTTTGCCTTCTCTACCACAGCCCTCACTGCCAACACTGCCCACCGGTCTACCAGCTCTGCCTAAGCCAACACTGCCTCCACTTCCAAGCTTTCCCACGATGCCGACAATCCCAAAGGTCACCTTGCCCCCAGTTAATCCTACCATTCCCTCCATCCCCACAGTCCCAGCAGGCACTATTCCTACTATCCCATTCCTTTCCCCACCCCCTGCGGCCACCAGGAGCCCTTGATATATCAATGAATGATTTCAGTTATGCTGCCTAGCTAGGAAGTTCGAGTACTACTCTTGCATGGCATATACGGTGGCAGCCCTTTTGTCAAAGTTCTATCAGAAGCTTATTCAATTAATTAATGTCACGATCGACTCTGATCTTGTTTGTTATAATATATCTACATTTTATGGTGCTATTGATATGGAGAGGCATTATGTAGTTCTTGTGTGCTGTTCCCTAATTATATATTGATACTATCTCGATTTCTTCTTTCCAACCTTAATTTCTCATTTCTTCTTGAAAAAAAAAAAAAAAAAACACCCCAACCAATAGGTGTCAAGGGCGGTCAAATTTCTTGCCAATTACTACGAAAATGTAAAATTTAAAACTCGCAATTTTTATGAGATTTTAAAAAACTGATTGAGTATATCTAGAATTTAAAAATAAGCTTTTAGGTTTAGGCCCCTTTAAAAATTGCTCCTTCCATGTAGTCTCCATTAGTAAGACAATGTCACGTGTTACTCATGCCACATGTAGCCTAATTACCCGGCCGCTCCCATGGATGCCACGTGCAAAAAAAAAATAAAGATATACCAATAAAAAAATAAAGAAAAATATTAAAAGGTTAAAACTAATTTTTATTGTAAAATGAAAAACTGAAAGGGATAATGGACTTGTCCTGCTGAATTGCCGGTGGATAATGCGTCCAGTGTTGTTTAGCATGAGCCTACAAAATTCTGTAGTTTTTTATTGAATTTGTTACAAAGTAAACGTCTTTCCTGGTAAACAACAAAATCTGAAAACTTTTACCCATACTCCAATAGAAATTCAAAATTCAATAAAAGTCAATCTCATATCTACCCTTTTCACAATCTTCAATACGATTAAGTTATAAAAAAAAATTCTAATTTCAACTCATTTTATGCACACATTTTCAAAAAAAATCCAATAAAAATCAATCACTCACAAAACAACCTTCAAACATTCTACGAACTTTTCATAAAAGTCCACAAAAGTCAAATTCCAAAAAATTTATCCTAAAAACTTGAAAATATAATATATTTTTTTTAATGTTAAACAACACCTTAAAGAGACTCGACGGAAGAAGTGATTTTCAAAGGGCTCTAAACTCAAGCAGCTATGTGTCAATTTTAAAAACTTAAGACATTTTTTACGCCACCACTACAACAAAATTTGCTTTCTGGAATGGAATATTTTTCCCTACTAAAAAATTCGAATTCTGTCCCAAAAATGTTTTTGGGACGGATTCAGTCCGTCATGCCAACTGTCCCAACATACCCCCTAGAAAAGGTCTTTTGGGATGGAAAAAATTTTCGTCCCAAAAAGTACCCTTCCGGGACAAGAAGATTTTTGTCCCAAAGTAACTTAATCGTTCGAACTCTTTCAAACAGACAAGGGAGGAAAATGTTCGAATAGCTTCCAACGGTAAGTTAAATTCATTCGATCAAAGTAATTTAATCGTTCGAACTCTTTCGAACAGACAGTAGAGGAAAATGTTTGAATGGCTTCCAACGATAAGTTAAATCCGTTCGATAAGGAAAATTTTCGTTCGAACTACTATAAAAATTGTACGTTCGACGTTTCGGATACCATTTCAACGCTGTCAAATGAAACTTTCGTAACCATGCTTAATACATATCACGCCTCGTGCTTGTACTTACCCCCTAAGCTCACTTATAGTAATCGTATGCACACAAGTGGGAATTATATCACGACTTCCTACTAGGGTTTACTATTTTGCTCTTGAATTGCTTAGCAAAAGACTTGTAAATAAAAGAATATAATTTATGAGAAAGATTTTGAAAATGAATTAAAGATATAATTAAAAAGCAGTTGGCAAGTTTAAAGAAATTATCACATAATTAATAGTAGTTTTAGAAACATCTCAGAAAAACTTGATTAGGTATTAGGTTAAATCTTAATAGCAATTTAAAGAAGTAAAATTAGAAAGCAATAATAAATGTGAGAAAAGTTTTTCATTACTAACACAGTTCAAAATATATCCTTCTCGAGGATTACAAAAATTAGGCCTACAGTTACAAAAGTGTGAGTGTCCTAAGGCTCACCTAGCCTATACAATCGTGTTTCATAAACAAAATACAAGTTTAAACATCTACATCAAAACAAAAAAAGAGAACTAAAGACTACACTCTGCCCCTACTCACTAATCCTCATCATCGGTGTTGAAGGTGAGGTCAATCACGCCAACTTCCGGCGAGACTCAGCTGCACTCCGCCGGCGAGGCTGAGGGAGAAGGGTAAGGGACTATAGGCTCTAGTGGGACATCCACCAAGCCAAAGTCCTCGGGTCTCAGTAGTGGAGGGTCCTTGAGATACCAATGGGGCTCGTGCTCCACTGAGATCTCAAAGTTATCCAAGACTCGGGCTTGGATCTTTTAGACGAAGACGTAAGGATCCCCGTCGATAATCTGTTTGCTTTCAAACAGCTTCATCTTTCTGTAATTGCAATTATACACAAACCATAGAGTAAAGGAGAAGGGGTGAGTCATACAAACTCAACAAGGTCGAGAATAGGGCATGTTATGCAGAATAACAACCATAATAAACATATACGAGAAACATGAATATTGCAAGTAAGGAGATACAAAAGATATGATGCTCAATGAGTGCCATGTTCATGATTAACCATTCTATGCATTATTTCCTTTAGTTTTGAGGCATTCTCGGTGCCTGTTTTGTTCACCCCCAAAGTCAGGTTGTGCGTCCCTTCTCTCCTCATGAGACTTGTCCCATGCCACCTGTAGCAGGACCCGATCTATTGGCATTAATGCCCCGATGGGAGTCCACTCACTCCCTGTCGTAGGGGATTGCACTCTCCCAATGTGCCAGATACTTTCACCCTTTTCTCAGGAACCACCTTGTGGGCTCAGTTTTCTCTCATTTATTTTCTCTCTCATGAGGTGAACGCATATGAATACTCAAACATTACAAAAATAAAGTTCAAGCATCCATAACATTAAATCTCAAAGAATAAATAATTGGAAGTTTAAAACACTTAGGCAAAAGTGTAGCACTTATATTATTTATCTTGTTTTTTTTTAGACTATTCCATGATCTCTTATTTGTCCTTAGGTTATCTCAGATTATTATGTGCTAATTTATGTCTTTAATACTTTCTTGAGTTTCTAGTATTTATCACAATACCCTTAGTTATTAATTAATTCCCCCTTTTCTTTTTATTTAATTTTTTTAACCATTTATCATTTACGAAATTAATTAAATAACATTTCCCCTTTAATAAATACGGTTTGGACCACTTGGGCTCTATTGGGCTATAATGGGCCAGACTTACTATTTGTAAAACTTCCTAGGTTCATTTAGGGGTATCGGGCTTAAGGTCCATTTTGAGAACCTTAACGAGCCTTGTGTTTTGGGCCTTCTAGACAACTCAGATTGGGCTTAAATTTTTGCTTCATTATCATTTTTTATGCTCTACAGATCCATAAATCCAGATTATTCATTTGGACATTTTTACCCCTTCGTTTACCAAGAGATGCCGAAACTACCCTTAGGGACCTTTAGGGGCATTTTCGACCTTTCTTTACATCCTTTTTAGCTGAAATTTGTAGGGTAATATCCAACTTGCCTAAAATACATATTTGGAAAATTGTACGCAAAAATTTCAAGTATTTCAATGGGTAGTTTTGGACAGTGCCTTTATTTTTAATCAACAACATCTCATAAGCTAACATGTTTGTATACATTTACAATATCTCAGATAGCATATTAGTGAAGAAATGGAAATCAAAATGCATAACTAATTTATTCAATGCATAAATAATCCTTGCATGCCATTTTTGGTTCTCATAGGCATCAAATTCAACTTTGAGCTCACAAAGCTCCCATTCAAGGCACTATCTTGCCTCATTTTCCTTCTCTAGCAATCCTTTCCTATTTATCCATCATTAAACTCCAAGGAAAATTGGCATTTTAGTCCCTGAATTTTGAGCACTTTTTCAATTTAGTCTCTTACTTTCAAATTTCAAAATTTTGGTCCTTCATTATTCATTTTTTGACAAAAACACCCTTATGTCAATCTGTCTTCCATCTCCTTAACAGCATAGCCATGTCAGCAGCCAGGTAAGCACCCTTTTCAAACAACTACGTCTCCTTGATAGCCCAAAACACATTCGTTAAACAGGATAATGTCCCTTTGTCAATGTCTGCAAATATATAGAGAGAAAGGATAGAAAATTCTCGCTCTGGAGAAGAGGGATTAGAGAGAGACCCAACCACACCTCTATACGCTATGAGAGAGAGAAGGCGAAGCTAAACAAACCCTTCGAATTCAAATACATCGCCTGCGAAATTCCATTTTTCCGACTTCATTTATGTTCATTTGATTTGAACATTAAAAAACAAAACGAAACCACCCCAAGTTTTTCTGGACAAAAACACACATGAATGAAACCGAAAAAAAAACAAGAAAAGGAATTCCTATTCCCTCTTTGATATGTGGAAATAGGGTTTCTTTTTCTTTCTGTGGGCATGAGGATGAACGGTGAAATCGAAGAAGTGGAGGAGGAGAAGAAGGTAACCGAGTGCTTCAACTCCCAAACGTATTCAATCAGCGTCGACTTCCCTCAGCTGTAGTAGCAAAAACTAGTTGTCGGCTATGCCTTGACCTCTAAGAAGAAGAAGAGCTTCTTACAACCAAAGCTACTCTGCCTCGCTCAGGTAAGCACCCTCTGCAAAGCACAGGTGAGCTCTTTGGTCTCAAATAGATAGGGTAATGTCCCTCTGTCAATGTCTACAAATGTTAAACCAACCAGCAACCACTGTGCCTGGTTGTGGGTGATCTTGTTCATGGATTGAACCTCGAATTCTCCTTCTTGTGTTTGTGTGTCTTTCGTTTCGTATAAACAAACAACCCGAAAAGACAACAAGGCAATTTCGATGGAAGACACTTTTGAATCAGTTCATTGTCCGACTTTAGCACTGATACCTATTTCGCAACTTCTGAGAGGTATCACCCATAGTCCTCATTTTCTTCAGTTTCGTAGCTACTCTAAAATGGCAAGGAAGATTTAATGAACGGGTGGGATAGAGTATTTGAAGAAACCGTCGAAGAAATCCATTCTCTGTCAGCAAAGGATTTTTGGGCACAAGCGAGCCAGCTATGTAAGACCATGGAGGAACTTAACGGTTTGGGGTACAATATGTTCCCACTGAGAAAAAGACTGGTGGAGTTGGCAGTGGTGATGGAAGAGCAAAAGTCGTCTAAATTGGAGATTAACCGATTGAAGAGCAAGGCCGAGCCAACTATGTAAGACCATCACCCCATGTTTTAAGCTGAAATTATACCACGTGTCATTGTTGCTGAGGTGGCGGAGAGCACCGTTAAGAAGTTGGACGGAGGACGAAATGATGTTTTTGTAAAAAATGAAGACTGAAGGATCAAAATTTTGAAGTCTGAAAGTTGGGGACTAAATTGAAAAATTGTCTAAAACTCAGGGGCTAAAATATCAATTTCCGAAACTCCAAAAAAATGCATAAACTTTGAACAAGATATAATCATCATATGTTATAAAAGGACCGAGGCAAGCATGTTAAGCCATCCTAAAGACCAACCCGTGGCCTTCCCATCCTCCAAACACAAATAATAGCAACTGATGTGGCTCTCAAACACAACCAAAACCAAGCTAAACATGAACTACTTTCATTATAACACAATATCCTTACAAGTATCAAAAGAAATAATAGTTTTCAACATGTAACCACCAATAGCACATTACCTCATGTCAAAAGTTAGATCTAACATGTTTTTCCTTGCATCCAACGTGTATAGCCTATGATCTAACATAACAGTAACTAAATAATATACAAATACCATGTTTCCCGACACAGAGAACATAAACTACCCCTTACCTCAAGTTTTTTCTTCTCCTTTTCTTTTTCTCATTCTTCTCTTTCTTTTCTTCTTCTTTTTCCTTCTTCTTTTCCTTGTCGAGCTCCCTCTCTTTCTCTCCTTTCTTCTTTCTTTTTTTCTTCTTCTTTCTTTCTCACGTCTCTTCACTCTTTCTCTCTCTAAGATTCACGGCAATGAGCTCTTTGCTGTGAGTCCCTTCTTGTATAGGGCTACAACATTTTTGTCTTGTATTGTGCCATGATTGCCTAATTTCCTAGGGGTATGTTAAAATAATTAGACTAGTATTAATTTACTCTAAGTAAACAAGTTAAAGAAATATTCTGATTGGGTAGTGAGCGCATGGGAAGAGAGATTGCACCACTTATCAAAAATTTGAGATTTTGTCTCCCAAGAGACATAATTACCAAGATATGGCTGGCCATGGGCTTATGGGATGGGCTTGGGTTGAATTGTGGGCCTCCAAGACCTCCTAGAGTTCGGCCCAAGTGATTTTCCTAGGTCCAATTGTAAGCCCAAAGCTTCCTAGGTCCATTCTAGCTTAATTACGTAATTAAATTAATGACTATTGTAATTAACTAAATGTAATCAAGTAAAGAGACAATTAAAAATTAATTTAGGTCAAAGGAGTAATAAATAATGAGAGAAGAAAAATCATAAGGTCAATGATGTGAAAAATCAAAAATTAAATATAAGGCAATTACATTATAATTTTCGGATATGAGAGAGAAAAATAATCAAGCAAAATTCTAACATTTTTCTACAAGGAATGCAATTAATTAAACATTTTAGGAAGTACCGTTATTTAATCAATAATCAAATAACAAGGAAAATAATCAAATGCTCAAATAACAAGCAATTAAATAAAAATGTGAGTAATGACCAATGCACTAAAAACATGAAATTATATCAAAGAAAAATAAAAGGAAATGAGAGAAATGGCTACTAAGAAATTCACCATTAAAGCAAACATCTCCATCTAATAGTTAAAAAAGAGTTCAACAGGGAGGAGGTGTCACAATGCATTACAATACTACACGCCATAAACGTTCACATGGTTTTGGGATGTTAAAGAAAAGACATTCAAAATGTCTCTATAACGTTCCAACATATAACGTTAAATCCGTTCAATATACTGATCCAGGGGTTTGGACAAGAAAAAAATAGCCGTTCAAACATTTGACGAATGAAAATGTTGAAACGTTAGAATGTCGGGAAGCACATTGTCTTCCGAACACTAAAATTAATATTGGAACAGATTTTTTTTTCAAATTATAGAATTGCTAGAAATTTTTTTAAAAATATGTTAAATAAAAAATTTATTAACAAAATGTACAATTAAATAATTAATCACAATAATCGAAAAAATTAAATATAATGCGCAATAAAAAGAATAATCTATATTGGCTGTCGCGGTGGGTCTAAACTGCTTCAAGAATTTTTCCAACTCTGCGTGCATCATCGTCTTTTTAAATAAAAAAATTGTAATCAATATAACGCTTAAATAATTGACAAAAAAATCATTAAAAAAAATGAGCTGAATGAAAAATATATATAACTTACCTATACAACTACTTGATGTCGTTTTGGGTGAATGATTATATCTAATATGTTTACATCGATCGTACATATTGTTCTCGTTCGAACACATTCAAAACATATTTTCTTATTTGTTAGGAAAATTAGAAGTTTTGTATTATGCACGACAAATTTAAATTTGAGATGTTGGGTTTCAAATGTATTTTCATCACTATAATAATATTAACATCCACAAGAAACTAATGGAGAGAATAACAAAAGCTGATCCAACATTGTCCAAACCAGCATCTTTTATTCTATGGAAAGAAATAGAGAGCAATATCCTAGCCAGTAGGGCCAGACTTTTGAAAACTTTTTGACTACACATCAGACCTACAAAGCAGTTTTTTGCATTTTTAGTTTGGAATGAAGCAAATTTGATGCAACAATTATTTGTTGATGACATCTCATTAGTTGATGTCTATTGTGGCACCTACAAATCCAATAGAGAACAAATTCTATGACATCTCATTAGTTGATGTTTATGTTTCAGAGTACCAATCAGCATCAAACACTGCATACCATAGAAAATTAAAAATCTATGGAACAGATGAGCTTATTCAAAAAGAACTAATAACTGAAACAAGCAAAACCCAAAGCATCTGAAATGAAATAAGAAAATAAAGGGAATATAAGGAAGTCCAAACCACATTCTCATCTGCCAAAACACCCTCATTGAATAAGAACTTGAGTGAACAAATAAAAACCAATGTGCCTTGAACCCAATATACATTCATTCTTTTCCAACAGTCACAACTCCCCAAGCATAATGTAGCTGTTATTTTCTAAGATCATCTTATGTAAACAGCAAGGGCAGTTCTAAGGTAATTGAGGCCTTAGGCGAAACTTCGAAGTGAGGCCTTTTTATAATAATTTATAAAATAATATATATAAAAAATAAATTATTAATAAAAATTTAGTTAAAACATATTCTTCTAGCTTTTTGAGATGCAAAATTACTTATCAAAGTTTTATATTCTAAATTTGTTAATATATTATTTTCAATTGGTAATATGACTAATCTATTCAATTGGTAGTTGATCTTAAAATCTCTTTTAACATTTTATATTCTAAAAACAAATCTAAACCATCAATATCAACATGATTTTCTGTTTTAAAACATTTTCAAGTACAAGACAATAATTTTTCAAGTCATCCTCATCCAAATATTTCAACTTTTTCAAATTAAATAAAAAACCAAAAATATAATAGAAATAACGATAACTACAACAAATAAAACATAAAATAAAAAGTTTAGAATATAGCACCTTAACTTTAGTGACTATGAGTGATCTTGATCCCATATATAAGAATTGGGAAGCACCAATAAATGAGGAGAAAAAATAGGATGGTTGAAAGGATTTTGAAGTAGTTTTTGTACTTAACAAGCAATCAAAATATTGTCTCATGTAATTGTGAAATGGTTTATAGATTAAGTCCTTTTAAGATAGATTTTTAGTTTTAAATTAATGCATACAACAGTAAAAATATTAAATAGATTTTAAGGTATAAAAAGTTAGGAATTATTTTTTGTTTGTCAAGTAACGGTAAAAAATAATTAAATGAATTAGGTGTGAGATTTTATAGGATTTCTTGAATTAATTGCCAACTATTGAGATTTTATGGGATATTTATTTTATGAAATTTGGTTTCAATCAATTTGTAATTAATATCTGTTAAATAAAGAGACATTATAGGGTTGATAGATGCAAGAGACTTTGTAAACTGGTGAAGAGTTAATGGTTAATTTCTTCAATTAAGGAAATTTAATAGGCCTCTTTAGAGAAAATAATAATTAATTAGACTTTATAGGACGGTTGATGAGTTAATGGTTCCTTTTATCAAGGAGATTTAATAAGCCTCTTTATAGATTAACAATTAATTAATTAAAATTCCATACAAATAGCTTTAAGTTAAATTTTTTAGGCCTTATCATTATTAAATATTTTTTAAATATACCTATTAAAGAAAATTTTTAATTGGGGGCCTCCCTAATTTGGAGGCCTTAGGCAACTGTCTACCCTGCTTATAGTTGGAGTCGCCCCTGATAAACAGAAGTTTAAAACTTCAAATTGGGGACATAAATTGAGTTTGAATGAGTTTTCAATTCAATACGTATCATGTTTTCTTATGATTCTTCATTTAAATACTGGGAAATCCAACTTTGGAAAATTCTCTCCCCTTGTTGGTTGGTTCATCTAGTTCTATAGGACCATAGGTTGAGTTATGGACACAAGAAATTAAATAAAACAGAGTCCAAGTACTTCAACCTTGAGAAATCTTAATTTTTTCCAATTGAATTCAAACCTGAGAGCAGATTCTTATTGACAATAGTACCAATCAATGAGTTTGAATGTTTCCACGAGCAAATAAACACATGCTATAAAAAATTTCTCGCAGTCCAAGTGCTTATCTAAATTATGACATGAAATAAAGGGAAAGTATGAAATAAAAGATGAATCTTAATTCAAGATACAAGCAAGGGAAGGGATAAACAAACAGTTAAAACACGGGAGCCTGATCAATATTTATCTACTCTCAGACATGTCTGGATGTGCAGTCAGATGAATCAAACACACGAGAACCTGTCGAAGCAATGGCGCAACCTTTGCTCATCGAGATTGACAACGGGTAATTTTTTCTATATCGGGATTTAGGGTTCTTACGAAAAATGAGAGTAACAATCTCAACCTATTCAAATCCTTGCCTCCACTATCAAACGGTACGCATCATTAGTTACAAAAAAAGGGCATCATTTTGGGCTAAAATGGTGAACTTCTAGAACGCTATCGTTTGGAGAGGTTGCTGAGTTGTCTGTTGATATGATGTGCACCTCCATTAGGAAACAGAGGTGATAAAACCTAGAGACTAAAATATCATTTTTCCTTATTTTTAAGAAAGTGTATCCGACATCACTATATATTGAAATTTATACATGTTTTTAAAATTTCATAAAAACCCAAGTTGTGATTTTTAAATTTCCCTACATTATAACATTAATTGGAGTTTTAATGAATTTGAAAAAAGGTAGTAAAGATTTTTATTTTTATTCAAAATTTTTGGCCGGTGAAATCACAAATTTTTCTTCCAAAACTTATTCGAAGTTTCTGGCGCCTCCGTAACTTTTTAAACTGTACGATATTAAAATCGTAAATTTCCATTTCTAAACATTTTCGTTTATACGAAATCTCAGCGAGTGTTGTGTCGGGCGGAAGAAGAACGAACTCATGCTACTTTGCCGAAGTCCCTTGTGCTATTCGCAGTGATTTCTGCTGTCTCCGCATAAACAGTGTAGCATTTCACCCCACATGCAGAACCCGTACAAAAGCCTCCAACCCGTCCAGTCCAATCCAATCTAATCCAATCCAGCTCAAATCCGAACAGTAACAAATGAGAGTTCTGCCACTGCTGCCGCCACCTCCGTTTAGCCATGAAACTCTCAACTTGGTTTCTTCGGGACACCTCTTCTGCCAGACGAAAAACTGCTCTCTCCAACCTGGTCTTTTCCATCCTCGATAAGGCCGATCATCCTATCGAACACGCCTTGGAAAGCCTACTACCCTCTCTCTCGGCCAGCATCGTTTCCTTTGTTATCCAACAACACCCCAACACGCAATTGGGTTTTCGGTTCTTCATCTGGGCAACGCGGGAAAAGCGCCTCCGTAGCCGGGTCTCCGATCATCTTGTCATTGACATGCTTGTCAGGGACAAACATGGTTTTGACCTGTACTGGAAAACTCTCCAAGAGCTCAAGAACTCCGGTATTCCGATTACTTCCAATGCTTTTTCAGTGTTGATTGCAGGATATGCTAAGATAGGCAAGGCCGAAAAGGCCGTGGAAGCTTTCTCTACAATGAAAGATTTCGACTGTAAGCCTGATGTGGTTACTTACAATTGCGTATTGCATGTTATGGTTCAAAAGGAGGTGCTTTTATTGGCGTTAGCAGTATATAATCATATGCTGAAGTCAAATTGCGGTCCGGATTTAGCTACTTACGGTATATTGTTAACTGGGATGTGCAAAAATGGCCAGACTCAGGATGCATTGAAACTGTTTGATGAAATGACCCAAAGGGGTATTTCCCCCAGCCAGAAAACTTATACTATTGTTCTTTCGGGTTTGTGTCGGGCAAAGAGGCCCCATGATGCATATAGACTGTTCAATACGATGAAAGAGAGTGGGCTGTGGCCTGATGCGGTTACTTACAATGCTTTAATTAATGGATTCTGTAAATTAGCTAGGCTTGATGAAGCTTACGCACTTTTGCGAACCTTTGAGAGGGATGGGTATGCTCTTAATCTTAATGGGTACAGTTGTTTGATTGATGGTTTGTTTAGAGCTAAGAGACATAATGAAGCACAAGCGTGGTTCAGAAAGATGATCAAGGAGGACATCAATCCAGATGTTGTTATATACACTATAATGATTCGGGGGTTATCGGAGGCAGGCCAGGTTCAGGAAGCATTGAACTTGTTGGGTGAAATGGCAGAAAAAGACTTGGCTCCAGATACCTATTGTTACAATGCTCTAATTAAAGGGTTTTGCAATATGGGTCTTTTGGATGAGGCTCGGTCCCTCCAACTCGAGATTTCAAATCAGGATTGCTTCCCTAATGCCTGCACTTACACCATTCTGATTTGTGGTATGTGTAGGAATGGGTTAGTGGAGGAGGCACAACAAATATTCAATGAGATGGAGAAGCTTAATTGTGTTCCTTCTGTCGTGACTTTCAATGCTCTTATTGATGGACTTTGTAAGGCTGGCCAGCTTGAGGAAGCTCATCTTTTGTTTTACAAAATGGAGATAGGGAGAAATCCTTCCTTATTTCTTCGGCTTTCTCAGGGTGTCAATCGGGTTCTTGATAGCGCCAGCCTCCAAAGGATGGTGGAGCAATTGTGTGAATCAGGAGCAATTCTTAAGGCCTACAAGCTTCTCATGCAGCTTGCTGATGATAGTGAGGTCATGCCCGACATCACGACTTATAATGTTCTGATCAATGGTTTCTGCAAGGCTGGGAACGTCAATGGTGCTTTCAAGCTCTTCAAGGACCTGCAACTAAAAGGGCTCTCTCCAGATTGCATCACTTATGGAACGCTTATAGATGGCCTTCAAAGACTTGACAGAGATGAGGATGCATTTGATGTCTTCCATCAAATGGAGAAGAACGGGATTGCACCTAGCTTTGATGTGTATAAAACGCTTATGACTTGGTCATGCAGGAGAAGAAAGGTTTCATTGGCTTTTAGTTTATGGTTGAAGTATCTGATGCACCTTCCAGGCAGGGAAGAGGAAGCCATCAGAGCAGTAGAGGTACATTTTGAGGAAGGGGAAGTGGAAAAGGCGATAAGAGGCATACTCCAAATGGATTATAAAAGGAAAAATTTTGATTTAGGGCCATATACCATTATGCTAATTGGGTTGTGTCAGGCAAAAAGAGTGAACGAAGCCATGACGATATTTTCTGTTCTTACCGATACGAGGGTCATTGTTACTCCCCCAAGTTGTGCGAAGCTGATTCTTGGTCTATGCCACGAAGGGAATTTGGAACTGGCAATAAAAGTCTTCCTTTATACTTTAGAGAACGGTTTCACGATGATGCCACAGACTTATCGGCGGCTGCTTAATTGTGTGCTTCGTTCCAGAGATAGGAAGCACGCCATGGGCCTCTTAAGTAAAATGAGATCTTTTGGGTATGATTTGGATGGCTATTCTTACCAGACAATGAATTTTGTTCGACATGGTAGCTGGGACACACGGAAAATGGAAAATGTGTCCCCTTTATAACCACTGGCTATGTCAGAGGAATGATAGTCAGTTACATATTCTTTTGGTGCAGAGAGAGAATTGCAATGGGCGTCTCTTGTACAGCAATCAGCTTAATTAAGATTGGTGACCACCCTCCCTGTTGGAGATCAATTTTGTTTTTCCTTCCCAGCCTTGTACTCCACACTGTGGTACGTAAACCTGGTGTCTGAGGATGGAATTGATTTGTTTGGTGAGAAATAAAAGTGTTGGATTATTATCTATATGCCCTAAACTTTTGTCACATATGCTTGGGCTTTTTTAACATTATTAATTGGAAGGAACGAAAGAGATTCACTTTTTTTCTAGAGCAAGAAGTTGTTTCCATGATTCACAGAAGCTAAATGACCTTAGAACACAATGGTATCTCTCCTAGTTCTTTGGATGTTTACCGTTTGATTTCAACTCTCTTTAGATCATGGGACATGGCTTGGTTTGAAACTTTTTTTGGTAAAACTTTGTACCTTAAATTATGCTTATGCTATTAAGTACTAACTATGGCATAATATGCTCACTGCAAGAGAAGAATATATCTCCTGTATGGCATTGGGACAGTAACTTGTTAAATTATTTTTCTTTTCCTTTTTTGTGAATTTTCTTTTCTTTCACTTTTGGTGTAGTAATACTGTGGGCAACTGTTGTATTTTTGGATGTGGTATTTTTTTTTGGGTCTTTGGGACAATATTCCTATTAGCTTATTTTACAAAATCTGCTCATTTGTTTCGGGATGCAGATTCTAGACTACAAATTTGAACGCATCTTATCTAGAGAATTTTTTTTAAAAAATAATACTTCGAGATAGAAATATTGAAGATAAAATGGCTACAAAGATATTCCAGTTTCATATAACATAATTTATAAATTTAACAATTTCAAAGTTTCTATTTTATTTTTGCCAACTACCAAACCTGACCAATTGAGACTATTCAAGTAAATCCGAAGCAAAAAAAAAAAAAGCAAATCACTTGCTTACATAAAAAAAGAAAAGAAAAGGAAAAACCCTAAGCTCCCAAGAAAAAAAAAAAAAAAAAGAAAAAAAAATTTTTTCTTCCTGTCTCCACTTGGTCCGAATGGGTTTATAGTTAAGAGGCTCTGCAATAAGGTAGGGTTTTAGCCATTAATCATTTTTTGAAGCTTAAGTGAGAAGAAATAAGCATTCAGTCGAAGCACAAGGGACCGCCGTTCAGATTCTGAAAGCCGCCGGCGGGGCCAAGCTGGATTTCGACGCCGCTATCGAAGCTCTGAGCGGGAAGCATTCCATCAAGGCGGTGGTCGATAGGTTTGGGGGAGACTGGCGAGAACAAAGAGGGAGCAGCAGCTCCAAAAAGACGGACTGAGAGCGAATTGAACATGCAAATAGGGAATCTTTGTTTGGCAATCGATTATGATAAGAGCTTGGAGAAGTAGGCTGTTCTTTCTCTCTGCTCCGATGAGTCTTCTTTCATATGTCCATGTGGTTTTGTCTATCGATGAGTATATTGGGTTTTCCCAGAAAACTCATTACCTCGACTGCTAATCTTATTCGTTTCAAGTCAGTCTCTACGGCGCTTGCCGTCCTGAACCCACCTGAATCCTCAGATTCGACCTCTGATGAGGATTATACTGCTGCCACATCTTCTTCTACTCTCGTTTCTACTTCTTCAACCATTTTAGGTTATACCCTCAATCACAGCAAGGCCACTATCAGTCAGACTCAGTTGGACTCATCCAGCGTTGTTCTAACTTTGCACACTCTCAGAAAGGATCCTTATTCTGCACTGTCCTTCTTTTCCCAGTTAAAGGGACACGGCTTTGCACATAATGCCTCTACGTATGCCGCCCTGGTTACTATCTTATGCTCATGGGGTTTCGATAGGCAGCTGGACGCTGTCTTCTTGGAGCTCATTGTTGGGTCTAAGGAGAGTCAACATCAGCAGCCAGGAATTGAAGTTTCTGATTTGTTTGTAGCACTTGCGGCAGAGGGCCTCCAGGCCAATAAGACATTGCTTAGAGCATACAATGTGCTCGTTAAATCCTATGCGAGTGTTGGTATGTTCGATGAGGCCATTGATATTTTGTTCCAAACAAAGAGGCGTGGGTTTGTTCCACACATCTTTACCTGTAATTTTCTCCTGAATCGCTTAATTGAGCATGGGAAAATGGACATGGCTGTGGCCATTTACGAGCAACTGAAGAGGTTAGGTTTGAGTCCTAATGATTACACTTATGCAATTGTGATCAAGGCACTCTGCAAGAAGGGTAATTTAGAAGAAGCTGTTCATGTGTTTGAGGAGATGGAGAAAGCTGGGGTTACCCCTAATGCTTTTGCTTACACATTGTACATTGAAGGGCTTTGCACCCATCAGAGGTCGGATTTGGGATATCAATTGCTTCAAGCATGGAAAGCGGCAAATGCCCCTATTGGTGCGTATGCTTATTCCGCTGTCATTCGTGGGTTCTGTGCTGAGATGAAATTAGATGAAGCAGAGAGTGTCTTACTTGAGATGGAAAAGCAAGGGGTTGTCCCTGACGTACAAAGCTACGGTGCTTTGATCCATGGCTACTGCAAGGGTTGGAATCTGCTAAAAGCTTTGGCTCTCCATCAAGATATGGTGGCGAAGGGAATCAAGAGTAATTGTGTGATCATTAGCTCAATTCTTCAATGCTTGGGTAACATGGGCATGCCTTTTGAAGCAGTAGAGGTATTCAAAGAATTTAAGAGGTCTGGAATCTTTCTTGATGAGGTTTCATACAATATCATGGTTGATGCTTTGTGCAAACAAGGGAAAGTGAAAGAAGCCATAAATGTGCTTGAAGACATGAAGGGATTGCATATGGTTTTGGATATTATACACTACACAACCTTGATTAAAGGGTACCTTTTCCAAGGAAGAGTTGTTGAAGCCTTGAATCTGTATGAGGAAATGAAGGAAAAGGGTTTCAAACCTGACATTGTCGTTTATAATGTACTTGCTGCTGGGTTATCTAGAAATGGCCTTGCATCTGAGGCCCTTGACCTTTTGGGTTACATGGAGGCACAGGGTGTAAAACCAAACTCTACTACGTACAACATGATTATTGAAGGTTTATGTATCGCAGGCAAAGTGGAGGAAGCTGAGGAATTTTTTAGTAGTTTAGAGGACAAGAGTGTGGATAACTACTCGGCTATGGTTAGTGGGTACTGTGAAGCCAACTGTGCAAGAGAGGCCTATGAACTTTTCCGTAAGTTGTCAAAGCAAGGAGTTCTAATTAAAAAAAGCTCGTGCTTTAAACTACTAGGTAGCCTTTGCTTGGAAGGTGTCAATGATAAGGCTCTTATGTTGCTTGAGACTATATTGCAATTGAATATGGAACCTAGCAAAATAATGTACTCTAAAGTTATAGCTGCTCTTTGTCAGGCTGGAGATTTGAAAAAGGCTCGATGGTTGTTTGATATTCTAGTTGAAAGAGGGTTAACTCCTGATGTCATTTCATACACAATGATGATAAATGCTTACTGCAAAATGAATTGCTTACAGAAAGCCCACGATCTCTTTCTTGATATGAAGGATAGGGGAATTAGACCTGACGTCATTACTTACACGGTTTTGCTTGATGGTCATTCCAAAACACATCTAGGAAGGGTTTGTTTCCCTCTAGGGGCGAGGGAAAAGGAAGAGAGGAAAAAGGATGCTTCAATCATCTGGACAGAAATGAAGGAGAAGGATATAAAACCTGATGTTATTTGTTACACTGTTTTAATTGACAGGAACTGTAAGACAGATGACTTTAAGGATGCCATTGCCCTATTTGACGAAATGATTGACAGAGGACTAGAACCTGATACAGTGACTTACACAGCTCTTCTCTCCAGTTCTTGTAGAAAGGGAGATGTGGAGAGGGCCGTGACCCTTTTCAATGAGATGTCTTCTAAGGGAATATTGCCAGATGCCCGCACCATCTCGGTTCTGCACCGTGGTATTATAAAAGCCAAGAAAGTGCAGTTGCGGAACCAAGGACTCTCTTGACACTCAGCAGTTGTAAACCAAAATCTATAGTTGCTGAATCAAGTGTTTTAAGGTAGAGCAATTTTATTTACGCCATTTCTCGATTATGGTCTACACAGACTTCATTTTGTTGTTGTGTTGCATTGAAGGTGGCAATAAAGTTTGGAAGCAGAGAAGAAGGTACAGTTGTGTGTAGGCCACTTGAAACTCAGTATCGACAGGTGCATAGATCTGTAGACTTGATTCAAAATGGGTTTTATAAAGGGATTTATCGGGAGGTTTTGTTAGCTTCGAAGATATCAGTATCTTTGTCAATTGATACTGTAGCTGTTGAAAAAATTGCTTACTTCCTGTGGTTTCTGCAGCATCAATTCAAGTCTTCACAGCAATTGGGCTTGTTGCTGGTATCACGAGTAAAAGTAGGTAAAATGACTTGGTTTGCTTTCGTTTATTATTCTTAAGCTAGATGCAGTTTAGTATTTGGCTTGTTTGGGGGCTGGTGTGCTTCCCAATAGATAATTTTCGAGGTTAAGTCATAGTTAGCCTCTTATGTTTGGGCAGAAATCAAATAGCTACCCCTAATTTTCAATCCCACAATTTGAAACCCATAACTTTCAAAACCTATCAATCTTCGCCCTCCTTTTAAATCAGACGTTTAAGTCTAACGGAAAATCATGCAAAATGACCGAAATGCCCCTCTAAGGCTAAATTTTAAAAAATAAATAAAAATAGTAAAAATCTAAGAAATAAATAGATTATTGAAATAGAGTTCAATAGTTTTATTTAAAAAAAATATTAATTTTTAAAAAAAATATCATTTTTTATTTTTTATGAATTGTTTTTAATATTTTTAGTAATTTTATCTTTGGAGGGACATTTTGATCATTTTTCATGCTTTTCTGTCTGATTCAAAGCCTGATTTAGATGAGAGGCGAAGATTGATAAGTTTTGAAAGTTAGGGTCTCAAATTGTGGGATTGAAAGTTAGGGGTAGCTATTTGATTTTTGCCTAAACATAGGGGGCTAACTATGACTTTATTCTATAATTTTCGCAAGGCTTATATTAGGTGGACACACTGAGTATCAAAGTTCACTTGTGGGTCGTTAAATCTTAAAACCAAATTGTTACTTCATCGGAGATTCCTTGCAGAATGATTGACTTTGGCTTAGTCAATTCCAAGAGGGGGAATGGAGATTGGGATCACAAGAGCAATGAAGCGGTAAAGATGGAGAGTGAACAACATAGAAACAGATATACATGGCGAAAATGCTGTCATTTGTTCCCTTTCCTTTTTAGTCCATTGATAGGTGTCATGAAGTCAGGTGGCGTTCTATTCTAAGGTTCCTGTAAGTCATTGGGTATTGCTTTCCTCTTGTTACTTCTAGCTGCCTACTTTTCCAAGTTTGCTTGTCTTTAGATCCTGAAAGTCAAGTTTCCGCAATCAGTTGTAGTATTATTGGTTTTATGTAAAAGTACACTTTACACCCTCATAAAACACACCGTTTCCCGTTCTCATTCCAAACTACCAACATTGGCACATTCCAACCCAAACTACTTACGGGTTTTCAATGTGGAACTCAAATTGACATCTGACCTATATTTTGTTGTTTTGAACGGACAGATCATTAGGGTGCAAGTTGAAAACCTATAGGTGGTTAGAATATGTGCCAACCCCAAACTACTTATGGGTTTTCTATTTGGAGCTCGTGTTGATATCTGACCTATTTTTTTGTTGATTTTAACGGTCAGATCATTGCGGTGCGAGTTGAAAACCTATAGGTGGTTTGGAGATGCAATGTGCCAAGATTAGTATTTTAGAGTGCACATTTGCTAATGATTTGAGAGTTTGGAGAGTGTACATATAATTTCTCCTTAACCTGAGAAAGATTTTATGCGAAGTTGAGAGCTCTGACATGAATGAATCAATTGACATGGAATGCCTGCGTTGACATTCAGGATTTTTATTTTTATTTTTTTGGCTTTTGCAGTTGGCGATGTTTCTGTGACAAGAGCTTTCAGATATGAACGGGACATGTAGTTGGAGACAAACAACCACGCCTATAGAAGAACTATTTGAAAGATCAATGATAACACAAGTAGAACAGAGAGTCCAAGTTGGCATGGAAGACCACTTTAACAGGTTCTAGTCCAATTAATGGCTTATGAAATTCCAGAACATAGATTATGCAATGTAAGCTCATTCGTCAGATTTATTTATTTATTTTTTATTTTTTGTAATGTCTCGACTACACCAGGTTGGGAGGATGGGAGATGCCAACAATAATCTGAATGCAACCTTACGATGCCAGTTAAAATAAAAAGGACTGTTAAGGCCCAATATTTGTTGGAGACCAATGGTTCTCGGTCCATCTACCAAGAGAGGGGCTATCGAAAATAGCAGTTTCAAAAGAGTCCCTGATATTTCTGAAGAATGGGTGTCCTTCTCTGCCAGTTGTACTGGCGTGCTTGAAGCGGAAAGAAGAATGGGCAAGATTTCTTTTTGGTTTCATGTATGGGCTGAAATTTATGCTAAGAACTTTTTGTCACAAATCGCTTAGGAAAGAGCTCAAGCGTGAGAGGTAAGTTTTGCTTTGATCTCAGTATCTAGATTTGTGGAACGGTATTTGTTTGACTCCTCCAATTTACTTGGAGAATCTAATTTATCAGATTTGTAGCTCAAACGGTTCATTTCTATGATGCATTTTATCATTATTGCGCAGATCAGAGAGATTAATGAGAAGTGCAAGGAAGATGATGGGCTTCAGTCCTCTAAAAATACTGGAAATTAACCAGTCATTCATGTTTGGAATTTGAGTACCCTGGTCCAGTCCTCAATGATATCAAATCAGGTCACATTGGTGTCGAGAAATTTGTACTGCCGAGCAACTGCATTGCAGTCAGAGGGAGGGGCGGAGAGTTGTACCTGTTTCAGTACAGGCCTCTCATGAGGAATTTCCTTGTGTCATGTTAAGTTTTGATATTTTATACAGGGTTATATACCAGTTTGGTCCTTGAGTTTTGACCAATTTTAATAAATAGCCTTGAGTTTTCAACTTGAGCATAAAGGTTAGTAAATTTGTAATTTTTATCAAACAAGTCCTCTCGTTGAACTTTGTGTCTACAAAGTTGACAATTCATACATCAGTTCTAATCACAAGTTGACATATCACTCAAAACTAAAATCATGTGACTTTTATTTTTTATTTTTATAATTTTTTCCTAATTTTTGAGTTTTGACCAATTTTAATAAATAGCCTTGAGTTTTCAAATTGAGCATGACGGTCATTAAATTTGTAATTTTTATCAAACAAGTCCTTTCATTGAACTTTGTGTCTACAAAGTTGACAATTCATACATCAGTTTCAATCACAAGTTGACATGTCACTCAAAATTAAAATTATGTGACTTTTATTTTTTATTTTTATAATTTTTTCCTAATTTTTTATTTTTATAAATCTAAGACTTCTAGATCGATTTAAAAATCGAAAGATAATTTACTAAAATACACTAAAACGGGGACCTTTCTTTTTATGAAAGTTTGTGTCCTTTTCTTTTTATGAAAGTTTGTGTCCTTGGAAATATGAAAGTATAACCTTTGCAAAGCTTGTCTCACATGGATTAGGCTATCATATGCCATGGTGCATGATATCTCACGATGCTCTTTCACTGAATTCAAGACATTTCAACAAAGTGCAACTTGCTTCGTAACTAACTCGAAGGCTAAAAATTATTTGGTTCCTTCGGTTTCTTTGTTTCGGCGTAAAATGTAGAAAATGAGAAAATCTTTGCAACTAAAAATATTTGTAGGAAAATTTAGAAAAAAAAATATTTGTAGGAAAAACTAAACAAGTTTTGATGTTTGGCTAGCTCTTTGACAATGAGCATATGTGTTTAGATTGTCACCTGAAAATTTAAAAAATATTTTGTAATAGTTTCAATTTGTCCTTTTCAATATAGATATTAAAAACAAAAGGAAAATATATATCACATACTTGTGTTTTATGTCATTTTGGAATTGAGACTCTTTTTAAATTTTTTTTTTTTTTTAAGACTTGTGATTCCTTCATTTATGAATCTAAGGCCCTACTTGTTTGGTCGTTATTTATGGATGAAAAATTCATATGTGGCTCATTTTTAGACACATCAGCTACACATGTGGTTTTTTTTTAAAAAAAATAATAATAATTTAGGCCATTTATATGTAGATAAATAACAAATATAATTATATAGATAAAATTAAAAATTAAAAATTAAAATATAATATAATTTTTATTTAAAACAAAATACAAACAGATAGATTTGTGCCCTATAGACGGAAAATTCATATGTGGCTCATTTTTAGACACATAAGCTCTATACATGGCTTTTTTAATAATTTATGGCATTTACATTTAGATAAATAAAAAATTAATAATATCAGATAAAATTAAAATTAAATTAAATATAATATAATTTTTATTTAAAACAAAATGGCCAAATTTGCCTCCCTTATGCACAGTGGATGTGATTGGGTACTTTGAGTTAATCAAGATTGGGGATAGAATGACTGAAAAAGAGTTAAACAATTTGAAAAATGACTTACCCTTTTCAGCCTTGCAAGGTAAAATTTTCCGTTGACTAACTTAGACCATTTTTCTTTGACATCTATTTTCCACTCCTATCAAACACAAGAAAAGTTGAAAATATTTTCAGAGAAGACATTTTCAAGCGAAACAAAAGCAGCGTTCGATTATAGTACTATACCTTCACCTCCAGTAAGTCACGAAAATTCCGGTCCTAATAATTTGAATATAGATTTGGTGCTTTTATGGTCAAAATGGGTTTATGAATTAAAATTTTAGCCCTTTTATTTTGAATATGTTCTATCCATCGTGAATTAGCTATTTGATATAACATTATTTTATTTTTACTATACGAAATAACAAGATTAAAATAAATATTCATCCATAATTTTGTCACTTGATAATTTTTATGAATAACAAATAAATTGTTAGTCATACGAAGTTTTTTTCTTTTTTTGTTCATAAGGGCTCAAATTTTTTTTTAAATTCCAGAACCAAAATTTTCCAATTTTTTTCGGAATTTTCCATCTTGGTTTCGAAATTTGAAAAAAATCCAATCCGGTTTCGCTTTTGATATTTACCGGATGCAGAACCAAAATTCCGATACTGAAATTGATGACCAGAATTATAGTTTCCACGATAAATTTTTTCCACCCTTATCTTAGAGAAGTAGCTGGACTTGCCACTTTTTGACAAGTGCAGGTGACCGTGGAGAAAATTTCTCCTCACAATAATCTTTATCATCCAAATATGACACTAAAGAAAAGGGATATCTCAGTGGCCAATTACTTCCAGATGATGAATCTTAAACTAACATCTTGGAGGCTTTTGGTCTACCCTTGCATGACTTTGAATTCAGTGTCCTATATTTTAGCTGGATGGAATTGAATTGAACCGTTTATACTTGGTCACGCGTCAATGCGAACCGTTTATCACATCGTCTCTTCCCACAAATTTGCTTCATTTATAGAAATAAGTTCAGTTCTATTTCCTCAGATTGTCAATTTAGGAACAGTCACACGCTTCTATTTCATCTAAATTATCTTGAGTTGATATCTGTAGATGTTTGGGGGGAATCCTTCTTCCCTCGTCAACCCGATTCCCCAAATTGTTGAAGAAAATTTCACCCAAATTGCTTGCACACACTATTATCCTTGGAAGCATAGCCAAAACTTTATTGCTTTTAGCATCAGAGAGAATTCTAGCTAAAATGACGATAATAACCTTAACCTATTTTGTATATGTTGAAGATATTATTATCAATTCATTAAATCCTCGAAGTAATTATTGTAGATAGATGGTGCAAAATATCTAACATTGATAATTAGAAGATGAGATGTGTCAAAATTAGTAGTTTTATAGTACAAAGTGTTTAACATTAATAGTTGGAGGGTGAGATGTATCAAAATTAGTAGTTTAGAGTATAATGTGTCAAAGACTCTGTAATTGATGGGTAAAAAGTATATTTTTCCCTAATGATAATTAAACAAATGACACATTCAAGAATTAAGAGTAGCAAATTTTGTTCTCTCCTCCTATCTCAACAAAGCCGACACCGACAAAAAGGAATTGAATTAAGGCTAAATTACTCTGTACGTCCTTGGGGTTTGATCTTTTCTCAGTTTGGGAGAGGTCCCCCAGCCTCACCAGTGCCTGGGTGGAGGAAGGACTCCTCCTCCCTCCGTTGGCCGCCCAGTTCTAGGCAGCCAGACTCCCCCGGCGGCCTACGGTGGAGGGGGCCTCCACTGGGAAAAGATCGGCAGGTCCCCGACCAATTCTCCTTTTTTTTTCTTTTTCTTTTTACATTAAAAAAATTTAATTATGTTTTTTTATTAATTTTATATTAATTTTAAAATATTTATATTTATATTTATTTTATTGACACGTGTCACATTGCAATTCAGCGAATTTTTTTTTTAATCGAACTGTCAAGTCCCACATGTAAGCCGTTAGCCATGTGTGTATTTCCATCTAATGAGTTGACGACAGGATCTATTTAGTAATGAGTCCTCACCCCAAGGATAATTTTTAAGAAAAATTGAATCCTGAGGACCAAACTGGGAAAGGGTATAACCCCAGAGACGTAGGGAGTAATTTAACCTTGAATTAAATGTCACTCTTAGTAGTTCTCTTCTTTGCAAATTCTGAAATTTTACTCCTGACGACTAGAACATATTTAACTATCTGGCTACCTTCTGTTGTCACTGCAAATAAATCACCTATTAAAAATATTCATGGCAGCCTGATTATAATTTTTGTGCATCAACCAACTGACGATCATGGAAGGAGAGTCATCGATAGCAGTCATCAAATAAAATGGGACTATGATATGCTTTTCAGTAGCAGTTAGAGCTGCTGTTAAAAATGGATCTTGTAGCGGTTGGAACAGAAACTGGCTTGTTTGGAGAACGACTGATAAAATGGTTGAGAGCGGGTTCTAGCACAAAGGGCAAGGGTAGTGTCCTTAAGTCGTAGTAGCATTATATAGAGCTTTGGCAGCTGTTTCGGTTGCTGCTATATTCATCATCTGTCCTCTAGTCTAGGGATTATTCATGGCCTTGTCCAGACCATTCTTAAGAATCACTACTCGGTGGCTCACCAAAAATTTGGCCTTCTGCTCAGGGGACTGAAAAAGGGGGGGGGGGGAAGGTAATCTCTTAGATGTTAAATTCGTTTGTTGTGCAGAAGGAATATCTACATGATCCGATGGATTGCGTAAAGCCTGCTAGCGTTTGTTGTAGACAAACAAGCAAGCACTGTGACTTCAAGGTTCCCAAATTCTGGCTGCAAAGTAGATTTCTCTCCGCATAATGTGCAGAAGGGAAAGAAAACGGAGAGAGAGAAGAGAGAGAGAGAGAGTTGTACCACTTTGAGAGTCAGAAGGCCACCAAACCCCCATATGTCGTAAAAGTGTAGTTTGTCTACGCTATGTATTTTCAGGGCTCAGTACGAGATGAACAAACCAAGTTGCTGAGAGTAGACAATTGAAAGAGCAAGGTGTCATTGTGAAAGGAGATGTTCAGAAAGTGCTCATATTTATGACTTTGTATCACTTCACCAATCAACAAGCAAAATGATTTAATAAAGAGAGTAGAAGCTACTTAAGATTAGAAGCTTCTTATTGAAGAATGAACCTGAGCAAGGTTTTCCCACAGCCTATCAATCATCTGTTTCCGCACTACTCTCTTTTATTATTGTTCTAACAACACTCCAAATGGCTGTATGTTAAGCCTTGATCTTCTTATTCTCTCTTCCTGTCCAGACCTGCAACCATAAGTGAAAACTGAAACTTCCTATTTGAGAGAAGTGGAAATTTAATGCCACTCAATATTTATTTGACATAGAATGGGTCATCTATTCTAAATTACAAAATAAATATGTTACAGCATCCCAAAGGTTCTCCATCGGGCACTCAATATAAGACCGACTTTGTTTCCCATTACGTTTTCCAAACAACTTCATTGATGAAGCTATAGGATACTAAATTTCTTTGCCACCTCTCCAGGATTTTATTAACAGTACAGGGCAAAATAGGACAGAGTATAAGCGAGAGCAACATATAAAAGCAGCCAATTGTTAGCACTGTAGCCTAAGACTAGAAAACTGACAATGGAGATAACCTTCCAATTTTCCTCTCTACGAAACAAATACTAACACATCCAACTTCGGTCTTTGACGATATTTCTGTATTTTTATCAAGGACTACCCATCACATTTTGGACTTGGTGGGAACCTTTCGAGTTTCAAACTGCCTCTAGAGCAACCTTTAGTAATGAGAAAGAAGCTCGTAAATATTATAGATTCCAGATCCTCCAGATGAGATTGAAGCTTTGTTCTTCCTTCCTAAGAACATGGACAAGAACAAAGCCTCTCCATCTCATCTGGATGAACTGGCAGGTTGGCTATTCTTTTTTAATGTGCCATTTACTTTACAAAATGACTTTTAACTTCTCTCCTTTTTGTTTCTCCTCCAAGATTCAGCAATACAACAGAGAGCTCAAATTATGTATATAACAGACAATGTGGAATAGAGAAAATAAATAAATAAAACAAAGTCCAAAGATGAGAAGTTAAATACCACGAGTGGAAGCAAACCACAAGATTATTGCCCAGCATAAACCCAGGTTAGTGGTGATTCTTTACAACTTTGATTTGGTAGACAGTCTTGCTCTCAGCTCCTCAGCCACAGCGTCAATGAACTCTTCAGTATTCAGATACTGAGACCGAGTAACCCTATACCAAATATGAGATTGTTTATTATGAATAAAAATAACAGACAACAAAAGCATTTTTAAAAGAAACATTGTTTTGACAGCAATTACTTGGGCCCGTGAATGAGAAGTGCAAGGTCCTTAGTCATCTTCCCTGATTCAACAGTTCCAATACAGGCTGCTTCCAGTTTCTCAGTAAAATCCTGTAGTCTGGCATTGCCATCCAACTTTGCCCTGATTACATTGACTTGCTCAGTTGCTATCTGATAATACAAAATGGTATCAGAGTTCAGCTAGACAAAAAAAGAAATTCCGCTGATACCTATGCGCAAGACCTCTTGTCCAAGCAAAAATTGATGCTATGCTGTTAGTGCTGGTTTCACCTCCTCTCTGATGAACCCGGTAATGGCGAGTAACTGTCCCATGGGCAGCTTCAGCTTCAATGGTCTTGCCATCTGGGCATACCTGAAATACCACTATAACTTCTTGGGTATCCACAATTAAAAATTGACCTATACGAAAGCAGAGAGAGAGAGAGAGAGAGAGATGAAAACAGCAAGATATACCAGTACTGAGGTCATCAGCCCAAGAGATCCAAATCCTGTACCAATGATAATAAGCATGTTTGTCATAAATAGAAACATGTTAATTAACACCTTGTCCAGGACAGTCCCACACTAAGTACCCACCCATTCGCTTTGCACAATAGCAGCAAAACTTACAGCAATTGACAAGTAAATCACAGGTATTTTCCCAAACTGACACAAACCTTGGGCTAGGAAATCACTCTGTACATCTCCATCATAATTTTTGCATGCCCATACATAACCTCCTTCGCTTTTAAGTGCATAAGCAACCATATCATCGATTAGACGGTGTTCATACCTATCAATTCAGCCATAAAAGTTTATAAAAAACTACTCAAACTGCATAAACTAAGTATAAAGGCTGGATATCTCACCATATCCCTGCAACTTCAAACTTAGACTTCCATCGAGTTTCATAAACATCCTGAAATATGTCCTTAAATCTTCAAGAAAACATGTGATATGAAGATCAGAATACACAACAGAAAGACAGACCCTAAAATTCAGCATTAAAGACGAAAGAGGGTTAAAACAAAAAAGGTATCATCGTGGAATATCACATAGCCTTTTGAGTACCCTTATGCATTTCATAGATCTCTCTCTCTCTCTCTCTCTCTCAAACTGGCAGATACGACATGTACTTCTATAATTTAGTTTTTCATGTTTAAGGTGAGCATAATTAGAAACAGAAGAAAGTCTAACAAGGCAACAGCATACCTTCCATCATATTTCTTCAGAATAGTATTTTTAGTGCTAAGATAAAGAGGCCACTTCTTCTGGTATGCAGTGTTCATTGAAGCATCAGCAAAAGCACGAATGGACTGGTCAAAATTTACAAAAAGAAAAGAATATTTTTTTACTTCAAAAATGGCTGAACTATTTTGCAAGTCAACTTAAAGTAGAGAACCGAATATAAAAGCAAGTAAGGGAATAAGAAAAACATTTGTTGAATCCGAACCTCATCAGTATTATACATGGACAAAGCTACACCTCCAGCACCGGTGAAATTGAAAACATCAAACTCTTTCTTCTCATCATGTCCATCAGGTACTGCAGACTAAGATGGTTACATACGGAGGCAGTGAAGGAACTATAAGATTGAGAAACTGAGCACTATTCAGCTCTGTGGAGCAGTTCAACAAGTTTTAATGAAACATGAAACATATATCAGTATTGAAAACTTGTCTACACAGGAAATAGGATTCTACCAAAGACCAATTTAAGCTTTCCAGCTCCGTGTATAACTGTGTCGGTTGCTCGATACTGATCACCAAAAGCATGTCTTCCAATGCATATTGGCTTCGTCCAACCTGAAGAGAACACCAAATTTCTATGGGCCCTTCACTTTAATATAAAAAGGAAACAAACATATCAAGAAAACATTACGAACCTGGGACAAGACGGGGGATATTTTTGCAGAGTATTGGTTCTCTAAAAACAGTACCTGTTAAAGGGAAAGCAAAGTGGGCCCTTGTGTTAAAAAAAAAAAATCTGAAAACAAACAAAAGGAGAAAAAAGAAAGACATTAGAGAAGTCCATTGACCATTCAAAATGTTCCGAATCGTCCCATTTGGACTCTTCCACATTTGTCTCAAGTTAAACTCCTTGACACGAGCTTCATCTATCAAACACCAAACCATTAATAAGCAAGTGAAATATTTTGTTTCTCTAATTAAAACATGTGCATCACTCAAATTCAGGCTGAGAATGGATACCTGGAGTTATAGTTGCACACTTTATTGCAACATTATACCTACAAGGGCCAAAGAGCAGGAAATTAGAGTCTGACAAACAAGAAGCAGCTTTAACAACAGAACAAGCATGCTATTCACACAAGAATAGCCATAGTTAAACATTAAAAAGAAAAGAGCCAGGCGGTCAGAGCCTCGTTGTTAGCAAAAATTTCACAGTAAGACTTGGACATAAGGAACAGGATCAGTGATAAAAAATTTAACAGAGGTACATTTCTATGGGTGTAATTCTTCTAAAGTGTACCTAGCTACCATACATCCGCAGAAATTAGAAAGATATGAAACAAAATCTCTGAACTTTGTACTGAATTTCAATTAAAGACCGGGGAAAGTATAAGAGATGGTACTTAAGAGTAGCTTGAGCGCTTTCAACGGTGACCCTGTCGCCGGTGGCATCACGATTAGGTAGGCCAAGATCAAAGTATTTGATATCCAATTCCACAAACGGGAATATAAGCTGCGGAAGATAAAAAAAATTGAAAGCTATATATTTATCTGCAATTAAAAACTAACAAAAAAAAAATGGAGAAAATTGATGAGGGAAGTAAACAAAAAATAAAAAAAGCTGAAAAAAAGGAGACCTTGTCTTTGATTGATTTCCAAAAGACTCGAGTCATCTCATCCCCTGCATAATAGAGAAGCTAAAAGGTTAGGAGAAAGCCAATTAAGAGAAGTACGAGTTTAGCAGAGTAAAGTACCATCCATTTCGACGATGGGGTTGACTACCTTTATCTTCTCGAGCGCCATTTCTTCAATCTTCACTCAGAACTCTTAAACTTGGATACTCTGCCGATGTCGCAACGAAGGGAGTTTGGCTTTTTCCCTTTCGTTTTTGCTTTGGCTTTCGCAGAGGAATGGAAGTATGGAAGCAAAAAAGACACGGACTCTGCAGCGGAGTGCTCCTACGGTGACGACCGGGGTCCGGGGATGGTGCTACGCCCCACCCTTTTAATAAAAGCAAAAAACAAAAAGACAAGGACCGTAAAACTTGTACGTATGTATTAAAAAAAAAAAAAAACGAATGGGCGCACGCGCATCCGTTTTCCTCTTAAAGTCTGTACTCAAATCTATCCGGTCCTAATTTCGGGTGTCTAATCCGGGGTAGAATGGTGGAATAATGTCTTAAAAATCATGTCTAAATAATAGTTATTTAGGTATTACATATTTATTAAGTAATATAATGTGACAGAAGATGTTACATAAATATTATTGAGTGACATTATAGAAAAATCATGCCAATGATTAATGAATCAAAGATAGGAAGTATGATTCTTCGGTTTCTTGTTTACTTGATGTTTCGTTCTACACTCGTTGTGTCTTTATTTAATAGGATAATGGACTTCTTCATTGAGGTAGTGACCTTAAGCAAACGAGTGGGTGTAATGTAAGAGTACATGCACTGAACGAGATCAAATATGAATACCTTATGGAAGTGATCACTGATGTTGAGAAGGTATTCAGCACAATTAGTTTATTGTATCCTTAGACCTGAGAGGTTTATGCAGATCTATTTGTTGTGTACTTGTGCTTTGACCGAGTCATTTGATGATGATCTTTCTAGGTTAAATATTTCAAATAACGTTGGGTCTTGTACATAATAAATGAGTTTGTATAAATGCTCAATAAGGAATCCACCAATCTTTTGATGAGGTAATATATTCAAGATATTTGTATAGGGTTGGACTAAAAAAGAATCCATTGGACAATGATATTTTGTGAAAATGTTTTTCAAAATTAATATATATATATATTATATTTATTTGTGAAATTGTTCTGGAAACAATTGATAGTCCAACGAGTCAGATTGTGAATTGAGAATTATAAAAGTTAGGGACTTAATCGGTGATATGATTCCAGTCCTATTGACTTACGTGGAATATAGTATAGTGCAAGGATAAGTAAACGAATAATTGTTAGCAAAAAATGATTTCACAAATCAATCTCAGATTCTCGGGGATGAATTGCAATATGTTGATGAACATGATTACAATTAGTAAAAGCCTAAAATTCGGAATTAAAGAATATAAGGAAGTTAATGGAAAAAGAGTTTTTTCATGTAATCTTACGGCCGAGATCTGAGATCCCTAACGATCTCACGCATTATCACAACTACAGTTGTTATATATAAAAATAGCTATGAGATAGTCTATCCTAATGGACTAATTGTTAGTTTGAGAGTTGGCTATCAAGATTCAGAAAACCCTACACAGTTGTAAGCGTGGATAGGAAGGAGGCAGAACACTTAGGTTGTTATTGTGAAATTCTCAAGATTGTGAGATCGACAAGAACCTGAAGATTATTGAAGAATTCTCGAGTTTAATAAAGGAAATTGGTAAGTTAATTTTCCGCAGGCAAACTTTCAATAGAGAATCAGTCTAGACCACGTGTCAGTGCTCTTTTAGAGAGCTCTCTGTACCGCCTATGTGGCTTTTTTTTTGGTCTATTCAATGTTTAGGTGTTTCCCAGTCCTCAAGGCGGCTAATGTCGGCGCCTACACTATCAACTGGGAGTCTGGCGTAGCCCGACAGCCTCCTTTTTGTCTACTGGGGTGTCTCCCTCTTTTTGCCTCTTTTTATACCAGCTCTTTCGGCTTTCATTTATATGGTATCTGGATCTTCCGTCTTCTCTTTCACTCCCTTCTTGTCCTGCTCTTTCGCTTGGTCTTGATGGATTTTTAAGGTCATGATAATGAACTGGACCAACTCGTGGAGAAAACTAAAGCCCTCAACTGGGGTATGGCCCTCCTCCTTCGTGGAGAGACCCTGCTGAAGTTGAGGCATCCTCTGGGCTAGTTTTGGTGGGTCGTGTGGTCTTAGATCGTGAAATTCCCCAGGATGCAGTGCGTGGAGTGCTCCAAAAAGCATGGCCTTTTGACGCTCATTTGGTGGTCTCTGAGCTGGCTAAAAAAAGTTTTTCTTTGTGAATTCAATTCAGTTGATACTCGTTCAAATCTAATGGAGATAGCCCTGGAATGTGAAGGGGGAACCTTTTCAACCTTGGCTTCCGGGTCTCCTTTAGCAGGATATAGATTTGAATATGTGCCCGGTGTGGGTTCAAATACACAGCCTTCCTATGGATAGGTCCAATGGCTACACGCCCAAGTTTGTGGAGGATGCGATCGGCAAGGTCCTGGAAATTGAAGGAGACCCTGCAAAGAGGATTTGGTGTGTGCCCTTCATTTTGACAAAATTCCTTTGGCTAGAGATTTCTTTTCTTGAGTCCAGCCCTATACAAATATACTTGAATATACTATCTCACAAAGAGACTGGTGGATTTCTTATTGAGCATTTATACAAACTCATTCATCATGCACAAGACCTGACGTCGTCTAGAATATTTGACCTACAAAGATCATCACCAAATGACTCGGTCAGAGTAAAAGTACACAATAAACAAATCTACACAAAACCTCTCAAGTCTGAGGATAACATAAACAAATTGTACTAAATATCTTTTCAACATCAATGATCACTTCCAGAAGGTATCCATATTTAATCCCGTTCAATGCATGTATTCTTACATTACGCCCACTCGTTTGCCTAAGGTCACCACCTTTATGACTGAGTACATCATCCTATTTAATATAGGCACAACGAGTGTAGACCTATTGTATATAAATATGTACCTTGGTCTAGAACAAAACATTAAGTGTACAAGGAACCGAAAAATCATACTCTCCGCCTTTGATTCATTAATCATTGGCATGAATTTTCTACAATATTACTTAATAATAATTGTGTAACATCTTATGTCACAACATATTACCCAATATAATAAATATAAACACGTGGGGATTATAGTCATTTATGAATTTTATTTTCATAAACATATTCAAGGTAGGTCAAAAGAGTTGGCCCAAGTAGAAACTATAAAAATATTCAACAAAGCAATGTGATTTTATCCAAGGAAATTCAATCATAGTAAAATATGAGTAATTAAGGAAGTATTTTTCTTTACTAATTAAAAACGTTTTCAAAATGTCTTATAGAGGGAGGGGTATCACATCTTCCGATTCCTCCCCACCTTTAGGATCAATTCCGTCCTCGGAATGCTAACTAGTCAAGGAAGAAAATGGAGTTCAAAAGTTTCACAAGATAGAAATTACATGGAGTTATTACTTAGCTAAAATTTTTTTAGGCAATTTCTCTTCTTTGTCTTGTCATTTTCCAGTCTTTTAGGCTTGCTAGAAGTGGTATCCAACTCATCTTCATCCTCTACTTCTGATAATTCTTCGAGGTTGGTTTCTTCTTCTTCAATCACTTCAATCTTCAGCTTTTTAGTTATGCCCATGAACAAGTACCATCTATCGGGCATACTACGAATCACCGAAATGCGTCCAGGTTTGGGTTTCGGGTAGTCCCTTTTCCTTAGAGTGGTTTCCTTCTTGAAATCCTGGTTCTCCATCTCTTAGACCAGTAATATATTACTAAAGATTCTCAATGGCAATATTTGACAGATATTAACAAACAAACATAACAAGTGAATCTTAACCTAAGTTGTCAAACAAGTGGCACTACAAGAAATACTGCCTTTAACCACGTGGCGAGTTAAGGTCTCCAGCCTCCCGTCACTAAAGCATGCTCTTTGTCCATGACTAAATCAAATGGTCCACGTTAGAGGGAAATGATCTCCACTGCTAATCAACAACGGGTTTTGTGGTCCACAAATCTTCGGAATCAAAATTGCACCACAGCGGAAAGTGTCTCCACACAACATCGACGAGTCGGAGGTCGTAACTGCCTTGGTATCCTAGTCACAATTTTGCTACGGCTTGGGTTAGAATGCTTGTTGAGCCGACATTGGTGGTTGCAAAAATATTTTTTGCTGTTGACGAGCTGACACACGTTGGCAAAGGTAAAGGTAATACAAAAGTTTAAAATCAGAAGAAAAGTGGGAAACAACTCCCTCAAATTTTTGCATATAAAAATTTGGAAACAGTGCGGCAGAGAGCAAGAGACAAAAGTGCCAAACTGAGGCTTGAATGGGAGACATTCTGTTCTCTTGCTCTATTTTGGTTTCTACACATTTTTCATTTTTCTCTTACTCTAGATGATGGAGGCATGAACTAATATGTCTTGGTCATTTACCATCCTTGCCTTTAATCTTCTAACTGCTAGCATCTGAGTGCAGGTTCATAAATATATAATATGGGTGAAGCTCTGTTGTGTTCTGTTAGTCTAACTTGCGTTCTGTTTTGTTTTCTCTATTTTTGGCAAATATGCTTCTCATGAAAGCTATGTTCGTTTGTTATGAGTGGAACTAATAAACGAATCCATGGCAAACTTGTTTCTAATACATATGAAAAATCCGGTTTAGACCCTAATAACACTTAGAGGGGGTGAATACGTGTTTTCCCTCTAATTAACAAATCAATAACAATTTTAAAACATGTTCTAAAATTGTTCAACCTAGATATGCATAATAATCAACTCAATCAACAAATAAGCAGCGGAAAATTAAAACAAACTTCAATCACACAAAGAGACAAGGATTTGGTGACGAAGTGGAAAACCTTTGAAATACCATTCAAAGGAAAAACCACTCCGGGCTAGCAGCCACCTAGAATCCACTAAGAAGAAAACCTTACAAACAGTGATTCAGACACGGGCAACCCAGTTGCTTGACTTTGACAACCCTGATGTAATAATCTAAGCCTCCCTGCTTAGACCCGCTCCGTGCGGCATTCCCCTCAGACCTTTGAGGATCTTCTTATGGATTCTTTACGAACAAACTTGTTCTTCAGCACGCCTTCAACACCATGAAGGTTACAGAGATATTTGGAGAAAGAATAGAGAAAAACTCATCAATGTTGAAGCACAAATCTTCTTAGGTTTTTCTCTCAAGGAAGGAGGCACACAAGTATGCTCAATGAGGCCTCAATAACTTCCAGACGGCCTACCCCGAAACCTAGTAGGGTTTCACAAGTTTTCAAAAGGAAATCCAAAAATTTAGCAATTTTTGAAATTCGCCGGAAGTCGCTCGAGCGGGTCGAGCGCTCGTCGAACGCTTATGTTTATGTCTGAAATTTTAACTGAGCGCTCGTTGAACGCTTGTTGAACGTGATTGAATTTTTTGAAGGGCGCTCGAGCGCTTGTTGAACGTCTCTGTATGAATTTTTTCAAGGCGCTCGAGCGCTTGTTGAACGCTGGTTGAACGTGATGAAGACTTTGGACAGACCATCAACTCTAACTCTTGAACAAATGGGGGAACCAAAATTACAACTCGATCACGACATATTTTGACACGGAATGATGCCAATACAAAAATGCACTAACAAACTCCCCCTTTGGCAATTCTGTGACAAAACCCATATATAAAATAAACAAAACATAGATCTTTGCCAATCACCAAAGCAATGATCTATTTACATGAATATCAACCCTATGACCTAAAAGACGTGTTCAAGAGTCTTTGAATCTGTTACCTGAAAAACACAATCTCAAAGACCAAGTGAAAGCATAGAGAACAAACAATATATATAATTGAAGTTGCAAATGAAGTACAGAAACAAAACATTAGCTCCCCTTTAACTTATTCTCCCCCTTAGCTCCCCCTTAATCTATTCTCCCCCTTTTTATCACGAATGGACAAAGGGAAACAAAATGCCACCCTCATTGATGAAATAAAATGCATGCAAACATGAAAATGAGCATCAACCGACATAAGAATTGCATATCACAAATAAGATAAATTAAAGGCATAACCAAGGCACAATCAACCAAACCAACAACAATGCACAAAGGAAGAGGTGAATAAGAAACAACATGCAATTTGATAATGAAATAAGAAAAAATTATTGAAAAGAGCAAATGATCAAATGCCAAAAATTAGCACAAAATTCATGGAACTAAGAGACATAACCAAAATTCTCAAGAGCATGGAAAATCAATACAAGCTCATTGTATGATCATGGAAAATAATATTCATTGATTGTATGCCACACGTCTCTAAATGGTTTTAACATCAATAATTAAAAAATGTGAACTGCATACGTGTGTGAAATACGAAACACAATCAGAGAGGCTTAAGACCTTAATTTTGTGAGGGAGGTCAAAGCTAGCCAAATGAAACCATGAGTGAAAAGAGAGACATATCACACCTGATGAAAGTCAAACCCAATGCCACTAGGACCTGAGTATGCAACTTTGTTGCTTGTTTTTCTCCCCCTAAATATGTTGCATCTTTTGCTTTTGCTTTTTTTTTCCTTCTTTTCTTTTCTTTTCTTTTCTAGAATAGTAACAACTTCTTTTGAAGTAGAGATAATCTTTTGGAGCCTATGACTCTGAGAGGGGCAATGAATAAGGTCAGCTAGTCAAAGGTCAATTCAATCTGATGAACATGATCTCTTTCACTTGTGGTTGCAGACCCAAAACTCACACATGCGGTCAAGCCTCATCTAACCATATTCAGTGTGCACTGTGATTGGGTATGACAAAAATACATTTGAAAATCATGTCAGCTAATACCAAAAAGAGACAATAGGCATGACTCTCAAATCATATTATAATCCAGACATAAATTGAGAAAGTATGTAAAAGATCATGCTCGAAAATCTCAAGTATGTCAATCAGGCCAATTACCAAATGTGCTGACAAAGGCACACAACAATCATCAATTTTTTTTTAATATTAAAAAAAAAAAAACAAGGAAATAAAAGAACATGAACTCACAAGATAAGCAAACACACAAGAACATAAATTTAAAAAAAATATAAATGCAACCTAAGCTAATGCATGCAAGAACAAAAAATACTCAGGGAGAGAACATGTACCAATAGCCTTCATGTTGGCTAATAGGTTTTCATCCTTTTTCACCCAAATCTTCTTGACAAATGTTGATTGTTTGGTCAAGTTCTCCAACTTTGCATTTATAATCATGGTGTGCTTAGTGAGAACCTTGATTTGGTTTTCAAGATTCGTATGCTCAGTGCTGCAGAAAGGGTTACTATGTGTGTGCTCTTGTGCTCTCAATTTAAAACAATTAGGTCTGATGTGACCTATTTTTCCACAAAAATGACAAGTAGGAACAAACCGATGTGAAGTGTGTGTTTTAGGTGGAACAATATGAGAATAAGTATTCATGGACGGAAAGTTAGTCTTTTTACCTTCACTCACCTTTCTCTGAGGAGCTTTAATTTCTGCTTGTTTGACTGGCAATGATGCCGGAATGAAGACAGTATTTGAAGTTGATGCACCACTCGACTCGTTGTATCCCAAACCTTTCCTATTTCCAGGTGTTGCTCCAGGCTTAACATGTGGTCAAGCTTTTTAGACCCACTAGAGAATTGTTGAAGTTGAGTATTAGATTTCTCTAGTTTGCACTTTAAGTCTTTGACTTCAGCTTCAAGGGCCAAGTTCTTCAGTTTCAAGTCATCAGACAACTTGATGTATTCTTCAAGCTGGCAGTGAGGTTATCCCTTTCAAGTTGAGTCTCATGAAGTTTCTCTAGGGTCCTTTTATTTACCTTGTGTAGTTTCAGGCTTTCCCTAAAGAGTTTGTCATACACCTCTTGCAAGCTTTCTTCAGCATCAGATTCATCCTCTGATGTCTCGTTTCAGAGTTAATATCCTGCAAATCACAATTATCAGTACTAGACATAAAAGCCATGAAATTTACCTGTTCTTCTTCATCACTGCTGGAATTTGATTCGTCGTCACTCAGTGAAGCATTCATAGCTTTTCCTTTCGACTTGAGATATGTTGGGCACTCTGATCTGACATGACCAAACCTTGACACTTCAAAACAAGTCAATTTTTTATTCTTGGACTCATTAGCAATGTGCTTATCTCTCTTCTCCTTTCTGAACCCACTGGAGCTACCATGATTCTTTTCAGCACCTTTATTAAATCTTCTTTGATCATCCTTTGATCTCAAAAACTTTCTGAATTTTTTGACTAGAACGCTGAAGTTCTCATCATCTAGAGATTCATCTGACTCAGAACAGACTTCTTCTTTACTAGATCTCAAGGCGATAGACTTGTTCTTCTTAGGCTGAGGCAATGTCTGTTCATAAGTTTGCAGAGACCCAACTAGTTCTTCAATCTTCATTGTGTCCAGGTCTTTACTTTCCTCAATTGCTGTAACTTTGGGTCTGAATCTTTCAGGAAGAGATCTCATAACTTTTCTCACAATTCTACTTTCTTGTATCCTTTCTCCTAGGTTGTAGCTTGAGTTAACTATGTCATTTAGCTTTGCATAGAACTCATCAAACGTCTCATCTTCCTTCATTCGAATTTCTTCAAACTTTGTGGTCAACATCTGAAGCTTCGAGTTTTTAACGGTCTTGGTACCTTCATGAGTAGTCTCTAAAATCTCCCAAGCTTCCTTAGAAGTTTCACACATAAAATTCGTTTAAACTCATCAGCAGACACAACCATAAAAATAGAATGTAAACCTTTGCTATTCCAATTACATTCACTGATCTCATTAATAGTCCAGGTGCCAATATCTTTAGGTGTTTTAACACCTTCAACCTCAGATATAGGGTGCAGACCACCCTTTACACAAGATCTCCAGACACGTTCATCAAGGATTTCAAAAAGGATTTCATGCGAACTTTCCAGTACGCATAATTGCTTCCATCAAAATATGGAGGCACAGACAAAGACTGACTTTGATTCATCTAGACTAAGGGTCAAGGACCGAGTTTAGCTCTGATACCAATTGAAAAATCCGGTTTAGACCCTAATAACACTTAGAGGGGGTGAATAGTGTTTTCCCTCTAATTAACAAATCAATAACAATTTTAAAACATGTTCTAAAATTGTTCAGCCTAGATATGCATAATAATCAACTCAATCAACAAATAAGCAGCGAAAATTAAAACAAACTTCAATCACACAAAGAGACAAGGATTTGATGACGAAGTGGAAAACCTTTGAAATACCATTCAAAGGAAAAACCACTCCGGGCTAGCAGCCACCTAGAATCCACTAAGAAGAAAACCTTACAAACAGTGATTCAGACACGGGCAACCCCAGTTGCTTGACTCTGACAACCCTGATGTAATAATCTAAGCCTCCCTGCTTAGACCCGCTCCGTGCGGCATTCCCCTCAGACCTTTGAGGATCTTCTTATGGATTCTTCACGAACAAACCTTGTTCTTCAGCACGCCTTCAACACTATGAAGGTTACAGAGATATTTGAGAAAGAATAGAGAAAAACTCATCAATGTTGAAGCACAAATCTTCTCAGGTTTTTCTCTCAAGGAAGGAGGCACAAGTATGCTCAATAAGGCCTCAATAACTTCCAGACGGCCTACCCCGAAACCTAGTAGGGTTTCACAAGTTTTCAAAAGGAAATCCAAAAATTTAGCAATTTTTGAAATTCGTCGGAAGTCGCTCGAGCGCCGGTCGAGCGCTCGTCGAACGCTTATGTTTATGTCTGAAATTTTAACTGAGCGCTCGAGCGCTCGTTGAACGCTTGTTGAACGTGATTGAATTTTTTGAAGGGCGCTCGAGCGTTTGTTGAACGCTAGTTGAACGTGATGGCTCTGTATGAATTTTTCCAAGGACGCTCGAGCGCTTGTTGAACGCTGATTGAACGTGATGAAGACTTTGGACAGACCATCAACTCTAACTCTTGAACAAATGTGGAGAACCAAAATTACAACTCGATCACGACATATTTTGGCACGGAATGATGCCAACACAAAAATGCACTAACAACATATATAGTCATAGTGAAGATGCAATTTTAATGCGCAAAGCTGTGGAGACAGAGTTGTGGATGGAGAGCTAGAAACCACCGCAATGGAAAAGGGGCCAAATTTCTCAGGTTACTTAAAAAACAAACGGGTATAAGGTTCTTCTCTAACCACCACAATTTTGGTTTGTACACATTTTTATTTGAGGAACATTTAAGTTATTTGCAAAAGCTCCATTTTGTGCTTATCATCTCCAGAAACTGTATGATTCCTATAAGCTCTTTTGGATTTGGATTATTGCATTCACTCAGTTCTAGATTTGGATTATTTGGATTAAAAATACAACCGTTTGAACATATAGATGATATTTGTTTTAAGTGCAAAACCTTAGTTGGAAGTTAGCAATTCTAATTCTTATTGACTCTTCCGGGAAAAACTAATTAAAAAAGATGCATTAATTACTCTCTCCTCTGTAATGTTCGTGTCTAGATTTCCTACTATGGTAAGTTGTAGAATTCAATGACTTTATTTGTCCATTGATATCCATCTAGATCATTTAAATGAACTTAAACAATAGACTAAATGATTAACTCCTTTTTCTCCTACTTTGAGGCTTTGCTTTTAGGTTGCTCTGCTGGAGGTTTAGCATCCTTTTTTCATGAGTTACATTATGAAGCACTTGCTGATGTTGCATAAAATTTCGTTCTTCATAAATGATAATTTGCTTAAAATAATCTAGATGTTACAGCATGTCATGTTGCATATAGCATTTTAAATTGCTCTTTTTTGTGTACCCTGAACTATGAGTCCAAAGATTAAGGCAACTCAAGAGGGGGTGTGAATTGAGTTTCCAAACCTTTTTGCTTTTAACCCCAAAGTCGTGTTTGCAAAGTAAAGACTAATTTAGCAAGTATATGGATGCGATAAGAAAATAAGTGCTAAATGTAAAGAGTAGGGATAGAGAAGCAAACACGTGATTTTTAGGTGGTTCGGCAAACCCGCCTACATCCACCCCTCAAGCTCCTTTACCGAGCCTTGAGGTTTTCCCACTATCTTCCAAATAGTGTACACTCTAGCTTCCGGGTGCTAGAGAACCTTACAAGTGCTTTCCCGGGCTCAACACTCAAACCCAAGTGATTTTCGGGCTCACCACTCACAACCAACCAAGCTTGAGATATACCCTCTCTAAGCTTCTTCTTTAGTGAACAACCTCACTAAAGGAATCACCTCTTTTGGATAGGAAGATACAAGAATAAACTCTCTCAAAGAGTGGATATGAAAATGGAAAGCTCTATCTCTTTGATTCACACAATGACAAGGATATGAAAGTGTAATTTGTGTGAATGATATGAGAAATATGAAATAAGAAGGTTTAAGATATTTCTCAAGTTATGTAAAATGATATGTGGTCGTTCTCTTTTGTTTTGAGACATTAGGAAGGTCTTTATATAGCCACAAATAAAAACTAGCTAGCCGTTGGGGGTCGATTTGACAATTTTACCGTTGTACGATCGACCGCTTCAACCACTTCAACTAGCGTTGCTCAACAGTCATAAAATTTGAATGCTGTCAAATTTTGTCTCATCATCCGCTTCATGTAGCGGTCGACCGCTATAAATCATTTTCATAGACCGCTACAATTAAAAAGCCCATTTTTGACATTTTTGAAATCCCACTTCAAAAACCAACTTCCCAAAAGTATAACCAAGGCTTGAGAGTTTATATAGGGATGATTTGAAAACATTTAAAGCGCATTTTGGTTGTCAAACTTGTGATAAGAAGATTATGCACGGTTTGAAAAATATGCAAGTGTGTGATTCAAATCCTTGTCAAAAGTGAAACTAAGAGTTACAAGGTTATACCCTATGGTCTTGAATCTTCACTTTTGAGCTCCTTGCATCTTCTTGATCTTCAATCTTCTTGTCTTTGGCTCTTTGATAAAAATGTCTTTGTCTTTGAAGATGTCCATTTTGTAAACTTAATCCATTTATTGAAATCATCAAAATATCGATTGTGAACAAAAGCCAACAATCTCCCCCTTTTTTATGATGACAATAAATTGATAGTTTTGGGATGACTCTCCCTATCTTTTGCAATTGGACAATCATTTGAAACTTGAGACAAAATATTAGTAGCCAATATTTATAATCCAATTCAAAAGGAGAATATATAGTCATTAAAACTATTAACACATTTCTCCCCCTTTGTCACATCAAAAAGACAAAGGATATAAACTTACATCACTAAAATTTGATAAAAATTAAGATATATGCATGCATTATCCATCAAGCTTTGCATTCTACCAATATCCATCACATGATCAAAGGGAATACAAGCATATCGACATGAAATCTCCCCCTTTGTCAATCAAAAAGTGAATGCATGGATAGAACTCAAATAATCATTTTCATTCATCCAAAAGAACAATTGGAGTTTTAAATGACAATCTCATTGAAATGGTATAGAGGATGACTAATGGGGACTCAAGAGTCCATCGCTATTACGATAGTAGCCCACCGAGTGGGTTTGTACCAACCTCTTAGCTACCAATGACAATTTAAAGGTCATTCTCAACCAAAAAATTTAGGCTCACAAAATCTCATAAAGTTCATGATTTTGTAAAAATGTTATTTTAGAGATGTTCTATTTTGATAAATGCAAGAAATATGTCAAAGATGAATACATTTGCATTTTTAAGATTAACACATAGAAATCATCACAGAAGATAATTAACCAACAATTTAGAACATATTCTCAATCAAGGATTTAGAAGTTACCAAAGGTTTTCCCCTTAGCATTTGTCCTCAAATGTCACAAGCCTTCTTGATAGGCAAGTTTCATCCAAGTACTCTTTATTGCTCATCCTTCTTGAAACTTATAAAATAATCAAGAAAATATTTTTGGTACCCAAGCTTTCTTGGGTCCTTCGGTGTTAGCCTTGGTTCCTTTTGGAACCCATGTCTTCTTGAGAGTCTTGCTCCCAAGTTTCTTCAATGCACAATAAAAAATTAGATGCCCATCTTTGTTGCAAAAATGCATGTTTGAGTAGGTGCACAAAAAGACTTAGCCTTCAAAAATAATTCTTAAAATATTTTTGGTGAATAGAAGGCTTGTAGCCTAAGCCACTTTTGTCAAAGACACATCTTTGACTACCAAGAATCAAATCTAAAGATTTCTTTCCTTGAGTAACTTCTCAAGGATTTTGCTTTGAGAAACAATTTTGTTGTTCAAAGCAACTTTCTCCTTTTCAAATTCTAAAGCTTTTTGTTGGAGTAAATCATTTTCAAGCTTTAGAGTATTTCGCTCATTTTCTAATAAATCAATTTCTTTTGAGATCAAAATGAGTTTCTTTTTCAATGATGTATATTTTGAACCAAGTTTTTCAAATTGACAAAGAAGTTCATCAAAGCATTTTGAAGTTCAATATATGAAAGTTTAGGTTCATCATCGAAGAGTATACCTCATCATCATCCTCAAATGCCATGAGGCACATGTTACCGATTTCTCCATCTTCTTCTTCGGAGAAGGAGCTTTCATCGTTAACATTCCATGATGTCTTTTTGTATTTGAGGCTTCTCTTCTCTTTCTTTCTTTCTTTCTTTTGAGGAAGTTCTTGAACTTTCTAGTCATCAAGACTATGTCTTCCTCATCGTCATCGTCATCTTCGATTATGGAAGATTTGAGAGCGATCCTCATTTTCTTCTTGCTCTCATCTTCATTTTCGAGCATTTGGATTCATGGGTCATGAAAGATCCGAGAAGCTCTTCTAGAGGAAGCTTGGTGAGATCTTTGGCCTCTTGAATGCGGTCACTTTTGCTTCCCAAGACTTTGGTAGTGACCTAAGGATTTTTCTCACCAAATCCGGAGTTAGTATAAGATTTACCAAGTGCATTCAAGGCATTTATAATTTGGTAAATCTAGTATACATGACTAATGGATTCTTCTGGTGTCATTTTAAATAACTCATAATTATGAACAAATATACTAATTTTGGACTCTTTGACTTGGTTTGTCCCTTCATGAGTAATTTCTAAAGTATGCCATATATCTCTAGCATTTGAGCAAGATGAAATTCTATTAAACTTCCTCTATCTAATGCACAATATAATATGTTCATAGCTCTTGCATCTAGAGAGATTTTCTTTTTATCAAGGTCACTATATTCATTTTCGTTTTTGAGGGTTTCAACCTCTCCAACTTTCTTTGTGGAAATATGTGGACCATTCAATATGCATAACCATAAATCATAATCAATAGATTGAAAATAAATACTCATCCTAACTTTCCAATATGAATAATCACTACCATTAAAGAATGGTGGTCTAAGTGTGGAAAGTCCTTCAACTTGAGTGTTGAAGCTTGAAGTTGCCATTCTAACTCAAGATTTTTAAATCTTGTATATCTGGTCTTAAGTGTGGAAAGGCTTTTGGCTCTGATACCAATTGTCTTAAGGCAACCCTTTTTCACTTTTAACCCCCAAACGTGTTTGCAAAGTAAAGAATAATTTAGCAAAAGTATATGGATGCGATAAGAAATAAGTGCTAAATGTAAAGAGTAGGGATAGAGAAGCAAACACGTGATTTTTAGGTGGTTCGGCAAACCCGCCTATATCCACCCCTCAAGCTCCTTTACCAAGCCTTGAGGTTTTCCCACTATCTTCCAAATAGTGTACACTCTAGCTTCCGGGTGCTAGAGAACCTTACAAGTGCTTTCCCGGGCTCAACACTCAAACCCCAAGTGATTTTCGGGCTCACCACTCACAACCCAACCAAGCTTGAGATATACCCTCTCTAAGCTTCTTCTTTAGTGAACAACCTCACTAAAGGAATCACCTCTTTTGGATAGGAAGATACAAGAATAAACTCTCTCAAAGAGTGGATATGAAAATGGAAAGCTCTATCTCTTTGATTCACACAATGACAAGGATAAGAAAGTGTAATTTGTGTGAATGATATGAGAAATATGGAATAAAAAGGTTTAAGATATTTTTCAAGCTATGTAAAATGATATGTGGTCGTTCTCTCTTGTTTTGAGACATTAGGAAGGTCTTTATATAGGCCACAAATAAAAACTAGCCGTTTCTAGGTTGGGGGTCGATTTGACAATTTTACCATTGTACCGGTCGACCGCTTCAACTAGCCGTTGCTCAACGGTCATAAAATTTGAATGCTGTCAAATTTTGTCTCATCATCCGCTTCATGTAGCGGTCGACCGCTACAAATCATTTTCATAGACCGCTACAATTAAAAAGCCATTTTTGACATTTTTGAAATCCCACTTCAAAAACCAACTTCCCAAAAGTATAACCAAGGCTTGGGAGTTTATATAGGGATGATTTGAAAACATTTAAAGCGCATTTTGGTTGTCAAACTTGTGATAAGAAGATTATGCACGGTTTGAAAAATATACAAGTGTGTGATTCAAATCCTTGTCAAAAGTGAAACTAAGAGTTACAAGGTTATACCCTATGGTCTTGAATCTTCACTTTTGAGCTCCTTGCATCTTCTTGATCTTCAATCTTCTTTCTTTGGCTCTTTGATAAAATGTCTTTGTCTTTGAAGATGTCCATTTTGTAAACTTAATCCATTTATTGAAGTTTTCCAAATGAGGAAATTCACAGTTTGAGCATCATCTTCCAAATGGCTTATGCAACTTTTATACAGGTGCAACCTAGCATGCTTGGGACTGCTCTAATCCCAAGTTTCTGAACCTATCAGACACTCGGCTCTCTTGGTGGATTCCAGTTGGTGGGCACATAATTAATCTGTGATGGGTGTTACATACAGGAATCTAAGTGGCAATCGTCTTGATCTTTCATTACCAGCAGAATTTGGCAACCTCAGAAGTATACAGATTATGTGAGTTGGTTAGTCTTTCATGTTCAGTAATAATAGTGAGTCAGTTGAGCCATCAGCTTTTGCTCTTATCCAGTTGTTAGTGTATTTATTTATAAATGCAGTTATATGTCATTCGATAATCTCTCTGGTGGCATCCCTCCAGAGTTGGGTCAGTTGCAGAATCTTGGTTCCCTGTGCGTTTGTCTTTGCTACTCCTTTCCTACTTTAATGATATTTTTGAAGTTAGCACATATCCGGTATTTACAGTGAAGTCATTTACTTGAAAAATATGTTGTGGTAGGATTAATCTTAATAACAACAAGTTGGGTGGAAAAATTCCTGATCACCTGGCAAACTATTTCAGTCTGGCCACCTTGTAAGTTTTCATTTATGTACCTCTTTCAGCTTCATGACATAATTAATAAAGTTTGCTTTCTCTTATCTGCTGGCTCTTATAATGATTTCCTTTACAATTAGACATTACTCTTGTGCATTATGACGAACATTTCATGGGCACAAATGCTCTCTTACAGTGCCAATGCTACCTGAAAAATCCTCATGTCCCGAATAAAACCAATGCACAATAAAGTTATTTCGAACAAGTCAATGCTGAGGAATTCTGTCCTTGGGCAGAGATGTATTGTGTGAAAATAGAGTTGCAGCGTTGAGTGAGAGAAAGAATACAATTTTGTAATCTTTGGACACAGCTGTATTACACAGTTAACAATTTTGTAATCCTTACTGCATTTTGTAATCCTTATCAATTTGTTGTATACAAAACATTGAAGGGAAATGAAATATTCAAATATATTTACATATTTGTATAGTAGTCTGGTAGAAAAAGAACACAATACAAAACAAAAGAAATGTGTATTTGGAAATGTAGACGACAACGGCCACGACAGCTAGGCAACCAACGTGGTCGTGGGCCAAACTATTGTCCATGACTATTGTCCTGTCAGGAGTGGCCATTTGCAACGGAAGACTATTGTCAGCGCGAAGCAACTACAACTAGCTCGTTCGACTTGCGGTCCTCATCATCGACGACTAAAGATAGTCATTGTTGCCTCCCTGACCTGACAGAGGTGCTGAGTCGTCGAAGACGAGCTGCCTGGATGCCACAATGCCGATGAAGCTTCGAAGATTCTTTGTCATGGCTAAAGAGTTCTTACGACGACTTATGCCATTTGTTCCTACGGAACCCTCCGTCGGTCATGACCCATTTTTTTTGTAGTGTGGGAATATTTCCTTTGCATCTCAGACTCCAATTCCCAAGAGGCTGCCTCCACTTCTTGGCTCTTCCAAAGTACCTTTGCCAACGGAATCTTCTTAGAGAGTAATTCCTACTCCTTACGGTTTAATATTTGTACTGGTTGCTCCACATAAGACAAGTTCTCCAGGTGCAATGAGCAATAGTCGATGGCATGGGAGGGGTCTGCCACATACTTCCTCAACATCGAGACATGAAATACATTGTGCATACCCTCCCATTCGGCGGTAGCACCAATTGGTAAGCCATTGGTCCCACTGTACTTAGTATCTCAAAAGGACCTACAAATCTGGGACTTAATTTCCCTTTTCTCCCAAATCATTGAATTTCATTCATCGGCGTCACCTTGAGGAATACTTTATCACCCACTTGAAATTCCAGATCCCGCCTTCTAGTATCTACGTAATTCTTCTATCTGTTTTGAGTAGCCCTAAGGCGTTCTTTATTTATCTTAATCTTTTCGTAGGTTTTCTACACAATCTCAGGCCCCAACATCTGTCGTTCACCAACATTAACCCAACTGAGTGGTGACCTACCCTTGCGTCCGTATAATTCCTCATACGATGCCATACCAATGCTAGTCTGGTAACTATTGTTATAGACAAATTCCACTAATGGCAAATAATAGCTGCAATGCCCTTTAAAATCCAACATACATGCCCTTAACATATCCTCCAGCATCTTGATCGTTTATTCAGATTGTCCGTCTGTCTGAGGGTGGAATGCAGTGCTAAATTTCAACCGGGTGCCGAGAGCTTTATGGAATCCTTCCCAAACCCGAAAGGTAGAACAGGTATCTCGGTATGAGACTATGGAGCTTGGAATCCCGTGTAGACAAACTAGTTCCAGCAGCAGGAAGCTGCTTTCATCCAACAAGGATGCAATCTAGAAGCTTGATTCATCGTCCAAGGCCAGGGAGGCGGGCCCTAACTTGCCCCCTCCATCATAAGACCCATATATTAGAACTGCCGCGGATTCCACCGAGCCGTGGAATAAGGTATCTTAGAGAGGTTGTGCCGCAGCACCTCCCTGAGATCTTTTGTCTTGCCGAAACAAAACTTACTAGTGTTAAGCGCCAGATTGTGCAGTTGGGTTATATAGATGTTTTTGAAGTTCCCCCTAGAGGTAGGAAAAGAGGTTCGGTTGTGGTATGGAGAAAGAGGGTTTTTTTGGATTTGGTATATTCTAGTAATTATTTTGTAAACATTGTAGTGAAATCTGACTCTCAGGGTCAGCCTTGGTAGCTGTCTTTTGTATATGGCCCTACGCTATGGAATGAAAAGGTAAGTTTTTGGTATGATTTAGAATGCAGTAGGAATTGGTTTGCTGGGCCTTGGCTCTGCCTTGACAATTTCAATGTTATTTTGCATTAGAATGACAAGTGGGGTGGCTGACCCGTTGGCTCCACATCTATTACGGGTCACCTTAACAGATTTCTATGGCAGGCAAGGATGCTAGCTCTAGGCTTCTCATGGAACCCCTTTACATGGTCAAATGGCTTGGAAGGTAGAGGAATAATCATGGAACAATTGGATAGGGGAATGGCATAGACTCTTTCCATGGGCAACGGTTAAACACTTGGTTTGCCATGCCTCGGACCATGCCCCCATCTTGCTGGATACCATGGGCAACACTGATAGTTGCCCGCAACCCTTTCACTTGGAAGCTTTCTGGGCTCAAGATATTCGAAGTGTGGAGGTGGTTGATAAGGCTTGGCGGTTTGAAGGTGCAGGCTCTCCAGCATATGTTCTGTACCAACATCTTAAGGCCACAAAGTCAACTTTAAGAAGTTGGAACATAAATGTTTTTGGCAATATTCAATATAATATCTGAAACTTGCAGGTGGATTTGGATGGCATTCAGCAACAAATTAGTAATAGAGGGGGGCAGGGCGTGAACAACAACACAAGAAAAAGAGCTTTCTACCAGGATGCTGGAAGCACAGAAGTAAGAGGAAGTGTTGTGGCATCAAAAGTCCCGCATGATGTGGCTGAAAACTCCAGACTTAAACACCAAGTTCTTTCTCCTCTCTACTATTACTCGACAACGACGAAACTGTATTGAAGCCCTCCAAGATAGCTCGAGTGAATGGATTCATGGCAGAGCAGCAATTGGATCCCACGTAGAGCAATATTTCAAAGGGCTCTTTTTCAACCAACCAAGCAGTGTTTCACAAAATAGATCCAATGGACTGTGGATGATCAACTTGGAGAGCATGAAGAATAAAACACAGCTAAGTCAACCCACAATAAATGCTGGACATGGCACGGTACTCTACCTTAGTAGAGGAGCGTGAAACTATTGATTGCTTCTTAGAGCGCTCGGAAATGAGGGAGTGTCCAAGGAATACATAGTATCCAGTAATAAACCTCCAGGTATCAGGGCATGTAGCCCAATTTGAATCACAAAATGTAGTCAAGGCAAGTGGAGAAGAAGAAGAGCACATATACCTTGATCTGGAGCTGCCTTGATGGAGCGAAGAATCTTTTGGGCAGCGTGAAAATGAGTAGCAGATGGCGCATCCATGAATTGGCTGGGGTTCTGAACTGTATAACACAAATCAGGTCGGGTTATAGTGAGATATAGAAGTCTTCCAATAAGTCTTTTGAAAATAGAAGGATCTGAGAGGGGTTGTCCTATGTCTTTGCTTAATCTAAGATTTTGATTCATTAGAAGCTTGAGAGGTTTCACACCAAGGAATCCTGAATCAACTAGAATATCCAAGGTATACTTAACGTTGACAAATATAGATTCTTTGACAGATCTAGCAACTTTAATGCCAAGGAAAAATTTGAGGTCACCAAGAGACTTGATCTTGAATTTGTCTTGAAGGAAAATTTGAAGAGAATGAATAGAGTTTAGATCAGAATTTGCCACGATTATGTCATCCACATAGACTAAAAGTGCTATAAAAGAACCGGATTCGAGCTTGATAAACAAGTTGTAATCTGCCTTGCATTGCTAAAAACCAAACTCAAGGAGGGATGAAGAAACTTAGAATACCATTGATGTGAAGCTTGCTTCAAACCATAAAGGCTTTTAAGAAGTTTACAGACTTGATACTTGCCTTCTTAAGCGTAGCCAAGTGGTTTTTATGAATGGGTACTTATTAAGGCAATTAAATCACTCCTTCCTTGCACTTATTCCCAAGATCAACTCCCCAACTAAAATTTCCCAGTTTCGACCCATTAGCATATGCAACGTCAGCTACGAGATCATTTCAAAAATTATGGCAGCAAGATTGAAAGGATTAATGCACAAGCTGATTTCACATAAACAAAATGCGTTTGTTCCCCATCGTCATATTTAGGACAATCTCATATTGGTCCATGAAGTAATGTAGATTTTAAAAAAGAAGACAGGGCGAGGAGGCTTGATGGCTGTAAAGGTGGATATGGAGAAGGCATACGACAAGGTTGACTGGTTGTTTCTCTTGGAGATTCTACACGCGTTTGGCTTTAGTGAGACGTGGCATCATTGGATCTTCCAGTGCATTTTCATGGTTTCGTTCTCCATCCTCCTTAATGGCTCCCCCGTTTGGTTTTTTTAGGCCGCAGTGTTGGCTGCGTCAAGGTGATTCCTTATCGCCTTTTCTTTATGTTTTGGTTACGAAGGTCCTTACGAAAATTATCAAACACGAGGAGGCTCGAGGTTCTCTTCATGGAATTAAGATAACTCGTCATGCCCCTCGGGTTACTAATGTTCTATTTGCAGATGACATAATGTTTTTCTATCATGCAAACCAAGGTGAAGTTTGGCAATTACAGCAATATATAAAGGCCTTTGCACGATGGTCGGGCCAGGTCATAAACCTGCTAAAGTCCTTTCTCCACTTCAGCAACAATCTTAGTCCGAATAGAATAGCACAATTCTCAACCATATTATGCCTACAACCTGCAAGCCTACCTGGCTGTACCCCTTGGTATCCCATGTTCAACAAGTTTAGCTAGCAGGGAAGTGCAAGAGAAGGTTACTAACAGCTTAGCAGGGTGGAAGGCTCGAGCACTTTCACAGGCAGGCCGTACAGTTTTGTTACAGTCGGTGGCATAAGCAAGTCTATCCTATCTCATGTCAGCTTTTTTATTACCAAAGAGGGTCAACCGAGGCCTCAATATTCTCATGAAAATTTTTGGTAGGGCTTTGAGGGGGAAACATGCCGATTCCACCCTAAATCATGGGAAAGTATTTATAGATCGAATTATTGTGGTGGTCTTGGCCTTCGTAGGATGGAGGACTTGAATCAAGCTCTAGTGATAGAACAGGGGTGGGAGATGATGGCGAATAAAGACTGTATATGGGTGAATGCTCTGGCAGCAAAGTATTGCAGAGGTACTACTCTCATCAAGGCTCGAGAGTACCATGAGGCTTCATGGATCTGGCAAAGTCTCGTGCACACTCGCGAGCTAGTGGAGGCTGGATTCTATTGGGGTATCAAGATGGGGAGGGAGACCAATTTATGGAGTGATCCATGGATGCCAGGACTTGTGGGGTATACTCCCAAGCTTAAATGGGGAACTACTGTGGATCGTAATCTCAACAATGTGTGATTTGATTGACACACAATCCAATAGCTGGAAGGTGAATCTAATCAGAGAGCTCTTTGAGGAGACATTAGTAGAAGCCATTATGAGCATACCATTGCCCTGTCAAATACACTTGATACTCCTCGATGGATTATTTCGGCAAAAGGTCTCAAAGAAATACCGACCACCCGATCAACCGAGGACCCGACCACCCGATCAATCGAGAAACCGACCAACCGATCATCCGACCATCTCGAAGATCACGACCACCTTTCCAGCTCATCAGTGCAGGACCACTACACCGACTCATCTACAACACCTGTATGTCAGAGCACCTGCCTTACTCCCACCTTACACAGCCACAGAGAGCTCCAGTCTTTGTCGAGTGGTCCCAGAGCTTCTCGAAGATAGCTCTGCTTAATCTAGTTTCTACAGACCAATCAGATTCTGCCCTTTGTATAGTTTTCTTATTATTGTTCATTATTCTTAGCTTTTCTTTTCTCCGTTTGTTTTTTTGCTACTGGGTGGTATTTTTGTATCCTTATCGGCCCTTTGTGACGAGTTAAGGAAATTGATTATTTTCTCTCATTTCTTTCTCTCTATCGTCTTCCTCACATTTTCAAACAAGCCATCACAGCTGTTGTGGATGGAACTTTTGAGCTTTGGCATTCTAGATTAGGACATCCCTCTATCCAAAGAATTTACTTCATTCTAATTTTCCCAATGTAAAGATCAACACTCGATTACATTGTAAGGTTTGTCATTTGGCAAAACAGAAGAGGTTGTCCTTTCCTATAAGTGTTAGCTCTACCTCCTCTCCATTTGATCTAATTCATGCAGACATATGGGGACCTTACTCACAATCTACCACTCAAGGGTTTCATTATTTTCTTACTCTTGTTGATGACCACACTCGGGTGACTTGGATTTATCTCATGAAATTTAAATCTGAAACCAGATCCCTCTTGCAGTCATTCTTCCAGATGATTCAAACTCATTTCAAAACTACCATTAAGCACATTAGAACTGATAATGGTGCTGAATTTCACATATCAGAATTTTATCAAGCTAATGAGACATTACATCAAAAATCTTGTGTTGCCACTCCCCAACAAAATGGGGTGGCAGAAAGAAAACATCAGCACCTCCTAAATGTTGCCCGAGCCCTACTTTTTCAAGCCTCAAGGCCTCTCAAATTTTGGGGTGATGCCATCCTAACTGCGGCATATTTAATCAATAGGACACCCACACCGATTCTCAAAAACAGATCTCCCTATGAGTGTCTCTTCAGTTCTCCTCCTTCCTATGGTCATCTACGTGTTTTTAGATGCCTCTGCTATGCTTCCACCTTGAAGCATGGTAGAAGCAAATTTCAAGCCCGAGCTACTAGGTGTCTTTTCATAGGCTACCCTTTGGGAGTTAAGGGTTACAAGCTATATGACCTAGAGAATCACTCGACCTTTATTTCCAGAGATGTGCTTTTCCATGAGTCCATTTTCCCTTTCCAACACACTCTATTATCCCATGACTACCATTTTCAATCCTCCTCTGATATAGTTCTCCCTCCAGCTCTTCCCGACACTAGTGTCCCATTTTTTCCCTCTTCCTCTCCTTCCACCACTTCACCTCATCCTCATGATGACCCCACTAGTCCCTCTTCTGACTCTGTCCCTTTATCTCACTCTCCTGCACTTCCCACAGCATCTCCTCTTGCACTGGAATCTTTTACTATTCCTCTTAGGCGTTCCAGTCAAGATAGACATCCTCCTAGATACTTAGATCAGTACCACTGTCAATTAACTGGAGATTTACACCCACATTTTTCCAACATTCAGTCCACTGAGCACCCTTTATCCAAGCACCTCTCCTATTCCCATTTGTCACCTTTACACAGGACTTACTCTCTTTCACTTTCATTGACCAAAGAACCTGAAAATTACACTCAAGCTGTTGCTACTAAGCACTGGAGAGATGCTATGAGGGATGAGCTGGATGCCTTGGAGCAGAACAAGACTTGGACTATCACTTCTCTTCCACCCGGAAAAACTGCCATAGAATGTAAATTCGTGTACAAGGTTAAACTGAACTCTGATGGGAGCATTGCAAGATACAAGGCTAGGCTTGTTGCTAAAGGGTACACACAAAAAGAGGGGTTTGATAACCAAGAGACTTTCAGCCCTGTAGCAAAACTAACTACTGTTAGAACCTTCTTTGCTTTGGCTGCAACTCACCACTGGCATTTATCACAGCTTGATATTCATAATGCTTTCTTAAATGGTGATTTAGATGAAGAGCTCTATATGGAATTACCACTCGGATCTCAACTTAAGGGGGAGAAATTGGTCTGCAGATTACACAAATCGCTTTATGGTCTGAAGCAAGCTTCCCGACAATGGAATTCCAAGTTCACTTCTTCACTTATAGCCATCGGTTTCCAACAATCTAGATCCGATTACTCTCTTTTCACCAAGCAGACTGAGAAAGGCTTTCTAGCACTCTTAGTCTATGTGGATGACTTCTTAATTGGCAGTGATGATTTCAGCGCTATCTCAGATTTAAAATGCTACTTGAACACTCAGTTTAAACTCAAGAACTTGGGGCAACCAAAATATTTCTTAGGGCTTGAAGTGGCTCGATCAACCAGTGGTATTACCCTCTGTCAAAGGAAATATGCGCTGGACATCCTTGATCTCTCTGGTCTTCTTGGTTCTAAGGTGGCTTGTTCCCCCATTGAGCTTAATCACAAGCTCTCTCATTCAGCGGGTCAATCTCTTTCTGATGCAACCACATACAGACGACTGATTGGCAAGCTTATTTACCTTACCCTTACCAAACCCGATATCACTTACTCTATCCATATTCTCAGTCAGTTTATAGATAAACCTTCAGACGTTCACTTAACTGCAGCATTTCGAGTTCTCAGGTACATCAAGGGACTCTGGGGCAGGGTATTTTTCTCTCCTCTACCTCCTCAATGCAACTCAAGGCCTATACTGATTCGGATTGGGCAGCTTGTCCAGACACTAGAAAATCTGTCACAGGTTATTGTGTTTTCCTTGGGGACTCCTTAATCAGTTGGAAATCTAAGAAACAAGCGACTGTTTCAAGATCTTCTGCAGAGGCAGAATACAGAGCCCTTGCTTCGACCAGTTGTGAGATCATTTGGCTCCTCTCTCTGTTAAAAGATTTTAATGTTCAACATGCTCAACCTGCTCTCCTTTACTGTGATAATCAAGCAGCCATCCACCTTACCAAAAATCCCATCTTCCATGAGAGAACAAAACACATAGAGCTTGATTGTGATTTTGTGAGGGAAAAGATACTTGCTGGAATTATTCTGCCAGTGCATGTTGCCTCAAAATTCCAGTTGGCCGACATTTTCACCAAGGCATCACCCACTGCTACATTCCTTTTCTTATTGTCCAAGATGGGCCTTCTGAATATCTACTCCCATCTTGAGGGGGAGTCTCAAAGAAATACCCGATCAACCGAGGACCCGACCACCCGATCAACCGAGAAACCGACCAACCGATCATCCGACCATCTCGAAGATCACGACCACCTTTCCAGCTCATCAGTGCAGGACCACTACACTGACTCGTCTACAACACCTGTATGTCAGAGCACCTGCCTTACTCCCATCTTGTGCAGCCATAGAGAGCTCCAGTCTTTGTCGAGTGGTCCCAGAGCTTCTCGAAGATAGCTTTGCTTAGTCTAGTTTCTACAGACCAATCAGATTCTGCCATTTGTATAGTTTTCTTATTATTGTTCATTATTCTTAGCTTTTCTTTTCTCCGTTTTTTTTTCTGCTACTGGGTGGTATTTTTGTATCCTTATCGGCCCTTTGTGACGAGTTAAGGAAATTGATTGTTTTCTCTCATTTCTTTCTCTCTATCGTCTTCCTCACATTTTCTAACAAAAGGGGTCTACTCTATTAAAGACGCCTACCTGAATGACCAAAAGTTTTGCTTTGAGGATTCGAGAGATCTATCATAGCAGGAGTGGAAGAAAATTTGGAGACTGAAAATACAACACTTGCTAGAGCTTCTTTTGTGGAAAGTGGCATCGAAAGCCCTGTCCCTCGACAATTGGAATCATATGACATCTCTACTCTGCCCGTTATCTCATTGTGATGGTGAGACACCAAAGCATCTTTTTCTGGATTGTTCTGTTAGTTCACGATTTTGGAGTATGGGGCCTTGGCCTTTGAACATGGAAGGTTTTCGTGGCTATCCAATCCACACCTGGATGAAATTCATCCTAAACCAATCAAATTTGCCTAGAGAGGTGCAAGAGGAGTTGCCACAAATGATGTTGGCAGTGATAATCACCATAGATACCATTTAGAATACTCGCAATAAAATAGTTCATGAGGCATAGCCTCTCGACATCCTAGAGCTCATTAGATCAATCCAGCAGTGCTTCCATGTTCACTGAGAGGCGTGGAATCAGCAGCGGTATGCCAAAATTGAAAGCGGGATATCATCAAAGCTTGTCTTTGCAAAGTGAGTGAGGCAGAACCTATTAAGGGGGAAGCGCGGGCAGCTTGGTTGGCTTGTCTTCCAGCAGAGGAGTTTGCAGAATATGAAGTCTTGTTGAAAGGGGATGTGTAGTCCCTGGAACCAAGTGGTGAATCCTACATCTACCATAGATTGGATTATTGAGGTAGAGGTGCTTACTCTGAGAGCTATATTGACTAAGTATCCTCTCTCACATTTTCAATGGACCTCACGGGAAGGGAATTATATGGCTCATAATTTAGCTAGTTGGGGTTTCCAGATTGAAGACCAGGTTGAAGTTATGGCAGAGGATATTCCGCTGGATATTGTAAACTGTGATAACTTTGTTGTTTACAACAGAGTCTCTTTTGTTGATAATCTCATGTTACGTAGAAAAACAAATCTGTCTAGTCTTGATTGGTCTGTTAGGTTGTCATTAGCGCCGTTCTTACCCAGGTGCTTTCTTTCGGGAGCGGCTCACCTCTGAATGCCAATCCTCCCATTTCCTCCCATTCTAGATTTGATAAAAGATTCACGTGTAAAAAGTAAATTTAACAACTACCAGATGACCACATCACTATTGTTTTTTTTTAGTCCATGCCACAATTGTTTCAATCAACTTCTAATGGTGCTTAAAAAAACCAAAAGAGCACCGACGATGACAGAGCGACAAATAGTAAAAGAGAAAAACTAGCTAGGGAAAGAATAAGATTGGTAAGTGTTCATTGTGTACAATTTTGAGAGATTTCGCCCTCGTTTTGTTAAAGTTTTTTGGATTGAAGGGAAAATAAAAGGTAGACGAAGAAGAAGCTCAGAGATCAAAGTTGGAAAAATTCGTTCTATTTGTTTAATTTTATATCGTATTTTGTACAAGAGCCTTTGCTATATACAAAAGAAACTTGTGTAAAGGTGGACCACTAACTAATGTATATGTCATACTACAAAGCTGTATGCTGTAATAGCCCCCTGGAAGATAGAGAGTAGATGTTCTCTATTCCCCATCTTGGATAAATGAGACATAAAAACATGAGAGGGCAGCGCCTTAGTGAACATATCAGCCAATTGAGAATGAGTTCTAACATGCAGTGTGCGAACCAAGCCTTCTTGAATTTTATCACGTATCTAATGATAATCTAATTCGATATGCTTGGTGCGCTCATGAAACATAGGGTTTGTAGCGATGTGAATAGTAGCTTGGGTTTCACAAAATAGATTAGTGGACTGTGGATGATCAACTTGGAGAGCATGAAGAATAAAACGCAGCCAAGTCAACCCACAATAAATCCTAGAATCTGCCTTAGCAGAGGAGCGTGAAACTCCTGATTGCTTTTTGGAGCGCCAGGAAATGAGGGAGTGTCTAGGGAAAACACAGTATCCAGTAATAGACCTCCAGGTGTTAGGTTATGTAGCCCAATCCAAATAAAAAAATGCAATCAAGGCAAGTGGAGAAGAAGAGAACAGATACCTTGACTAGGAGTTGCCTTAATGTAGCGAAAAATCTTTTGGGCAGCGTGAAAATGAGTAGCAGATGGCGCATCAATGAATTGGCTGAGGTTCTGAACCCTATAACACAAATCAGGTCTGGTTATAATGAGATAAAGGTGTCTTCCAATAAGTCTCCTGAAAATAGAGGGATCCGAGAGGGGTTGTCTTGTGTCTTTGCTTAATCCAAGATTTTGATCCATTGGAAGCTTGACAGGTTTCACAACAAGGAATCCTGAATCAACTAGAATATTCAAGGTATACTTAGGTTGACAAATATGGATTCTTTGACAGATCTAGCAACTTTAATGCCAAGGAAAAATTTGAGGTCACCAAGAGACTTGATCTTGAATTTGTCTTGAAGGAAAGTTTGAAGAGAATAAATAGAGTTCAGATAAGAATTTACCATGATTATGTCATCCATATAGAATAAAAGCACTGTAAAAGAACCGAATTCAAGCTTGGTAAACAAATTGTAATCTGCCTTGCATTGTTGAAAACTAAACTCAAGGAAGGATGAAGAAAACTTAGAATTCCATTGTTGTGAAGCTTGATTCAAACCATAAAGGCTTTTAAGAAGTTTACAGACTTGATCTTTGCCTCCTTGAGCGTAGCCAAGTGGTTTCTTCATATAGATCTCCTCCTCCAAATCCCCATGTAAAAATACATTCTGAACATCAAGTGCTTTCAAGTGCAGCCATGAACAGCAATGATAGCCAAAAGACACTTGACAGTCACAAGTTTTGCTACGGGAGAAAAGGTATCATGATAGTCTATACCTTCTTGTTGGGTGTATCCCTTGGCAACTTGACATGTTTTGTACCGCTCAATGCTCTAATCCAAATGGTATTTAATTTTATAAGCCAATTTGCAACCAATTGCTTCTTTTCTTGAAGTCAGACGATTAAGGGTCCAGGTCTGATTTAACTTAAGGGCAACAAGTTTTGCATTCATTGCTTTACACCAATTGGAGTCCTTAACTGCTTCACCATAACTAGTGGGCTCAAGGTGAGAAGATAGATGAGGTGAAGGCATGAAATAAGGGTGAGAGTTAGTGATAAGATAAAGGCTATGTTCACTAACCAAAATTTTTACTCTCTAAAATTTTATCATCATTACAAAAATTTCTCTGTCCTCACTTTTTCACCAACTTCCATAAATTTTTCCACTTTTTCATCACTTCCCATAAACTTTTTCACCAACTTTTTCACTCTCTCTCCTCACTTTTTCACAACTCCCATACTCAAAATTTTAACCACCCCAAAATTTCATCACTCAAACACAACCAAAGTATGATTTAAAAGAAAAGAAGTACATGAATTGCAGGACTAGGGCTTGGACAGAAATTGAGAGGGTGAAGTGAAGCTATCTTGTGGAATGGAAATAGAAGAAACTTAATGGCAATGATAATCTTGAAGGTATTGTTGGATCGTCTTAGAGGAGGTGCTGAAGAAGTGGGAGGGCTAGTGACGAGGACAAGATAGGATCAGGAGCTGGAGGGAAAAGTTCAATTGGTGGTAAAGCAGACTCAAGTGAATCAAGGCGTGGAGAAGAAGGTGCGGCTATTGACAAGAGAGTAGAAGTGGTAATAGGAAAAGAAATGTGGCAGTAAATGAAGTAGTGGAAAGAGGTTCTGCAAATGATATTGATAGAGGAATGTTAAAGGGGAAAGCATATTCATAGAACAAAACATCACGAGAGATAAAAATGACATTGGTTTCTAAATCAAGGAGCTTATATCTTTTAACTCCAAAAGGGTATCCCAAGAAGATACATTTCCTACTTCGAGCATCAAACTTACATCTCCCTTGAGATAAAGTGGATGCAGAAGCTAGGCAACAAAGATTCTTAAATGGTTATAGATAGGTGTACGATTGAAGAGAATTTCAAAGAGTGTCTCGTTATATAACAAGGGAGTAAGTATTCAATTAATGAGATAAGTGACAGTCATAACACACTCATTCCAAAACCTCATAGGGACTCTGGATTAAAACTTAAGAGCTCGGGCAACTTGTAACAAATGTTGATGTTTCTTCTTGAGTAAACCATTTTGTTAGGGTGTTTCAACACAACACATTTGGTGAATAATCCCCTTTGTAGAATAAAAATCTGGTAGATAAAATTGCAACCCATTATCACTTTTGAGGATCTTGACTCACTTATTAAATGGAGTCTCAAATAAATTGCAAAAAGCTTGAATACAATAGTCAAGAAATATTTGGTTCCATCATGTGCTTCAGTAAAAGAAGGTTCCCCTATATCACAATGGATTAATTCAAAGAGGGTACTAGTTTAATGAGTGCTGGTGCGAAAAGGTAATCGATGTTGCTTGGATAGAGGACAGACATGAAAAATATAACTTCTTTTCAAACCAACATTAGAAACGACAATTGGGTCTTGAATAAGTTGAATCCTAGAATCAGATACCACTACAGAAATAAACACCTATAGCGGCGGCCGAAAACCGCCGCTATAGGTTCCAAAACCGCTGCTATATCCTATAGCAGCGGTTTTTTAGCGGCGGTCTTGACCGCCGCTATATCGCCGTCGGCACAGCCCTGTAGCAGCGGTTGTAGAGACCGCTGGTGTATACGTCGGCTCTATAGCGGCGGTCACACAGCGGCGGTCGGACCGCCGCTATAGAGCCAACTTTTTTCCGCGGACGTCTGTAGCGCGGCCAATTGACCGCCGCTACATGTTTTTAGCAGCGGTCTGATATAGGGTTATAGCGGCGGTTAGTGACCGCCGCTATAACCCTATCCGTTGGTTTCACCTATAACGGCGGTCAGTGACCGCCGCTATAGGGTTGTTTTTTTTTTTAATTTTTTTTTTATTTATATTTTCCTACCATACAAATTTTTTATAGATTTTAATTGATTAATGCAAACAAAGAAAAGTGCAATAAAACAAAATATATTTCATTATAAGGGGGTCTTACAAGTTTTGCATCAAACAAAAATAAGTTAATGGTATTTTCTCAATAGACTAAAAACTAACAAGTCATGACATTTAAGTACAAATAACTCTAAATTTAATCCTTTCCACCTTCAGCACCATCTGCTCCTCACTTTCTGCGTCATCGGCATTGTCTGCTATTACAATATTGTAAAATTAACAAACAGTAATGACATGAACAAAGATAAAAGAGCTTAGTACATACTTAAAATTAAATTAATGGCAGTATTCATTTATGTTTGTATCTTACCAACACTCGTTTTCCGACTTGCATGAGATGATCTATGAATTGCTGGTGAAACCTGATTGTTATTGGGAACATCTTGGTATTGACGTTGCTCCTACAACAGTTAAACAAACATTAATTAACTACGAAATATACATAAATAGAGTCAATAGTAATACTTGAGGATAAGTAAATAAAACTTTTACCCAAGCTTGTGCCATCATTTGTATTGTAGATTTTAGCGATGCTACTTCAGACTCCAACATCTGAACTCTATTTTCCATAAATACGGCTCTCTCGTTACTAGAGGATGTAGGCTGACTGGATCTTACGTTGGTGTTGGCAGGATGAGATGAAGGAGTTGGTCCTAATCCAACGCCGCGAATGCGACCATGTCGTTCTGGACCAATCACTTGTGCATATCGGTCAGATGGTGACCAACCGATGCTGCCATCCACTCTAAATTCGTTGGAAGTTTGTGAACTTCCTGAATCGTTCAGTCCAATCTCCTCCATTCGCCTCTGAGAGAGTACAACGTACAATTAAATTTTGAATTAATATTCGCACATTGAAATCAATCTCCAATTGTAATAATGACATACTATTTTCTCTGCTACGTCCGGATTTATTGGAGATCCGTCAGAACGCATATGGACAGTTTTATATAAATCCGCTCGATTGATTGGAACTTGTTTCTCTTTTTCCTGCATCACAAACACGAAATCGTGATGAAATTTTAAATTACAAATAAGAATGACAATGATAAGTACTATACTATTAAACAAACTAATGAAAGTACTACATACCAATTCGTGAGCATAACGTGCGAAGCTCTTTGATCCTGCAGTGTGGACCGTCGTTTGGAGCGATCTATTTTGTTTTCCAGGCATGACTTCGATGCTACATTAACATCAAGACAGTTAAAATTTAATTGAAGTTATATTCATAAAAATTATAATACGAATAAATAAATGTCATACCCGTCCTGCATCAGAATACCAAAAATCGACTAATTTGCAAAATTGCTCCAAATTAACGTCTGTTGGAGCATTATTTTTCACATACTGAGGCGTAAAGGCCTCATCAAAATATTTTTGCTTTAAACTACACTTGTAGTTCCTCCATTTCTCTCCTAAATCTTTGAGGAACCAGCTCTTGACAATATCCCCCAATGGAGGCTCGGGGATTGTAAACCGTTTCTGCAAAATATACCCAAACAGTTAGGTGCGTCAATTATTAAATTCATATAGTTGAATAACAATTGTGACAAATAACCAAAATTATACCGTCATGAGGCTCCAACAGTCCTCTTTTATTGACATTGGGACTTTACGCCAATCCGCCGCATCTAGGGGGATTTGATTCGCAACACGGGCAACACAACCAGTGAATTTGTTAAATATTCCCCCTTCATCACCCAATGGCTGCCCATTGCCATTGAATTGTACTGGAATCAATTCGTCTTCCTTCAGATTCCAGACGTCCGTCATCCGCGTGCCGCCACGCACTTTCCGGACTTCAGTATCACCTGCACATTTAGCATGTGAAACTAAATTGAGTAACATATTAAACTTAGATTATCTCTATTGTGGTTATGAACATACCAATTATTTCGTTATCGTTCAAAGATTGATCATAGTCGGACGATGGCATCGTAGCCTGTTCTGAAGGATGCGCAGGTGGCTGTGACTGTGAATGGTGGCACAGGTGGCTCCTGAATCATTGTACCTGTGCATAAAAGTGATTTCAATGTGAACACATTAAAACAAAACGAAACCTGAATATTGTACCTATACAATGTATTGACATGCATAAAAGTGATTTCAAATCAAATTGAACAATACAAAACATTTCCTTAAACAAAACATCAACAAAACGAATATATGGTAAATCTGAGCATGTAAGAAAAAAATATTTCAATCACAAAAACAGAGACATATTTGACATACCATAGGAAATTCCTGAGGTATATCTAGTGTTGTTCCTTCCACCTCATTTCTAAACCACGTCAAATCATCGTGTACATTCTCGATGTTTTGCTCAACGTTGAAATTGTAAGGTTCATTTTCACAGTAGTCATCTATGTCGTCATCATTACCAGCATCAAACACATCTCTTGGTTTGGTCTTGACAACTACTTCCCAATTTGGATGTCTTTCATCTGCTACATAGTATACTTGAGATGCTTGTGGTGCCAAAATGAATGGATCATCGCTTAATCGATCTCCAGTATGCACTAAACGCGAAAAATTAACAAGTTCGAATCCAAACTCATCAACTTTATATCCCCTACCAATAGCTGTATCAACCCAATCACATTTGAATAGTACAAAACATTCTTCACCAAAATAGTTTAACTCAATGATACTTATAATTCGCCCGTAATATGTGGTGCCCCCTTCAACAGTCACACATACTCCACTATTTTGAGTTGTTCTGCCTATTTCATTGTCTTTTGTACGAAATTTCACACCATTATGTACATATCGGCTAAATGATCTAGCTTCGGGGTTTGGACCTTTAGCAAGCCATCGAACTCTATTTGGAAGTTGATGCTTCATCATCTCGTCCATATTTTGTACCTATTTTCCTCGAACAACAAGTCAAGATTAAAACTAATTGTAAGTTTCAAAGTAATCAGCCAATACAAAACATTTTAAACATAACACATACATAGTTTCGAAACCAGTCACAAAATTCATCCCTATGCATCTTATCGATGACATAATCTGGTGGTCGACTACTACGATTTCTTGCCTTCAATCGCTCCTTATGCATTCTACACATCGACCACCAATTCTCGTCAAATTAATTTCACCATCGATAAAAACATGTTGAATGAAATAGTTAGAAGTGTAACATCACTTACGTGCGAATTTGAATTAACTCATCGCAATTAAAAAGGATATATCGATGAGCCTGCATGCATGTTTTCATATCAAGACGAACAAATGATATTCCTCCCATAGTATCGTCTACATTTCTTGGTGATCTATTAAAGATCGTTGGGACTGATTCTAAATATCTTGAACAAAATGTTAAGCATTCATCTGCTATATATCCTTCAGCAATAGAGCCTTCAGGTGCGGCCGTGTTGCGAACATAAGATTTGAAACGGTGCATGCACCTACATCAACAATATTAGACTTTATTAAATACAACACGTGCAAAGAAACGTGATGTAACATATCTCTATAATTCATATTACCTTTCAATAGGATACATCCACTGAAGTTGAACCGGTCCACCCATCTTACATTCTGCAACCAGATGTACGACCAAGTGCACCATAACAGTAAAGAATGCAGGCGGAAATATCCTTTCAAGTTGACACAATGTTATAGGGATTTGAGCCTCAAGTCGATCTAAGTCCTCTATCCGTAATGTTTTGGAACAAATTTCTCTAAAGAAACATGCCAATGAGATCAAAGGAGAACAAACCATGCTTGGCAATGATCTTCGTATTGCAATAGGCATCAAATGCTGCATCAAGATGTGACAGTCATGACTCTTCAAACCTATGATATTACGTTGTTGAAGCTTGACACAACGTGATATGTTCGAAGCAAACCATCCGGAAATTTCGCATTCTTTATCACTTTTAGAAAGCATTCTTTCTCTTCACGAGTCATTGAGTAGCAAGCACCAGCAAATGAACCTTTCCTGCATCAGTGATCTTTGGATGGAGATCATGTCTTATTCCCATGCTTTGTAAGTCAAGACGTGCCTTATAGTTATCTTTTGTCTTCCCGTCCACATCTAACAATGTACCAATGATATTGTCCATTACGTTTTTCTCTATATGCATGACATCTAGATTATGGCGTAACATATTATCCTTCCAATAAGGCAATGTGAAGAAAATACTTTGCTTCTTCCATACACTTGACTCAAAATGTAAAGTACCCTGTAATTCCCTGAAAATGTCATCACCGGTCATAAAATAGGGTGGTGGAGTCATTTCATAAGTACCGTCAAATGATCTTTGATCTCTTCTCCACCTATGATTTAATGGTAAGAACCGTCTATGCCCCATGTAGCAAAATTTTCTACCATTATCCAACCACCGTGACCAAGTCTGATACATACAACATGGACATGCAAGACGTCCCTTTGTACTCCATCCAGAGAGGTCACCATATGCAGGAAAATCGTTAATTGTCCACATCAATGCCGCACGCATCTTAAACATATCTTTCGTAGCAATGTCATAAGTATCTAATCCAAGATCCCACAACTCTTTTAACTCTAATATCAATGGTTCTAGATATACATCTATCTTGAAAGAAGGAGATTTCGGTCCAGGAATAAGTAATGACAACATTTTAAAAGGCCGTGAGTTTTTGTTCGAACAAAACATACATGAAGCTCTCCACCAGATTGATCAGCCTCGCTTCAAAGCTTTGGTTACCATCTTTTTTTTGCTATTCCTTGTCATCTTCAGTTCGGGCTCAAGTACGTGGATCTTCTTCAGTCCCTTTCATTGTTTTTCTTTGCTAGTTTTCCTTAACGTTTTCGACTACTTTTGATATTTAGTGTACGGTAGTTTCATGTTTCATAGTTATAATAAATTCACTTAATAGTTGAGGATTATAGTTTGCTAGGGGTAGTAGTTTCATAGTTATAATAATTAGTTTTTGTAGTTCACTTTGTGTGTGTCATTCTCTGTTTGCAAGAAAACATGAAATGGGTTTTATGGCTTTACGAAGGAGAAGCTATGCAAGGTTTCAAATAAGTGTTTAAATGAGAAAATAATAGCATGGTTGCAAAGTTGCAAATAAGTTGATGTTTCCATGACAAAATAATGGGTCTCGGGATATGACATTTATCCTTCCCATCTTAATGTCTAAAAAATATCCAATAAATGTTTGTAATATAGTTTTGTGGTTAGATGGCTTTAGTTTCATTTTTTTTTTGTCATAAGTAATATAGATTGTTTAAATGTTTGGTATCACTACTAGAAAATTGATTTTTAGGGACAAAATTCTCAGTGACGAAATGAATTTTGTCACTAAAAGTCTATTTTTAGTGACAAAATACTATTTTTGTCACTAAAAAAGGGTTTTTTTGTGACGAAACTAATTTTCGTCACCAATTTCGTCACTAAAGGTTTTATGTGTGAAGAAATAAAATTGTCATCACTAAAAGTTAATTTTTTGGTGACGAAAAACTTTCGTCACACGCTGATCGATCAAAGGATTATATGAAACTACCAAAGTCATTTTTACCCGTTATCTCTCCACAAAATCTCTCGAATCTCTCAAATTTCAAGGAGCCATTTTGTACTACATTGTCCTCCAAAGTGCGTGGAATCATCCTTCATTGTCTTCTACGTCAAAGGTACATACTTATATTGATTTTTTAAGTGATATTAAGCGGTTGTAAATGAGTTTTTAGTTTACATTTTTTAATTTGCTATATCATCCATTTAGGTCCATAAAATGTATTTATTTTATTGTTGATGTATGTTTTAAGCGTTTAGGATTATTTTGGGATCAATTTTGGGTGATTTTGGGCCTGTTTTGGGGTTTTTTAACGTATGTGTGTTTTCGTTCCCTTACCGATCGATCGCCTTCATATGTATGTTTTCGTTCCCTAACCAATCGATCGTTATGTTTGATTAGGGACTGATCGATGGTTTATTGATCGATCGATCGGTCCCTCTAAATGGTGTGTTTCTATGTGAGACCAATCGATCGTGTCTTTTGACGATCTATCGGCAAATTATGTTGTGCATTTTAGAAATAGCGATTGATCAATCACTTACACCTAAGCGATCGATCGGTAAGCTTTAATGTGAAGCACAGCGTTTTTATTAACTAGCGATCGATCATCTTTGTGGCGATCATCGCTTAGTGATACTGTGCGTTTTGTTGCATGGACGATCGATCGTCTGTGCACTGAAACACATCATTTTACCTATAGTGTTTGATCTGTCAAATAGACTGATCAATTGCCCTAGCGCGATTGATCAATTAGGTTTTACCGATCCATTGTTGTTTTCCTAAACGCACAGTTTTCAGTTGTTCATCGATCCGTTACCTAACCGATCGATCGGTATATTTAGTGATGATTGCTTTGAATGGTGATGGATTGCCTTTTTGTTACAGCTTCTTTAAAACTTTAATTACGTTATTGTGATTGTTTATTAACACATATTTATATACAACTTTTGCAGTATACATAAAATGTCAGGAGTTAAGCGCACGCACAACGAGGACCGGGACGGGATCATCATCCTAAGAGCAGGAAGTCGCTGATCCATGATGACCTTGGAGAGGCGAATGGAGTACCTGAGGGGGCGGCTGGTGGCCAAAGAGCGTCCAGTGACGCTCTCTGATTTTGACCACTTATTGTACGAGGAGCACTCCCTCTACCAGCTCTTCGAGTACCAAGGATTTCTGCATCAGTTCTCTTGGATGGAGGGGTTTTGTGTCGACACCCTTGTGCACGATTTCTTATGTGCACTCGTCTCGGTAGATAGAGCACCTGAGGTGCAGCTAGAGGTGCGAGGCATGCAGTTCTTATTCTTGACAGACGTCATTGTCGATTTCTTGCACTACCCTTGGCCTAAGACCCCTGCTTCCCAACGGTACCCCTAACAAATGAGCAGAAGGACATCAGAGCAGACCTGTGGACTTCTGATGACGGGAAGACCTCTATAGTGGTTGGCAGCATAATCAAGTAGAGTGAGTTCAGTACGTTTGGTAGATTTTGCACCTTATCTGGATTCTGAACGTCGATGGTAGAACTCATTCCACTGAGTGTCCATTCACTAGAGCTCAGTGTATGCTCTTGCTGGGTAGCAGACGCGGATAGATTTCTCGCTCTACATGTTCGAGTTGATCATGGATGATGCTTGGGGAATTAAGGATAACAGCCTCCCGTACGACGTGTTTTTGACTCAGTTCCTCATCCATAAGGGTGTCGATTGGTGAGGGAGACTCGTAAGGAGGTGATGAGCGCTGAACAAGTTCACCTTGTCCAGGAGCAAGGGCAAGAGGGGGCTCTGACTCGACGACTCGCTCGTAAAGTAGCAGCTGCCGCAGAAGAGGTAGCACAAGCATCAACCAACACTAGACCGACCAGATCAGAGGCACCTATCGAGATGGAGCGCCTGCAGTGCCTCCTCCCTAGGTGGCCCAGCTATTTACGGATCTCGACAGTTGTGTCGGAGCAACTGTGAAGACCGCTCTACAGCCTCTTCAGGAGCAGGTGGATAAATTGACTAAGGAGGTGTAAGAGCTCTGGGATGATCAAGATGATCGTGGCTCATATGAAGGAGGTCAACGAATAGCTGGAAGAAATCAAGAAGACTCTGGATGATTTCAAGACAGAGGCAGATCCACAGAAGATTCCCGGAGATATTCCTGATGACGTGGTGACTTTCTGTGATGCTGTTCAGCCTTGATGTTTTTATGATGTTTTTACTATCTATTTAGGACATACATTTGGATTTATGTTTTTATTTATTTGTTTCAGACATATATGTTTATTTGGATTTGGGTTTTTATTTACGTATTTGGGATATTTATGTTTATTTGTGGATATGTAGTGACTTTGATTACAGCTTATGTGTTTTTAATTTGTATTTTTTTCCACACACTTAGATACGTTAATTGACCAAAATAACATTTTGTTGGCAAAATTAACAAAAATTACAAAGTTAAACAAGTAAATAAAATACGATCTAAATAAAATTTAAGTACAAACAAATATATGTTGGATATTTATAACGATCGATTAAATAAGTAATACAAGAATTGTAAATAAAACTCGATTTTTTAAATTTTAAGATCACCGATCGATCGGTGTTTTAGACGAACAATTGGTTTAGTACGTTGTCGTTAGATGTTTCTAACCAACCGATCATTAAAACCAGACGATCGATCGTTCGAATTGGTCTATCGATCGTCAATTGTGAAGTGATCGATCGTCACGGACGCTGTCGTTTTGGCTTATGCATACCGATCGATCGTTCCTTGCACATTGATCGATCGTCAATATGCGTCGTCATTTCCGTTAGACGAAGCGATCAATCGTTAACATAAAGCAGTTGATCGGTCAGCACGGTGTCGTTTTAAACGCAAAGGGTGACCGATCGGTTCACTGTGCTGATCAATCAGTAGATAAATTTAATGATTAAACATTTGTTATTGAATAATGTGTGTTTAAATAATTAGAAACACAAAATATATATTAACAAAGTATGTTAGGATATATTTAGATTACATAAAAACATATCAAATACATGTCATTAATATTTAGGAAAGTATGTACGAGTTGTATATGTTACATTAAATAAACATTTTGTAAGAGATAGTATGAGCAATGTACTAAGATTTCATAAACTAGTGATATAAAACTTATTTTTAACACATGATTATAAGTTATTAGTATGAGGTATGTATTAAAATGATATTTAAGTAAAATAATTTTAATAATTAAGTCATTTGTCAAGTTAAAAATTATTTTTTTAAAATTAGGTTTAGTGATCGATCGGTACGTTACTGATCGATCGATGAAAGATGGTGTCGTTTAAGGGTTTGAGACCAATCAATCATCTATCACTAACAATCAGTCACTCACATCCATCGTCGTTTTGAATTCATTTACGATCAATCGGCCAGTTTGTGTCAATCGATCGGTTGAAAAACTTCACGGAATTTTAAAGTTGACAAGGTGATTGATCTCTATAGTGGCCGATCGATCGGTGTTTATTGTGCTTGAAATGCCAAAATGCTCTAAGGCCGTGGGTGAAGTGCAAAACACACCCACGGCAACGAGGAGAGTGAAGGCTTGCGGCAAGGAGCTATTTCCCTCTTAAATTAGCCAAAATACCGTCCTTTTGGTTGAGAGAGTGTTTAGAATAGATTAAGAGGAAGCCCTATTTCGTGAATATTGAAAATTTTGGGCAAAATTGTGAGATTTGGTAGAGATTTAGTTCATTTTGGTGTTGATTTCATGCAAGAGGTAATATACTCTACTACATTACGATTTATGATTTGATGATTTTTTTGATTTGTAATGTGGATATGATTTGTGATGATTAGAGCTTATTAGAATATGTACATCGACAATTTCGAACTCAAACTTAACGAATAGTCGATACATTGGAAAATCGAACGGGATCAAAAGCTGGGGCTATGTTTTTAGAAGTGAGGTGTATTTGGTGATTTGGAGTTCTGTTTTGTTGGTTTTGGATCTTGTGAACCCATGTAGTACCAATATCTTATTAGGATGTTTTTAATATGTACATTGGAATGGGTATTGAATGAGGATGATTTGGGAATGATCAATCGATGCGATGTTAGATGGTATATAACCGATCGATCGTTATGTTTTAAACGATCAATCGGCTCCTATATGGTTGTGATGATCGATTGTCATATCGATCGGTCGTCTATACATACTGACTGAACCAATCGATCGGTGTTTCACACAAGTTGCAAATTATTGATGATGTGTAGCATTTATATTTATTTACATGTTTGATTATTGAAGTGTTTGAGTTTGGAAATAAATTATGAGTTTAAGAAGCATGGAGGATGAATATTGGAGTGTTTTTAATTTGTTCTGTTTGGGTTATATTTTTGGGATATAACATGTGAACCTTAGACCAATTCAAGGGTTAGACGCAATAAATATGCATTTATCGTTAATAACCCTTGAATTGTCCAAATATGGACAGTTTGAGATTGTGTATTCGTGGTTGGACAAGTTCGGTACTTGTGTCTTGTGCAGTCTTGGAGGAAGTTAGGTATCATCTACCTTTTGTCTTCTGGGTATACTACTAGTATTGGTGTATGACGTCATACAGCTATCGTTGATGACGTCTGTCCCCAACGTTGGTGCATGTACTTGGAGACTGGGGGGAGATGCTGCTGAATTTTTTCTAGGTATGGATGGACGCAAGTCAAACTGACGTTCAACTCTGAAATGCACAATCTTGAATGGGATAGGACCTCTCAATTGGGCATAAATGTCACATTCCAATGATTGGGTGTTTATGAGTTACTTAATGTCTTGTATTGTTGTAGATTGGTGGCATGGATAAGTTGGGTTTAAGAGAAAAATCGGTTTGGTGAAAAGTATGCGAGGGGGTCCGTGGGTTTTTCGGTATGGCTACTTGTTGTGTAGACTCTCGGGGTTAGATCAGATGTTCGTGTTGGAAGTGCAAAAATGTAGTGTTTCAAGTGTTGGATAAAATGGAAGATCATATATACATTAATGGAGGAAGTTTGGTATCATCTACCTTTTGTCTTCTGGGTATACTACTAGCATAGGTGTATGACATCATACATTATCGTTGATGACGTTTGTCCCCAACATTGGTGCATGTACTTGGAGATTGGGGGAGATGCTGTCGAATTTTTTCTAGGTATGATGGACGCAAATCAAACTAACGTTCAATTCTGAATGCACAATCTTAAATGGGATAGGACCTATCAGCTGGGCATAAAGTCAAGTTCCAATGATTGGTGTTTATGAGTTACTTAATGTCATGTATTGTTTAGATTGGTGGCAATGGATAAGAGTTGGGTTTACGAGAAAAATCGGTTTGGTGAAAAGTATGTGGAGGGGGTCCGTGGGTTTGTCGGTATGGCTGCTTGTTGTGTAGACTCTCGGGTCAGATCAGATGTCGTGTCGGAAGTGCAGAAATGTAGTGTTTCAAGTGTTGGATAAAATGGAAGATCATATATACATTAATGGGTTTGATGTGAGCTATATGTTATGGGTATTTCACGGGGAGGGTATTCAACTTGCTTCAAATTTGAGTCAAGAGTCTGGTGCGAGCTTACCACATATGATGAGGATTTAGAGAGAGATAGCTCTGATGGGATGGAGGAAATGTTAACCGATGTTCGTGCGGGGTTAGAAGGTGGGGCGTAGGGGTTGAAACGGAGAACCCTGATATTAGGGAAACCCCCACTTCGGACCAAGGCTTCAACACCATTTGATAAGTTATGGGAAGAGGCAGAATGTGAATTGTATCCTGGATGTACCAAGTTTAGTAAGTTGTCATTTACGGTCCGGTTGTTGCATGTGAAGTCGGAGAATAAGTTGTCGGTTAAGGCATTTGATATGGTGTTACAGTTGATTAAGGAGGCATTGCCAGAGGGAGAGACTTTACGAAATCGTATTACGAGCGAAACAATTGCGAAAGGGTCTTGGGTTTAGTTATGATAAGATCCATGCATGTCAGAATGATTGTGTGTTGTTTTGGAAGGAAAACAGTGAGTTAGACAGATGTCCGATATGTGGGGTGTCTCGGTGAAATTTTAAGATGACTTGCGCAATTGAATTCCCAGGAAAGTGTTGCGTCATTTCCCTTTAATCCCTAGACTTAAACGTTTGTTTACCACAAAAGATGTAGCTCATGACATGAGATGGCATAAGGAGAAACAGGTCGACGATGGGGAGAGTATGAGGCATCCTGCAGATTCATTGGTTTGGAAGAATTTTGATAAGGACCATGGTTGGTTTGCTCAAGATGCCCGCAACGTCCGCCTTGGTCTTACTTCGGACGGGTTCAATCCGTTCGAAAACATGAGCAATGCGTATAGTATTTGGCCAGTCGTTGTGTTTCCATATAATTTACCCCTATGAGGTGTATGAAGGTCCCATTTTCACTATGACTCTTTTGATCCGGGTCGCAAGTCACCGGGAAATGATATAGATGTATATCTTTGACCCTTAGTGGACGAGTTGAAACAACTATGGGAAGATGGAGTTGAGACACATGACGCTTCAGATGGGACGACATTTAAGATGCATGCAGCTTTGATGTGGACCATAAATGATTTCCCAGCATATGCCAATTTATCTAGATGGAGTACCAAAGGGAAGTTGGCATGTCCAACGTGTAATTTAGACACTGACTATAAGTGGTTGAAGCACGGGAGAAGAATGTGTTATATGGGTCATAGGAGATACTTGACACCGGGGCATGCATGGAGATATGATGTGGATACGTTCGATGGGAAAGAAGAACATAGACTTCCGCCTGAGTTAACTGGTGAGGACATATTGGAACAATTGACGCATGTCGGGGAGACTATCTTTGGTAAAGCATCAGGGAAGAATAGGAGAAAGAAGAAACAATCGTCGAAACGTTTGAATTGGACGAAGAAAAGCATTTTTTCCAACTTCCGTATTGGAGTACGTTAGGGTTACGGCATAACTTGGACGTGATGCACATCGAGAAGAACATATGTGACAACGTGATTGGGACGGTGATGAATATCGAGTTCAAGACCAGAGATTCAGCGGGTGCACGTAGAGATTTAGCTGAAATGGGGTCAAAAAAGACTTGCACTTGGTTCATGACGGTCGGGTTGAATTGATGCCTCAAGCGGCGTATACTTTAACTCGGGAAGAGCGAAGGAGGGCCTGTGAGTGGTTAAAAGATGTGAGGTTCCCCGATGGTTATGCTGCTGAGATTTCACGTTGTGTGAATCTAGATGAGTTGAAGGTGTCTGGAATGAAAAGTCATGATTGTCATGTGTTCTTGCAGAGGGTTCTTCCAGTGATGATCGAGGGTTGTTGAAGGAAGACGTGGGTGGCGCAGTGACCGAATTATGTTTTTTTTTTCGAGAGTTGTGTTCACGTACGTTGAAGATTTATGTATTGTAGAGGATGTCAGAAGATATGGGATAATTTTATGCAAGTTGGAAATGATTTTTCCACCCTTTTTTTTACAATATGATGCATTTGGCGGTCCACTTACCGCGCGAAGCAATGCTTGCTGGACCAGTACAGTACAGATGGATGTATCCAGTTGAACGGTTGATGGGTGTCTTGAAACGGTATGTGAAAAATAAGTCTGTCCCGAAGGGTCGAATTGCAGAAGCGTATATTGAGAATGAGTGTTCGACATTTTGTTCCCAGTACCTCCGAGGGGTCGAAACAGTGTTTAATACAGAGATCGAAACTACGATTCTGACTATGGAGGTACCAGAAAGGTCATTGGATGTGTTCACTCAGAGAATTAGATTGATAGGGGCTGCAAAAGGGCATGACATAGACCGAAAGAGTTCAAGAAAGCTCGGTGGTATGTGCTGAACAATTGCAAAGGCATCAGCAACTACTTAGAGTAAGTAAAATAAAATTTCATAGGTTTTCTATAATATACAGTCGTTGATTAACCTTATCGTTACAGTGAACACATGGACGAACTTCGCGCACAAGGAGTTGGTGACATTTCTCGTATGCATGAGGAACAATTTTTATTGGTTCTTAGGGCGAGTAAGTGTTATTGACAAAAAATTCAAATTAATATTTGTCTTTGTTTTTAATGACCTTCTAATATATTGTTGTAGGTTCAAACATTACGTTCTCAAAATCCATGTACATCGGTCGATGAATTGTATTCATTGGCATGTGGGCCTGATACACGAGTGATGCGTTATTCTGCATGTGTTGTGAACGGATGTAGATATCATACAGTACAATGGGAAGAACGACGGAGAACTTAGAACAGTGGTATTGTAGTACCATCACATGAGGGAAATCCAATAGAATTTTATGGGAGACTTGTAGACATTTATGCCATGCAATACTTGCGGGAAATACAGTATATTTGTTTAAGTGTGATTGGTGGGACGTCGGAGATCACCGTGGAATTCGTATCGACGAGAACTTTAAGAGCATAAACACTTCCCGACTGTGGTACTTAGAAGATCCATTTGTTTTGGCAAATCAAGCAAGTCAAGTGTTTTATCTAGTTGATAATCTGCATGGACCTATTGGCGAGTCGTGCAGAAGTTGTCTTGTAGAAATGCATGACATTCCCAACCCAGATCCGAACGGTGAAGTTGATGTAAACATTGAATCGGGAGCAGCCATCGCGAATGAAGCGTATCAAGAGGACGATGCCATTGACTTGTTTATAGACTTCCGACAGTTTAACCTTAATCCACTATGGAGGGATGACGTTACGCCAAACGTTATCCAAGCTTCTGATGCAATTGATCGGCGGAAGAAAAGACGTATAGATAGTAATGATGTTTCGGAGGGGGATGAAGCGAAAATTGAAGAAAATAACGAAGAAAGTGGACGAAGATTCGTTCGAAAGTGATAGCACTCTACTGAGGATGAGGCATTGGCAATAACGTGCAAGAATCAGATTTCTGATTAATAATTTCTTTCAAGTATATTTTCTTTGTAATGTTGATGTTTGTTGAACTTTTTTTACTGTTATTGTCTCTTTTACCACATCTTTATCGTTTATTTTGTTATGTCACAGCTTGTACGGTGAAATGAAGCGTGGACGAGAATTTCCTTCAGTTACTTCTGCATAGTTGCATAGTCAGTTCACCACTTAGTTGAGTCTGATCCGAGTCCTACTCCGAGCGCTCCTTCTCCGAGAGCATGAAGCATGAGTCAAGGCACGCTAGCTTGTCCTAGTAGTTGTGCATGTAAGAAATTATTCTAAGTTATATTTGAATTTTAAGTTAAACGACAATTAACTTTGTTAATTTTATTTTATGTAGCGACATCTGCTTCTAAGTGGGGGCGAGGTAGGACACGTGGGGTTGGTTTGGAGAAGAGTCTTGGTCCGGGTCTGGAAAACTATCGTGCATATCCCGGAGGGAGAGTGTGGAGGAGTGTCTTCCACTGCTGCCACCTATCGACGAAGATTGGAATGTTGGTCCGAGGGCTGATTCCGATCTCCGTTAACAAGTGGGCTGATGTTCTATAGAAGTGAAGGAGTACATTATGATCGGGTGTTGGTATGATTAAACTCGTAAACATAGAATTTTTGGTTAAGCATTTCGTTTATCATTGTAATATTGTATGTTTTGGTACTTATGCAGGACCACTTCAACCTTGACTACACCCGTCATGAGGACGTGAGGACGGTGGTCGAGACTATGATGACGGCACGTCGAACACACCGCAACGAGATGCATGCGTATTTCAAGAAGTTCCCGAGTAAAGAGGCGGCGTTGCTGAAGCCGCACCCTAATACCACGGAAGAATAGTGGAAAAAGTTATGCGATCTGTTCACCAGCGAAGCATTTATAGTACGTGATTACTTTTTTTTTATAAGTTTATGGTACGTGATTACAAAAACCCGTTGCTTAAATATTACATTATTTTAATATTTAATATAGAAACGAAGCGAGCAAAATAAGAAGAATAGATCAAAGTTGACTGTGAACCATGCTGCTGGTTCGCCCTCGTTCCAGTGCACTCGAGCTTCCATGGTAAGTTAAGTACTAAATTTTAGACTTTATTGATATTGTTTGTCAAAACGAAGCGAGCAAAATAAGAAAAATAGATCAAAGTTGACTATGATCCATGCTGCTGGTTTGCACTCATTCCAGCGCACTCGAGCTTGCATGGTAAGTTAAGTACTAAATTTTAGACTTTATTGATATTGTTTGTCAATAAATTTATGCTATTGCCATGTAGAAAAATCAAGAAAGCGGCGAAATCAATCCTGCAGAGTTGTATAAGAAGAATTATACAAACAAAGATGGTGATTTGGACCTCGGAAGGAGCGAGAGAAATTTATGTAAGTCGCTTTCATTTTAATTTACTTTATGTAATTTATGTATATTTTATCTACTTTAATGTTTCTGGTAATTATTGTTATTTTTCAGGAACGGATGGATGCCTTCCAGCACCAATGTGATTTAAAAGGGAAGACTTACACGAAATTGAAGTATATTCTGAGATATTGGACAAGAAGTCAAGATATGTTCGGGGATTAGGACGTGCGGTTAAGCCTCTGGCTTCATCAACTTTAACTACACAGTCTTTTGATCTACAACACCAGCTAGCGAAGGCGAGGGATGAGATAGAAGCGATGAGTGCTGCTAGAGAAAAAGACTTGCAAAAATTTGAGAAAAAGCAAACTGAGATGGAAGCCACGCTGAAGGACCACCGTGAGGAGCAACATGTGGAGCAGGAGTGCATTCGGTTGGAGCAAGAGGAGCGCGTGCAAGTGGAGCATGAGAAATGCATTCAAAAAGGTTGACGCATGTATGTTGTAATAGCTTTGTGATTATGTATTATTATGATGTTATTTTTTATTTAATTAAATCACTATTTGTTATTATTGATATTCATTAATGTGACTATTGTATTGTTATTATATTAGTACGTGTTATATAATATTTTCCATTATTATTGTTTTTTTTTTAAAATCGATTATGTTACCCCCGTTCGATCGGCATCTTCAGCGATCGATCGGTTGTTGTTCAACCGATCGATCGTTCAATACCACTGTTCGATTGCCAATATTAAAAAGACAAAATAATGATCGATCAGTAACATAAATGATCAATCGGCTATATGCAAGCGATCTATCGATACTATAAGCGACCGATCGGTGGAGAAATAGATGATCGATCATCCAACTCAAACGATCGATCGTCAGATGACACCGATCAATCAGTTACGTATTCAACGTTCCATCGCTGAATTAAACGACCGATCGGTTTTGACATAACAATCGATTGTAAAACTTAAGGGATCGATTGCTTATAAAAAAAAGTCTAATCGTCATTACTGAAATGATCGATCGTTTATTTCTTATAGTGCGATCGGTTAAATGTTTTGATCAATCACCAATATGTAACCGATTGATCGTTAATACGTACCATTCGATCATCTTAGATATGACGATCAATCAGTCTTGGTATCTGTTCGATCATTGCAAACAAATACCGATCAATCACGGATCCAACCAATCCATCACTTCGTTTTCACAGACCAATTGGCAAAATTACTGATCGATCATTACATTTAGTGACGAAAATATTTCCGTCACTAAAAGCTTTTCATGATGAAATTCAAGTTTCATCACAAAATACATTTCGTGACGCTCTTTCGCTGATGGAGCTCGTGATGAAAAAAATTTATCACTAATACTTTTAGTGACGAAATTTGTTGTCACTAAAAGTCAATTTTTTTTGTAGTGTATAAGTTGTTATAAGTGTTTGAATTCATGGTTAGGTGCGTTTTAGTTTCAATTTTCTTTTTACTTTTTATTAGATTAATTCCTTTGAATGTATGATTTTAACTTTTTAATTACAAGATCAGAAAATACATTTTAGAAGGTAAATTTTTGTCAATATTTTTTTAACACTTATATATGTGTTTTATGATGTGAATATATTTATTTAATACGTATAATATGTGTTTTTATGATGTAACGTTCTTTTCATAGAAGTATAATATAAATATTTATTTTTTATGCATATTTTGTATGTTATTATGTTATCTAACATTTTAAAATAATCTATAGCATAAATTAATTTATATTCTAGTTTTTATGTATAACATACTTAGGTTGGTGTACTGTTCATATATTTTTTAACAACATATTATAAGATTTCATTTATGATTTTATTTAGATAATTGCTTTATTTTGAATATATGAGAATTAATTTTAACTTGAATTCTTTTGCAGCTTTCAAAATGGCACCAAGAAGACATGGCACCTCGTCTTCACAAGCGGCTCAACCTAGAGAGCCATTGTCTCTAGCTCAGTATAAAAAATTGATTTACAAGAGACCAGTTGTTATTGAGTGAGTTGTTCGCTTGAGGGATTTCAACGATCTAGAGTATGAAGGTCATAGCATACAATCCATCTTTGTGCAGAGGGAATGGGCTTAGTTTCTCGAATCTACTGGTGAGGTATATGTCGATCTTGTGCGTGACTTCTACGCACAAGTTTTTGCTGTTGATGCTAATACTGAGGATCAGCTGACTATCCAAGTGAAGGGAGTCTTTTTCACACTATTCGCTAATCTAATTGCTCAGTTTATTGGATTACTTCGACCCGAGGTGCCGGCATACCCGACTATTGGCCCTCCGTTTGACATGACACAAGAAGAAGTGTGGAAGGAATTGATGGGTGGAGATATGACTTTGCAAGCTACATTGATATACCATCGAGATCTGAGGTCATTCTTCTGAATGTCTCATCTTATTGTCATTTGGGACGTGGAGCCGAGACATCACAAGACAGAATTTAATTTTGAGCGCGGATTCTTTCTCATTATGCTGCCCATCAAACTCCGATCGACCTCCCAGCTCTTATCAAATACTTTAAGATGCACAGTATACATCCGAGTGAGATGGTCTCCCACATGGCTTGCTTATCTCACGCATGTTGGTAGCTGCCTGTATTCTTATTTTGCCTGATGAGAGGAGACGATCTCCAATTGGGGCAATGTGTCATAGTACGCTCAGTCTCATTGTAGCCCATCTTCCTCAAGTTGGAGCACATGTTACTAGGGATTTCGATGCAGATGAGGACGCCATGGATGGCGGACCGCCTCCTAGTTGCCATCCCACACGACACGATAGATCATCCACTCATGAGGTTGGTGAGAGCTCCTTGAGGTAGGTTGAATGTCCTCCATGGATGGACATGCTAAAAGGAGAGTTTACAGTGCTGATAGACCAAGGATTTAGAAAGGTTGAAGCATAGATCCATGAACTAAGGAAGGAGTGAGACACTTGATCATCTTCTACGTTAGTATTTTGTGTGACACTTGATCATCCAGTCTTTTAAGTATTTTGTGTCTTTTACAGTATGTTTTTATTATGACTATGTGACGAGACGTTTTAGTATTTATGTTTCGCATATTTTAGGATATTGGCATGTTAGGTGTGTAACCAATCCACTGTTTCTAAATATCTATCACATGGTAGAAAGATGTGATATATGGGTCATCAACTTTATTTACCAATAGATCACAGTTGGAGGAAAAATTGAACAATGTTTGATGGTGAAGAAGAGTATGGGCTACCACCGAGTGAATTTTCAAGTGAGGATATATTAATGCAGATGACAAGGATTAGATCAGTACAGTTTAGTAAAGCTTTGAAGAAGAGAAAACGTACTGAGGAGGAGTTGAATTGGACAAAGAAGACCAACTTTTTTGAGTTACCATACTGGTCAGCATTGAAAGCGTGTCACAATTTGAATATTATGCATATTGAGGAAAATAGATGTGAGAATATTATTGGGACATTGTTTAATATCGAAGATAAGACGAAAGATATAGTGAACTCTCAAAAAGATTTAGCTAAGATGAAGGTGAAGAGAGATTTACATCTACAACCTCATGGTCAATCCTATATTATGACGCATGCATGTTATACTTTAACAAAGCAAGAGAGGATTGAATTTTGTAATTAGGTGAGAAATATAAAGTTTCCAAATGGGTATGCTTATAATAACTCTGTTTTGTAAAAGATAAGGAAGGTAAAATCACCGAAATGAAAAGCCATGATTGTCACGTATTTCTACAGTGTCTGTTTCTGGTTGCAATTCGTGGTTATTTGAGCAATGATGTTTGGGTTGCAGTAACGGAGCTGAGCCTATTTTTCAAGGATTTGTGTTCACGTACATTAAATATAGATGTCTTGAGCTGTTTGGACGGAGATATTGGCGTGATCCTATGTAAGTTGGATAGAATATTTCCACCTTCATTCTTTGATGTAAAGGTCCATTTTGTTGTCCACCTTTCTCGTGAAGCTATCCTCGTTAGCCCAATACAATGTCAGTGGATATATCCGACGGACCAATTTTTAAGGTGATATAAACGGTTTGTACGCTATAAAGCACACGCAGAAGGGTCTATCGCTAAGGCATATGCGGATTATAAGTGTTTGATGTTCTGTCCTATGTATCTTGGTGGTGTTGAGACACGTTTTAACATAGGGGATGTAAATATTGTTGAAGGAAATGAGCATGTAACACGTGATAAGTTCAATATTTTTTCACAAGATATCAAGCCATTAGGAGCTGAAACAGGTATGATTTGTTTGGAGCAGAGTTCAGAAAAGCTAGATGGTACGTGTTGAACAATTGCTCTGAGATTAATGCATGCCTGAATTAAGTTCTAAATTATATATCATATTGAATTTTTTTCATTTTCAATTTCTATACATATGTATTTATTGATTAACGATATAACTATAGTAAGCATATTTACATTCTAAAGAGACAAAGTTCAACCAATATCGAGAGTCAACATGAGGAAGAGTTTCCAGAGTGGTTCAAGAAACGTGTATGAATTCTTAACTACGAATACATTTATTCCGTTCATGTTGATATTAACAGAGGATTTGTTTGTTAAATACTATTAATATATTTTTATTTTCTTTTATAGATTAATGACTTGCGTGATGAAAATCCCTCAAATGTGCATAATGATTTATATGCATTAGCTTGTGGTCCTGATCAATGTGTTAAATGATACTTTGAATGTATTATCAGAGTGGTTAGGTATCACACTACTAAACGAAAACAATGCCGTAAAAATCAAAATAATTAAGTGGTTGTTCCGGAAGATCATGATGGGAAAGATATTGATTTTTACGGTGTGGTATTGGATATCTTTGCATTACGTATTTACGAGGAAATGTCATGTACTTATTCAAATGTGATTGGTGGGATGTGAAAAAACATAATGTAGGTATATGCACAGATAAACATTTTACAAGTGTGAACACATCTCGCAAATGGTATCAAAACGATCCGTTCATACTTGTAGTTAAGCTAATCAAATGTTTTATTTACCTGACGTCGACTCTGGTGGTCACTTGCAGGTGGTTCAAAAACTTGGTCATAAAAATATTTATGATAATCTTGAAGTGGTAGACAATGGTGATAAGGAGATTGAAGAGACAATACCGAATGAAGCATATCACGAGATTGAGTCCTTTTAGCTCTTTCTAGATTTTGAGGATTATGATCTGATCCCACTACATAGAAATGATGTTGAGCCGAAACTGTAGATACTTCAACAAAGTAGAGGAAATGGTTGAAGAAGACGACTTTATAGATGATGAAAGTGAGGAAGAAGAAGTCACCACCGATGAGGAAGAAAGTTTGTCTATTCCAATCGTTTCAAATTATGTAAAGGAATATATCAGGCAGCATGTTTTCGTATGTATCTAATTGTTTAATTACATCACCCTCACATATGTTTTTAATTTATGTTTAGGAAAAATTACACTTTGCACCCCTGAACTATGGGGTGTCTGACACTTTGCAACCCCTTGTCTTGATTTCGTGACATTGAGCCCACGATCTTTTGATTTTCGTCAATTAACACCCCGAAGCCCATTTCTCCATTAATACTGACAGTAATAAGCCCACGTGTTGTCCACGTGAGCCACTTAAATTTTTTCTTTCCGTTTTACCCTCATTCTAAACGGATAGGATGAGGAACATCTTCTTTAGAGCTTCTTCTTCGCCATCCAGAACAATTCTACCTTCCTCACCGAGCCACACTCTCTCTGAATCGATAATGGAGGAGAAAATTAAAATCGCAGAGTCTCTTATTAAAAAGTGGGACTCCGATGCCTCTGCCTACACTAAGATCACCCCTCTCTTCTGCGAAGACCGAATAGAGGCCAAGCAGTACCTCAGCTCCGTCTGAGACTTGCAGTCTACCATGCGATATTTGGTGACCCAATACTCGTCCTTTGACACACTTGTCAGAGCTCAGAACTTGATGCAGCTTGCTATGAAGAGATTGCAAAGGGAGTTCTACTAGATATTGTCCGTCATCAGGCAGTACTTGGATGCTCAGTCGGTTTCGAGATCCTCCGCAGCCAGGTCAAGTTATTCGGATTTTGAGGAGGATGAGTCGGAGGACGAATTTAGAGTAGCTAACCAGTCGATCTCTGAGATGGATCGAGCCTTGACCCTTGCGATGACGGGCTTGAAAGCCTTTGTGGACTGCATGACGTCGTCTGGTTATGGAAAAGAGTGCGTGAGAATCTACAAGCTACAAAGAAAATCCCAACACATAATTGGATAGACAAGTGTCGATATCCCAACACACAATACTTAAACATGGGTTCACCGAATGACCAAAAACAAAAGCGAGCTTATTAGCTTGCAAAGTGGGAACGAAACTAACATAGGTCCTGAGACTGAGGACACTGTGATCACAGAGAAATCCCAGGAGAAAACAGACACACAAGAGCACGATTTTTTGATGCAGCAGTGATTCTTATTAGGAGATAAGGTCATTTTCACTGACTCCCATCCATCTATGTAGAAGCAGCATTGCCCCTCCCAAAGAAGTTTTTGAAAAAGACAACCTGGGAGACTTTCTTTGATAGCACTGCAGCTCACAAAAGCTTCAGCCCAATCGCTTAGTTTGGGAAATCTCTCTTTTGTCAACAACTTTACACCCGATGCGTCTTCCAAAACACCAACCCAAAAGCCGGGTAAGTTAGCGATAATGTCAACCATTCCAATAGTTTCTCCTCCAAAAAACCTCTTTTCTCCAAGCTCATTTTCTAGGATCTCGAGAAGTTCACGTGCTCTTCCATGGCCTTCTCGAGCTCTTTCTCTTCACCCCAACAAAGCTTTAATACTCTAGGGAAATACTGAAAAGAGAAGAGGAGAAAGTACGAGTTGCATTTCGTCTCCATTTCTCTTAGTCGATTAATATATATCGATGAGGCACTGCATCATCTCGGGGTCGAAAGGCTGACTCTTTTCTGGCCATTGAAGAAGAAAGGAGATCTGAGTGACCCTTCTCACTCTACTTTGTCTCGAAGAATATCAAGCCCGAGACTCAGATGTGTAGCTTCATGTGCCGGAAAGGAAAAGCGGAGAGAGAACAATAGTTAGTGAGAGAATGGCGAGCGCATGCATTGGATAGAGAGTCAAACAAAGTGGAGAAAATGAGTTTGGAAGAAAGAGAATCGAGTCTTCGCAAATGTAAGAAGGGTAAAACGGGAAGAAAAAAATTTAAGTGGTTCACATGGACGGCATGTGGGCTTATTACCGTCAATATTGACAGAGAAATGGGCTTCGGGGTGTTAATCGACGAAAATCAAAAGATCGTGGGCTCAATGTCACGAAATCAAGACAAGGGGTGCAAAGTGTCAAGTACCTTATAGTTCACGGGTGCAAAGTGTAATTTCCCCTTGTTTTTATGTTCTTTTACGGGATGACTTCAAGCTCAATTATGATCGACGAGAAGATAGAGAAATTGTGAATTCTATAATGAATGTAGCTTTCAAAAATCACAAGGCAAAACTACACAAACATTTTAAGAAGTTCGACAGTAAGAGCAAGCATTGCAACCTCGTTATAGGAGCACGTCTGAAGAAAACTGGATTACATGCTGTGAACTATTCTCCCAACCTTCTTATCAAGTAATTGTTTCATGAAAAAGCAACGACTTTTTTTAATGATAATCAGTTTATGGAGATTATTGCATTTGTAGAAGCGTAGTCGAGCAAACACTCATAATAGATCGAAATTGAAGGTGCACCACACTGGTGTTTCAAGACCATTTGTACCGCATAGAAAGAAGTTGGTAAGTATATTAAATAATTATTACCACATTTTAATTTCACAGAATAGTTAATTTTCTTTCTTTTGACCTATGAATTGTGTAGCAAGACCTCAAGATTTGAACACCAATAGCTGCAGATTTATATAGTAAGACGCATCATAAAAAAAATGGCAAAGGGTGGGTGTCTAATGTTGCTAGAGGAAATTATGTAAGTAACTTTTTTCATATTATTTTGAAAGATTAGTCTATTATGTTAATAGAATCCATAATTACGTTTTATGATTACAAGAGAAGATGGTAGATATCCAATCCCAATCAACTACAGAGTCAGGAGCACCAAAAGACATTGACATTTTTACTCAAGTCCTTGGGACAAGATCTGGCGATATGAGAGGTTTGGGTCACTCTGTGAAGCCTACTGCCTCATCCTCTACTGTGTCCATACAAAGGGATCGCGAAATTGCTCGTGAGTTAAAGGCAGCTAAAGCTACAATAAAAGAGTTAAGGTCAAGGCAGAGCGACTATGATAACCTAAAAAACCAATAAGCAGAATTGCAAGAGGCGCAAAGGCAAATTCAAAAGCAACTTCAACTACCTAAGGCACAATTTGAGCAATTAGATTCATAGGTAGGACAACATTGCAAACTATAAGGTTTTCATTGATAGTTTTGGTATTGTTGACAGTTTTGAATGTTGGAACATTTTCTAGGATTTGAACTTATGTGAAGTAGATACACTTGTTTTTGCAACTTTATGACTTGTAGAACTTTGATACTTTTTTATTTCAAATTACATTTGTATACTGAGATATTTGTAATTTGAGAATATTTTCCGGTTTAGATATGAGAAGTTTGTACTGGTTGAGAGATTTATGGAACATTTGTTTTGGTATTGAGATTTATGTAATCAAAAATGTCATTTAGAGTTTCTGTAAACAGACAACATGTTCGAATAGAAAATCGAAAGGGTAACTGGTTCGAACCAACACTACTGCTTCAAACTGAAATAATTTCTACGATGAAATGTTGTCGTTGCTAAACAGAAAACGACGTGCATGAAATCAAGTACGAACAAACCAACTGGTTCGCACAGAAAACTTGTTTGAACAAAAAGTAACTGTTCACACGAAACATTGTTCGCATGAAACAAAATATCAGTGACGAAATTATTTCGTTGCCAATACATTCTCAAATTTTTGTTCGATCGAATTTTGTCATTCGAACGATATTTGTGATGAATTACCAGGTCACTGTTGTATGTCTCCAAGGTATTTGCGAGGAAACAATTCGTCACAAAAGTTTCGTTCGAACAAGTATTCACAGCGACTAATTTCTACTGAAAATGCAACTTTTGTTGAATGGCAATTACTATTAGTGATGAAAATCAGAATTTAAAGACGAAAAGATCACCCATTGGCAGCGAAAATATTGTGTAGCTGAAAGTTCAATTTCTAGCAACAAATCAGGATTTTGTCACCGAAGACACTTTTTGCGTCACCGTTTAATCAGATTTTAACAATTTTTTTTCTCCAACGGTTTTTTTTTCTTTCGGGACAGAATCCTAAAAAAAAAAAAAAAAGTTGGTTTTTTAGGACAGAAACCACACACAAAAAAACTGAGTTTTTGGGACGAAATCTTCCCGTCCAAAAAAAAAAGAATTTTTAGGGACAAATTCATCCATGAAAATCCACTTGTTCGAACATCCAAATAACCATTAAGACGACTCGATATGGTTTGGCAAGAGCTCGAATGAATAAATTCACATTCTAATGCCAATTTCCACCACTGTTCAAACATAAACAATCTGTTCGAATGAACGTGCAAATCTGTGGCATTCATTCTTAAAAAATCCGTTAGAACAACAGAGAATCTTTTGGGTCGCCAGTCCACATCTCGAAAAACCTAATACGCATTTGATCAGTATTTTTTACCTACCATAATAAATGCACGTCCCGTCATCATATTTTGTTATTTTTTAATCTTGTTCAAACGTTTGGAAGTAACCTGTTCCAATCATTTATGAACGTTGGGAATATGAATCATTCAATAACGAACGGTTTTGGAATGATTGTTTGAATGTTCATTGGATTATTACACTCTCTCGACCCTCATTCTCACATTTTCACAAACTCATAAAATCTCTTCATGTTTTCTCTCAATCTCGCATTTCCTCATTTCCTCCTTGTAACTCAGATTTCTTAGCCTCTACACACTACATATGTGTTTTTAACGCATTTTAATCCATGAAACTTTGTTTTCTAGTTTTTATGCATAGATTTTGTTTCTGTGTATTTTGATTTGAATATGCTATGAATCTTGAAAAAATAAGTGCATGTTGTTGAATGTGTACATTTCTAGTTAGTTTAGGATTGTTTGTGCATGATTTTTACGTAGAAATGTAGTTTTAAGGGAGTTTGGTCAACTCGGAACAGATGGAACCTGAATGGCCCATTCCAATTCCAGTTTTGGAACTAACAATTTCGTTTCGGCTCTATTCCGAAAAATTCTAGAAAGGAATCGAAATTTTCGGAAACAGAATCCGAAAATTCCAGTTCCATTATCCCTCATTTTCAGTGTAGCCATTTTCACCCATTTTCACAACATCTTCATGCGGCATTTTATCACACATCTTAGGCATCCAACTCAAAACCCATAAAGTGAATCATTCCATGAAATAATCATATCCAACCCAAACTTACATTATTCAAACCCAACAGAGTTAAAGTCGAGGGAGAGAGAGAAATGAATGAATGTGGATAAAGCACTAGCCATCACAATCAAACTCCTCATTTGGCCAAGTTGGTGACATCCCCTCACAACCTAAATCAGGTGGGAATTATTTCATTTATGTTGTGGATCCCTGTGAAATATCATCCACATTCAGGATCAACAAAGAAGAAACAAGCATCTCTTCGACAAAATCTGGGACCAACCTCAGCTGTGTGCATTAACCCTGTCACTAGCTTGTCTCAAATCCTTAATAGCCATCATCATCTGCACCCACTTAGCTCCGTAAGAGCCCTTCAACAGTTCACGTCCACAATTTAGTTACCTAAATAGCTACTTGTTTGCATTTTTGGTCCCTAAGTGAAACCCAAAAGCCATTCCAGTACTCATCCATTCCTTGCGGGGGCTAGCCGGCTGGGTGCAGCAGCACTGGTGGCTGGGTCATTTTGAAGAAGAAGAAGAGAGATTGATTTGAGACTAAAATCAGTCTCCTCATGCGACCTGGGCCAAAATGACCTAGGTCACTTGTTTTAAAAAAAAAAAAAGGCTCAAACTTTCAAAAAAAAAATGTCAAAACCTGACATTCTAGTTCCACTTCCGGTTCCAAAATTTTCTATATTTGTGATCCGGTTCTAGTACCGGAATAGGCTTGAACTGGTACTTGAACCAAAACCAGAAGTTCCAGTACCAATCAGATAAAACACACCATGCACTATTTTCGTGTAATACTATTCGAACGGGACCATGTATCATTCAAAAATATTTTTGAAACACACCATTTTAACCATGCATTGAATTGTTGGCTAAAACGGTGCATTTAAATATTATCATTCGAAGGGTTTTGCACAGACGTTCGAACAGTGTTCTATTCGTTGATTATTATTTTTCATTCGATGTTTCCATTCAATAGTTTGTATAATTTCCACTCAAACATCTGTATAGTATCATTCAAACAGTTTTATTATTATACGTTTGAATTGTTTGTTTTTCGTTCGAACATTTGTATTTATTTCTGTTCGATGTTGTTATAACCCGTTATAACGATTTTTCTTTCTTTTGTATTTTTTTTTTTGGCAGATTAAGTGGACATGCTAAAGCATTCCAAATCAGCTGTTTTTTCTACTTCTTCGCAGTCTCCTCCAAAGGAAGCTATGACTACGGAGGAGACGAGGACACTTATTTTAGGCATCTGCTGGTGGTCGAGAGGGTTGTTTGCACTTTGGACTTTTGCAACTTTTATTTTGAGGGTCTCACCATCCACCAGATCCTCTTCCACCTAGGCTGTGACCGCATGCTCTTCTAGATTGGCCAGCCATACACACTCCTGATCTAGGAGTTCTACACAGCGTTGACAAAGATTGACATTGAGGCTAACGAGTAGGAAGTTGTCATCTAGAGAGTTCAAGTCAAGATTTCCCCCGATATCCTAGCCTATTACTTTGGCATGCAGAGGCGACTGGGGCCTATACTGTTGTCGAGCCCTCCGTTGTATTGCCAGCTGAGGAGGTCTTTCGACGGATAATGGGAGACTATCAGTATTTGATCCAGTAATCAATGTCGTAGAAATCTCTACCCAAGTTTTGGCACATGTTCTACCTCATCTTTTGCCACAACATTTACCTATGGCTCCATCATAAGGAGTGCACTGCCTCCAAGCACAACTAATGATGATGGTGACGCATTTCAAGTTGATCGACCTCCCTTAATTCATGTTTTAGACAATCCAGGCTGAGGCTCAGTCGACGGCCAGGGAGGGTCTACCGTATAATGTGATGCTGACCTAGTTTATGTTGGATGTTGGGGAAGTGGTCGGGCGTCAAGAGCTAACCATGGTACATCTTGGCCTTATCAATAGTGTGACAGTTCGACATAGCTTCTCACATGGATCAGGGTCACTATGTCCAATTGCTACATTGCAGCCCAAGGTTCAAGCTTGGGCTGTTGAGGTTTCGGCCGTGTCTTTCGCTGGAGCAGCCCTTCTCAATCGCTACCAACATGTCTACTTGAGGAAATAGAGCACCACATTATTATCGCTCTCGTCATCACCAGCCTGGCAGCCATAGACAAGAGATTCAGTGAGATTGAGTCAAGGCAGTAGGCACTGAAGAAGGCTCAGAAAGATGGCCGGGAAGACATCATGCAGAGGATAGATGATGTCGAACGTGACTTGGTAAGAGAGATGAAGAAGAAGTCTCATTATTTTTTTATAATATTTTTTCATTTATTTATGTTTCTTTTGAACAGTTATATTCGTAGATGTTATAATATTTTTTTTTTGATTATCTAATTTATTTTTGGTTTATGCATATTTTTACTTAGCAATTAAATTAGTATTAAAAAAGAAAAAATCGCAAAATATTTTAATAATATGATAAAATTGTTATCATATAAAATAAAGATAAAATTATTATCATATTTATAAATCTCAAAATTAATTAATAATAAAAGTATTTCCCGTTCGAACACTATAAACTGTTACAACGTACCGGGATAATGACCTTGTCGTTTTATTCTAGAGGTAAACGTTCGAACAGTAAGATTGTGATCAATGTTAGAACGGCCTGTATTTGGGCATTATAATGGTAATAATGTGAACGTTACAATGGTATGTCAAACAAAATAACAAAATGAGTTAAAATATAAAAAGAATCAAATTTATAAAAGTTAAATATTTACATTTACATTTTATTTATTAGTACCGTTTACTTATATTTACGTATACTACTTATATATATACGCCATACAAAATACTAAATGCTAATCATAAATAGAAATTAGTGCTAATCGTATTTTTATACAGTTATTAACATTGCGTTTATGATTTGTTACACATATAATTTCATACTTCTATTGGTACTAATAAGATTATCATACTCATATATTTATCATTCTCATATATTTATATATTTTATATTGCATTTATTATAATAATATTTTCATACTCTCATACATGCGTTGCGATACTGCACATAACATTATGCCTGTAATTTGTTACGTACGTCATACATGTACTATTGACATTTATTTTCATACATGTACTATAACACTTACAAAGTTAAAAACATTGTGTTTATAATGATACTTACACATCATCTATTAGTAGTAATAGGATTTTTATACTCTTATACATGTGCTATGATACTTACATGTGTTTGTAAGTACTTAGACATCGTTATGTACTAATAAAATTTTCATACTTTATTAGTACTTATCACTTAATACTTAATGCTTAACACTCTTACACATGTACTATCATACTTATATAGATAAATGTATTGTGTTTATTATACTTATACATAATTTAAGTAATAAAAAGATTTACATACTTCTACACATGGGCTATAAAACATCTATAGTTAATAAAATTATGCTTATAATTTAATTACATATCATTTAAGTAGTAATTACATTGTGTTTAAGTTCTGCAGAAAACCGTTCAAACGTTAAAAAGTAAGAAACGGTGTTGTTTATATATCTAAGTAATGTTCAAATAGGTTTTGAAAAACCGTTAGAACGTTATTTGAAAACTAACGACATCGCTCCAATAAAAAAAAATACCATTTGGACATGCGAAAATCGCATTTGAACATCAATTTATGCTCACAAATCTTCCTGCCTCATTTTTGGCATATTGTTCTAACATAATCAAGAGCGTTAAAAGGGACACCCTGAACTCAAATACCACAGACGAAACCATAAGCCTCATTTCGCCCAAACACTCAAACAACAACAAAATTCGCCCAATTTTTTTCTTACATCGTTTCTTACATTTTTTGTCTTATTATTGTAGGAAAATATTCAATGATGGAGCTTGCTTGTTTTGGAGGTGAGTTTTATCAATTTAATTAAGGATTTTATTTGTTTTTTTATGTACAAATTTTTTGATTATTGTGGTTTCAATTTGTAGATGAAATTGATGTTTAAATGCTCATAGGTAATTTCATACGTGTTTAGGGGTGTTGAATGCATGTTTTAGGAATAATAATAAAAAAAAAAAACATGTTTTTGGGATTGATTAGGAGCTTTTGGATCGGTAATTTTTGTGGATTTTCCGCTGCGCTCAAACGATGTTGCTAAAATTTTGCGTCTACAGGGATGACAGTCACGTGCGAACGATAAATTTATAGCGTTTGGACGTCTTGTCTTTGATCGAATGTTTTCAAACATTTTTAATTTTTTCAAGAAAATTAGAAGTTTTGCATGATGCGCGATAAATCTAAATTGAGTGTTGGGCCTCAAATGGATTTGCATCACTATAACAATATTAACATCCATAGGAAACTAATGGAGAGAATAATAAAAGTTGATCCAACATTTTTAAATCGTCATCTTTCATTGTATTGGAAAGAAATAGAGAGCAATACTATAGTCAGTAGGGCCAGACTTCTAAAAACCTTCTGGCCACACATCAGACCTACAAAGCAACAGTTCTTTGCATACTCTAATTTGCTTTCTTCCAAACTAGAGCATGCAAAGATTTGTTTTGTAGGTCTGATGTGTGACCAAAAGATTTTCATAAGTCTAGCCCTACTAAAAGATGTTGGATTGGACAATGTTGAAACAGCTTTTGTTATTCTCTCCATTAGTTTCCTGTGGATGTTAATATTGTTACAGTGATGCAAATACATTTGAGGCCCAACACCTAAAATTTAGATTTGTTGTGCATAATCCAAGACTTCTAATTTTTCCAACAAATAAAAAAAAAACATTTTGAAAATGTTCGAACGAGAACAATACGTACGATTGGTGTAAATATGTTAGATATAATCATTCACCCACATCAATCTTGTTTGGGGCCTAAGCTTTTCCTAGGCTGGGTATTGGAGCACCTTCACCTAAAATGACATCAAGTAGTTGTATAGGTAAGTTATATATATTTTTCATTGAGCTCACTTTTTTTAATGATTATTTTTATCAATTATTTAAGCGTTATATTGATTACGAATTTATGATTTAGGAAGAGAAGGATGCACGCGGAGTTGGAAAAAGTCTTGAAGTATTTTTGACCCACCGCAACGGCCAAAATCGACTATTTGTTTTATTGCGTATTATATTTTAATTGTTTCGAATATTGTGATTAATTATTTAACACTACATTTTTTCAATAAATTTGTTTTTTAATATCTTTTTTAATAATTTTCTAACATTTTTTTAATTAAAAAATGAAAAGAAATCCATTCCAACGGTAAATTTAGCGTTCGGACAACAACGTGCCTCACGACGTTCGAACGTGATTTGAACGATTCAACATTTCAGTTCGTTAAATGTTCGAATGACTATTTTTTCTTGTCTTAATGCCCAAATCAAGATATCGAACGAATATAATGCTATACGTTGGAACATTACAAAGACAATTCGAACATTTTTTCCTTAACGTCCGAAACCATGAGAACATTTATGGCGTGAAGCGTTGTAACGCATTAAGAACAGTTATGAACGTTCCATTTTACAGTGCTGGAACAGTATCCAAAACATCAAACGTAAAATTTTTATATTAGTTTGAACAGTAATTTTCCTTATCAAACATATTTAAGTTTACCGTTGGAAGACAATCGAATGTTTCGCATAAGCGTTGGAAACCGTTCGAACATTTTTCTCCATTGTCTGTTCGTAAGCGTTCAAACGGTAAAGTTATTTTTGGACAAAACTCTTTCTGCCCCGGAAGGGTACTTTTTGGGATAGAACAAAATTTTTGTCTCAAAAAACCTTTTGTAGCGAGCTTGTTGGGACAATTGGCAAGACAGACGAAATTCGAATTTTTTAGAACCGAAAAATTCGTCCCAAAAATCAAATTTTGTTGTAGTGCCACAACCGAGGCACCTGGTGGAGGATTCTTCCCCCATCCTTTTGTGTTGTTCACTTTAAAGTAAAAATTATTTTGGGGAAGCACTATACTACGCCCCATATTTTTGGGGTAAAATCAAAGTGTCCCTCAAGTTTCAATTTGTCTGATTTTGCCTTTCGAGATGTAAAACTAATCAATTGTTGCCTTCAGTTTTATTTGACTGTTAAACTAGACAAAAAATGATGTAAACTAATCAAAATGCCCCTCCAAGGTAAAATTAAAATGAATAAAAATCTAAAATATAACATAGAAAAATAAAATATAAATAGTCCCAGACAAAATTAGAATAAAAAATAAAATACTGAAAACAACATAAAATATAAAAGGCCATATCAAAGGGAGACAATTTTTTTGTTTTTATTTTTTTTGTAATTTGAGGGGCATAATGAGACAAATTCAAACTTGAGGGGTACTTTAATTTTGCTCCGTAAATAGTGGACACTTTGATTTTATCCTAAACTTCTTTTTTTTCCTCCCGCATGCAATCCTTGGGGTTAATTACCTATCTTGAGATGGTCCTTTCAGCATCCAAATCTAAGCTACGTAGTTGACTGTATATGTTGATTTGGCTAAAGGAGGTCATGTCATAACAACCGTCACTCAATAACTGTCTTGATATGGCACTTGGTGAATTGTTGTACTATCGATACAGTACTTGGTGAGGGTGATTGTTGGGTAGCAGACTACTAGGTCTGAAAGAACAATGCCCTAAAAATCATTTATCTAAATAATTATTTATTTAGATGTCACATGTTTATATTTAATTACTGGGTAATATGTTGTGACATAATATATTATACAGATATTATTAAGTGATATTGTAGAAAAGTCATACCAATGATTAATGAATCAAAGGCGGGAAGTATGACTCTTTGGTTCCTTGTTCACTTGATATTTGTTCTAGACCAAGGTACATATTGATGTACGATAGGTCTACACTCGTTATGCCTCTATTTAATAGGATGATAAACTTCGTTGTTGAGGTTGTGACCTTAAGCAAACAAGTGAGTACAATGTAAGAGTACTTGCACTGAACGGGATCAAATATGAAAACCTTCTGGAAGTGACAATGATGTTGAGAAGGTATTCAGCACAATTGGTTTATTGTATCCTTAGACCTGAGAGGTTTATACAGATCTATTTATTGTGTACTTGTCCTTTGACTGAGTCATTTGGTGGTCAAAGATTCTAGACAATGTTGGGTCTTGTACATAATAAATGGATTTGTATAAATGCTCAATAAGGAATCCATCAGTCTCTTGATGAGGCAGTATATTCAATATATCTGTATAGGGTTGAACTAGAAAAGAATCCATTGCCAATGGTATTTTGTGAAAATATTTTTCGAAATTAATATATATATTATATATTTATTTGTGAAATTGTTTTAGAAACAATTGATAGTCCAACGAGGTACAAATTGTGAATTGAGAATTATATGAGTTAGGGACTTAATCGGTGATATGATTCTAGTCCTATTGACTCATGTGAAATATAGTATGGTGGAAGGATAAATAAACAATAATTGTTAGCAGAAAGAATTTCACAAATCAATCTCAAATACTCAAAGGGTAAATTGTAATATGTTGATGGACATTATTACAATTAGTAGAAGCCTAAAATTCGGAATAAAAGAATATAAGATAGTTAATGGAGAAAGAGTTTTTCCATGTGATCCCCTTATTTTTTGGGGTCAATATCAACAATGCAGTTCATACAACGATAAACCTAATTCGAATTATAGATTTATGACACAATCAAACCCGAACAAAAAACGGTCGAGATCTGAGATCCCTAACGATCTCACGCACCATCATAGCTAGGGTTTTATATAAAAGGATAGCTATGAGATAGTCTATCGCAAGCTTTTGGGTTGGCCATCAGGACCTCAGAAAAATCCTGAGACAACTATGAGCATAGAAATGAAGGAAGAAGAACATTTGGGCTACTCAGTTGTGAAATCAAACACTCAAAATGTGAGATCAACAAGACCTGAAGATTATCAAAGCTTGAAGATTCAATCGCAGACATGTTCAAGATCGTTTTTCAAATCAAGTAAGTATGATAATTTTTGCAGGCAAACTTTCAAAGTCATCCCAATGAGGAGTCAAGGAAGTGACTCTCATCAAAGTTGGGAGTTGTAGTCGGTGGACTGGCTTTGACCCATAAGGAAAACAATCTTTCTTTTGGGAAAGTCTTCTGCTTCTTAGCTTGGTACAAATCTTCTCAAATTTACTGGACAAGTTACCTTGTTAAAAATGTTAAGTTAACAAGGGCCATCTCAAGTGGACAATCACTATGAGAGACCTTTATGAGATAGGACATTAACCTCAAGGACTCTAGATTAGAAAAATGTTCCTTGTATTATTACAAATGAGAAGCCAAATACATCATGTCCACATTGACACTTAGGGTCCGTTTATTTGCCTGTAAAACTATTGTTTTACGTAAAAAACTTTTCATTGAAATGTTTTCGAGAAAAAATTTTCCTTTTTATTGTTTGGTTATTCTTTTAAAATATTTTCAAGAAAATATTTTTTGATGTTTGACACGTTTAATGATTTAGGTATTTACATAAAAAAAAAGCTTAATTGTCGTATAGGTCTATTTAATTTATACTTTTGACATTTTAGTCCCTTAGATATCGATTTCAACCCGTCAAGTTCCTGAAGTAAGTTTTTTAGACAAATTGATTTCCCCTCCTATTGTGGTTAGCCAACAGAAAGAATTGTGCTTATGCGGATTTTAGATGTCATCTCAATGCCAATCGTAGGCTGCCCTATGACATGAAAATTTTCTCAAAATTTAATATTTTAGTCCTTAAAGTACTGATTCAACGTGAAGGTCCCTGAGGTACACTTTTGTAATAAAATTAGTTCCCGCATTTCAATTGTCGTTAGCCAACTAAAGAAGAAGTATCCACGTGGCCTAGAAAGAGAAGAATATAAAACTATAATACAACCTTCAAATTCAATTTTTATTTAAAAAATATTACTTTTTATTTATATATAATTTTTTATTTTTAATAGAAAATTTAATAATTTTGTGTTGGAGGGGCATTCGTTCATTTTGCATATGGTTTAACAGCCAAATAAAAAAAATGCAATAATTGATTGTTTTTGAAACATATGAGGTGGAATAAAATATTTCGGAACTTGAGGGAGGCTTACTGAAATTTGGCCGTAGATATGAGAATATTATATATTCACCCCAAAAAAAATTTTGGTTTACGGAAAATTTGAGCTTAGTTTGTTTTCTGAAAATAATAGAACTTTTACAGTTGACTTGAAAACTTTTTACTTGACCTCATTTTCAAGTGCTTGCCAAATACCTGAAAACAAGTAAAACAAATTACGAAATTTGTTTTACAAGCAAACAAACCGACACTTGATAAGAAAATAAAATTGAGCATCAATGAATTACCACCAATTGGTTGTGTATAAAATCAAATATATATATATATATATATATATATATATATTCTAATCAAAACTTGTGTATGTTATATATGAGAAAGTTGGTAGCCAATTTTTGTAATGAAAAATGTAAAATTCACTGCTTGAGTTTTAAACAGATTTTAAAAAACTGCCTGACAAATTCTTACCGAGTTTAGAGTACTTCAAAAATGACTTCTTCTATCCGGTCTCCGTTAAGGTGTTGTTTTGGATGTAAAAAAAATTCTAATGATTGAATTTTATTAGAGTTTGTGAAAAAAAAATGTGGATGTATAAAATGAGTTGAATGATTTTTTTATAATTAAATTTTATTGGAGATTGTGAAAAAATATAGATAGGATATTGATTTTATTAAAATTTAAGATTGATTTTTATTGAAGTATGTGTAATATTTTTCGGATTTGTTGTTTACCTTAAAAAAAATTTCCTTTTTAACAAATTCAATAACAATTTCAGAAAACTTTACTTTTTAACAAATTCAATAAAAACTTGAGAATTTTGTAGGATCCTAAGCGACACTTGGACGCATTATCACAGGCTCACAGCCAACTTAGCACGTCCTGTACATGCCACATGTTAAAAAAAAAGTTAAAAAAACATAAATTTTTAAAAAATTTAAAATTAGAAGTAACAATTTGGATGGAGGGATGTGGCAACCCATGCTTGGGTTGCATGATGCAGGTCCCTGGCAGACGGGTGCCTCTCCCTTCCCTATCCAGCAAACCCCCATGCGTGGGGGGTGTTGGATGGGGGAGGGAGGACCGATCCTCCTCTGCCCACAACCGAGCAGCCTAGTGGAGGGATCCTCTCCCCTCCCTTTGCCTTTTTTATTTTAAAATAAAAACTAGTTTTTTATATTTTAATATTTTTACTTTTTTCTTTACTTTTTTTTTATTGATATATCTGTATTTATTTTTTTGTAAACGTGGCATGCATGGAACCAGCTAAGTTGGCTAATTACCATGCAATATGCATGAGAGCCGGTAGTTGGGCTACATGTGGCGCGAGTAACACTTGACATGGTCTTACCAGACGGAGACTAGATGAAAGGAGTGATTTTTAAAACTTAAAAGAGCCTCGTTAATGTTCAATCAATTTTTTAAAATCTCATAAAAATTTCAGGCAGTTATTTTTAAATTTTACATTTTTGTAGTTGGCAAGAAATTTGACCGCCCTGCACACGGATTGGTTGTGGTATTTTTTATCACTTGTTTTTAAGAAGAAAATGAGAAATCAAAAGGTGAGAAAGAAGATAAGAGATAGTATCAATTAGGGAACAACAACACACAAGAACGAATGTAGAATAACTACATAATGCATGCCTTTCCATATCATTACCAACATAAAATGAAAACCACGCATGCAATGAAGATATATTATAACAAACAAGAGAGTCGATCTGGACATTGAATAAGCTAATTCTGATAGAGCTTCGACATAATCGTGCGTAACTGCGAGCTTGGATAAGGGCTGGCTACCGTATACGCCATGCAAGAGTAGTGGTACTGAAATCATTCACTGATCAAGGGCTACTGGTGGCCGCAGGGGGTGGGGAAAGGAATGGGATAGTAGGAATAGTGCCTGCTGGGACTGTGGGGATGGAGGGAATGGTAGGAATTAGGGGGCAAGGTGACCTTTGGGATTGTCGGCATCGTGGGAACGCTTGGAAGTGGAGGCAGTGTCGGCTTAGGCAGAGCTGGCTGACCGGCGGGCAGTGTTGGCAGTGAAGGCTGTGGTAGAAAAGGCAAAGGTGTCTGCAATACTGGTTTAGGCATGGCCGGAATCGCTGGCAAGGTTGGTGCAGCGGGTGCAGTCATTTGCAGAAGATGACGAGCTGCGATGCTAACATCGATGCACGACAGGGTCGACAAAGCGAATACGAATGCTAAGATGAAGCCCTTGCAAGCGGCCATCCTCGAATAATATTGCAGATCAAGCACTCTCACCAGGTTCAGATCAAATATTGAACAATAAGCAAAGGCGGACTCTTTCACTTCGGAACTCTGTGGAGAGAATGAAGGACTGATGGTGGATTTATAAGGCAATAGGGGATGTTGAGGGCCGGCAGGAGACATAGTTGGTAATCAATACCATGTGTAGTTGGGAAAATCGGCAAGACTTTTGTTCGTTTTTTTTTTTTTTTTTTTCAATTGGCTGATTAGTTTCGTAAAAGGGTACTGTGATTCTAAACCAGTGAACTCCTGCTTAGGTTTAACTTAGCTACCACCTGTTCGGTTATCTAACTCGAGCTCCTGACGCACGGCCATGTGTTGCCACGACCCTCGCCAAATCGCCGGCCTTCCTTAAAATGAAGTGTATATCTAGAATCCTAGCCTTTCATGACAAAAGGAAAACTAAAAGTCATATATTAGTGGCATGACTCTTTTTTATTTATTTTAGAATACTCGAACCCATATAAAATAAAAACCATGTAACTAATTAAAATCATGCTCCTGCATCAATCTTTCTAGGTTGAAAAAAAAAAAGGAAAGAAAAAAAAAGGAAAAAGAAGTGCTCCGACTCCCGACAAGAATACCTTGGATTGTCTCTTCATATATCCAAGGATCAATCTCTTCATATATCCGAGGATTCTTCAACTCATCTTCAGCAATAAAAGTGTGATTTTGACACTACTTTTATTTAATTACAACTCTCAAGCAATTAATGGTGCCAATGTTAATGTATCCATTTATGACTGGAAACATGTTGGCAAACCCAAATGTTGTCTACCCTTGAGGCCGGTGGATATATTGATTTTGAGATTTTGTGAACACAATGGGATCAAATCAACCCATCTAAATTGTCGGTTTGGAGGGTCATCTTTCTTGTGGTGAGTTGGAGGAGCCGAAGCTTATTGTAGAGGAGATGAGTTTGTAGCTAGGAGACTATGGTTACCTGAAAGCAAATCAGCAAGAGATGGATAAAAATTGTAGAAGCAAGTGCCAAGTAGCTCCAACATATTGTGGCATAGGTTACCCGTACAAAGATTCGTATGACTTATTTCAGTTTATAAAATTTGTTTTTTGAATGCTAACTGGACAATATTGATTCAAATTCAGATATTCAATTTGGGACATTGCAACGACAAATTATTGACTTTTTTTAATACGAAATGTCAATTATACTCTTAAAAGAAATCACGTGAATAGCTAAATTACAATCATCCTTATGTTTTAAAAAGTCAATTTTCTTCCAAAGTAAAAAATTGTATATTTTTCCTTTCTTTTTTTTTTTTCGTGAGTACTAAATATTCTGTTTCCTTGTGTTTTGATTCAAGGTATTTTATTTCGTAGTGTTAATTATGAAATGTTCATGCATTTCTCCGTGAAATTTGCAGTACCATACTAGAATGAAAATTAAAAATATTTTTATCAACTTTTGAATAGCAATCGCAATACACCTGTTCGATTCGTATATTTGATTTCCACACTGACGTAGTTCCAACGATGATTTCTTCTTTAAACAAACTGTAATTTTAGCAACGAAAATTTGACTATATGATTTGGTTTTAAAAACCTTTTTTTTTTGTACTGATTAAGAAAAAAATTTGAAATATATTTTTTTAAGATGTTTATGAGAATGGTGTAGTCCACGGGACCGTGAAGAATGTGAGTAAAAAAATATGTTTAGATGAAAGTTTTTTAGAGGAGTTTTTACAAGTTTTTGTAAAAAAAAAAAAAATAATTGATTTTTGTATTGTTTTTCATACAAATTGAGACCAATAATTAAATCGAAAATTTTATTGAAGATTGAAATGTTTTTTTTATATGAAAAAATCATGTTTGGATTGAAAAACATTTATATAAAAAAAAACGTTTTTAAAATCATTAATCAAACATAGTTTTTTTCCCGATTCAATGATGACGAGATTTTTTGACCATAGAGAAGCTCTGGCTACGACCCTGCTCTCTCAGTAACTGAATCTAAAATATGTTTTGGGCACCCTTGATGGAGGGGAGCTGCATGTTTTGGGTACCCTATGGCTATTAACGAACTGTCATTCTGGACGAATGACTTGGGTTAACCTATGCCATATCCTATGCTATTCGAACGAGTCCAAAACTGCAAGCAACAACTCAAACAGCAACTTTGTGGCTGAGATCTGCAATGAACATGTACTGATGCTATTCTGGTATAGGTTTCTTTCACAACCTCTATTAATTCATCTCCACCCTTCCTATCACGGCAGTCTTCTCATTCTACTTTACTTACGAAAATCAACAGTGAAATAGCATCATCGATATAGAAGGCCAAGAGGAAATGTGTTCATCATAAGTGACTTCAGTATTAACTTGAAATAAGTATCTAGAGTTGGAGGATAACATTCATATTAGCTCCTAGAGTTGGAAGACAACAATAAACTCTCATAGCAGTCGTACATGTCCATTGCAAACCAAGTTATTGAAAATAACCAAATGGTTTTTGACAGTTACCACATGCCTACAGAGTTGTCACTCTGCACTCAGGACTTCAATCTCAAAAACTAGAGAGGAGTTAGGTTGTATGCCCCAAGCAGGAAACCCACCAGCACCATAAGCGTAATCCGGAGTGCACTGAAAAAGGATCAAACACCAAGATGTTCGGTAAGGAATATTCCATACAGGAAAAGCCAAACAAAGAGCGAAAATCCATACACGGGACTCAGCTTTCAAAACGTATATTAAAGAAATGATCTCAATGAGCCAAATCAAAAGCTTAACGTAGTGAGAAATTTAGTGTATGGACACTGGTCAGGGATGAGAGATTCAAAAGTATGTCATTGGTTAAGAAAGGGTCAAGAATATCACAGATAATCCAACAAATATATAGAACAAACTAAATTTTAGAAAGATCAAAAGAGAAGAGAGTCTGATTCAGGCTTCTCAGATTGCACAAATATGAGTGGGGCTAATCTAATCCCAGTCTATATGGAAGTTAGATAAATAAATGCACAAAAGCACCGTACTTCAAATTTCAACGTGAAAAATGACAAATAAGTTTGACAGTAACAAACAAGTGAAATATGACAGAGGCTTCATTAGAAATCTGACTTTTCTTTATCATAGATGACAACATTGAACTCAAGACTAATTCAGATCATATTCAACACCCACAAAAATTTAGGAATTACCCGCAGACGAGCAACTTCTCCCAATTGCATTCCAAGCACACCTTCATCCCATCCTACAGATAGGTGAAATAAGAACAAATAAGTAATTGCACAACCCCCACCCTACCAACAGATGCAAAACAGCAGCTATCCCAAAAAATCCAACTTTTAAAGTTGAGATAGGAAGTGCATAAATCAGGTTGTACTATAACTATGGTACAACGGTGGATACAGAAGCATTATATATAAGATATACAAAGTCAAACAGACTACACAATCCCTAGCGAGGTAATGTATTGAGTGTGAGTCAAGGGTTAAAGAGAAATAAAGCAGTTTCTATTACTAGTCCAGCATTTGATGTTCACCATGGAAAATATTTTACTTCCTACACTACTTAAACAATTGTTTCTCCACCATACATATAAAGTGTGGTGCTCCCAATATTTAGGCCTTCCACCTAATCAAAAATACAAAAACCCTTCAGGATCCGCAATTCTTCTTAGGCAAAAAGCATGAATGAAGAGAAAAGCGATGATCTTGATGGGACAGAACAAGGATGTAAAATATCCAGTTCATTCTTCCGACAAGGAACCAAGTACTAAACTTTTTGGCTCTAGTCACCCAAGTTCAACTGTCACTATCTTTGTTGAATTTTGAGAAACACATGATCAATGACCTAATATGATAGAGACACAAAGCATAATGGTACAACTACCTTTAATAACAGAACCTTGGCCGATTTTGAAGGTGTATGGCTTCTGTCCAGGGTCCTTTGTGCTGAACGAGACAAAGAAGAAACATGAATACTCCTAATTCAAATGAAAAGCAAATGCATTGAAAAGCACCACCCACAGTGGCGTTCAAAATAGTAGAAATACCCTACCGACAAGAAAAGAACAATCCTTACCTCCAAAATTTTTGAGAGAGATCACCATTTTTCCCTGCACCAAATAAGAAAAACGGTCAGCACAAGCGACACAACAACAGGAAGACCTCTCACCTCTCAATTCTTACAAACAGACTTGGGTCCACGAAATTTGGAGTTCAGTTTTCGTCCCAAACATTCAAAAAGTTCCTACGCGGACTTCATACATTAACAGGAAATGCCAGTCGAACCCTTTGACATCAGCCTAGGGTCAACCATGAGTACAATTTCATTCATGACTGGTGGGGAGAAAGACGACATTGCAACTTTTCAAATCATTGAAAACTGGACATTTTTGTGTATCTTATGGACTAGCATCGAACTTGAAGCCCAATTTCAGGGATCAACAATTTTTTTTTTTTAACACCTAGGAGGAGGACCAAATGATGATGCCTATGCAGAATTCAAGAACCACCAATAATCAAAATTTTCTCACGCCATTAAGATCCAAAACACATGTACTCCAACGAACTAATTAACCAAAACTTTTACACCACGAAAGACCCACAAGAATCATAGAAGAAATCAATCGCAGAGAGAGAGAGAGAGACTAACCGTAACCAGTGCAGTGGACGGTGACATTCTGACCGGCAACCGGTTTCGGACCAGTTCCGGGCCTCAATACTTCCTTCTCCACTCCCATCCTCCTTGCGACTTCTGTTGCTGCGAGTCTTCGCTAAAAAAGGTTTCTTGGGGTATTTCGATCGGGATCGCCTCGCCCCTTCCCTCTCCTTTTATACGCAGCAGAGACTGGTCTGGACTTCCCCTTTTTCTTTTCCATAAATACTTTTTACTTATTTTTTCTTTCTGTGTGGACCTTTTTTTTTATTCACATGTAATTTGTTAGTGTCAATTCAGTTAAAACAAATACCTCCTCAGGTTTCAATTAATGGAGATTGATGTTTTCTTTTTATTAGGAAGAGTCCATAAAAAAAAAGGCATGGCACTTTCATCTTATATGTTCTAATTAATATGAATATGGCAATTCAGTGAAAATAAATACCTCTTCAGGTTTCAATTAATAGAGATTGATTTTTTTTTTCTTTTTATTAGGAAGAGTCCATCTAAAAAAGGCTAAGATGTTCCAATTAATATGAATACAAATTAGAAAGAAAAAGCTGAAAATTAGAGAAAAAAATGTAATTTGTTGAATTTTGGATCAATATAGATCCATTAATAGTTTGTCACATTAAACTCTCTAACTATAAAAATTCGAACATAAAACTATCAAAATTGATCAGGAGTACTTTATAAAATATATATATCCGCCACAGAAAAGTCATTCCTACATAGCTCAGGTAGAAAATATAAACAGGAAGGGTCGTGGATTGAGAAAAACTAAAGTAAAATGAATAAAAAAAAAGTACTACTGGACTGATTTTGGGGTTTTTGTCATGAGACGTGGTTGGAGGGTCTTCACTCTTGAGAACTCGTTTTCTCCATTCCTCCGGATGAACAGAAGGATTAATATGTTATCAATGCATGTTCATAGACAGAACGTACGGGCCTCTCCGGCCATAATATTTAGCTTCCACGAAAAACCAAAGAGAAAAAAACAGAGAGTGACTTCGCGTCCATATATAGTTACAGAAAAAGCCCAAAACACGTCCAACATTGCCATGGAGATTACAACACTATAAACGCAGAGACATACGAACAAAGAAAAGAACACCAAGCTGTATTTAGCTACATATATGCGGGCCGCTAGCTTAACCCGTTCCAGTTACACCGGGGTCCTGCTTTTTCTCATCTTTCTTGACGGCAAAGGGCGGACCAACTTTTGCAAGGGGATCCTCCACCTTGTCCTGCTCCTTCTCGATTTGAATCATACCTTGATCTTCCTGTGAATGTATGTCAGTCCTGGTCTTGTTCTCTCCACCTGGAATCGACTCGTACGTTGTTGGAGTCTTCTCCTCCGGCGGCAGTGCTCCCTGTGCCCCTGACATGACTCAGACCTTTTGATATTGATGATTACGACGCTCTTAATGTTCTTCTTCTTCTGCCTTTCTGTTTCGTGGATTCAACTAAAATATGTCTCAAATCCTTATGGATGTATAGTCGACAGTGCATGGTCTGACACGTGTTGATGCCAGATGAAGCCACACTATCTACTACATACTCAACGTGGCATCCAACAAAAAGCACTACTCTCTGACAAATGATTTTCTGGACATTTTCTACCCACGTGTGCACTCCAGCTAGCCTATTGACTAGCCCTTTGGAATACACCCTGCGAACAGGTTATTAATACTTGTAACTTGCAAGCATGAAATGTCTGGTTATGGTCGACGAAACATCATTTTTACACTTGTCACCCAAATGGACCTTTTGCTAAGGATAAAGATGCAGACAACATTTAAGATTGAGAAGAATTCTCGTAGGGAAGTTCTGAAATAAGCAAGCAGAATTATTGTTACCAATCTACAGAAACTACTTGCATAAGTCAAGTGGTAGGACATTGCTGATGTGAAATCCGAACCTCATCTGCTCTGGTACTGATATATGATTTGGACCCCTAAGGATAAGAACAGTATGAAAAATGAAAAGCGGATACAACACAATAGGAAATCACATGATGGCATATACGGCCAAGCTAACAAAGAAACCAAGCAAAGCGCCTGCTATGACTTCAACCTCAGTATGGCCGATTGATTCTTTTAATGGAATTAAACTCCCAGTAGTTCTTTCTTCTTCAACATCTGTTAAGCCAGTAGACAGCACTGCCTGACTAGTTTGCCCGATTTTGTCATCTGACCTAAGTAATAGAGGAGAATTTGTTGGCTTTGGTTTGAAAGAACGTGCTTCCCTGGACAAAGGGGGCCCAAAGCTCTCCAAACTTAGGGACAATGGGGTCCCTGGTTTAGAATAAATCACATCATCTCTATCTTTCGTGGGAACTGAATCTATCTTGGCCAGCACTTTGTTCAGCACTTTCGAATGATTTCCTACTTCTCTTCTCACACCCTGCAGCAAGTAAAGATCCATACTCAAATGGAAGTTTCAGTTCATATGCTGTTTCTAGCTTAGGAAACATTAGGAATAGAATTTATGCCAAGGAAAAGTAAATCCTGAGAACATCTTGGAAACATACTTCAAAAGGAAACAATTTTGAGACGTTTATAGCTGACATGAAATGAAGCATTAGTCTCGAAGACGAAGCTTGTTTTCCTGATTGAGCCACTTTTTAGCAAAGATAGCTACAGAGAATACAAATAACTGAAGGTTCCACTTGGCTTGCAAACCATTAACTAAAACCTGGGTTTCAGCACTCAGTCCCACAAACAAGAGACAATGAATGAGCCTATACTGTTTTGCAACCACTGGTTCCAACTACAAGCCCCTACTCAATTCAACTTCTGTTTTATGAATTCAAGCTGGAGTTCTTGTAGTTAGTGGCTAAGTTTGCTTGACCCTTGGCATAGCAATCACCATGGGAGATCAAACAAAGTATTTCTCGCTGCCCTTTCAACTCCCATATTAATGATCTTCAAGTGATTAATCAGGTCAATGATGAATCCATTAGGCCAAGTCCAAATGACAGGTGCCCAAATGATAGTTTCATCCTGGAATCGTGTCTGTACAGTTGAAAAAGAGAGAGAGAGAGAGAGAGAGAGAGAGAGATTTCTTGTCCCAATTGCCATAGCAGAACATATTGAACCACCAAAATCAACATGATAGTTATCTAGTAAAAGTTAGAACCTATGCCACCTACGTGTTTTTGCACAGGACCTCTTTGAGCTGTCTGATTCCCCAAATCTGAACTTTAATAGTATCTCAGAAATGTTTAAGCACATTTTTCCAAGACCCAACAGCCCCACCAATGAAAGATAAGGGAACAGCACCTAAAAATATTAACAGGAAGAACCAAACCAAAGATCCAGTTCTTTCAATTGAACCCATAGGCTGAGGAAGGCTTCAGGCCTAGTTTAAATGTATTTATGGCAGTAAGATATCAGAACCTGCAACAACGTCTCTCTATTGAACGTAATCATGTTTGAATTACTTTGACAAAGAAACATAATTTGACATTTACAGGGCAGACTTTCTAGTTAAGCTGGATTCAAGAGAGCTTTAAAGGTGAAGCAATGGCTTTCAAGGTCACCCAATCTTGCAAAATTGAAGTCAAGTTGAAATAGTTGAACAGGGGTGAAGAAGAACCTCACCTCAAGCTTTTCACTCTAGTCAATGTAAATGAACTTCAAAAACTAAACTTCCAGCCCAGCTAGGCACAGATTCGCCCTACCTAGAAAACTGGCACCTATTTCCTCCATAGAGAAACTTCCGACCAAATCGACCCTTTGTTAAATTAAATTGACAGATGCTCAATTTTTCATAATTAATGGACCCGGTTTCCTGAAAGAGCAAAGAAGAGTTGGGAAGGGCCAAAATACAATCACGGTCCTACATCTGGTTCCATATTTTGCAATATCTCTTGGACAAGGGAATAAGAGTTGTTTCTGCCCCACACCCTTCACTAACAAGGGCTTAATGGTAGCATCTGCATTTTGGATACAAGTACTATTTAATCTGAATTGATTAAGCAAACAACTGAAAAGGAAGGCATTTCCTCAAATTCTTAGTAACTTCAAGGCATCCTTCCAAGCATCAACCCATTGAATTCCATTGAAATTGCTTAAAAGAGGCGATGCAAAACGTAAGATGCAATAAACAAAAATCAGGAAGAACATGTATACCTGTGCATCGTACATAACAAGGCCAGCATAAACAACCGTTAGGCCAAAAATTGAATCCGACAGACCCCTGTGATTAAAACATTGGAAAAACACTGTTAGAACGGAGAAGACAGCATCCAGACATGGCAAATATGGAGTCAATTCTCACATGACAAGACAATGAAATACATAAACCAGAAATAAACAAAAAACAGTGCTGCTTACCTTTCCAAGCCAATGGTTGTCGCGGTAGCCACCACTGCCTATCAGTAAGAAGACATAAAAATTTGATCAAATAAAAAATGTTAAATTCCCCAATGGCTATAACCAGATATATGAAAATAAGAACATTAATAAATAGATTATTAATTAGAGGAAGGCAGGGAAGTACGGAGGAATGGGTAGAAGGGAAGCCTCCAGCCTGAACGGTAGCCCTGAAATCGAAGTCCTTGCCGTAGAGAAGGACAGAAGTGAAGGGCTTAGAAAGCTGGCCAATCGCCGCAGACACACCAGCCGCAAGTAAAACCTGTCCTAGGAATCAGAATTGTAGAAAAAGCTTAAGAAGTGGCAAAGGGCAAGCGAATAGGAATTGAAATGTAGCTGAATTGAATTAAAAGCGCGGGTTTAAAGGTTGATTTTTTGGACCTTGTTATGGGCGAGCTGCGAAATTTGGTCGAATAATTCAGCCCCAAGACAAGTGAGCTTCAGAGAAGAGGATTTGGATTGCCTTACTCGTAGGGGAAGAAAAAGAAGAAGAGGTTCTTTTCTGCTATGACCAATAAGATTGTGGTGCTTCGGTGAGGATAACGATGAATGAGTGGAAGCCCAAGAACGCCCGGTAAAGCTCCAACAGCAACACTGTAGGAGCATGGTGAACACGTAACGTAAGGGGCTGTTGGTAGTGGTGGATATTGATACCGGTATTTATCACAGGGTGCCTAGTTGCAGGGATCGATAATTCGGGTTCTGCCCATTTCTTCGTCGTCTAATCTTTCATTTGTTCCTTTACGAAAGTATCGTACAATACAATAAGATTCAAAAAAATTTATGAAATTAATATCTAAAATTTTAAAAATTTTTTATATAAATATCAATACCTTTTACATAATTTTCAACAACTTTTCAAACAAATTCTAATACTTTTTTAAAAAAAATTATAACAAATATTCTCTCTTTATACTTTTTCACCTAACTTCAATACTTTTTTATTAAATAATTATATCAAATCATCTCTTTCTACATATTTTTACAAACTCTAACAAAAATTAAATATATTTAAAATTTTTCATCAACTTTTACACAAAAACTTATAAAACTATAATCTAAATAAATATTTACAATTTTATCTAAAACTTAAAAATCTTACAATCTTTTACAAACCGATCCCCAGTTGTGGAGGATGATGGGATATCTTCTCTCTAGTTCGGATTCCCTCTAATAAAAGTTCTTGATATGCTAATGAATTCTGAATATTTTACCAACACACTGATGTTTGCTTATAGAATATTTTTCGTCCAAAAGTTTGGCAAATGAATGCAAATGAACCAAAAAAATTTTCTCTACATAATCGTTCAAGAAATCGAAAGGGGAACAATTAGTGTTTGAGTGAAAATTTTAAGTCCAATTAAAAAAATTATAAAATAATCTCTCTCCCTATCAAGTTATTCTTTTTCACTATAGTGTTTATTCAAATCTTTATTTTTTCACCAACTCTCATACTCCAAAATTTTGACACTCAAATCAAAATTAAGTCTATCATGGTCATGTGTCCCACATCTCGCATGCTTCGCAATGTACCCACTACCCACGCCTTAACACTAGGTGTGGTGTAATGGTGGCTTGCCCTCACTCCTTCTCCTTGACTTTCTTAGCCTCCCTTGCCGAGTAGGGTCACCTCAACATGTGGCCACCCCTCTAGACTAGGCATTGTCTCTATGTCGTGTAGGTAAGTTCTAGCATATGCTGCCATGCGATAATAATCATTCACATAAGTCCTCTGGCTGAATCCAAGCGAAGTAGATGACAACCACTACATGTGGGCAAGGAATGTTATTCAGCTGTCATTTACCACGTGTATGACCTACTCGGGATGTTAACCACCCTCCTTTCTTTAATATAGTGGTCAACTTCGAAGCTTACTCCATTCCCCCACCGACATATGTAGTGATTGCCAAGTTCTTTGTTCATTTTCCAATTTTGCTTGAATTCTCGAGCAAATATCAAACTTTACCTCTTTTGCATCTTTGCGCTTAGAGTGGAATCGGTTCCTAAGTATCCTCCTTATTATTTCCAACATATTTAATATTGGTTCGTCCCTTGCCTCTAGCACCTAAGAATTGAACATCTTCGCAATATTGTTTAGGAGAACATTGCTCTTAGAGTGCGTACTAAACGCGTGTTTGGACTAACACTTCGGGTTGATCTTTGACAAGTATAAATGTGCATCTGGACTTAAACCCATCATCTCATTCATGTGATTATTGAATGACTCATCGGTTGTTGCCTTTGCACATTTCCAAAAGATGTCCTTGTAAGCTTGTCCCTTTCAACTGTTTGACTTCATGTTCGCACAAAGATGTTTGATGCTCCGTGTCGGGCATTAGGATGCCAAAAGCATTGAGCAAGCCCTGCCATATGTACATATTAGTCATTTATTTGCTATTTAATAATTAGATCATTTTAGCAAAAGATATACATAATATACCTTTTGTCGATTAGATATAAATACCCAGCGACGGGAATCATGCTTTACAACATCATCGGTAAGTAGCTCCAAGAACCAACATCATGACGCTCTACACTCATTCCCGTACACTGCGTAAGCGATATGGAACATATCATTGTTCTCGTCCTTTGCAACTACACAAAACAGTTGCCCTCGAAGGGTCCTTTCAAATGCCATGCGTCCACTGAGATCATCGGTCTACACCCTATCAAGAATCCAGCCTTGCATGCCTCTAATCTCGCATACATCCGCTTGAAGTGTGGTGGATCATTGTCAATGAAAAGAGCATTACCGGGATTCCACTTATACATTGTTGCAGCATAGTCATAACAACAATTATATTGTTCTACGTGCTTCTCATTCATCATTTCTAGGGTCAATTTCAAAGCACGGTACGCAGTGTGCTTAGATATTTCAACCATTCAATCCCGTCATACCTCCTCTATAAGTGTTGTGGTAGTTGGGCGTGGACTGTCTCTAATCTTCTCTAAGTATTGTTTCGCCACCTATTTGGCATTCACATGTTTGTTTTTGTAATGAATGCCACATCAATGATGTTGATGAAACGTTTCGATTTGGAATCTACCCCCCTCATTTTCTACAAACACATGTGTTTTCCAAGTACAATGTATGCTCTTACATTTAGCAGTCACCCGCTTAGTGTCAGTCTTCACAAAGCAATAGGCAAACCCGTTCTGAATGGAGAACATGGTTAGAGCTCTTCTGAACAAGTTCGAATCTATAAACCGCAAACCCTTCTCTAGCTTGATCCTCCTAATAGCCTCTAAATCCTCTTCATGGAACTTGGAAAATCTAGTCCTCCGAGACTGACTATCATTGCTCTCAATTACACCCTCACTCATATTGTGAAGGTCACCACTATCCTCCCCTCTTGAAGAATGTGCTTCTTCTGTCTGCTTATCGATTTAAGGGGTATAGCCAAAACAAGATACAACTTTTCTCTTCGCACTAATAGCTTCATCCTCATTCTCGACTGTAGGATATAGCTAGGGCTGCTCCTCCTCACTATCAATGAAATCACTGAGAACCACATTCATTACATCCTCTTGCATCTCATAAGGATCCTCCCCAACATTCCCACCAGCCATGTCATCCTTAGGCCCACCAACGTCCCTACCAACATTCCCAACAACTACTTCATCTTCCAACTCTGTATCACCAGCCCTAAAGGTGAGAAAAAATTCTGACCAAAATTGAAATTCCAAGTTCCAATTCCGATTCTGATTCTGGCACATATCCGAACTAGAATCAAAATGTATTTTTTCATTTTTTAGAATCAGAACTAGAACCGAAAAATTCTGACGGAATTAGCGAAATTTCCGGTTCCCCTTTTTTTAATTATTTTAAAAAATATTGCTCAAAACCTTATAATTTTATTTAAAATTTTGGGTGAAGGTTTATTTATTTTTAGATAGAGTTTAAAACATTGTAATTTTAAAATACGGCTCACAACCCTTTTTTGATACCCATAATTTTTGAATGTTGTAATTTTATTTTAAATGAACATTTATTTTAGATTTTGGATTAATATTTATATTACATGTTATTTATTGTTAATTTATAATGTATAACAAAAAAATTAGTACAAAATTCCAACCCAAAATGCCCAATGGGCTTATTAGGGCCCAAAAACATCTAACCATAAAAGCCCACATAATGAAGCCAGAATTTCCGATTCCAATTCCGGAAATTCTGGTTTCGCTCCGATGGAACCAAAATGGCATATTTCGGTTCTAGTTCCAGTACTCACCCTTACCCAATCTCTCCAAGGTTCACGTCCTCAACTTCGTTGTCATCCCTTACGCTATTAGTGGTATCAAAAACGATTTCTGGTACAAACATAGGTGTGTCTGTACAATGCTCCATGTATACGTGCAGCTCCTTCGGCCGCTCTTTGAGAATTTTTGCTGACAATGTCTATAGTCATCATTATATTCCAAAAGTGTAAAGGGTCCATATTCTTCATTGAACTTCCATGCGAGCCTTGTTGTGTTCAAGTAACCCAAGCGCTTCCTCGTAAACTTGTGGAAAACTAACACTGACAGGTAGTCTGGATCCTGATCACCAATATATGTAACATCACCTCTAATGTATGTTCCTGAGGTGAAGCTTATTGGCCCATGGTGGTGTACGTAAAGTTTTACCATTACACAAAAAAAACAAAAAAAAAAAAATACATGATCAGGAGGTGACAGAACATAACATGTTCTTTAGTGTGAGAACAAATCCTAAGAGATAACCATATTAAAGCAAACTTATACCCAGAGTGTGCTGTTAATATGACTGAGTTTAACCATATGATAATTGACACAGTTTTTATTTGCAATGTACATGCATAATTGCCAACCCAAACACATCATTTTACTCACCAAAAAAAATATTCCTAAAAGATAACCATATTAAAAGCAAAAGCAAAATTGCGAATGACCTTGAAGCCACTATAAAACAACCCTCACCTTCCCATCAACAACCTTGCAGCCACTACATTGTCCCTAAAGAGTCCCACTCCCTCTTCAAAGTAAACTTCCAGAGCAACTTGCCTAAAAAATCATTAGTACACAATAGAGCTACCAACACCTCAAAATAATTTTAATGAACAAAGCGTGATAAACGAATTCTTGCCTTTTGTACACTTCCATGTATCCAGAGCATGCCTTTATTTTTATTTTCCATTTATTATTTGTGGAGAAAAGAGGCAATTGGTAGTTGTCTTGCCTAAAAGAGATAGGAGACTAAAACTAACTTTCAATTGAGCCGGTGCTATGTCAACTAATCCCCCACTCCTTTCAACAAATAGATTTTCCAGCATCTCTAAATCTTGAGTTACCAAGATTAGAATGCTAAATAATGCACTAATATAAGAAAAGACACTTTTAATTGATGTCAAGCTGGCCATTTCAGCAGAAGTGTAATTTTTAGATTCTGTAAATCATTTCTTCATATAAGCTATAATATTGACACACTACTCATGCTTTAAACGAGGACTCCAAAAAAATAGTAGTTAAGAGATAACCCTCTTGGGCATTGACTCAGGTGGTAAAATCAAGGGTGGCGTTAAGATATATCATGACTTAAAATCAGAGAGAATATGGTAGAAAAGAATAAAAACATTGGATCACCTGAGAGAACTAATATGTTAAAAACACTAATCGCGCCCCCAGTTAAATGCATGTGCATGCTAACCAATCTCCACAGCCCACAAAACAACAAGAGATGTTATTAAATGTGTTATATAAAGCATGATGGGACAAATCTAACACACACAAAATAACAAAACACATTGGGACCACAAGCTATGACAACACCAACAACTGCATATCACTCTCGCACAAAAGTTACATTTTGTTAGACAATCTATGACAAAATGTATTCACTTTCTTTGTTCACATATGGCCAAAAACTCAACACCTTAGCATGTTCTTGAGATTAAAAAATAGTATTAACAAGAACTGTGAGTCAACATTTTGACCGACAGTCCCTTTACACATTCCCCCAAAGCTAAAAACACAACCCAAACAGTATGGGTCCCACAAATCTAAATTGTCTCAAGTAAGAACCACTTACACTGCTATATATGAGTACAATATTCAACACATAAATAAGATGGGTTCAAGAGAGTTATCGAATGAGAGGCGTTGAGAAAACTCCACACCACCGAAACCCAAAATGTTCAGAGAACTTTAGCCAAGAAAAAGGAGTTGCTTCGCACAGTTGGTTCTCCGCAAGAGAGGGAGTTATTCAACCAAGAAGAAGGAGTCATTTCACTTGGTTATTCGAAATTGGGAGATTTTTTGGAGCAATCTAGGGTTCGGCATAAATTGGGGGAGAGAACTTTTCGAATAGGCTATTTTGAAAAAGATTCACTTGAGTGGCATGCGGCTAATGGTTTTTGACTGAGTGTTGGAAGACATCGTTCTATTTATTTTCATTTTTTTTGTATGCTTTACTGATTGGGATCTGACATGGTAATTGAGAGCACTGACATAGTAAATAAGAGGTTATTCATTTAGACTGGATAGGTAGCGCAAGATGATTGGCTTGAGGTGGCAATCCTTTTACATGTCAGCATTTTCTGTTAACGTGGGAGGACGGAGATAGACGGAGGTTCTTGTGTTTCTCAAAACCATTACTGCAAGGAGTTAAGTGTCTAAATTATTACCTCAGGGGCCCAATTGGAAGTTTGTGATACCTCATGGTCCTTGGGTGCAATTTCGCCTTTTATAAATAAATAGAAAATATACAATTTTCACCCACGAACTATCATAATTTTTGCACTTTGCATCCTAAACTACCAATTTTGACATATTGCACTATTTAACTACCAATTTAAACACTCTCCACCCTCTGTAAAGTTTTAGACTAAAATGATGATAATGTCCTTGACCACTTTGCATATATTAAGATATTATTGTCAATTCTATAAGTTTTCAAGGGTATTACTGTCAAGAAAGAAGGTACAAAATATCTAACATTGGTAGTTGAAGGTACAATGTGTCAAATTGGGTAATTTAGAGTGCAAAGTGTCTAACATTAAAAGTTGGAGGGTGCAATGTGTCAAAACTTGTAGTTGAGGGTGCAATGTGTCATAGACCTAGTAGTTGATGGGTGAAAAATATATTTATCCTAATATATTTACATAATATATATAAAACTTTGAATTTTTTTTTTTTATAAAATCTCATTGGCCAGGGATTTTTTTTTATTGCATCATTATACAGATATAATGAATATACTGGCTCAACAAGAAACTGGTGGATTCTAACATTAATATAAACTCATTTAGCATGCACAAGACTCGACTTTGTCTAAAATATTTGATCTAAAAAAATCATCACCAAATAACTTGGTAGCCCTTTCAGGTGACATCCATCAAGCGATATCATTAGTTTGCACCCACTAAGGAACCCCTCTTAGATGCATCCAGACCCACATACATCCTTTTGAAAAAAATCTCGTCTTTTACAATTTTCACACAGCTTCCCAGATTCCATCTTAGAAGTGCGTCGACATAATCATATACGTACTTGTATTGCTCGGCATGTTTTCCTTGAACTAGCTCCAACCTAAGCCTCTTGCTCGGTACAAGTGATTGTTAGACACCTCCACTGTATTCAGTTGAAAAGTCTCTTTGTTGTTCATCCAAAAGGCTTGTATCATCCATGGACAAGGTGACTTATTGCAGACAACTCTTACCAGTACCTTATCATCCTTTCTAAGGCTATAATCGAACCCACCTTGTATCGCAAACAAATTCAATGCTTGCCTAAAGAGCTTCACATATCTGAATTTCAATCCTTTCACCATTTTAATAGGGTTTATATTCAGATCATCTTCATGAAACTCGGAGTATTGTATCCCCCATGGGCCGTCGATGTCTGATCCATCACTCTCGTTTATATCCATCCAATCGTCCTCGCCATCAATATCACATGGGATCTCATGTCCGTGTCTGCCCCATGACACCCGTGACCAAACTAATCTACTGCATTCAGGGGTGGATACAAGGGGCGAGAGGGGGCCATCGCCTCCCCCAAATTTTTAAAAAATCCCTATATTAAGGGACTTTGGAAAAAATTTCCCCCACATGGTCATCCTGCCCCCCAATTTTTTGGAAAAATTCGTTCATATCTACACAAATTTTAAAGAATTTAGTTAATATTAAAAAAATTCCTATGATTAAGGAATTTTGAAAAATTCTCCAGGTGTTATCAATTCTACACAAATATTGAAATTGAAAATTCCAAACTATAATGCTATTTTGAAAGGAACGGATTTTGAAATTGAAATTTTCTTTTCGAAACAAATATTGGACGTTCGTTTGCAAAAGTATTATATAATACAACGTATTCAACAAAATTTGCAAAGGAACATCCAAAATCTTAAAAAATCCTACACAGACACTAATATCTCTTTACACAAACTTCAATAACTTTTTACACAAATTTCAATATCTTTTTTTTGAAAAAAAAATTCCAGCAAATCTTTTATCTCGATACTTTTCCACCTAACTCCAATATTTTTTTTATTACTCAAAACAATTACATCAAACCATCTCTCTCTACACATCTTTTAAAAATTCTAATAAAAATTAAATATCTTTAAAAACTTTTTTACACAACCTTTGCACAAAAGCTATAAAATCCAATATGGCATAAAATATTAACAATTCTATCAAAAAATTCTAAAAAATATTACAATTTTTAATAAAACTAACATCCCGATTTATCTAAATTTAAAACATAAATTACTGCAACTTTTAGCATATTTAAAAAATCTTCGAGCTTATTATGATAAGAAATTTATAGAATCACAAATTTCATGTGTTTATTTTTTGATGTATCCAAATGGAAGTTGCTATAAAAACATTATGCATATTTTTCTTTTATTAAAAGTTACAATTCATATATGAAATTATAGCTTTTATTTTTTTTAAATAATAATAATAAATTAATTCTCTGCCCTAAAGAAATATCTTGAATCCACCACTGACCTGATCCCTCCTAATTTCTTGCCCTAGCCCCGATTACTTCCTGCCAGCAAGCCCCATCATCTCCACTTTTATGGCTGGAATATATTTCAACACCTCCTCCTCGTGCTGTCATCCCAATCACACAACAGCAGGTGTACGTACTGAAGATAATTCCATAATTATATCCCAACTATTGGACCTTGAAAAGCACCTCGACCTTAACAAAAGTTTTATTTGAATATATGATGTAATTTAGTAATTAGGAAAAAACATATAAGGAACATAAGCCAATTCAGCAAAGGACAAATGTATCAATCAACTTGTGTTAGCATGTCTTTAGAATTCTCATAATAATAATAACCTTTGTGTAGAGAAGCTCCACAAAATAAAAATGGGAAATAAGAAAATCAGGACAGACCAAGATAACTCACAAACAATTAAATACAAGTTATCATATACTAAAATAATGTTTTTCCAACACACGTCCTTTCCATGACACTCACAAAAAGGCTAAATAAGTAAACCCAAAATGCGGGCTGTTCTAAGCTCGTCATGTCGGAGAAAAAAAAAACCGCCCCACAACCTTATTATTTCTTACATTTGTAAAATTAGACTCCTTAGAGATTGTATTGCCTCCAACATTATTTATTATCACTCTAATTTTTGAGCAGAGCATTCATGGAATATAATCTAATGTACTGTCTAGTAAGAATTTTCCTCTAAGCATTTTTAGGAGTTTTAAGCTAGGATTTAAATATTATATTATTTGCAATTGTTAAAATTTGAGTAATTAAGATTAATTAGGCTAATTATTTAGGCTAATTATTTTAATTAATGGAATATGTCCATAAGTTACAATATTTGGAAGAATTTATTTAGGGCTTTAACCTTGAAAATTTGTGAGACTTAGGGTTTAAAATGGGATGGAATGATTTGGGAATTTACATGGTAGCAAGAAAAAAAAAAAAAAAAAAAAAAGAGCGAGTGAAGAATGGAATTCGGTGGAAAGAGAGAATATATTGGGGGCATTT
>CM025853.1:13478052-13691635 GCA_003952965.2 Morella rubra
AGGCCCCCGAGGTAACGTTTTCAACAATTAGGCCCCTGAGGTCAAGTTTTAAGAAAAAATAAGTCCCTCCGTCCATTTGCCGTCAGATCTGTTAACGCTCATCGCTAACGTGGCTTTAAAATCCAAGTCATCGGTAACCAGCGAATGACACTTGTCTCATTTAAATCCCTCATCCACACGTGCGCCACATGGCAGATAGGTCACATTGCATTCAAACAAAACAAAAAACCATTTACTTAAGTGACGTCGTTCGGTGCCTCAGAGGCCTTCTTCTTCAAAGCACGATCAGATCTCCGTTTCCCCAAACTCATTCTTCCCAAACCCTAGGTTCCCAATTTCTCCTCCTCGTCACCCACTTCTTACGCAAAACTTCATACGCAGCTGAATGGATTCCAAGTCCTCATTCTAGCGTTCTGGTTCTAGTTTGTCACAATGTCCGGTCTCTTTGAAAAGACGTAGTGCTGTGCTCGATCTCCTGCTCGAGCCTCCTCTGTGCTGCTGTGAGCTCCAAGCATGCTTGAGGACTAGCCTGACAAATTCAAACCCTGGACGAAGATTCTATGGATGTCCTATGTTCAGTGGAAGCAAGGTAATTGAATGATTACTTTCCTATAAAAAAAGCTTCCTGATCTATTTCTATGAACCCTAGCAGTGAGAAAGAGCGAAATGATTGTCTTCAAATATCCTACCTAGATCGAATTGCATAAATTGGCAGAGTAGTGCGTTTCTACCCTGGTTGTTTCTTTGTTCATTTGAGCTAATCTATTGTTTTGTTAATTTCGGGAAAAAGATGCTAAACTGTATGAAACTCTCCGTCTCTCTTTCTGCGAGTTGTTTTTTCAGTTTTCCTTTCTATTTTCGTTTTATGTTTTTGAGTTTTGTGACTGATGTAGTGGAATCTTGAATCATAGTATTGCATCCTTTAATACTTATTCCTAGCCGTGTAAATATATTGGATTAGTATTTTTAGTAGGAATTGATGATTTGTGTATACTAGGAAAATAGTATATGAATTCATGAAGCGATGTCTCCAATCCTCCATGCAATTTGTGTGGTTTCTCTCATCTATCCAATTTCTTGTTACTGGACGTAGAACTATATAAGCATGATATCCTTTATAAATTGAATATATAAATTTGTGAATATGGGCTTTTATGTCATCTAGTCAATTAGTTATAACCTGGGAAGCAAGAAGAACTGCATATTGAATGTAAATTGCAACAGGCAGAATTGCACATGGTTTGGGCTTTTATTCAACTTTGAAATTTATGTTGGTTGTGACATTAGTTTTCAATAATTCTGTGATGTTCAATCCCAGTGATATTTATTTGCTTTATCTGCTAATAATGCATCTATCTTTTGACAGAAGAATCGTGGATGCAATTTTTTCCTTTGGGTTAACCCCCCGACCTGTCCACGAGGCGAAGAGATCCTACCTTCGATGATAAAAAAACAGAAGGCGATGGAAGAGGAAGCTCAGAAGCAAAATTCGAAACAACATCGAAAGATTAAGGCATTGATTGGATCGTCGCTCTTCTTTGTGGTCACTCTTGTAATGGTCTGTTGTATTTGGTGTAATTAGTTTTAGGGAGTTTAGGTTGTAGTGTTGTAGGAGTTTAGTGTAGTGAACTTTGCAATATAGTTCGTGTGGAAGTGTATTTGGTGGGGAAGTGTATTTGGTGTTGAAAACTTTGTTGGGCAAGTGTATTTGCATGATCCATTATTAAAATCTTTATCATGTTTAGTTTGAAAAACTTGTGCCTCAAGCAATTAAGCAAAATTGACTGTGTCATCACAAGCACCTATAAGCAAAGTCAAAATGAAGGAATTGAATAAACTAAAATGGATTGGTGGTGAATGTGGAAAGTGAAACTGAATATTAAGGACAACTAAATGGCTAGAACCAAATGAAGCAGATTCTTTGAAATATATATAGCAGCATCACAGAAGTCAACTCTCATTTCTCTGCAATATTTGCCCACATTCAAGTCAGTATGCATTTTCACAGCTTATTAAACCCAAAAAAAAAATTTATGAAATTTAGTTTTACATCTACAATAGCCAAAGCCAAAGTATAAATTCCAAATTTCCTATCAATGATATAATGGAAATAAGATCATCAACTTGAATTTGGTGCCCTTGCGATAAATAACAAAACCAAATTCAATTAAAGCAAAAAACGGTAGAAGCAAGTCAGCATATCACAAAAATAAAACTAGTTTTCATCCAAAGAAGATCTGTGTCAAGCTGTTTACAAAGCATAAAAAAAAATACATCCGACTGTACTTCCATCCAAAACAAATTCAACATTACAGCTCCTCCCAAATTCAATATTACCACTCCTCCCAAAACATACATATGACAACTTCACAAATTTACAATGTGACAGAAAATGGCAGCTTCACAAACTTCACAAATGACAGCTTCACAAACTTCACAAATGACAGCTTCATTCACAAATGTTCATTCAGTTCACCACCAAAACAGCTTCACAGACTACTCAAAAAATGAAATCTTCACAAATTTACATTGTCCAAAAAAAATGGCAGCTTCACAAATGATGTTCATTGTGTTGCTCTTGTTCTCTCTACTCCTTGTGCACGCCTGCCCACAAAACGGTTCGTTGGCTGCGACCTCGTTGCAGTTCCTTCATTTTGCTATTTCCACATAATACAAAGACATTAATGCTTATGTATTACATAATTATTATTTAAGCCAGAATAAGAACATTAAATGTTACCTGAATATGTTGAGTTTGAGTGGCAGCATTACCCTCTCCAGCCGGTTGAGACGTAGTTTCACTAGATGTACCCTCCCCATTCTGTAATTAAAAAAAAAACAGTTTACTAAAATTGCTTCAGATTATCATCGCCTATTAAATAACACATATCAAAACCCAAATCGATTTCTACTCACCCTTTTTGACTTCTTGACATAAGGTTTAGGGGGATATTGTCTCTCCCCCGGTTTGGGTGGATGCTTGCATCGTCGCCGATTATGGTCAAGTGCTCCACATCGTCCACACTTCGTTCTATACCCTTACCTCGACACTCGGTGTGGTGGGGGCGGTGGTGGCTCGTCTGAAGTTCTTATGCGAGACTTTCTTGGCCTCCCCGGCTTCGCCCTAAGCTCGGGAGGAAGCATAGGGTCGCAATCAATGTGTGGCCACTCCTCTGGACCAGGAAGCGCTTCTATGAAAGGAAAATAAGATCTGCGATATGCCTCAATCCGGTAATAAGGATCAACAAAATCCTCTTGGCATCGCCCTCGTGAAGTAAATTGCACTTACAGCGTGCGGGCACAGAATTCCGTTAAGTTGCCATCTGCCGCATGAGCAAGATCTTCCAGGAATATTAACCACCCTTCTTTCCTCTATGTGGTGATCAACTTCAAATTCTACATCGTTCCCCCATCTACAAATATAGTGACTGCCAGCTTCTTTGTTTTTCTCCAGCTTGTCTTGAATCTTTGGGCAAATATCAAACTTGGCCTTTCCTGAGACCTTCACTTTTGGTACAGAATCATTCATAAGCATCCTTCTAATGGCTTCCATCATACTCAACAAAGGTTTATCCCTAGATTTGAGCACCCATGAATTGAACATCTCTGTGATGTTTAAAAGATTGGTGTGCGTGCTAAATGCATGTCTAGACCAACACGCAGGATTGACTTTTGAGAGATACGCATGGGCATCAACACTTACACCTTTCATGTTTTCCATTTGTCGATTAAATGCAGTAACAGTTGCAGCCTTTGCACACCTCCACAGTGTATCCTTGATCGCTTGCCCTTTTCATCCATGTGACTTTATATTTGCATGGAGATGCTTGAGGCAATATCTGTGCTTTGTATCTGGCATCAGCTACTCAAATGCATCAAGCAAACCCTACAAATAACGACAATAATGAAAAACTACATCGTTTAAAATTTTTGAAAGACATGCAAACTTTATCAAATAAGGACATTATTGTACCTTTTGATGGTCAGAAATAAAACTCCATCATCTCGAATCGTGAATACCAACATCATCCAATAGCTCTTCTAAGAACCAAACCAAGATGCTTTACACTCATTCTCACAGACTGCGTATGCGAGTGGATACATGTCTTTGTTTCCATCCTTAGCTACTGCACAGAATAGCTGACCCCCAAATGGTCCTTTTAAGTGGCAAGCGTCTACCAAGATTAGGGGTCTAATCCCGCTAAGAACCCCACCTTGCATGCCTCCAATCTAACATACATTTGTTTGAAGAACGGCGGGTCCCTGTGAATCTTGACACAACTGCCAAGATTCCATTTCGTGACGGCAGCGGCATAATCTCTACAGTATTTATACTGGTCAACATGGTTCCCATTCAAAATCTCCAATGCAAACTTAAGTACACGGTAAGCTGTATGCTTTGAAATGCCCACCATCCAATCCCGTCTCACCTCTTCAATCAGAGCCGTGGTAGTTAAGTTGGGAGTATCCTGATTTTTTCCAAGTACTGCCTCCCTACCCACTTGGTAGTCACATTCTTGTTAGTGTAATGGGTGCCACAACGTGTTCGGTTGTGAATGTTTTAATCTCAAAGCCATCTCCTTCATTCTCCTTTGACACGTATTCTCCAACTACAATGCGTGCCCGCACACTTTGCAGTAACCCACTTGTGTCATTCTTAATGAAGGCATGTGCAAACCCATTCTGAATGCTAAAGGTTGATAATGCCCTCCTGAACAGCATCAGATCCCTAAATTTCATTCCCTTTACTAGCCTCAGCCTCTTCTGGCATCTAGATCTTCCTCATGAAATTCTCGACGTCTATCCCTTTGGTTATTAACACCCTCCTCTCCCTTCTCATCCATGCTGGGAAGATCCTCGCTATCGTCACCCCCGGAAGGTCTATTTTCCTCTGTCTGCCTATGCATTGAAGCTGCCAGCCAAACCAAGACATGACATTCTCCCTATCCTTTGCAGCTTGCTTTTGGTTCTCAACGTTGTTATATAAATCAGGCCCCTTTGGTTCACTATCCTCAAACTCACTAAAGATGAGAGGCTCTTGCCCATCCTCTCCAACATCTTCATCGTCTTCTCCACCGATGTCGGGCAGATCAGCCCTTCCATCATCCCCTCCATCATCATTTTCATCAACTCCTCCATCATCATTTTTATCAGCCCCTCCATCATCCCTTCCATCATCATTTTCATCAACCCCTATATCATCATTTTCATCCTCGGTCATAAACACCGATCATCTATGGAGTGCTCTATGTATATGTGCAACTCTTTAGGATTCATCTTCCTCACCATATCTATCAAATACCGACAATCTTCATCTGACTCCACATATGAGAACTCACCAGCACCTTCATCGTAGAACCTCCATGCTAGTCTCGAAACATTCAAGTAACCCAAATGTTTCCTTGTATAATTTTTTATCACAATAGCTGACAAATAGTCTGGATCCTCATTGCCACAGTGCTCAATCTCTCCCCCGATGTATCTACGTTTAGCATAGCTAATTGCTCTCTAGTTGTGTATGTAAACGTGCACCATCCTCTGAAAAAAATAGAGCATGGGAGGAAGGTAAGTAGATAGTTTACTGAGCAGCATAAGAGAATCTTAAAGAAACAAAGAAACAATTCTTTCAGTGAGAAGTTCTTTCCCAAAAAGATAAATTTGTTTGTCCAATATTGGTCACTTCCAGAGAGCATACCAGTACAGTGGAGAAAAAAAAAACATTGCAAAAAGACTGATATAGGCTGCAACAGAGAAAAATGATGAGGACACTAGTTTCACTTGCTTGCTCTTGGTCCCAAATATAAAGAGTGTCATTTAACACTTCTGCAATATACATTAAATTTAATAGTCAATGGCAAAAAAAAGGCTTTTCTGAGGATCTAATTCTGTTGAAGCTTCTAATCTAATCATCACGCACCAATTCATTATTCAGTCACACTCTTAGTAACTAAGCTAGGTGCTATTGTTGGTATATCAGTAAACATAATTTATATTCCCACAACCCGCTCTTTCATCAACTGGAAACTGGAACAGACCTTCTTCATGGCCTTATTTTTATTGCCCAGAACTAGAGTTTCAAGAAAAGCTCTATTAAGTTGTATAAGGAGAGTATATAGATGGATAATGCTCTGTTAGTACTGTAATGGAGTTGCATGAAACTATAGATAGATAGTGAGTTGAGACTTTCATTATTCAGTTGAAGCCTCATGTGATCGAATAACCTAATAAACTCAAGTTTTTCTGCTTCAGTTCTACCTCAGATATTAGTGGCCATGAAAAAGAAAAACAGAGCAGAAATGCCATCATCTACATTGGAAAATTGTAAGAACAGAAGACAACATCATGGCTTAGCTTTAATATCTTATAATGTTTACTTAAATAGTTACAATCTCTTCTCTTTTACTTTATTCGCCTAAGTTAAATTATTCTCTAAACTTTTCCCATATATTCGTGTGATCAGAATTGTCTCAAAGCACAAGTGCTAGAGTCAAACAACTTTTAAAAGCATGAAGATCCTCATTCACAAAATACTGTAACTACAAAATCAAGTAACATAGCTTCTAATTTGATTTCTTGATACATATTGCGATGTAGTAGGTAGGATGATGTTATATTAAACAAAAAAAAAAAACTAACTGTGTTGATACCTCAGGGACTGTGAAATTTACCACAGGGTCAAACAAACATAATTATAAAGCATGTGCTGTCCTACCATTAACTAACAAAGTCATTGAAAAGGACAAAAGACATGGCTCCACAAACATTATAAAATCAAGTCTTTGGAACCACATTATTACATTGTTATCTGGCTAGAAATAAGCAAAGGAGATCTCAATTTGGGTCCACAAAACCCCTAACTGACCGACAGCAAATATTCTGATTTTTTCGAAAACGACACGAGGGTCCCCCTTAATCTAAACAAAAATAGAAAAAAAGTACATAATAAAAAATCAATATATAGGGGCAAGAATTAAAAACCAACCGAAGAGTGGATGTCGTGACTCACTTCGCCCAAGTCTCCTCCACCGAAACCCAAAAGCTTTGAAAACTCAACGAAGCTTTCCACGAGCACTGGTGTTTTTTTATGAGGCAATCTAGCAAAAAAGAGAGCAACTCAAATAAGAGAACAAAGCAGAGGAACAAAATCAAGGAAAGCATGCACGTGTTTCTTATGAAAGGTTTGATTTTGTCTTTGGAGCAGCTTGGAGTTGTTAATGCCATTTACACGCAGACCAAAGACAAACTTGCTGACCTAACGAGGTGGGTTGGCCAACGCCTAGAAAGGTCGAAATCACAGCTACTAACAACTAAAACTCACAAGAGATTGCACTGAACAAAACGAAAGTCTGCTTTAAGCTCATACCTCTCGGTAAATTTTACATTTCCAAAGCAAATTTCGGCCAATAATCCAACGAAGTTCGAGCTCGTCCTCCTCTGTTAAGTCTGGTGACAGAATCAGAACATATTTGTCGAAGAGATTTATCTAGGGCAAAGCCTTTGTCAAATTTCCTTAGAAGATGCAAAGAGAAAGGGAAATTGTCTAAGTGTTTTTCGTGCAAATTGTCTAAGTATTCTTCGTGCAAGTGTTCTCCTCACTCAGAAACGGCGTCGTCGTCGTCATTTAAAGATTTTTTTGTTTGAAAATAAACTGACGTGTCAGACACGCGGTGATGATGTGGTGGGCTCCTCTTAAGTGGACAGGTATCGCTTAATGAATTGTTATAACGTGGATTTTAAAGCCACGTCAGCGATGGGCATTAACAGATCTGACGGCAAATGGATGGAGGGACTTATTTTTTCTTAAAACTCGACCTCAGGGCCTAATTGTTGAAAATGTTACCTCAGGGGCCTATTTGCAACTTTGTAATATCACAGGGGCCTCTGGTGCAATTAAGCCTCTCTTTTATTATGCAAACTTGTTTCCTTATTAATTTCATTTTTTACTGTGTTCAAATTTTATCGGGTATAAAGCTTGTATTTGTTGCCTTATTTTCCTTCTTTCGTGTATTTCTAAAATTAATGTCTAACTAATTTATTTTCTTATGTTCATTTTATTTCTTTATTTTTTCACTTCATTAATGCTACTGAACCTAATGGGCTTCATATTTTACATATTTGGATTTTAACTTAGCCTCTTTTATGTTAATTAATCATCTTTTATATTGTAAGTATTTTTTAGATTTATTGAATTGGGGTAGTTGCTGTTAAAGAACAATTTTTTTCTAAGTGTTGAAAATGTCGACACATTGGACCATAGTGTTGACACATTGAACTACTACCCGAGGCCTGTTTTAAAGCCATTCGAATTTTTAGACCAAGTGCTGGAAGTGTCGACACATTGAACTACTACTCGAGAGTTGTTTTTCAGATCATTCAAATTTTTTCTGAAAAGTTGGAAGTGTCGACACATTGAGCCATAGTATCGACACATTGAACAAACACCCGAGAGTTTATTTCCAGGCCAAGTTCTAATGTGTCAGCACACACCATCAATGTGTCGATATATTGTGCGATTTTGCAGATATCCTGGAAGAGACCAACTCATCCAAAAGTCTTCAAATTGTCTCAAATGACCTCCAACGGCACTCAAACTTTACAAGAAGACCCTTTGTGCCCTAAGGGCTTTAAATAGAAGAAGATGGAGAAAGAAAAATAAGAAGTGTGCGCTATTAACTCTTGCCCTAATTTCTAGAGAGAGAAAAAGCTTTGAAGAAGAAAGAAGCTCCACCAACCAAGAAAGCTCGTACTCCCACCTGCAAATACTATTACTTTCTTTGTGAATCTTGTCTCTTTGCACACCTCAGTATTTCATACTTGTTTATTCAGCTTAAAGAGCCTTTATTAAGATTCCCTTTGTACCCATTCTTGAAAAACACGTGAGTGTTTGGGAAAAACACTTGTCCTACTTGTTGGGTAGAAGAAATCCTCTAGGTTGTGAGGATTTGTGAGAGTGAGTTAAAGTGTAAACTCGAAAAACACTTTGTAAAGGTTCCTTAGCACCCGAGAAGCTAAGATGTACTTACTATTTGGAAGATAGTGAAGAAAGCCCAAGGAAGTCAATAGCCTTGGGGGTGGACGTAGGCAAGTGTTGGTCGAACCACCTAAAAGTCACGGTGTCATCTCTCTACCCTTATCTCTATTTATTGTTGATATCTATTTGTTATGCTTGTTTATCTATTCCTTTTATTCTTCATTATAGTCCTTGATTATATAGATATACTCTCTTGCTCTTTAGAAAGGGGTCTCTGCATATTCGGTTTTATAAGAAAAAGGATAAAAGTTTTTATAAAACCCAATTCACCCCCCTCTTGGGTTGTTTTTGCCCTCTCAGTTTCTTTTTCATTTACACCATCAATTGCACAAGTACCCAACTCCATAGCAATTTATGTTCAAATATGACAAAAGTGAAGTAAAAATGTCAAATTAACCATGCATGCACATAGTCATCACCCAAGGCCAACCCGTGGCCTTCTAATTCACCCAACATGATTTTTTGCCACTTCCGTGGCCCTTAAATACATATAACTCTCTTTGTATATAATTTATTTCACACAAACTACCATTTTCCACTTTTTCTCTTAAAAACACGCAAGGAACTTAACAATGGTTAACCTTCATAGCTAACATCACATGCAACCAACCAATGAGCTAAAGCTCATAAAAACACAAGAGCTGAAACGTTTTTGTTGAGATCAAAGATAACAGCATGCTATCTCACATGCAAACATGAACTACAACTTACTCTTTTCCTACAAAAGATCAATAATAACTACTCCTTACCTTGGTGTTTTCGGATGGCCTTTAAATAGTCTTGAAACTTCCTACAGTTAGTAGAGGATTCAAAGAGGGGAGGAAGAAAATTTGGCTCATGGGAGAGGTCTTCTCCCATGGCCGAACACCACAAAATGCCTTACCTCTTCACCTTTTTTTTTCTTTTACTTTTTCTTTCTCTCATTCTTCCTCTTCTTCTCTTTCTTCTTCCTATCTCTCGGCCTACTCTTGCCCTTCACGCCTCTCTCCCTTTTGCACTCTATCTCACTCTCTAACTCGGCAACACCAAGGGGAAAAATGAACCCCACAGTTGCCTTAGCTTTAAATAGACCTAGCTATAACTCTAGTTAGTCACTTAGGGTTACACCTAATCTAACACCTAACCTAGATTTAGGCAATCATTTAACCTAGAGTTAACTACAAGAAGCAAGCTCATAGAATGGGTGATTTGGGCAGCAATGAGCAATGCTTGACAAGTGGCAGCATTTTTTCTTTTTTAGGTAATGATTAGAGATCACAAAATCTTCCAAAATCTCCCAAAAACGTATCTTGCTGATTGGTCTCCAAAATCCTACATCCTAATCAAACTAACGTGAACATGAAATGATAGTGAGTAAAAAAGATAAAATGGTGACTAATGAGACATTATTAAAATACTCTAGGTGATAATCGTGTATCTAGAAGAAAAAAAAAAGGACAATAAATGAGTAATTTAGATAATGCATGATCAATTAATCAAATTTAGTTCAGTAAAGAGCAATGTAGAAATCAATCTAAGTCGAGAGAAGTATAAATAACGAGGAAATTTAATCAAGAAAAACACTTGAACTAATGATATAAAAATATGAAATTTATTTATGTGAATTAGAATATACGTTAGAAAAATAATCGAGGAGAATTTTCTTGTATTTACCAATGAAATGTACTCTAAAAGTAATTACAACATAATGATCAATAAATGTCCAATTAGAGAGCAAGGTAAAAAAATAAATAATTCACTACAAAAAAAACCTATAGCAGCTCGAAACCGCTGCTATAGGTCAAAAACCGCCGCTATAAAAGCGGCGGTCGAGATAGCCGCTATATCTCCGTCGGCATAGGTATATTGCGGCGGTTTTTGTGACCGTTGGTGAAGACCTAGGGTCTATAGCGGCGTCACCTAGCAGCGGTCGAAACCGCCGCTATAAACCCGAGTGCAGTTGCGCTTTTTCAGCACTAAAAGGTCTATAGCGGCGGTCAGTGACCGCCGCTACAGACCAAATATGACCGCTGCTATAGACCTATAGCGGCGGTTAGGTTCCACCTATAGCCGCGGTCAGTGACCGCCACTATAGGTTTGCAGGTTTTTTTTTCAGTATTTTTAAAACGCCACTAATTGTTTCCTATATTTTCCTATACATGTTTTTTTAATTAGTAATACAAATTTATTTTAATACTTATAATTCAATAGAGCTAAAAACTTAAAAAACAAGGATAATAAAACAAGAATCTCTTCATCATTGATTAATAATATTTTACAACAAACACAAGAATCTCTACAAGTAATCTAAAAAGTAACAAATTTCTAGTATAAAATAACAATAAGCAAGGACCGACTAAAATATTCAAATACAACACAATAAGCAAGGACCAATTAAAATCTTCCTCCTTTGACACATCAACATCCTCTATCTTGAATTCTTGTAATAGAAAATAAATCACATGAGAAATAGAAATAAACAAAAGATTTATGTAAACAAAATATCTACTTGTATATAACTCTAGATAAAATGGGTCAAAAACTTTCCCCCGAGGGCATTGCCCCCGGACCCCCATCAAGGCAGGCTTGTCCATGAGCGCTCCAGCTTGGGCCGATACTCCATGGACTAAGCCTCACAAAAAATCTCATGGTACTAACAAAAACACTACTTCCCTTTCCCTTCTTTCTTGAACCACAACAACTCTTGACAATAATGTTTGGTTCCAAATCTTCCTCAGTTAAAACTGGATCATACCCATATAGAGCTTGCCTGTTGAAGCAACAACCAGTTCCCACATAGACAGGACCCTGGATACCATCCAGCCCTTTCAAGTTGATCTGCAAAATGTAACGAATACGAGCTTGTACTTAACCAGCCTAAGGATAATAAAACATGAAACAGAAATATTTCATGGTGGAACATCTAGTGAAACCTACATCAAAGAAGACAATATTGCGGTTAGCATATCGATCATGCAAGTCAATGCCATCGAAACGCTGTGGGAACTGTACATAGCAGGTCTTCTTTCCAAAAGCAGGGTCCATCATGAAACACATGGCTTCTTTAAGAGCTTGGCTGTTATTGAAGTAGTGATCACAGTCGACGTTCAGAAGATATGCACCATTGGTTAGCACAGCAGAAACCCGGATCTGTAAACCATAAGAAAGACCAAGTCACGAGGCATTGATTAAACAACCTCCTGATACAACAAACCTCCCCAATCCCTCAGGCAACCAACAAACATCAGACCATCCCCAAACCAAGATACAAAGTGAGATGACATCTCCCTACTAAAGAAGAAAAGGTATTTTCTTCCAAACTGCACCACCTCAAATGGTGGACAATGGAAATCACTATCATTGTCAATGACTGAAATTAATGTTGAATAAAAATAATAGAAGGCCTTCAGTGAACAAACCAATGCATTCATTGCTCCGGCCTTCTTGTGATGCTGAAAGCCAGGTCGCTTCTCACGAGAAACATAAACAAGTCGAGGTAGCTCATTTCCATCTGTATCAAGCCCCCCACTGTGACCCAAGAACACCTGTCCGGTATTTATTTGGGCATAAATATCAATGTAAGAATATAAAGAAAAAGAGTAAAAAACCTAAAAACACTTGGAAAAATCAATAATACCTGAATCATTCCTGGATGATCCCTAGTATTATTTCCAGGCCATGGAGTGCCATCTTGCATCGTCCAACCTTCTTCCGGCGTCTTCTGTGCTTTAGCAACAAGTGCATTGATCCGTACCTTAAATTCTTCATATTCTCTCTGCACAACAAAATGATTACAGATAACAATTAGGATACCATAATGTCCTCACTTAATCCATCGTACACCAAGGTTTAGGATGCCATACTGACAAAAGGGAAAGTGGCAAGTTTTTCTACAAGTTCTCAATGTGTTTCATGTGCCCTACTCAAACATTGCTCCAGAATACATTTTAGACTAAGGAACGACTTTACACACACAAGGGGAAAAACCCAACTTTATTACTGTAACAGCAACTTTTATCATTAATGCAGGTAGATAGCTCCAAAAGCCCCAAACCCATAGCATTCATAAAATTTGCATTTCAACCATCCACCAAATTATAGGAGAATGAGAATGATAACATTTACAACAAACTTTCATGACCATAATAAACATATAGATCGAACATGGCAACAAACACTCACCTTCATTGCTCGGCATTCTTTTACAAATGAAGGTTGTATTTTGTCTTTCAAGTAATCAATTTTTTGGGCGAAATAGAACTCAGGGGCCCTAGGCTCGATGTTGTGCTTCTTGCAAAAGGGCACCCACTTCCTAGCAATCGACGCTGGGCAGCTGAGAGAGAGAGCCCGAGAGAGAGAAAGAGAGGCTAGTGGCTACTGAGAGAGAGAGGCCGGTTGCCGGTGGAAGCCCCTGGGTTTCGGTCGACGGTGGGCTTCCGGTCGCCGGAGGAGGAGCTGAGAGGGAGTGAGAGAGAGGCTGAGAGCCGGAGGGAGAGGGAGAGGGAGAGATAGAGTGAGAATTTTTCAAAGGGAGACTTAGAGAGAGAGAGAGACAGAGAGGGAGAGGGAGAGGGGAAAGGGGAAAGGGGGAATTCGGGGCTGGGCGGGAAGGGGGGATTTCACGCGGTTCGGGAAGGGAAGGGAAAGGAAATGAAGGGGGGGAGTTTTCACGGGAGCAGAGGCTTTCAAAGCTTTTTTTTTAAAATTTTTTTTTTTAATTTGTAGTTTTTCAAATTTTTTAATAATAAGTTATATTTTGTAGTTATGTGTTTTTAGTAAATTAAAATCAGTTGTAAATTGTAATAGTATTTAAAAATTTTTATACTTAGTATTAAATACATACCAATGTACATTCTTTATACTCTTTTTTATAATTAGTATAATAATCTTAATTAAAATAGGTTGGAGTAATAATATATAATACTTATAATTTAAAAGTATGTGTTTATTATATAATTTATATGTGCTAATTAACCTAAGTACTTTATATATATGTATCTACCTAATGACTAAATTATAGTCTCTAAGACCATATAAAAATTTTAATTTTCACAACACTCTTTCTAATTTCATATTTCATTAAGTAGGTCCCTTAAATTAAAATTTTTCAAATACATGACAAACTTCATTATTTCATAGTTCATAACACTCTCTCTAACTTCATATTTTATTAAGTATGTCTTTAAATTAAAATTTTCCACATACATGACAAACTAAACTAAATTATATATTAACATAAATACAATAATATTTAACATAATTAAAAACATTAAAAAAATTACAACTAATTAAAAAAAAAAAAATTGATCTTATACCTATAGCGGCGGTCAACATACAACCGCTGCTATAGGTTAATTTTCAGCGGCGTTTGCAGACGCAAACGCCGCTGAATGTGGGGTCTATAGCAGCGGTCGGCATGACCGCCGCTATAGACCCAATTTTTTTAGCAGCGTTTGCCAACGCAAACGCCGCTGAAACATAACCGTATAGCGGCGGGCAGGGAGACTGCTGTTATAGATCCCGAAGTTTTAGGTATATAACGGCGGTCACTATGACCGCCGCTATAGGGTACCACCTTTAGCAGCGTTTTGCAAAAAAAAGCAGCTAAAGGGGGTCTATAGCGGCGGTCACTGACTGCCGCTATAAAGACCGCCGCTAAAGGTACCACCTTTAGAGGCGTTTTGCAAAAAAACGCAGCTAAAGGGGGTCTATAGCGGCGGTCACTGACCGCCGCTATAAAGACCGCCGCTAAAGGTAAACCTTTAGCGGCGTTTTGCAAAAAAATGCTGCTAAAGGGGGTTTATAACCGCCACTAAAAAGACCGCCGCTATAGACCTGTTTTTTTGTAATGTAATTACCAATCAATTGATCAAATTAAAGCAACTGGAAAAGCAATAATATAAAATACAAGAAATGAAAAGATTCATTCAAAGGGAATATTCGAATTTTTAAGATCCATAACATGCAAATGCCTAATTCTAATAATAGGATAAATAAAAATATTAGCAAGAATAATAATGCTCTTAAAACATATAAATTCATCAAGGAAGAAATCTAACTAGAAAAATCCAAATTATTAAGGAAATTATTTCCATTAATCGACTTAGATATGTTTTAAAAAGTTTCAAAAAGGGAGGGGGTATCACACTCTAACTCCAAAATCTCTTCATAAATATTTCCATAGTCCTCAACACCCTCCGCCACATTTTCACCCATACCACCTTGACCAACACCCTCTCCCAGACCATCTTCACCCACACCTAGGGCTGAAAACCGACCAGTGGGTTCGGTTTTGGGCCCAAACCGTGGCCGAACCAACTAGTTCGGTTTTCATAATTTCCCAACTAACAGCCAAACTGCCGGTTGGAAGAACCGATCGGGCTGACTAGGTTCAGGGGTCAACCTAGTTCAATTGGTTAGGCCCAAAATTTACCTTTTTTTAAAGCTTAACTTAATGGCCCAAATTCATTTTTTTTAAGCCCAAATCTCTCTTTGTGCAGCCCATTCGGTGGCCCAAATTTACCCCTTTTTTCAAATATTTCACATGATTTAAGACTTATATGCAATTTTTATGCTTCTTTGGGTTTTTGTAGCTATGCATGCCACATGGGTCCTAATATATAACAGTTAATAATATACTTAAAAAAATAAAATAAGAAAAACAAATGGGCTATTTAACATCTAGCCCTAACAAGTATCAACTGCCCAAAAAAAAGAAAAAGAAAAATAAGCTACAAGTTAACAATTAACAACAACAAAAAAATTAAAATTACAACAACCAAAAAAATTAAAATTAGAACAAGGTTCAAATATTCTAACTTTCATTACATTTAATCATCAACTAGGCGCTTCTCGGACAGCCCAAGTATCTCCACTGTTGAAAACAAATAACAAATCAAAGCAAGTTAAGTATACATAAATATAAATTGTGATTAAAATAAATTATAATTGACTAGATAAATTAAAATACCTGCTTCTTCTTCATATTTCTCTACATTTTCCACTAACTCATACTCAACAATAGACTCAGCAATAGAGTCTTCCCCTATCCAATTTTGTGCACATATGAGGACCTCCACTATTTGAGGAGCCAATGAACTCCAATAAGGGTCTAGAACATGTCTCCGGTGCTAAAAGCTGACTCAGAAGATACTGTAGAAATTGGGATAGCCATAACATCCCGAGCCATGTGAGCAAGAATAGATACTTAGATGCATTGGACTTCCACCACTGTAAAATATTGAATTCCTTAGTTCTTGCCGCACGACCATCAATCAAATATTGCTCCACCTTTGATTTGCCATCACTCGTAGATGTAGACTCTTCAAGCCTTTCAAGGATGCGAGCCAACTTCAATTGGCGATTTTGATTACCCTCCCCAACCTTATGCGTAGGACGAGAAGCTTGAGGTGTTGCTTCAACAGTACCAAACTTATCAGCATACTCCGCACACAACTGATCAAACACATTTTTTATAAAGGCGAACATTACATCCCCCTCTTCAGTTGGATAGTTTTGCTTGAACCAAAGCTCTAAAGTAGTCAGCTTATACCTTGGATCAAGCACCACAGCAATAAACAACAATATATTCATTTTCGAAGCGATCCCTCAATATTTATCATATTTTCTCATTCATACTCGTTGCATATTTTTCAAAATATGATTACCACTTTCACACAAGTCACAAATATTCTCTTGGATAATACAAATCTCTTGAAAGTAGATATTTGTAGTCACATATGAAGATCCTGAAAACTGTATAGTAGCCTCATAAAACAACTCCAAAAATTGAACAAATATTCTAACTTACTCCCAATCCAACAACTCAAGAGGTCCCAAACACAGTGACTCATTAGAACCTTAAGTAAAGTAGGCCTATATAAAGGATCCTCATCATGGAGCCGATCAAAGACCTTTTCATATTTCCCTGCTTGCTCCAACATTAGATAAGTAGAATTCCATCTTGTAGCAACATCAAGACACAATATAGACTTACATTCTATGTTTTCTTTTTCAGCACATCTCTTAAACCTATCCATCCTAGCTAGAGAAGATCTTACATACATCACTGCATTGCGCACCCTTATGATAGACTCATCATATTTTTTCAATCCCTCATTCACTACAAGGTTCAAAATATGGGCACAACACCTCATATGTAGAAATTGTCCATCAAGGGCGATGTTGGGTTTCAAGTGCCTCTTCAAAAATTCAATTGCAACATCATTTGAAGAGGCATTATCAACCGTGACAGTAAAAATCTTACTAGCAATACCCCACTCAAGAAGACACGCCTCAATATTCATCCCAAGTGTATCTCCTTTATGATTAAGCATCCAAACAAAAGTTGATAATTCTCTTATGCAATTTCCAATCATCATCAACGAAGTGTGTAGCGAGACACATATAATTCAAGTTCTGATTAGAATTCCAAGTGTCGGTAGTGAGACAAACTCTACTAGAAAGTGACTTCAAAGATTTTTTCAACTTTGCTTTCTCTACATTGTAGATCTTGAAACAATCTCTAGCAACCGTTATACGAGATGGCATCTGAAACCTAGTTTCAAACTTCTTCAAAAGCCTCCTAAACTAAAGACCTTCAACAACTCTAAATGGGTGTTCATCACCAATAACAAACTCAGCAATTGCTTGTCAAAGATCCTCAGCATATACCTATGCATGATCATAGAACTAAAACTATTCCCCTCCCCCTCAGGTTTCTTATCAAAGCTCAATGTGGGCTGATTTTTATCAGCCACCCCAAACCGATAAGGTATTTTTTACACTGATTCTCCAAGTGGCTTAGCATCGATGAAGTTCCATTTCTCTTAGAATGAAAATAATAGTCTCCCACAACAGTTACACCCAGCTTTAGGTGAATGAGCAGGCAAAACCTCAACCTTTGTAAAATGTTCCCATACTAATGAAGAATCTCTAGGCCCTTTCCTTTTAGTAAAAGGTCGACTAGGGGCAATATTAATACTAGGGTTATCATCATCAAGATCAATATGCACCTCATCCACCTCATCTTTAATATCAATCACATTCTTGGGAATCTCATTGTCAGGGGTACTTGTTGGAGTCTCTTCCATCTAGACCACATTAAAAATAAAAAAACACAAATTAACAAACAATCCAACAACATAAAATCATCGAACAATCCAATAACATAAAATCAGCAAATCATCCAACAAAACTAAACCTAAATTCATCAAAATCCAATATCAAATCAGCCCTGACCTCTGATCTCCACAAAACCAACATAATCCTAACTTCCAATCTTTATCATAAACTAATAGTAACTTAGTAAAATGGGAAATACTAACCTAATTTGATTCTTGTCAACTGCAGTACAAAGAAATTGTCAGCAACTTTGCAAATCACCAGCTCTATAAAATGCAAATCTTCAAATCTGTTAATGTTCTTGAACAATAAACACTAAACTACAAGAATCCACACTAAACTATGTCACACTCTGTGCCAATACTTACCCCCTAGGCTCACCTATAGTGATGGTATGCACACAAGTAGGGATTACGGCACAAATCGATCCTATAAAGTTTTAACGATTGGTTTTGAAAAAAAAAACTTAGCTGAAATAAGATCAAGTTTATAAAGTCAAGTTTGCATGCATACAACCTGTGGCTCCTATAGCTCTCTACCTCCCTTTTTGTAATAAATATGCCAACATGCAACATATCTAGAATAGTTAAGTACCAAGGTAGACCCGAACCACATAGTAGAAGCATGAGAGGTGTACTCGGCCAAGTGTTCTACTTTCTCCCCATTTCCTTTCCACATGCATGCATCCACTTTACTTTAAAAAAACTCTCTTTACTTAAAAATTTTTTTTAACCTATCATCTACCCCAACCCGTGGCCTCCTAGGTATATTCCCTCCACAAATCACAACCAAAAATCCCAATCCCCATGGACAACAAGTCTCTAATCACCCTTACCTTAGTCGCGGTTGTACTGCTAGATAAAAACACCTAAACAGCAAGACACTAAGTTAGGAGAAGAAAAGACAAAAGCTGATGGGGAAAAAGTGCAGGTCGAAATACCTCTCTCTCACTTTTTCGTGGTCTCTTCCTTTTTTCTTTGGTCTCTCCTTCCTCTTCTCCTTCGATCAGTATCTCCTTTGGTCACAAGGTGTTTCACGTCACTCTCCCACCCTTTCTCTTTCGGTCAGATGAAGTTTCTCTCCTTATGACTCTTTCTGTCAGTCTCTATCTTATTCTTTTAGTCGACAACATAAGTAGGAAAGCAACTAATGATGAGTTCCCCCTTTCCACTCTACACACCCGAAACTAGGTATAGGCACAATCATTAGAGAGATTGTACAAATCACGTTATACCCATTTTATACTTTTCTCGGACATACAGGTTTTGGTCATCCTGGGAACCAGGTCTCAGTACTCCCAGTACTTCTGGTCTCAATAAGCTCGGGAACCAGGTCTCAGTCATCCCAGGAGTGTAGACTCGATCAACTCGGGAGTCCAATTCGCCTAGTCTTCCGAGTCTCCCCTGTCTCACAGGGCATATCCCCAGACATTATTGGCATACAGGTAACCTAACGCCTGTCATAATGGGATTTGCCCCGGGCACTCTAGCACCTGGCAGACCGAGATTTTACCCATGCCTTCTAGCATCTGTCTTACTGGTTTTTTACCCGGGCAAACACAACAAACACGCCCGGCCTTGTTGAACTCCTCTGTATTTACAGGCTTGCCTCGGTCATCCTAGTTACCTTGTCAACCCAGTTACCCTCGTGAATGTAAGTGCAAGAAGAAAAATTTCACATGAGCACTATACTATAGCATTTTATACATCAAAACATGTGGAATATACAAAGGAAAGGCATTACAAACTACAAGCACTAGAGCAGGCTAATTTTAATGCCTTTCAAAACCATCTACTTTAACAATAAGACAAAAATATACTACAAACAATTTAGTATCTTCAACCACAATAGAAAGCCGGAAGTGCCTCTACATATATCCACTCTCAACCAAAAATCAGGTTTCACAATGCAAGCAGAGACGCTAGAGAGATACTTCTGGGACCCCTGGGAGGGTTAACTTCCTTGGGGAGGGTTGAAGGGGGGAGTGACCGAGATCAGTATCTCACACGTCAAAGATGAAGGACTGTCAGTCTCTATCGTCGAGTAGTCCCCCTTTCCACTCTACTAGGTATAGGCACAATCATTAGAGAGATTGTACAAATCACGGGACATACAGGTCATCCTGGGAACCAGGTCTCAGTACTCCCAGTACTTCTGGTCTCAATAAGCTCGGGAACCAGGTCTCAGTCATCCCAGGAGTGTAGACTCGATCAACTCGGGAGTCCAATTCGCCTAGTCTTCCGAGTCTCCCCTGTCTCACAGGGCATATCCCCAGACATTATTGGCATACAGGTAACCTAACGCCTGTCATAATGGGATTTGCCCCGGGCACTCTAGCACCTGGCAGACCGAGATTTTACCCATGCCTTCTAGCATCTGTCTTACTGGTTTTTTACCCGGGCAAACACAACAAACACGCCCGGCCTTGTTGAACTCCTCTGTATTTACAGGCTTGCCTCGGTCATCCTAGTTACCTTGTCAACCCAGTTACCCTCGTGAATGTAAGTGCAAGAAGAAAAATTTCACATGAGCACTATATACTATAGCTCTGTATTTTATACATCAAAACATGTGGAATATACAAAGGAAAGGCATTACAAACTACAAGCACTAGAGCAGGCTAATTTTAATGCCTTTCAAAACCATCTACTTTAACAATAAGACAAAAATATACTACAAACAATTTAGTTGCTTCATAAAATTAGAGAATAGTATAACTTCAACCACAATAGTTTTGCTGTGTTGGTCTCCCGAAAGCGAAATATCGCTCAACAGAAGTCTCACCCTTCTATACGATGTTTTTTCTGTAGCAAGTAGCAACTAAAGCGTGCATAAACAAGAGGAAAAGCTTGCTTAACAAGCAAATCCATGATGTTTCAGAACAAAAAAAATTGTCGATTTATTTTTCTTAAAAACAATAAGCAAAATTCGGAGCAAAGGTCAAAATTCTAACAGAAAAGGAGAAGAAAATCCAAGAGGGAAGAAGCTGAGAGAGAGATCTGGACTTGGAGGCCTGTGAGGCTGAGAGGTGGCTTGGCCTCATGAGATAGAGAGAGAGAGAGAGACGCTAAGAGAGAGAGACACCAGAGGGGTGGGGGTGGCGGCTGGGGCGTCAAGGACTTGGGGGAAAGAAAAGGAATTGGGGAGAGGGCTTGAGGCGTGGGGAGGGGGGAGGGGGGAGGGGGGAAATTCAACGAAAGGGGACTGGGGTTAGTTTAGGGGGAAGAGACGACTTCGTCTCACTCCCCCTACGTATTATTATTTTTTTTTTAAAAAAAAAAAGTAAAATACCCAACATACCAAGTCAATTTTGGGTATTTTTGGGCCGACAACCGAACCGGGCTGGCCCAAAAACAATAGGCCCATTCAGTTTCGGGCCGGTTTAAGTCGACTCGGTTGGTTCCAGCCCAAATTTGTTCAGCCCTACCTATACCACCTTCACTCTGACCAAGGTCCTCACCAGCCTCATCATCAACCTCAATGGTACCCTCAGCAGTAACATCACCAACACTTTTACTAGAACAATAATTTGTGTCATCCTAATCACTAAACAATAATCTCTCTTCCTTTGATTCCAAACTTTGTTCATAAATATTTTCATCGCATTCTCCACCACATTACCACACCTCCTTGACCAACACCCTCACCCTCACCCACACCCACACCACTCTCACCTTGACCAAGGTCCTCGCTAGCCTCATCATGAACCGTAATGGTACCTTCAGCAATATCCTCATCAACACTCTTACTAGAACCCTCAACAACACCCTTAGAAGAACCCTCAATAGGGGTGAAGTAATTTGTCACGTTCTTACCATGCACGACATATACATGAATGCCATTTGATGCTGCACGCTCCAATCTCTCAATTATCCATAAAACGTCTTTGTTACTGTGGAGACGAGACAATCCAATTTCAAGCCCTTCCTCCCTAAGAGAACACCACAACTCCGCTATATTGTTATACTTCAACTCCATCTTGAATGTCTTCATCATATATGTCACAAAGAAATAGTCAGGGTTCATATCACCCATGAAACTGATGTTGCCACCATCATACACTGAAGTATAAAATTAAGAACCCTGCCATGGTGTAACTAAACCTTGACCATTTGCAGCCGTAGGGAAAAAGTTAGTTAGAATGAGTTAATTGGATGACAGAAAAATAATGCATACACAAGACTAAAACCTATAGGCATATATATAATGGAATGCAAGTGTTCAACTAACATGTTTTGATGCATGAGAGAAAAAATAATGCATGACATAAAAACAATGCATGCAAAAGACTTTAACATGGCAAGTCAAAAATATGTTTCAATCTTAGAATATTAGAATATGTTTCAATGCATAACATGTACGATGTCATGATTGATTTAATATTCAAAAGCAAGTCGAAACCAATATAATCTTAAAATATGTTTCAATCTTAGAATATACAATATGTTTCAATGCATAACTGACATGACTAATTTAAAATTCAACTTCAATAATCAGAGTAGAGGACAAAACTTTAGATGTTTACAAAATAGTGTAGGAGAAAACCAATTCAATAACATGTATGGTGGCATCAAAAACTGTTTCCAAAACAGTATAGGACAAAAGTACAATAATCAAACCAGATATCACTTGAGAGCACAAAACATATTCAAACGTAAATTCGATAAACACAGTCAGAACAGTGGTGGAGCACAAGTCATAAAGCACATGAAACAAAATATCTGACAAGCAACTCATATTGTTCTTCACTAAGAAACAAAGTCCGAAAAAGGGCTACCAAATCCAAGCTCAATTGGTCCCCCACCCTCATGCCCTCACGGTCCCACCCTCATGATCTCACCCTCACGTTCCAAACATCTTTTTCAATAATAAAGTTGGAAAGCTTTATAATGAGCACAAAATGGGCCTCCATTCTCGACCCCAAACTAAAATCAAATTGGCAGCAAATGCTATTCTTACCTTAACCCCTGTTTGTGTTTGCATGAGTGATGCTGTCGGAGATTTGGGACTTCAAGATTCACCCATGTGTTCGCAGTTGCCTCTCCTTTAGGAATATGCCACAATATGATTGCAATGAACGTTTGATTTTGTCTGTGAAAAATCAGTGGATTGTTGATCGATTTAGGACGGGGAGAGACGAGGTCATCTATGAGGGAAAGGGTTAGGTCTGTGTTTGGTCTGCGAAATTGAAGGTGGGGGGTGAGGAGATCAAGATGAAAGTTTTAATTAAACTGAGGTGGCATCTTACATGGTAGATGATGTGGTGCCGATTAGGAGAGAGAAAATTGGGTCCCCACGTCGCCTTTATTTCATTGGTGAATATGTGGCCTTCGTTTGCCACATCGACAAAAACTGTTAATGTGGTGCTGCTGCACCAATATATGGATATTTTTGGAAAAACTTCTAAGCCCATGAACCAATGCAATCCAAAGTGAAGTACAAGACCTTTTTGGGACAACATGAAACCACATGGACTAGTGGAGCATTGAAGCCTTGTTAATATAGTAAACTAATTAATTTCATTTATGAAAAAAAAAAGGAAACTAGAGTATAAAATAAGGGCTAGGGAAGGTGTAGCACCCATAATTTTCTTTTATTATTATTAATAAAATATGTTTTTTATTGAATTTTAAATGTGAATTTATTTTTATAAAGTTATTATTTATTTAAAAGTGTTTAAAGTTTGAAATGTTGATTTTATTTGATAGTGTTATCCTTTTTTAAAGTGTTTTGGAACCGGTTTTTCAGCATTTAAATGATTTGGTGGTGTTTGACAATACAAAATCTTGGTATACAAACACAAAATTTGCAGTTAAAATTTTGTCACTCAAATTTTTGCTATCGTTTTTGTTCCCAACAAATCTCATAAGAATGACTATTATGCCCTTCTACATGTGTTGTTCCCTTCATGTGCTAAGGCATTCAGTTGATGCTTTCAAATATTACTGAAAAGTAGCTGACAATGCGAACAGATACTCCAAGATGGCATAATGGTTACGCCTCTCTTAGCCCACACATATTAGTTTAGGACAACGAGTAGCTTTGGAAATTTACCATCTTTTATTCCACATCCAAAGTAATATAATATTTTATTTTAGAATTTATTTTAAATTATAATCTAATAAAATATTCTATAAAATTCTCTCTCTTCCACGTTAATTTCACACAAATAAATTATCTTTTAACTTTTTCACTAATTTTAAAATATCCAAGATCCAATTATTACCACTTCAAAATTTTCTAACATCTACACAAATACAATCAATATTAATAATTTTTTATAAATTCTAAAAAATATTTATTTTTACAATATTCTTAAAATTTTGATATTCAAACACTTCCTTTACCCAAAGCCCAAACGGGTTAGAGAGGGGTCTTGGAAAGTCGTACAGGAATCGTTTGTACCTCGCTGTATCTTTCTTACCTCTGTTTTTTCTCTTTCCTCTCCTCGTTGTTGTGCTTTTCACTCTTTCTTTTCTTTTCTCTTAGAGAGCGAAGTGAGTTGAGGTGAAACAGTATATAAATGAGGGTAAATTTTTTTTTTTTTTTAATTTGAATTTGAATTTTGACCTTTTAACTTTTGAAATAGAATACATTGCAGTGACCTGCAAAATTATAATCGAGTAGGAGATAAAAATCAGCAACCGTAAACTCCAAAAGTCGGAATACACGTCCGGACACTGCCAAACAGTGGTCAGTCGCTTCCACATCGAAACAAGTACATATGACTGGTACCATCAAAATTCTAACTTCTAGGGTTTGCTTTTCTTGAGAATAGAGGTTCGGTTTATTTGATGGCGAATCATCTCTACGGCTACACCCCTTCGTCCTACGGCGGAGCAGCAGTTGGTGCTGCCGCCGCCACATCCAGTCTCTCCTCCGTCTACATCCCCCGTTCTCTTTCGGAGTCGTACCTCTCAGACCCAATCACTCTCCGCTATATTGGGTCGGATCCATTGGATTCCTCCTCCAAGTACTCCCTCTCCGATCATCATCTACGGACATCGTCCTCCTCAACCGCCTCCATGTACGAAGTCCTCCGCTACTCCTCCACGCCAAGTGCGGCGTCGCATTTGGTTTCTCAAGGTTCATGGAGCTCCGCTGACATCGGCTCCGCCGCCGACCCCCTCCTTTCCGGCATCAAACGCTCTTCTGACGGTTAGTCCTACCCCTCTTTTTCTCTCTCTCTCTTTCTTGACATTCTCTGTTTGGCTGTCGTGGAATATGGAGGAAAGGATAAAGCAAAATAAAATGCTACCCGTCATTCGAGAGTTATGCTGATTTCCTAATTTACTGGCCGATGGTCATATATGTATGGCTCCCCCTTGAGGTAAGTGTCAAGTTTAGGGGCTTTGAACATAGGGATTTTGAGTGTTTCTACGTCTCCATAATGTTGATCATGGGAGAGCGGGCGCTGAGGATGTAACAAATTTTGCGTCTTGATCTGTTTATTGTCACAAATACTTGATACATGTTGTTATTCATGCGGCGATAGCAGTGTTGGTTTCTGCCTCGTATAGCGAAACTTGCGTCTAAGTCAGAGTATGTTACTTGTTGTCCATCCTATACTATATTGTCGTTACAGTTATAGTTCTAAGAATTTGCCAAGCGGTGATGATAAATGTTCAATAGAAGAATAACTTGAGGGTTGTATTTCTATTTGCTATTGCACTTACGAGCTGGTAATTTAACAATCTAAAACGTTGAGTAATCTTAAAATTAACCTTTTAATAATGAGTATCTTGGAGGAAACCTGGAAATCAAGCCAATATATGACTGCAATTTATCAGCAAATTGCCTGAGCATTTATTTGGTTCTCTGTCAAGTAATTTTTGGGAAGCAACAGATTGATGGGCGGATCTCATTACCAATTAGAGTTGTTAAATGATATCAAAAGGCTGAGAAAGAGGGGAAGAGGAATAATAAGAAATATTTTTCCAATTCATATTTGCATATGGAAGGGGAATTAAATGGAACAATTACAATGATGATGATGAAAATGGTAAGAATAGCTAGAAGAATGATAGTAATATATTTCAATGGGTGACATCATTGTAGTAAAGAGAGAAAAGTAATGTGCTTAAGGAGGTTATGTAGTGTTTAGCCTAGTACAGCAGTGGCATGGAAGTTCCAAGTCGTAGTAGGAAAAATCTTAAACTGTAGGCTTCTAGAAAAATTATTTGTGTGGATGAAAAACAGGTATTTCACTTCGGTGTGTGCCATGTTACCAATTTGGCTGATTGATTGCTATTTTATGACAAACTTGCTTCAGTTATGTTTATTTCCGTAGTTGAATTAAATTCTAGTAGTTGCTATATCATTTCACCTCAAGCTTATGTTATCTAGTACGAAAGTTATATTCCGATTATGACATTTAATTATGTGTCGGATCCAGCCAAGTATATATGTTCCAGCTAAGTTTATGTTTATGCAACTACATGGAAGTGGCCTTTTCTGTAATTTTACTAGTTTGCATTCATTTTCTTATATTATTTATCTATCTAAACTTATCAGTGAATAAATCCTCTTAGTCCCGAATTATTTTTTAAGCCATACGTATGTAGTAACATATATCTTTCCTGTGGTTTTCTTGTATATACTGTCTACTATGTACTATAGCGCTCTACCATCAGACTGTTTTGGATGCCCATAATGCGATCGGGCAAACAGAAGCTTGGTATTCGACAAACTCTTTAGCCAAGCGCCCTAGATTCGACAGTGCAAGCAATTTGCCTATATATCCACAGAGGCCAGGAGAGAAGGATTGTGCCCACTATATGCTTACAAGAACCTGTAAATTTGGAGATAGCTGCAAGTTTGACCATCCTATTTGGGTTCCAGAGGGTGGAATCCCAGATTGGAAAGAGGTGACCATTTATTGCTATCTTATATGCCTATGGTGATGATATTTTACTAGAATATACCATCCTCTGGGAAACATATGTCTTAATATATGAGTGAATTACTGGTATAAGCTATGTCTCACCAATATTATATAAGGGTTGCCTGAATGCATGGATAAACATTACTATGAAACTTATTCGCTTATTTCCGAAAGTTTCTCTATTTGACTTCATTAGTTTTTAACTTCCTATGAATCAAACATCTTGTTAAAAACTGTCGTGAAGATCACTGGACACCGATATTTGCATTGCTACTAGGAAATTTTTTGTTTTGAGGTTTATGGGGTCTATATCATTTACTATTATTCAAGTGTCTTTCTTTTTAGGTTTAACGAGTTGAAAGTGTTGTCAACATTGTTTTCAATTTTAAGATGATAAACCTCCTGGCTGTGTCTGCACCCTTACTTCCTTTGTCACTGAGCAGTCATTTAGGGGCCCCCTCAACAACGAAGCTCATCTCCCTTTGTCTTAGTTCTTTTAGAATTCTTGCACACCTTTCCTTTTTATTTGCCTTTTCCCCCTTAATCTTTACTAATCAAATGATTTAATCCTCGTGTACTGGATGGTCCTCAAGCTGCTTTGAAGAAAGAGGATACTTGTTGCCAAACTTTTTTGTAATCACCTTAGTTTCTCTTGTTTGTTACCTTGTCTTCTTCTATTAAAGAAAAGGTCCTGCGGTAAAATTTTCACTTGATTACGTCATGTATAAATTAATTGGATAAGTGGGTCGAGTAGAGGCTCTAGATTGATTATAGTTGAGTTGAGTACTAGTTTGTTATATTAAGGTCATGTTCCAAAATTCTCTCAAATTCTCTCCAATGTTGAGCACCCTATCCAATTTTGTGCGCATATGAGGGCACAATAGATGAAACGATCTATTGTGCCCTAAATCTCTGTTTCTATATTAAAAAATTCTCAATCCCAAACATAACTATGTCAAGATTTTTGTCAAGAAATTTTTTACTTTTTTGGTTTTCACGCCAACAATAATTTTCCTTATCTTTTTGTTTTATTTGTGAAGTTTTTTAAAATAATAAAAAAAAAACTTCAAAATCATCTCTTTTTCTCCCTCTCCTCATCAAATCATCTCTTTCCATCATAATAAACATAAAAAGTTCTCTCAAATCATCTCTCTCTTCATTTTTTCACTAACTTCCATAGAACTCCAAAATTTTCCACTATCTCCCAAATGAATTTCAAAATTTTCAAAAAATCAAATAAAACTCCAATCTACCTCAATTTTCACAGCACCAAAATTTTCTAAAATCTTGGAATGCAAACATGACCTAAGTGTGAATTCAATAGTGCTTACAAAAAATGTCTTTTTGGTAGTAGGCTAGATTGGGCAAGAAGGAAAGCAAAGAGAGTAGGGATTGAAGTTTTCTGCTGTTTGGCATGATAGTAGACAGAGAAAGGAATGATTGGGATGAGGGGGTCTTTCTTCTTTGTGGGCCCATGTTCTTTCATTCTCTCTAATGTGGACATAAATAAGGGAAATGAGAGAGGGGGGAGATGGTCATAAATCTATCCTCATCTACCTATTAAGGGTATGCTGCTACACCAATAATAATTTCTTTTTCTTTCATCTTCAAACCAAATGAACAAAATTAGCATCTTCCTTTTTTTTTTCCTTGTGTTTGTCCACCTTTCCCAGCAGATATGTGGCCGAAAATGATCTCTTCCTGGTTTTGCAATTTATACCTTTCTTGGTTTCCTAGTAACTAAGTTTAAATGACTGCGGTTAGTTGTGGCTATCCTATATATATCAAGGTTGCCTTAGATTGCTTCCGTATATGAAAGTCAGAGGAGGTTTTTGGACACTGGATTGTATTTGTAAGAGCTTTCCAAGTACAATGCAAGGCTATACCCAAACTCTATATATATATATTATTTTTCAGAGGTCAATGCATAACTGGAGGTGGATGATACTGATATAATGTATTGAAGTAGAGGAACTATGAGATGAGCAAAACACATACAATAGATCATGAAGGATAACCGTTACTTTTAACAGCCAGTACCTAGAATTCTGATCGTAGAAATATATTCTTTAGTAAATACATTCGTCATGTGCAAATAAGGTATAAATTTATGACAGTTTGTTGGAATCTCTGTTCCCTAGAAAGGATAAAGGAAAGCCTTCTGACTATTAGGATAAAAATTCCAAAAAGAACGAGGCATATTTAATGAGAAGGATGATGCAAAAGCTTTCTTATATTTTGCCACTTGTAAGGTGCATCCGCTAAACTAGTCTGGTAGCATATCATTTAATGGATTGTTCTAGTTGATTTGGTTAAATTGATTCTTTTGTGGCTAATGTGTTTGTAACTCGGTAATGTGTAAAGTCGTGGTTGATATCCTAGCTATTACCGAGTTTTAAATCCATATTGTGAGTCATAGGCAGTATAATCAAATCCTTGCCAATAAGATGATGTATTGGACTTTACTAGCTGCAAATATTGAAATGATACTTTTTAACCTTTGATAGAGAACATAGCTTTTGACCTATTATGATCTTTATGGGCAAACATATTAAACATCCAGAGATTGTGTAGTCCAGTAGTGGGTTAGACGGAATATTGATCCGTTGACAGATTATCGAGTACTCTTAACATTATCAGGGATGTACACCACCTCAAACGTGAGCCTGATCTACATGTATATTCACATACCCAGCTAGACATGCCTGTGTGATAATGCGTGATGCTGTTGGGTGCTCTCAAATATACTTTAGCAAAATGATCCGTATAAAGATGTGAAGTAAAGTCCTCTGACAAGGAAAGAAAAAATGATGAGACTTTTAGGATAGGTGTAGTTTAACTACAGGCAGAACTCAACTTGGTACTGCTGCTTGCTTTGTTTCTGAGTGCACTACGTGGGCATTTTAGAATGAGGAGAGTGCCATTTTTCCATAAAACTATTGGTGATTTCAGATAGGCATGCTTGTGTAGTATAGGCTATGTTTGGTTTGGTTTTGAAAACATTTTTTGTGTTTGTTTTTTTTTTTAAGGTAGTGTAGATTTCTTGGGATTAGTGAAATGTTTGTTAAAAGTTGTTGGAATTTGTTAAAAGTTGTTGGAGTTTGTAAAAAGTTATTGGAATTGATGAAAATGTGATTGTGAAAAATTTGTGAAAATTTTTTGAGATCAAACCAAACATAGCCATAAGCTTCCTATTCTTCAAGTACTAAGTAGTGGTTTCAAGCTAGTGCAAAGCATATTCCCAATCTAGTTCTTTTGTATGTCCCCTGCATTACGGTTTTTGACTTTGATACCATATTCCCATGCTCTGAAAATTGAAGATTTTGTGAATCTGTAGTGTAGACATACAGCTACATAATGTGCTAGAGTCCACCCAACTAAGGCTTTTCATTTGATGAATAGTCAATGACCCAATAAAACCTTAATCAGATACTTAATGATAATGAGTCTGTACAGATTTCTTTCTGGTGTGGAAAAACCCTTGTCGTCGTCGTTATTTTTTTCTTTTTTTCTCTTTTCTAAGTACTGTCAATATATCCTTTCCTGCAAGGTGTTAAATGTTACTAATATGAGTGTCCTTCTTCTCGCTCCTAAATGAATCAAAGCTTTTGTTGTTCACAGTTCTTTAAAACTAATAGACTTGGTTATTTGAAATTGTTAAAGACAGGGTCGCCTCATTTACAATTTCATGCTCTTCCTTATATTCTGTTTTAGTTGGCTTCTCATTTTTTATCTTCTTTGCTAGGACTTTTTCTTATAGTGGTGCATTTCAATAATATATTTCTGCTTATTTGCTTATGAATTCTGAACAGGGAGCAAATAAGTGTAATTTTATTTCTTTTATATTTAGGTTCCACCTCTTGCTGCTAGTGAATCTCTTCCTGAGAGGCCAGGGGAGCCAGATTGTCCGGTGAGTCATACATTAATCTATTTTTCCGCTTTCTCTTTGTCTAAATACATTTGAGTATTTGAAATCACTATTTCTTTCTGTTCCGTGTGTTTTCCCAGTACTTTCTGAAAACTCAAAGATGCAAGTTTGGTTTGAGGTGCAAGTTTAATCATCCAAAAGACAACGTAGTGACAGTGGTAGGTACTAGTCAACTCAGGTGTGCCACATTAGATGTAGGTTGTGTTTGCAAACCAAAATTTTGTTCAAGAAAATAATAATAAAATAACTAATCTCTCTCTCTCTCCCATAAATCATCTCTTTCCATTACAAGAAACATAAAAAAATTCACTCAAAGCATCTCTCTCTCTCTCCACTTTTTTACCAACTCCCATAAAATTCTATATTTTTATTACTTTCTCTCAAAATTCAATAAAACTCTAATCCACCTCAATTTTTATACTATTTCCAAAATTTTGGTTTGCGAACACCACCGTAATATGGATTCATTTGTTTGGTGTAGGTTAATCTGATGCTTACTTTGGTTTCAGGGTGCTTCAGACAATGCTGGCATATCTGCCTTACCTGAGAGGCCATCTGAGCCGTTGTGTGCGGTTAGATATTTAAATCTTCTCTTCTCGTCAAGCAATATTGTCTATCGGTTGTTTATTTTGTGTTCTTGCGTCTTGTTTTACTGTTAAATAGTTCTATATGAAGACCGGAAAATGCAAATTCGGTGCAACCTGCAAGTTCCATCACCCAAAAGATATCCAGATACCATTGATCGGACAACAGATTGGTAATAGTGAACAGACTGAAATGACAATTAAGATGGAGGGAGCGACTGGAGATGCAAAACTGGCAAATCTACTTGCTTCATACACCCCAGCATCGTTATATAACTCCAAGGGGCTTCCTGTAAGACTGGTAAGGCAAATTTAGTGATTTTTTGATAGTTAATTTCCTTTTCAAGTTTTAGTTTCCAATAAATTTTGATAATTGGGAATTAATTACTTGATGAAACTTTGTTCTTATGCCCTCTGCATATACCTCTTGAGAGATTTAAGGCCCCTCCATTTCTCTGTTTTTCCGGGTTGCGATTGTTGCCCATGCCCCTTAGTGGACTCTGTCCTGCCCTGTACAAATGGGTCTGGGCAGACCCGTGTCAGTGATGCAGGAAAAGCTTAAAGGCTTTAAAATTGGAGAAGTTACTTTTTAGGATTTACTTTGGTGAAGAAGAGGCCTTATGGTTTGTAAAAGGAATTAAGTTTGGGAAAAATATGGTTTAGATGGAGATAGGGGATTGAACAGAGAATGATAGGTTGCAGGAATTTACCAGCAGGAGCAATGTTGGGGAATTTTAGGCTGGTACATGATAGGCTATTCAGTAGAGAAACTACTTGGTCCTTGGGTTTTTATGGTTTTGATAGGTAGGGGAAGGGCTTTAGTGGGACTTGCATAAGAGAGAAGGAAGGGGAAAAACTTGCGACTGTTTAGGGGCTCTGAACAGTATCAACGCACTGTGAAGAACAAAAAGAAGAGAGGACTTTTTCTGAGCAATTTTGCCTTCACACTCAAAATTCAACCTTCCGTTCTGTTTAGAAAATTATGTCAATGTGGTGTAGATGGGCAACTGGCAATAGATGACCCAAACCATGTATGAGGTGCCCTAATCTCCCTAACCTGTCCATTTGCACCCATACTTACCCTCTTATTCATTGGGGCTTTATTCGCTTAAGTTTCATTATCTTCTCTATGGTGGGAATTTTGGCTGTCAAAACTCTTGGTGATGTGATTTTTTCTTTCTATTTGGTTGATTTATTCCATGATGTTGGAAAGCTTGGCTATCCATGGCTAATGTATCTCTTGTTTCTAACAGAGTGAAGCAGATTGTCCATTCTACCTGAAAACTGGCAGGTGACTGTGTTTTTATGTCAAATTGGTATAAAAGCAGTGTAGAATGACAAAAATTCCTGATTTCGTGCATTTTCATACATCAGTTGCAAGTATGGTGCCACTTGCCGCTACAACCATCCTGACCGTAATGGTATATCTATTATGCTGTTTAAGATTTCAAATGCATTAGTGACGCATCTTATGATTCTGATTTCATTTGAAGTAGTTTTGCTTCGGAGTTTCATGGCTGAGATCTTTGTGCAGCAATAAATCCACCTGCTGCTGTAGGGGGCCATCCCATTGTCGCTTCCCCAGGGACTAATCTGAATATTGGTGTTGTTAATCCAGCCACCTCTATTTATCAGGCTATCGATCCCAGATTGGGTCAGCCAACGGTAAATTGGAAATCGTTACTATAGTTTTATGAGTTCCTTCTTTAATTGGTTGTTCTATGTGAAAAAGCTATGTGCTGTACTATTGGATTTTTATTTCCTCTCCCTCTCCCTATCAAGGCAGAAGTAAAAGATATTAGATTAGCAGGTACACTAGGAACAAGATTGTTCACATTTTGTATGTTGCCTCCAAGCATATTATACAAGCTCAGCCCCTGCAATTGTTGGTTTTTTTCTCCCCCGCTCCAAGTGGGTGTTGGAAAAGAGGGAGGGTAACAGTTAGCCTCAACCTTTGGGATTCATTCTACTATTGTACAGATGCTTCTTTAACATATACCCCTGCATAATTCCCTCAAGTATAGAGCCTATGGCACTGAAGAAAGAAGGGACTTAAGTGTTTTTTTTTTTTTTTTGGGCAGGGGTTGTGAACAAGTTTATGGGATTATATTTTTTTGGGAGTATTTTTTGTATGCTTATCAAACCATTAGGTTACCACATTACTTGTAATTTTGAGTTCATGGGTTTTGCAGTCCCTATAATAAGGGGCAAGCCCTGTGTTCTGTGCTCAGAGGACCCAATCTAGATTCACTGAGTTTGCGTCTAAGACACATGGCATGTCCAGCTGGCTTCAATGCAAACAGGCATGGGAGACGAGCTGGACCTATACGGACTTGTGGATGCAGTGTGCTTTTTTCTAATGGGGACAAAATTGCTCTCACTATGTCCCCAGATGAGTACTTATAGATGTTCTTAATGGGTTCTTCAAGTGCTCCTTGCTGAATAGCGTAGGACTACAAGGGCTGCCTACCAGCTCTGATTCACCTCCCCTAGGGTATAGGAGCTTTCATGCGGCGTGTGTCAAGCAAATGCAAATGTGTGTTTTCTATCTGCAAAGATGCTTTAATTCCTGAAAGTTCAGGTAAGCATTAATTGCAGCTATTAAACACTCGAACAGTACTGTAGCCGAACGAACGGATATATCTACTTTGCTGCCTGCAAAACATATTAAACTTGGTTTGAAATGATATTCCTTTTCTTATTGTTATGAGCCACTAGCTTCTGGGTTTGGCATTATGATGGTTATGAAATGTTATAATGTGGTTGCTTAAAAACTGATGCATATGCTCTCACTTTTTATTAAAAAGATGGAAAGAAAAGTGAAAATGGATCATGTTTGTTGTTTGCCTTTGGCAGGTGGCAGTGAGCCCAACTATATATCCTCAACGACCTGGACAAATCGAATGTGATGTGCGTATTCTTTAACTAGTCTTGGAGTTTTGGATGTGTATGATCTTTGGGTTGGGAGACCTAGAGATTTATATTTTTCCGGCACATGGAATTAGATCTTCTGGATTCAAATTATCAAGCCCTTAAACTGTTGAGAAAAGTGTTAATGCACTTTTAGCTGACTCACTATAACTCAGTCAATACTGTAAATTTTATGATTGTTATTGTTATTCTTGTTTTTCTTGTTCCTCTACTTACCACTGGTGTCAAGAATCCTTCATCCAGTTTCCCCAACTCTCTGTCTAGGTTTGGTTAACTTTGTCAGGTCAATTTTTATTAATAGAAATATGCATCCTCAATGGCCTTGTTGTCCTTTTTTTTTTTTTAATGTTATAGTACTACATGAAGACTGGGGAATGTAAGTTTGGGGAAAACTGCAAGTTCCATCACCCTATTGACCGGTCTGCACCATCCCTGTCAAAGGCAGCTCAGCAACAAACTGTTAAGCTCACTCTTGCGGGATTACCTAGGAGAGAGGTAGGCAATATATATGTAGCATCTCAGCATTTTTTGTTCTGAAAGGCCTTGTAAATTTCTGCAAGAAATTATGCACTCAGTCAAGTAGATAAATTTAAGTATGCTCAGGCAAGTGCCTTGGGTGAACATGTTTGTCTACGTAAGGTTATATTAGATTCATGAAATCATAACCTTATTTTAGTGAATAACATCACTGGAATTTCTTTATATATCTCAAACCATGTTGTATCTCTTCTGAGTAGTTTGTATTTCTTGAACATATATGCTTCTCCACAAGAGCACTAATGCGGTGCCACTATCTCACAGGATGCTATTATATGCCCGTATTATTTGAAAACGGCCACCTGCAAGTTTGGCGCAACCTGTAAGTTTGACCACCCACCGCCTGGAGAGGTAATGGCCATGGCAGCATCACAAGGAGGAAGCAATGAAGCGAAAGTGGATGGTAAAGAGGCTGAATCGGGTCAGGAATAGCAACAGTAAGGTCCCTTGCAAGAATTATTCAGAGAGAAAGTTTTGTCGTAGGCTGTTATGTTGTTTGTTCGTTTGTTGGTGAAATCGTAGTTTGACAAAGTTAGGTCTATGACTTGAAACTAACCCCTGTTTTCTGGAATTTGGTGCCAGTCTTCACTGACGAACTTAGTCTTCTTTTTCTTTTTTGGTGAACTTAACAGTCTCTACTAGTGCGTATCAATGTGGTTTTCTTTTGATGACCGGTAATCCTGCTTTATTGTCACTGTTTTATGTTTTTATATGACATATTTCCTTGTTCTAGCTGAATGTATTATGGGTGACTGGTCTTTTGAGCTACCTGGTGTCAGCTTTATAGATGGTAATAAATTATGATTATTGTTGAAGAAAAAGAAGTGTTGCGAAGTTTGACCAACAATCCACGTACTCGGGGGTTAAAGTTAAAAGACATAAATACACCAAGTCTTGTGGCATAAGAAAGTTGCAAATGAGTTGTTGAAGTAAATAAAGTTGTAAATTAATTCTTATGATAAGGTTTCTGCTAGAAATTCATTCCTTTGTCCATCTCCATCTCTTTCGTTAATAGCAAATGTGAGTGGACTGCGAAATCTACTTAGGCATGTAACAAACGGTAGTCAGTGCTGATTAGTAATTGTTATTAGTGAAAGAGATGAAGATAGATGAAGGGACTTATTTTTATTGAAAATTTTACTATAGATTAATTTGTAATTTTTTTTTACCTCAGGGGCTGAACTTTTTTATAATACAGGGATTTTGGGTGGGTTCATTTACGCAAAGTTAAATGAGTTTAAGCGACGGATTGAGATCATGGATTCTTCTAGTCGACTGAATTGCCAATATGATTCTATCGATGTGAAATAAAATGAAAAGCGGATGAAATAGAATGGTTAGCATTTACCTTCAGAAAATGTTTCCGGCTATCGATACATGTCTCCCTCTCTGTCCTGTCTTGCAAGATATTCCTTCTTCAGTAAACTTGGGCACACGCAACGTATAATGCAGTTATCAGATTCAAAGAATTAGGGAAGGAAAAAGTAGTTTACAAACCTCCATGGATGGTATACCATAGTATTCAAAATTTTAAAAACTTGGGAAGAAGGTCCATGATCACTAATGGATCTAATAGTTCTTCAGAATAGTATAATATCAATCGATATCACTTCATAGAATAGATTTTGCTAAAATTCAAACAGTTTCTTGAACACGCGCTTCTATTTGTCCATTATTCCCGCATAATAAATCTGAAAGAAAGGTTATGATAAACTTGAAAAAATGTTATGTTACCTGATCACCCATCAGTCTTGCTAATCAAATATATGTTTATCGATAATTACCACTTGGTCAATTACTTAATCTTTTCTCTTAGCAAATAGATCAGATTACAGCCCTCAAGGTAATTGACCAACGAAGTAAATGGCAAGTCCAGGCGACAAGGTGAGGTGCCGCTACCAAGATTTTAAGCCATATTGTACTGGAGAGTGCTTACATAAATTAAAATTATAGAGGGGGGTTCCATGTATGGAAACTTCGAGTGTGTACTGGCCTGATAACTGACAGGACCACAAAAAGTCGATTAAAGGAGGTGACCCCAACCTGTCGTTTCAGCTGTAAAGACAGAGAGCACTGAAAGAGATGGGTGATCGACAGACAGGGGGGCAGTCGTAGGGTGGGTAGGGACAAGGAAAACGAGAAAAAGAACCCCAGAGAAGAGAGAGATAGAGAACTCTCTGGAAAAATGTGCAAAAAATGTGGACTATTCACCCTACACTGTATATCCGAATTATATACTGCAAACCATAGTGGGCCCGGGAGCCGGAGTCCATCAGGGCAAGTAACGTCTCCTGTATACCAGCGTAAGTATAGTCGGACAAAAGTCGAAAGAAATATGCTTAAATGGTAATCAGGTGGTCGTGGTTTAAAGTTTTCTCCAAAAAAAAGTTCCCGTACTTTAATATAGATGAATTCGGTACTTGTATTTTATACGTTTTTTCAAAATAATTTTTCTATCAGAATGACCTCACCGTTTTCTATCGATATATGACTAACCGAGGACTACCTATACTCAATCACGTAGTGTCACGTAGAAACGTATTATCTCTCTCTCAACTATACTACGTCACCTGCCACATTATGGGTTTCACCAGTGCTAAATGAGACGCTGCGTTCTTACCTCTCTGCTTCATCTCTTTCGGCTGAACAAAGAAACCCAGAGATGCGGACGATGCCCCTTAAAGATGGAGATGACGCAGAGAGTAAAACCCACACCTTCCCCATCGGATCTCTCTCCCTGTTCTCCCTCTCTCTCTCTCTCTCTCTCTCGAAACTCCCCTTTATTCTTTATTTTTTTCCTTTATTCTTTCTTCGTTTTCTTTTTTAGTTGGTGGTGAAACTCTTTATTCAACATATGAAAAGAGAGTGATAACATTGAACTCGGGCAAAGAGATTCTTTTGCCTTCTTTTTTCCCTGGGAAAATTCCTCTATCGTTGATGATCATTAACCAACAACAAAAAAGAAAAAAAAAAAACAGAGGAAAAAGTAACACTCTCTCCTCTTCAGGTCAAATCCCTTGAGGGCCCACTTCACCAGTACAAAGAACAAAAACCCAACACATCACCCTGATTTACAACGCCTTACTCTCTCGCAGGATTCACTCTCTCTGTCTCACTCTGTTTTTCTATTTCTCACTTCCTCACGCGTTCTAGCATCATAAACCACTACAAAAAAAAAAAAAAAAAATTTGGGCTTTCGGTTAGCAAACACCGCTATAAGTTTTAGCAGTATTTTTTAGTCGAAATAAATTTCTGTGGCAATTTTTGCAACCGTTGGTAAAAAACTCGACCTATAGCGGCGATCATTCAGCAACAGTAGTGACCGCTGCTAAAAACTCAAAACGCTTTTTTGAATTTTTTAACGACGTTGCTAGAAGTCTTTAACAGCATTTTAGAAAACGCTGCTACAATCTTTAGCAACATTTGGTCTTTAGCAATGTTTTTAAAAATGTCACTATAGCTCAATTTTGTTCTGTATTTATATATCTATAGCAGCGTCTTATGACCACCGCTAAAAATCAATGCCAGCATTTTGTTTTGTTTTATTTTATTTTTTTTAAGTGCTGGCAAAATAATGTTGAAACGTTGTTGAAGGTCGATGTGGTATTTGGCAGCGTTTTAAAGACGCTGCAAAAGACCATAACCACTTTTTTTTCCCAATTTTTATCTCAGCATTTTTGAACTAACACTGGTTTTTGTTATTTCTATTTTTTTCTTTGCTTTTTCTCATCTTCTACTATGTTTCTATTAGGATACTTTTTTTTGCGAGCATTTCTATCATGATAATGCTTTTGAATTCTCACAAAAAAAAAAAATGAAGTTGAAGTAAAGTAAACTAAGAGACAAAAAATGGGAACAACTGCTTGCAATAAACATAAGTTTTGATATAATTAAATATATATAGAAGATCAAGTTACAATTCAAGAAAGAATTAAAACAGAGTGGTTATACAAGTAACTAAATAGTTAAAATGTTCAAATACATCAGAATAATCAATGACCAACTAAAATCTCCCTCCTTGTATGCACCATCAACATACTCCTTTGCATCAACATCTCCTCTTCCACTGCCTACAATAGAAAACAAAATATCATGTGAGAACTATAATAAACAATTACAAATATGGTAACTTAATTTCATCTAGGAAGGCTCTAATTTTTTATCCTAAACCTCATCATCATCCTCAATGAGAATCAACTCACATGGAAATGCTAAGCCTGTGCACATTGACCTTATGACTGCAGATTTGATGCTGTAGCAGCAGTATAGTTTCCATAGTCAAGATTTCCAGCATTTAGGAAGAATTTATCAAATGTTCCACAAAAACCAAATAAAAATGAGAATAAGAATTACCTACAACAGTCTGATGCAACATGCCTTGAGCTAGGTTCCCTGCCATCACAGTTAGATGGGAGTAAAATTTTCAAATAAGGAAAATTAAGTATTAGAAATCAAAAGAATCCTCTTCGAGCAATGCCAGACTTAAATGCTGCCAACATATTAGAAATTACAACAGCAATCCCATGCCATGGTCAAACAAGCACCAAAATGAGGCACCATGAAAAGATTTATTGGTACTTCACAATTAGTACAGCATCTAAATTATGTTTGCTAAAACGACGACTTGGTGGAGTGAGTTACAACTCCCAAGCCAAATACAAGTGTACGAAATTACAACTTATTAGCAGGAGAGAAGTATACTAAAATGATTAAGTCAATCAAACACTCACCAGTGACCAAAAGCAATCTAGATGGAAGCTACTTTAGGAAAACAACTTTCTTTCCGATAAACTGTCCAGCAAGAAGGATAAGCACAATACCCGGGGTAATACTCGATCTAAAATTACATAAATTTCAAAAAATTCTACATAATAAGAAAAATGTAAATTCATTTCTCATTTAGAAATGCACATATGGGCTACAAGGAAATGAAGTTCGCAATTCAATCAACGATGGGATTCTACAACCAAGCTCAACGATGGGATTCTACAACCAAGCTAAGTCCAAAGAGATCCTTCTTGCTTCCGTATCTGGATAACAAAACCTACTACCAGAATCTCATATTTTAACAATCCCTCTCTCTATCTCCAACCTTCTAATTTTCAGAAAAATCGAACTAAGCAAGTATCCCCAGATCAATAACAACTTCAACAATTTCCCCACGTTTTCCACTGAGCTACCAATATCAGACACCATAAAGTAAAACGACCCACAAATCAATCCAAAAATCCAAAGACACTAACCAAAAAACCTATAAAACAGATTAACATAACAGAACACCCTATATATGCTCACAGATAAACAGATATACCTGAGTTTTGTTGGTTGAGGCTTCCACTTGTTCAGCAGAGGCTTCTTTATATCTTCGAAAGGGTAGTATTTGGGAGGCTTCTCGGCAGGAGTGAGAGTCTTGGGCTTGGCTTCGTGGCTAGGGAAAGCTCTGCCATTTTTTGCCTTGATAGCCCAGAGGCCCATCTTGTGGTACATCTTTGATCGAGACTACTTCCCAATCGTCCGAATCAGATCAGGGTTCCTAATCCTACTCACCTTGGGCGCCACTGATTCCAATCTTTCTGTTCTGGTTGACGCAATGAGCATGACTCTCGGACTTCACGCAATCTCAGGGCATTGGGCGTGAGGTAGTTTCGTCCAAAAGCTAAAATCGGTTTGTAGATTTTGAACAAGAGGCACATAGGGGGCTCGTAATCTGTAAGATTTTTGCTGCCATGGACGATAGTGAAGGACAGAGGTTGACGACGCTTGGAAGGGGGAGGAGGGAGAAGAGAGTTATGGAGTGAAAAAGAGATGAACCCTAGAGAAGTTCAAACTTTTTGAAAGATAAGAAGAAGAATTTATAAAGAAAACAAAGAAACAAGAGAGATCCCGCGGAAAATTAAAAAACAGAGGGAAACCAAAAATTTCGCTAGATATGATTTATTTCGTAATGGATGATTCTCGAAATATTTAGTTGTGTGATTCTCCTTAAAATATATTTTAAATACTTTTAAACATGTTAAAACATTAAATAATATAAGATTGAATCATATTAACAGAATATTGATTATACCTATTAGTTCAAAAAAAAAATTATGACAAAAAAATATATTCTTTTAGTCATTTCTTAAATTTCTGTATTTTAATCCTTAAATTTTTATTATAATAAAACTGTCTAATCATTTCAATCCTAACTCTAAATATTGTTTTTTATTGTTTAATGAGATTTAAGAAATCTCTATTATAATAAAATTGTCTAATCGTTTTAATCCTAGCTCTTCAACTTCTATTTACCATATACGTTGTTCGACCAGGAACCTATATTTGATTTATTTATTTATTTCATAAGCATAACATATAATGCAAAGGTACACACACTACATATCATAAAGTGATACTATACTATGTCTTAATAACTCTAATAGGGTAAAGTACCATATACCCAGTTTTTTTTTTCTAGTCTACCGTATGCTCAGTTAATTAAATATAAATACTCGTAAATTAAATACTTCAATAGGGTAGAGTACCATATACTTGTTAATTAAACACATTTTAATACATATATAACGGGGCATATATTTATATATTCTAATGTGTTATATTTTGTTTATTTTATTTTGATTTATATAATGTTCTTTTATTCTTGTGAAGTAAAATTGTGAAGCCACATAGCACATTATTTTACACTATTTTTTTATAATTAGTATAATAATCTTAATTAAAATAGGTTGGTAGTAATAATATATAATACTTATAATTTAAAAGTATAATGCCTTCTATATAACATTACATAATTTGTTATATGTGTTTATCATATACATGATATGTGCTAATTAACCTAAGTACTTTATATGTATGTACCTACCTAATGACTAAATCATAGCCTCTAAGACCATATATTAAGTTATGTACTTTAATTGCATAAGTTAATCTCACAATATATTTTTGTTTGAAATTAAATAATATGTCCTAGTTAAATAGTATTATATTACTAATTATTCAAAATATATATGCTCATTATAAGTAGGCTAAATTACTCCGTACGTCTCTAAAGTTTGACATTTTCTCAGATTGCTTATCAGGGTTCGATCTTCCCTAAAAATATATCTGGGGTTTAGTCTCAATTCCAAACAGATTCTGTCGTCAACTTAGTGGACGGAAATGCACACGTGGCTAACGGCTTACACGTGAAAATTAACCACTCGATTAACAAAAATATATTGCCCAATCGCAATGTGACACGTGTCAATAAAATAAATAAAAATAAAAATATTTTAAAAATAAAAAATAATCTATAATTAATAAAAAAAAACATAATTAATTTATTTTTATTTTTGTTTAAAAAAAAAAGGGGGGAAAGGATCATAGACTCCCGATCCTTTCACGGTAGAGGCCTTCTCCACCTCTGGTCCCCGGGGGAGTTTGGCTGCACAGTTGCCTTTTTTTTAAAAAAATAAAATAAAAATGAATTAATTATTATTTTTTATTAATTTTAGATTAATTTTTTAATTTTTTTCAAATATTTTAATTTTTATTTATTTTACTGACATGTGTCACATTGTGATTGGGTGAGATTTTTTTTTAATCGAGTTGTCAATTTCCACGTGTAAGCCATTAGCCACGTGTGCATTTCCGTCCACTAAGTTGACGGCAGGATTTGTTTGAGATTGAGACTAAACCCCAGAAATATTTTTAGGAAAAGTTGAACTCCAAGGACCAACCTGGGAAAATGTCAAACCCTAGGAACGTGCGGAGTAATTTAGCCTTATAAGTATGATAATAAATGTTTTCTAAACTACTTAGATTTAGTCAATAAATATGCAATTACCATAACAACCATAGGTATAATTTAAAATATATTATATAACAACTTCAATTTTCACAACACTTCCTCTAATTCCATATTTTATTATGTAGGTGATTTAAAATAAAAATTTTCAAATATATGACAAAATAAAATAATTATTAACATTAAATAACTTATAATTAATAAATAAATTTTTTTTGCACTTATACCTATAATAGCGTTTGTGTCAACACATGCTGCTACAGATACACCTTTAGTAGCGTTTGTGTAAAAAAGCACTGCTAAACGTGTAATCTTTAGCGACGGTCACAATGACCGTCGCTGTAAATGCCTGAATTATAGCAGTGTTTGTAAAATTAGAATTTTAGCGGCATTTTTTACAAACGCCTCTAAAGGGTGTCTTTAGCGGAGTTTTTAGCGACCGTCGCTAAAGACCAATTCTTTTTGTAGTGAACACAGTTTCTCTCAAACAAAAGCTTCCTCAAACTCTCTATCTCTCTCTCTCTCAAATTCAGTCGAGCTATCTCACTTCATAGTTAGTTCTTACCAATAGTAGTGGAGCAACAACTCGTCTGGCCATCACCATCATAAGAAGCCATGCAGCAAAAGAACGCAGAAGAGAAAGAGACAAAACCCAAGTTCTGCATCAACGACCACATAGACATCCTAATAGAGATCTTGAAGCGCCTCAACGAGCCCTCCTAGGAGTCGCCGCTTACGTCTACCACCTTTGGTGCACCATTACCCGCAACAACTCCCTCTGGGAGCACCTCTGCTTCCATCACGTCTCCTCCCCACTCCTTTCCTTCGTAAGACCCATTGTTGTGGCTCTCGGAGGCTACAAGCAGCTCTACATGGTGTACATCCGACCCGTCCTGAGTCGATTTGGCCACTTGGACACGGTCAGGCGATGTGTCTGGACTAATGAAGAGGTGCAACTCTCGCTTTCTTTGTTTTGCGTTGATTACTATGAGAGAAGACTAAATTAAGTCGGATCGTGGTTTCTTTGTTCAACCGAAGGAGATGAAGCAGAAAGGTAAGGGGGATAAAAAATGCAGCGTCTCATTTAGCAGACATGGAACCCATGACATGTCAAGTTGAAGTGGACGGTTCAAGACTCAAATGAATGTTATGTTGCCAAACCTAGAAGGGGGGTTGAATAGGTTCTAATTTTTCTTGAATTCTTCAACCATTTAAAAAACTGCACACTCTTCAAGAGCACAATTAGTAATTTCAAGAGAAACTAAAGCAACAAAATATCGTGCAGAAGTGATAACCCAATATGGACAGCAGATTCTCAGGGTCACAGAACAACACTATACTTGTTTCTTAATCAAGGAAACTAAAGAAAGAAATAATCATAATAACAACAAGTTAATCTACGTAAACAAAATTACAACGAAAACACCAAGATTTGGTTACGAAGAGAAAACTTGCTTGAAAGAATTCTTTCAAGAGGTAAAAACTCTCTGGGCCTGAAGGCCAGTTAATCGAATCCACTAAACTCTTCAAACTCGATACACAGTGATCTATAAACTACCAACACCCCATTGCTAATCTATTCTACTGTTACCTTACTTGGAATGCAACATCCAGATCTGCCTCTTGCAGGGAATGAGGAACTCCTCTTCCGTTTGAAGTTGTGATACCGAAAAACTGATCTCCACAGCCAAGCCGATCCTTTCCACACTCCACGTGCAATCAGCTTCACTTGGTAGACCTCCAGCAACCCTTGGAGTATACCTTCTTAAGCAAGGTTTGTAATGGTGATAAAAAATGAATCTGAAATAATGAGGGACGAAATAATCTCACTGGGTTCAATCTCAGTTCACACACAGCAAACTACAGAAACAATAACAGGGACTGTATAACGAAGAAGGTTGAGGAAGCAAATGTTCTCTCAAGATATAGCTATTAAATCGTGTGTATCCTTAGAGAATGTGAGAAGAGACTCGTTTTTATTTTCTGCAAAGTCCAGAAGAAAGGCTCTCACGAATATTCCAGAAATCTTGCTTCTTGCCCGCTTCTGTTAAACCGTTGTAATTGTCTTTCGCACGTCTTGATCAAACTATAACTGAACTCTGTTCAGACTTCAAGTGCTTCGGAAAAATTAGCGTTCCAACTTCGCATTAGTGAACTATAAGCATACTTCAATCAAACCTTGATATTTCAGACGATCACCAAATGTGTTAAGGCATTGGTCTTTAAGCAAGACTTGACAAATGCAAATCTCAGGAATTAATACAGACTCATCATGAAGTTTTTATGCTAATTAAAAATACATTAACACAGGTGACGTGGCATAGTTGGGAAAGAGATAGTGCGTTTCTATGTGGCAATATGTGATTGAGTGTATGTGGACTTCCATTAGCCATATTGATATAAAACGTTAAATTAGTGGGGTCATACTGATAGAGGAGCTTTTTTGAAAAACCTATAAAATATAGGGACCACATTCATACAAATTGAATTACAAGAGACATTTTTTTTTTTAGAAAACGTTAAAATCACAAATACGTTATTAGCATTTAAGATATTAATATTTACGCGCGCGCACGCGCCCGGAGGGGCAAAAGAAAACACAACCTGTGATCAATTTGTCAGAAGCTATAAAGATATCGATCCACACAAGACACAAAACGGGTAAAAAGGGTGGGAACCTCGTCTAGTATAATGTGTGTGAAAGTATAATATTTGGAGAGTGCTAATACCGTTGTAAATCCATGCAACGATCGAGGGGCTAGGAGGCATGGGGAGGAGACTTCACCGTTCTACCGCAACCCACCTTGGCATATATAAATTCTTTTATAAATGTAACTGACAAATATATACCACATATGTTCGTCTTTGAGGAACGCGTTGTGCATGTACAGTGTCACATCATGAAATAATGGTTTCCAGATATAGTACTGGTTGATTAAAGGCGCCTCACCTACTCTACGAGAGAGGGCAATGTGAAGCCCCGCTGATGAACCCCACGTACGGAGTAACCCAGCAAGGTCAAGTCCTTTTCCCCCGTTTACTTCGTAATGTACTGCAATAGGGGAATAGACAAAGAGGGGATGAACGTTTTTTACTTGAGATCCTTTCTCTTTTAGAAGGTAAAAGCTATATTCGTAATAAATAGTTTTTTTTCCCCTCTTATGTACGTGGTAAAAATATTAAATTCTCTATCTTCTATATGTTGTCAACCTCTATCTAATTCACCACCCATCCATCCAAAGAAACGGGATTAAATTGTTCCCTTGCGATATACTCTGGTCGCTTTTAGGGAGCCATAAAGCTCTTTCTACTCGGTGAGTATCAACGATGGGCAGGTCTCCATGCTGTGAAAAGGTGGGGCTCAAGAAAGGGCCATGGACACCTGAGGAAGACCAGAAGCTCTTGGCTTACATCGAAGAACACGGCCATGGAAGCTGGCGAGCCTTGCCTGCAAATGCTGGTAATTTGCGAGGACCCTTTTGAATAAATAAAATCAACGTATTATGGATTGCTTACGTTCACGACATGACTAGCTAGTTGGCGGGCTTCTTTTCATTCCTTTTGTGTTGTTTTTTAGGGCTTCAGAGATGTGGGAAGAGCTGTAGATTGAGATGGACAAATTACCTCAGGCCTGATATAAAAAGAGGAAAATTCAGCCTCCTGGAAGAACAGACCATCATTCAGCTCCATGCTCTTCTTGGGAAAAGGTAATCTTTCAAAGTGAAGTCGCAATTCCTACTATTTCCAAACCCTATTGTTAGCGACATATATATGAGCGTACTCGTCCAGGCTCCAGCCAGTACCCTCTTTTACTACTCAATGACTCTGTAAGTTTTGTGTAAGTTTATAGTTCAGAAATGTATTGATCAGAAAGGAAAAAGCATGTAAAAGATCTCCAAAGAAGCAACCCAAACTAGAAGTTACTGGCTGCATGCAATCCACAGTACTGTTTCAGACGAAGATGCCTGGCTATATTTATTTCCACGTGAGAGTGCCATTCTTTTTATCCTCTGAGCACGTGAGAGTGCCATTTGAGCACAAAAAAAAGGCGCGTCCCGTTCACACGATCGAAGAAGATGTGTAACGATCTAAGAAAAGCACTAGTCACATATGTGTTTTGACTTTAAAAGAACTACTCAAGGTTGCTCTTGAAGCTTATTGGATCATTATAAAGCCCAGTTTAACCTAGTAAGGTCCATATGTGGGACTTGGCCCTTATAGAACCAATCTATCACTCATTCTCTTCTCCCACTCTATTTGGGATTCGGGGTATCACAATCTCCTACCCTTAAACCCTTGATGTCCTCGTTAAAGCCCACCAAGCCCACATTGGTTGTTACTAGAATCACTCTGATACCATTTGTAACGATCCAAGAAAAGCACTAGCCATATTTGTGCTTTGACTTCAAAAGAACTAGTCAAGGTTGCTCTTGAAGCTCCTTGGATCATTATAAAGCCTAGTTCAACCTAGTAAGGTCCTAATGTGGGACTTGGCCCTTATAGAACCAATCTCTCATTCATTCTCTTCTTCCACTCTATGTGGGATTCGGGGTATCACAAGATGTTTGTTCCACTCGACTTAATTTATTCCAGGCTAGCTCCAAATAGGGTTGTAAATGAACTAAGCTATTCATGAACAGCTCGAGCTCAGCTCGTATAGGCTCGGTTTGTTTAATAAACGAGCTAAGTTCGAATACAATTTTTAGCTCAATTATTAAATGAGTCAAACTCGATTAAATTCGGCTCGGCTCAGTTTAGGCTCATGAACAAAGTTCGTATAACTCGACTCGGCTCATTTGAGCTCATTTAATAGCTCGTATTAAAAAAAATTCATGTAAATAAAAATATATATCCAAAAATACATTTGTATACTTACAGTTATATATATAACCTATAATATTTGTACCTATAGATAGTACACTTGTATATATTGTATATCTCTATTATTGTTGTGTATATGTTTAGGTATACACTATTACTTTATATTTAGTAATTAGTAACATTTATATATCTATAGAGCCTATTTACTTATGTTACATATCCTATGTATATGCATGTGTTATGGTTTATATTAAATTTTTATGATATTAGCATGTTAAGTTACCTTATAAAATATATATTTATATGAGTCATTTTTGTATATATAGGCACACAAATTTACTTATGTTACAAAGTGTTCTCATTGATTATGTGTTTGACATATGCTTATGATTTGGTAGAAAAATTATTTTCTTGTTGTATTTTTGAATGCTTGATTGGTGGTAAGGTTTTCCTCATTATCATGTAATTATAATATTAATTTTTTGTGAAAGCCTAAATTTATAGAGTGAAAAGCACCCTATTATTTCCTAGTACACTTCTATTGGTTAGTACATATTATTGTTTATTTTACTAAGCAAGCGATTAGATTATTTAGTTATTATTGTTGTGATAATCACAAATAAGTGTTTGAGACTTAAAAATTTTGGGGCGGTTAAAATTTTGATCTATGAGAGTTGGTGAAAAAGTAAAAATAGTTTTATGGGAGTTGGTAAAAAAGTGAAGAGATAAAAGATTTGAATCAATATTATAATAAAAATAATAATTTGATGAGGAGAGAGATTATTTTGTAATTTTTTTAAATAAGGGTCAAAATTTTGAGTGCCTAAAGTATGGTAATTTCAAATTTTGAAAAGGTACTCCCTAACTTTAAAAATGCAAAACGAGCTTGAGCCGAACTGAGCTCATTTGTTTGTTTTGTGTCGAGCTCGAGCTTATTTAAAATTTAACGAGCTAAGTTCAAACAGGGATTTTCGAGCTTTATTCGAGCTTGAGCCGAGCTCAAGCTCTTATATGTGTTAAACGAGCTGAGCTCAAACATTTACTACTTGGCTCGGCTCCTTTACAGCCCTAGCTCTAAACAAAGTATAGTAAATGTCCCTTCCGCATGTAAAACGGAGACTGAGAGGGCATGAACGGCGAACATTATTTACGATTATCCTTATCCTCATTTCAAGTAATATTGGGATCTAACATTATTTCTATTACATTTTTCTTTTCTTTTTACTTCTCAGATGGTCAGCTATGGCAACTCAGTGGGAGAGCGCCAGGATAGAAGCCGAAGCCAGACTGATAAGAGAGTCCAAGCTTGTCTCTAACCCTATGCAACAACAGCTCAGCTTCACTGCTCTGTCTCTGCTCATCAACAAAACCCCAGCTCAACCTGCACTACCTCCATGCCTTGACGTACTCAAAACATGGCAAGGGGTATGGTCGAAATCAACGATTGCAGGCATATTCCCAATAACCGGCGATGACCTCAAGTCCCCAACATCAACGTTGAACTTCTCAGCTGAGAACGGATTCCGCGTCCAATCTGTTGCGCTCAGTGAAAGCACAGTGGCTGCATCAGTCGATTTCGCCAAAAGCTCAGTTATATGCGGAGGTGGGATTATAAAAGAAATCGGTCAATTGCCGGAACTCAAGGAAAGATTTGGTAACACAATAGCATTGCAGGACATGACTTACACTCCGAAAAATGCAAGGTCTGCTGACTCTTTCAGGGCTGGGAATGAAAACTTCCCGCTCTCAAATATCATGGAGGTTTCGCGGATATCTCTGTTTATAATTGCGACGACCAGAATTCATTGATGACCGCCAGAAACAACTTGGACAATGGGGACAAGAGCTGCAGCGGTAACTTTGATGAAACTAACAAGAACTACTGGAACAACATACTCAATCTGGTGAATGCTTTGTCGTCTAGTTTGCCTGTGTTCTGAAAAGGTCAAAAAATTGTCCATCGAGAGGTAGGAGGATAATTAGGTGCAATGTGGAAGTTATCATAACATGATAATAATAAATAAGAACTTCAAATCAGAAGTCATTTCATCACTACTCCTATCAAAGAATTTTAATTATCCTCCTACCTCTTGATAGACAATTTTTTGACCTTTTCAGAACACAGGCGAACTAGACGACGAAGCATTCACCAGATTGAGTATGCTGTTCCAGTAGTTCTTGTTAGTTTCATCAAAGTTACCGCTGCAGCTCTTGTCTCCATTGTCCAAGTTGTTTCCGGCGGTCATCAATGAATTCTGGTCGTCGCAATTATAAACAGAGATAAAAAGTCTCGACGTAATTCGCTCAATATATCTCATCTCTTATTGAAGGAGTACTATGGCGTAGAAGCTTCATTCACTGGATGGACCTTAGCAAACTCTGTTTTATGTCGGGATGGTATTCCCTGGCTTGCTATAATTTTCACTTAAAGCCCAGATGGATTGCTATGCGAGAGATCTATCTTTTCTGGAACGTAGGTGTTCTTTTTTTTAAAATTTTAAGTTATGAAAATTTCCAGCAAAATAAACATACTCTAAAATTTCAAATTTTTATACATACATACTTTACTTTTCACAAACTCCTATAAATCATAATAAAGTAAAAATTTTCAAAATTTTAAAAATATTCTTTAAAATTTTTACAAACGAATACCCCTATAAACTACAAATCCACATCTCTGGTCCCATGATTTAATGAAAAAAAAAAAAACAAATAAATAAAAACTAAGTGGTCTAATTTAGAAGACTTACCGCTCTGTAAAATAAGTCTATACGTAACAAGAAGATCTATATTCTATATTATCTCTATGATCAACTTCATCCCTCAGCCTGAGTTAACAGATCGACGCCTAGAAAAAGAAAAGGTAAAAAAAAAACTTAACCGATCGACGATCGATGCAACTGAGCCACGGTCAGTTCAGACGTCACACCAAGTAAAGACGGCAGTTGGACAAGGTCGTGAGTGAAGGATGAGAAACAGACGTAAATTTAACCTGGGGAAGCATATTGCTTATCATCTTGCCAGGATTCTCATTAATGCTTAGGCGTACGTCATTTTCTAATAATAACGTAATCTGAGAAGATCCCTTCGTTAATGTCGTGTGTGACATGCTATATTGCCAGCGCATGCGAGCTCAATAAATTATACCGTTGTCATACGTGCAGACTTTCTCAAGAACGAAAAACGATGAGGACGTTTGTTCGTGAAATCATTGCAAGACATCACTGAATTGCTAATGCAATATCGGCCTGGTTCTGGTGGAGGTTTTTACTCCAAGAAGGCAAGTTCATCAAAAGCTCCTTGCACAAGAGAGTTTGACTCTTCTGGTGCCAGTCCTGGACCAGTTAAAGATGATATTTTCAAAATTTTCTGCAGAAGACCAGACAAAATGGGTCAATCGGGCCCAATAATTTTTTAATTGTTTTGGCACTCCCCCTGAGTAACGCGTATCGCTTGCTTCTTTTCATCTTGAAGGTGGGGCCAATCAATTGCTTCAATGGCTACAACGTCACCGTCCACTAGATGTCACAAAATTATTATGGGAAGAGTTTGAAAAAGAATTATGGGTTTATTTTGGCCCCACCAAATATGAAGACTTTAACGAGGCATTATCTCGAGTGCGGCAATATGGAACTTTAAGGGAATATCAAAGGGAATTTGAGCGTTTATCTAACCGAGTTCAAGGGTGGACCACGAAGGCCTTGATCGAAACCTTCCTTGGAGGTTTAAAGGCAGAGATAGTTGACAAGGTCAGAATGTTTAGACCTCAGACTCTCAAAGAGACTCTTGGGATGGCAAAGATGCGGGACGAGCAGCTAAGCAAGCAACAACGCTACAACAGGCCACTACCATCACCACAGAATACCATTACCGCAACGCCTCCTACACAACCAACCCCACTGACAGGATTTCGGAGACTATCTTGGGATGAGATGCAGGTTCGTAGAGAGAAAGGTCTTTGCTTCAACTGCAATGACAAACTCACTCCTGGCCATCGCTGCAAACCATCTCAATCTTTTGTGATAGAAGAGATTGTTGAGGAAGGAGTCACAGACGCGCATCCTAAAGAAAAAACATCTGATCCGGTGGTTACAATTTTGGATAATGAACTTTAAATTTCGTTGCATGCTTTGACGGGCTATTCATCACCATAAACCATGCGTGTAAGAGCATCAATCCGCACATTTTCTACTGCTAGAAATTGGTCAAGAAGCTTCAACTGCAACATACACCAGTAACAACATTCTGCGTGAAATTTTCTAACTGCGAGTTGCTGAATTGCAAGAAGAAATTTAATGCAGTGCTAGTGGAAATTGAAGGTATTACTTTTTCTCTTATTTTGTATGCTTTACCGTTGATCTGATTGGATATTGTTTTGGGTGTGGAATGGCTGCGATAACTTGGTCCTATGATATGCAATTGGAAGACTTTTACCAAGGAATTTTCATGGGAAGGCTCCAACCACAAAATAAGTGGAGAGCGACCTAGGAGTGCTCAAGAGACTAATTTGAGGATCTTGACACGTGAAATACTACAAGGGGGAGAAATTTTTGCCTTTTGTTTCACAGCTGCCCAAGATGCTACACAATCCAATTATCCAAAGGAGCTTCAAGAACTGTTGCATGACTACACAAAGATCTTTGCAGAGCCCAAACAACTACCACCTCAACGTGGTTTTGATCACCATATTCCCTTAAAGGAGGGTGTGGGGGCAATCAATATAAGGCCTTACAGACATGCCTATTTCCAAAACAATGAAATTGAAAGACAAGTTGAGGAGATGTTGATTGCTGGTATCATTTGTCCTAGTACTAGTCCATTGTCATCTTCCGTTCTCTTGGTTAAAAAGAAAGACAAGACATGGAGGTTTTGCACGGACTATCGTGCTCTCAATGAAGTCACCATAAAGGATCGTTTTCCCATTCCAATAGTAGACGAAATGCTGGACGAGTGGTATGGGGCGCAGTATTTTTCTAAGCTGGATTTGCTGTCCGAATATCATCAAATTCGGCTTCACTCTGAGGATATTCATAAAATGGCCTTTCGTACCCATAATGGGCATTATGAGTACTTGGTCATGCCTTTTGGCCTTTACAACGCCCCTTCCACTTTCCAGGCAACCACGAATGCAATTTTCAGGCCATATTTATGCCGCTTCATCTTAGTCTTTTTTGACGACATATTGGTGTTTAGCCATTCGTGGAAGGCTCACTTGGATCATTTGCAACAGACATTTCAGATTTTAATGCAGCAACAATTTTTTGTGAAGCTTAGTAAATGTGTATTCGATAAAAATTCGCTAGAGTATTTGGGTCACATCGTGAATTCTGAAGGTGTGAAAGTGGATTCAGCAAAGGTACATGCTATGTTGGCATAGCCTAAGCCCCACACTACTATGGAATTGCGAGGATTTCTTGGACTTACGGGATACTACCGTAAGTTTGTTAGAAATTACAACTCCATTGCTGCTCCACTTACAAGTGTTTTGCGAAAAGAACAATTCTTGTGGGGGCCGGATGCAGATAAGGCCTTCAATTCTCTCAAAATAGCAACAACTGATACTCCTGTACTAGCTATGCCGAATTTTGCTGATACATTCATAATAGAAGCAGATGCATCTGGGAATGGAATTGGTGTCGTGCTTTCACAACAAGGCAAGCCCGTGCCATTCATGAGTCGAACTTTGGGTCCTGCAAAAAAGACTTGGTCGGTGTACGCAAAAGAAATGCTTGCGATCATTGAAGCTATCCGAGTATGGCGTCGATATCTCTTGGGCAAAAATTTCAGATTGTAACTGATCAAAGAAGTCTCAAGTTCTTGTTAGAGCAACGTGTAGGAACTCCAGAACAACAAAAATGGATTTCAAAGTTATTGGGGTACGACTATGAATTGCTTTACCAACCGGTCAAGGAGAACAATGCAGCAGATGCCTTGTCTAGGCAAGGTCAATCCCCTCAGTTGGCAGCAATTTCCCAACCAACGTTGCACATATAGGAGGAATTACGCGCTGCAAATCAGGAAGACCCATACTTGCTGCATAAACAAGACCAAATCCAAAACAATCCAGACAAAACTCTGCGTTATACAGTCAAGTATGGTTTGGTGTTCTACAAAGGTCATGCGGTCATCAGCCCAACCTCTCCCTTAAAAGAGATTCTTCTCCACGAATTTCATAGTACCAAGACTGCTGGGCATTCCGGAGTCCTTCGCACTTATCGCCGTCTCAATCAGAATTTTTATTGGGAAGCTATGAAGCAAGATGTCCAGCGCTTTGTTTCCTCATGTGACATTTGCCAACTCAACAAATATGACGCGCACTCTCCCGCTGACCTCCTACAACCACTACCAACCCCCGACATAATTTGAGAGGATATCTCTCTTGATTTTGTTGAAGGATTGCCAAAATCTAATGGAAAGGATGTTGTGCTAGTGGTGGTTGATCGCCTCTCCAAATATGAGCATTTTATAGCCTTAGCTCATCCATTTACAGCAAAGAAGGTCGTTGAAATTTTTATCGATCAAGTAGTGCGCTTACATGGAATGCCACGGACCTGACCCTTCTTAGTGATCGAGATTCTCTGTTCTTGAGCAATTTTTGGCGTGAGTTTTGGAAATTGCAAGGATCTACTTTGCAAATGAGCTCCTTGTACCACCCCCAAACTGATGGCCAAACAGAGGTGGTAAATCGATGTTTGGAGCAATACTTACGTTGCCTTTCCTTTCAACATCCCAAACTATGGTGTGATCATTTGCCATGGGCTGAATACTGGTACAATACCAGTTTCCAGCAAGCTATCCGCATGACGCCTTTCGAGGCTATGTATGGAAGACCTCCCCCAACTTTACAAAGGTACATAACAGGTTCTACTCCGCTTCATGATATTGACTGTGATTTATACAATAGAGATGAGTTACTCAAACAGCTCAAGGGTAATTTGGCTGATGCGAAAGTCCGTATGAAGCAAGCTGCAGATGTTCACCGTTGCGATGAAGCATTTTGTCTTGGTAACTAGGTTTATTTGAAGCTCTAGCTGTATCATCAACACTCTATTTATCGTCGGGCTCATCAAAAGCTTGCATGTCGTTACTATGGACCATATCAAGTGCTAGCTCGGGTGGGGCAAGTTGCCTACAAATTAAAGCTTCCCTCAGACTCCAAGATACATGATGTTTTCCATGTTTCCAATTTAAAGCGCAAGGTGGGTGCAACAATTTTTCCAAATGTCCATATTCTTCCAGTTGCAAATGACGGTGAATTGGTTATTATGCCCGATTCCATTCTTAAATATTGATGGATTAAAAAGGGTTCTAAAATTGTTCTGCAAGCTTTAGTTAAGTGGTAAAAATTACCAACAGAAGAGGCCACTTAGGAATCCATTGATTTTCTACGTCAACAATTCCCAAACCTGAACCTTGAGGACAAGGTTCCCCGCGAAGCAGGGAGGAATGATAGACCCCGAAGAATGAGGAAGGCTAATCCACGATATGCTGACTAGAAGTTGAGATATGGCTGCGCCATGTACTGGAGAAGTGGCGCAGCAGTTAATTAGTTGTGGACTTATGAGAGGCTTGTGGAGAAGATAGTGGAGAAGTGGTAGAGCAGTTAAGGAGTCGTGGACTATGAGACTCAAGAATAGGAGGCCGAGTGTTAGTGGGACTTGTAGTGGGATGTGTTAGTTATCTACTTTTATTCAATTATCTTTTTTTCGCATGTGTTTTATTTCTTTATATGTTTAGTGTTTGAACGGCTGGTATTTTTATCAAGAAGTTTATTGAAGCGTTGGTTTTACTCCCGCCCAAAGTGGAGAACATTTCGTTGTTTTCTTAAATTGATACTCTGGGCCTATCAATAAGTCGCATAATGAATAAATAGTGAAGGATTGGTACTACGTAATTTCATTTCCCAATTTGGTAAGCCATGCAAGTGAAATTCATTTCATGTGTACAATTGGATTATTGGAGGATCGCGTACGCTGCGTTGCGCGCAGCTGCCAAGATTGATAAGTAGTTTGATGCCGAATAGATCAACTCATTACTCATTGCCATTGGTATAGCCGTCGACCTAAGACAACCCCAAAATATCCTAATTTTAGAACATATTAAAAGGATATAAAGAAGTTGATTAATTAATGAGAATTAAAGAAGAAGAAAAAAACTTGGTCCCTAATATATATATATATATATATATTTATTATTATGTTCCGTACTTGTATTAACTTTTAAACTCTCTTTATAATAATAGAATACTTAAAATTACGAGATTATGACACAAAAATATCATGATGTTAAGATGACTAAAATACCTTAAAAGAAAATCAGGGGAAAATACATAATTAAGGATTGACTAATTAGTCTTATAGGATTTGAAATAATATTCAACGGTGATCAGATATATAAACACGTTGCATATCATCACGGTTCAACAAGTTTGGTAAAAATAACATAAAACCTTGAGGTTATAGATCAACTACATTTTTTTAGTATCAGAAATCAATTCTGTGTTTCTTAAAGTTGGAGTCTTCACTCTCCTTTTTCTTTTCTTTTTTTAATTTTAGAACTTTGCACGTTTTTAAAGAATCCCCCCCCCCCCCCGCCCGCGCAGTTGAAAACCGTGATTCAAATTTTTTACTCGTAGAATCAGAATAGAAAACATCAACGAGAACAGGAAAATAAAATCCCCATTTGAAGATCCATATGTGGAATACCTCCTGATATGATTCTCATGAGGGGGTGTTCTCTCTCTCTCTCTATCTCTACGCTAAAAACTATGGCACACGCAACGTAACGCATGTGTGGGATTCGTCCTTTCATTTCACGAAGAAACTGTTTACAACTATAAAATTTAATGGTTTGGGAAAAATAGGAAGACCAATGTATGTGAATTGTGATGCACAGAAAGTAATTAATTGGCGCAATTAATTTGCTCGAGGAAAAGATATAATAAGCTAACGTAATAAAGAAAAAGTAAGAACTAGTCCCTACTTAAAATTTATCTTAATTAATAACAGCAATGATATTTATCCCTCAAATAATGACATATATTGGAAATCAAACTCAGATAGACATCTTCATTTTGCTGCGCTGAATTGGCAATTTAGAGCTAGAGAGACACAGTACTAAAAAAATAATAATGTCGGAATATAAATTTGTAAAACAAATTAGTGGCCTAAATTGAGTGCCAGCCAGTAGAGAGGAATCCAATCAGCTTGGTGCCAATGCCGGACCCTCTTGCATAAGCACAACTCTCATGCCCACACATGAATTTGACTCTTGAGGGTTACATAAAAAGGGTCATTAGAATCAGCATATTTTATAAGGGATAAATACAAATTTTGTACGAAAATTAAAAAAGTTCCTAAATTTTAAAATTAATTAAATTAGTCCGCTCTACAATCTTTCAAATGTAAATTTTTGCCCAAATAACTTGACGAAATTTATAATTATTGTTATTATTAAACGAAAGGACATTGCAAAGAAGTTGAAATGAGACTGGTGAGTTTCAAAAGCTGTCTAATTTTGAACATCATTCTCGTGGACTTTTATTTGATATTATTATATATATTGAACGTAAATTCAGGTTTGAGACTGAGGATTGCTGTGCCCTCCCAATTCTTTGAGTACTGTCTATAATGGGAACGAGAAAATTATACCTAATAATAATGCGATTTAGCTCTATGTAATTCACACATTTTCAAAGACCTTTCTCTCTCCCACTAATAGAAAGAGAGAGAAAAATAAATCTACTTGGAATAAGTACTGCAAACCAATGTTGATTTCTGATTTAAATACCAACTCTAAGATTTGGCCGTGCCCATTTCTTTAGTTTAGGTACCACTTCTAGAAGCCCTTGTGGCTATTCGTATGCATGCTCATCGTCTGTCTATCTCACTCTCTAACAAAAACTAGATTAAACTCTCCAACTATAAAAATTTATCAATGTGTCTTCAATAAGATAAATTGGACCCATAATTTAACAGCACAAATATTACCCTTAATTTTTATTTCCTGCATCTTTTTATTTTATTTCCCAATATACCTGAATTTCGCATAATGATCGCAACTTTTTTTTTTTGAAATGTCAATATATCGATATCGCAGGGCATTAGGAGGTGCACTCTTTGGTGGGTGAGGAATTCGATGATCGTGATGTTCTAATGGTCGGATTTTTTTTCTAAGCCAAAATAAAATAATTAGTTCAGATAACATCGGAGTGGCTTATAATGCCACAATTAAGTACAGATGGAGGAATATGGAGAAGTGCCTCCTTTCCAAAATACTGGTACTGCATTTCGCATTTGGGTATGCTATGAGCCAATTTATTTTGTTTCCGAGATACCCACCCAACAGTCCACTGTGTTGAATTCTCCAGGAAGCCTTTAATCCTCTGTACTTCCACATCAATGATGGACTCAAAAGTGATCTCCGGAGATCGAGTTCATAAATTTGCAAGCCAAAAGTCAAGCTGTCTCAATGTAGATATGCTGTCATCCTTATTGCTTTCCCATGCTCGAAGCTAAGATGAATAACACTTCCATTCCACATCCCAGTTCCCCGGTCAATCAATTGATCCAAAGTTTTAAAATCATGAGAGGGGAGCATTCGGATTATTAATTAACTCAGCTTTGATTAATCGCCTTAAATTCTGGCATACTTTGGGAACCAGGATGTATCTTCCCAAATATTGATTAAATTGGCCACTATTAATCACAGAACATGAGAAGTCAGATTTAAGGACGTCTCTAGAAGCTACTCTAGAAGCTAAAATTCCTCTCCAGACTCAAGACCCAATGATTACCAGGGAGACATTTGGCACGCAGGGCCTTGACCCAAAGAGCCTCAGGCCGTTTATACATCATCCAACCTAGCTTTCAAATCAGGGTATTAAGATCATATAGACTTCTCATCCCTAATTCTCCATCATTTTGAGGTCTACATAATGCTCCCAAGCGATAGAAGTAAAGTGCCTGTCGTTTGAGTTTTCAAAACCCCAGTTTTTTTTTTTTCAAACTTTACCATCAATTTCTGAGATCAAGAGTTAGGGAGCAAGAAAGTGGACAGAAAATAGATGGGCAGTGAACTGGCTACAACTCGAATGAGCATGGTTCTACTTGCTTGGGATAAACATTTAGCCTTCCAGGCCGTTATTTTACTCATGATTTTGTCCTTGATCTCTTGGAAAGCCATTTTTTTTTTTTGGCAAGCCAAGATATTTGCCTCCAATTTTCTGTTTTTGGATACCAATACAGTCGAACAAATTAGCAATATTAGAGGGCTTAGTGTTTTTGCTAAAACAAGAGGCAAGACTTCCATAGGTTAACATTTTTCCTGACCAATGGGTGTAAGAATTAATGGCGTCCATGATATGCTGCCCATCCGATAGAAATCATTAGCAAACATGTGGTGTGTGACGGAAGGGGCACCTCGACTCCTATTCAGTGTTTGTCCGAGGGCCCATGGACCAATCCTTTCTCTCCCTGTACTAGAAAAGATGTCGCAATGTCTCCATTTGACCTCTCTTGAAAAATTAAGGATTCAATTCCATCCAAGCTAAGCCAAATAAAAAGAAGAAATAATCCACAAAAGAGTTCGGTTGCTATATGAAGCTCTTGTGGGTGTCATTTATTGTCACATTATATGGGCGCTGAAACAGAAGGGAGATTCGTTCCTTATTCCTGAGGGGTATATTCTGGCAAGGTGAAGAAAGATGCAATCAGTTGCGCCAATTACCAGTATGCTTCCACTATTCAGTGTTATGGGGATAGACCCAAATCTTGGCCAGTCTTTGATCATCACCACGCTGCACTAGAACACGATCTTGCTAAGTTGACATTGGATGATGAAGATCCTTCCGCCCTTGTTAGCGTGGGTTCTGAAGTGGATGTTAATACCGGGATTGTTGCATAGGGTTTCAAGACGTGAGAGCCGAAGCTTAAAGGGAATAAGCTATTAAAGAGCGAAGTTGAGCAGAGGAGTTCACATGGTCGTGCCTGTGCCCATGGACTAGGTTGTGCTTTGTCATTACCAGTGTCTCGTCATTTGCAACTACTTGATGCTTAGAGATGAAATTTTAAATTACCATTACCGTAACATTTCTATTTGTTTTTTTCCCCTTCATAGGCATCTAATGAGGACGAGGACGAGGACGAGGATGATGGGGAGGACAAATCGCTAAGTGGATGACATAGCCTTAGCAAGTTGTAGAGTTCCTTCCTTAAACTTTGTTGCACGAATTGTAGATTTGACGTGCCTTTGATTTATATGGAATTTGGACCATTTGATCATTATGTATTTTGCATTTTTAGTAAGCAATGGAAGAAGGAGGATATTTATTGAGTGACATTGTAAAAAAATCATGCCAATGATTATGAATCAAAGGCGGGAAGTATGACTCTTCGGTTCCTTGTTCACTTGACATTTTATTCTAGACCAAGATACATATTGATTTATGATAAGTCTACACTCGTTGTGCCTCTATTTAATAGGATGATGGACTTCGTCATTGAGGTAGTGACCTTAAGCAAACGAGTGGGTGTAATGTAAGAGTACATGCACTGAACGAGATCAAATATGAATACCTTCTAAAAGTGATCATGATGTTGAGAAAGGTATTCAGCACAATTGGTTTATTGTATCCTTAGACCTGAGAGATTTATATAGGTCTATTTGTTATGTACTTGTGCTTTGACCGAGTCATTTGGTGATGATCTTTCTAGGTCAAAGATTCTAGATAACGTTGGGTCTTGTACATAATAAGTGGGTTTGTATAAATGCTCAATAAGGAATCCACAGTCTCTTGATGAGACAATATATTCAATATATCTGTATAGGGTTGGACTAGAAAAGAATCCATTGGCCAATAGTATTTTGTGAAAATATTTTTCAAAATTATATATTATATTTATTTGTGAAATTGTTTTGGAAACAATTGATAATCCAACGAGTTACAGATTGTGAATTGAGAATTATATGAGTTAGGGACTTAATCGGTGATATGATTTTGGTCCTATTGACTCATGTGGAATATAATATGGTGAAGGATAAATAAAGGAATAATTGTTAGCAGCAAGAGATTTCAATCAATCTCAAATACTCGGGGGTAAATTGATATATGTTAATGGACATGATCACAATTAGTAGAAGCCTAAAATTTGGAATAAAAGAATATAAGGGAGATAATGGAAAAATGGTTTTAACATGTGATCCTACAGTTGAGATCTGAGGCCCCTAAAGATCCCACGCTATATCATAACTAAGGTTCGGAAAAATACTATAAGATAGCTTTTTCTAGACAGTTGGCCATTATGACTTTGAAAAATCGTGTGACGGCTGTAAGGCGTGGAAAGGAAGGAGGCAGAACATTTGGGCTACTCAGTTGTGAAATCAAAGACTCAAGGTGTGAGATCAACAAGACTTGAAGATTATCCAAGATTGAAGATTCAATCACAGACAAAGTTGAAGATCGTTTGTCAAATCATGTAAGTATAATTTTTCGAAGGCAAGCTTTCAATTACGTGGTAATGTATGTAACATTACCATAGGCAATGCAAACTTTACAGTTAGTAATTTTTATATGTTTCTACATAGCATAATGGAGGATAGAGCAATAGTATTAGCCTTTTCCTCTTATTCTCTTCCGATGTCACAAATGCACAAAAATAAGACCTGTTGGTTGAAATGCCCAACTTTTCATGTCTGAAATTTGAAGAGGCAGAGAGGAAGAAGGGTTTTTTCTTTTCAGGTGGGTGGGTATCTCAAGCGGGCTGGTCTAGTGGATATCTCGGGCGGGCCGGTTGGGTGGGTATTTCATCAAATGAGGTGTCATGCTTGAAACCATTGAATTGTATACATTTAATCTAGGCCGTCGATTTACATTGCTTCACACACAACAACTTCATATAGTAACCAAACTCTACTGATTAGGTGTCGACATATGCTGCGATTTTGCAAAAAATCCTCCAGCTTAGCTTATTAATTTTAAATCATTAAGGCAACACTCCAACGATACAATCCAATATCTTGGGGACCATAAAAGTCTAGAAGGCAATAAATAAAACAAGACGGAGAGAAAAAAAAATCTCTTGCATCATCATTTATGACCTAGCCTCCAAGAGAAAAAAAAAACTTGAAGAAGAGTAAGGGTGGGTACCGGAACGGATGGAACCGGAATGCCCATTCCGGTTCCGGTTCTTGTACCTACCGAAACGAACATTTTCATTCTTGTTCCATTCTGGAAAATTCTGGAATGGAATTGGAATTTCTGGAAACAGAATCTAGAAATTCCAGTTCCATTAGTTCTCTGCTGCATTTTATCAAAAACCATTGCGCATCTCTTATACGTTAGTTCTTTGCGTACAACTTGATCAACGAACTACCAGCAAACATATCTAACTCAAAGCCCATCAATCGAATTGTTCCATGAACGAACTTACCCAAACTTACATTATTCAAACCATTAAAAGCTTAATAATCACATGAGAAAACGTATACTTATCAGGGGAAGTACCACAACCCAACATCTTAAAATAATCATACCTTGGTGAGAGATACGGCCCTCAAAACTCCAAGTGATGGTAGCAACCCGCAAGAGAGAAAGGGAGAAAGAGAGAGAGAGAGATAGAGATTTTGGGAAGGAAGGGAGAGTTGTGTGTGTGTGTGTGTGTGTGAGAGAGAGAGAGAGAGAGAGAGAGAGAGAGAGAGATTTAAGGAGGCAGTGACAGGGAAGTGGGGGGCTGGATGGTTGAGGGGGTTTCCTTCTCTGCCTGTCTACCGTTTTTTTCAAATTCGAATGAATGAGTCAAATTAACTCCTTCATTTACGCGTGACCTGGGTCAAAACGACCCAGGACATCCAGTTTTTTTTTTAAAAAGCCAGGGCTCAAAACGGTTGAGCCCTGGATTATTAAAAAAAAAAAAAATACAAAAATACCAAAAATTCTAGCATTTCTGGTTTCATATCCGGTTCCGGAAATCCCCAAATATGGGATCTGATTCCGGTACCGGAATAGGCCAGAACTAGTGCTGGAATCCTAGTATTGGAACCGGTGTCGGAATTTCCTGCATCCACTGGAATATTTCCCCACCCTTAAGGAAAAGATACAATCATAGATCCCAAGAAAGTTATTGCTGACACCTGCAAAATTTTAAAAATAAAAATTCCCTATTTTTAAGACAATTGCTTTATCAAACCAATGAGTATTGTGGAAGCTCATACCACCAAATAATCCTATGGCTTTGGTGTAAGTTTTGAGTTTTGTCTTTACAAGATCTTCAGTAAAGTTCTAATTAATTAATCAATCGAGGAGCTGTTAAATGAATAGATTGAATATTTCATCAATAGGATCTTCGAATCATCATGTTTTTCATGATTCTTAAATACAATAAACATGTACCAGAGTCCATCGTTTTTATTCTTCATTGAGAGTAGGATCACTGTAACATTGTTTCTTTGAGAGTGTATCTCAATGGTCAGAGACTACTATTACATTGTAGGTGTGAACCCTATCGTCTCTCATTTCTATTTATAAACTTCCCAACCATAGAGGATGTCTTAAGACTAATTAATCCCTTTTAATACATATTAAGTTAAACTTTCATTTAGGACAAGTATATAAAATTTAAGGATTAAGGCAATTTAAGGGCGAAGGGTGAATTAGATTTTGAAAACTTTTCAAAAAACCTTGTAAAAAATTTAAAATCTCAACCAAGCAAGAAATAAGTAAAGAGATAAGGTTAAAGATAGCGAATGTTAGAATTTTTTAGGTGGTTCGGCAAGGGAAAATATTCTATTCTAAGAGATTTTCTTCTAAAAAGTGATAAGTAGCGTTAAGGATGGTATAAAACTAATTTAACGGCTAAAATATAGACACCTCATCAAACGAGCTGAAATAAATTTGGCTTGGCTTGGCTTGATTATGGCTAAAAGCCTAGCCATCCCTCATTTCCTCCCTTAACACGCCTCCATTTTGTCCTCTTCCCCGTTTTCTTCTCTAACTGCTGCTCTGTGCGCTGGAGAAAGAGCTAACAAAACCTTATGCCTTGAGACAGAGCGAACAAAACAAACGAAACTTCTTGCAATCGACTCAAGGTCCCTACTACTCTGTGAATCTTGTTCCCCATTGCAAGTGTCTTAAAGTTTTGACTATTAACACTGCTCTATGTCTTGATAATGCTGGATTTGGAGAAGTTTAAACGCTGGTCTCTTTTCTGCATATGTAATTTTTTCTGCATTTATTAGGTTTTCTTAAGTTCAGTTTTTATGTGGGACTTTAGATTTGGAGTATGATGCCATTTGAATTTTCGTTTTGTTTAAACGGTGCCCTCTTTCAATTTGAATTTTATTTTTGTAAGTGCTGGAGTCAAATATTTAAACTAGAATCTTGGTTTCCCTTATATTTCTCAATTGAGTAATATTTGTTTTTTTTTTTTTTGTAAATTCTGATACATCCATTCAATAAGTTTTGAGTGTTTGGCTTTCATTTAAACTGCAATGTAATATAAGTACTATGTTATTATCAACAGAAAGAAAAAATTCTTCTTTCTTTATTCTTTTTGTTTGTAGTGATTTTTGTGTCTTTTGCTAATTAGGATATTGATTTTAAATAGGTTGATAATTGGCAGAGCTACATAATATTAATCTAAATGTAGATAGGCGGGGGTCTAGTACTTCCTCAAACCTGGAAGGTTTGTCAATTTCTTTGTCTTATTTGTGGACAAACTCAGATAGATTTCTATGGTTGGATTGTGCAGGTGAAATGATTCAGGCAAACAACAAAAATATTGTAAATATTTTGTCCTTAGAGTGGGTTCAAGAATAAAGAAAAAGGGTATTATACAGTTAAAACATTGGCGTGCAATAAATAAGGATCAATAAAAAAGAACGAACTGGAGGTGCCTTTAAGGAAAGAAAGACGAAATACTAGATATGAGTGTTTTGCAAGTTTCTCCATTCAACGACAGCTGAGTGGGAAGTATTACACATTTGATTGGTGTGCACAATACAACCATGAATTGGCTACACCATCGAAAGTCAACTTTCTTTGTCACATAGATGAATCAACGAATTGCAACATCTCTGTAAGTCCAAGTGACAACCCAAGAGGAAGGGTGAATTGGGTTTTGATTAAAATTAACACTTTTTAAAAGATAAATAAAGATAAATATTCAAAAGGTGTTCAGCACAAAACAATAATCAGAAATATGAGACAAATAAAGGAGAGTAAGGGATAGAGAGATGACATCGATATCTTTAGCTAGTTCGGCCAAGAGTTGCTTGCATCCACCCAAGGCTATTTTCTTCCTTGGGCTTTCTCTACTATTCATCAATAGTAATCACACCCTAGCGTTTGGGTGCTAAGTAAGCTTTTACAAAGTATTTTTCAAGATTATGCTTCAACTCTCACTTCAAATCCCAATAACATAAAGTGGATTTCTTCTATCCTTACGGGTAGGCCCAAGTGTATCCTCACACTCAAGAGTTTTACAATGAATTGATACAATAAGTAATAAAGAATTACTCTTTAAGTCAAATTCCCAGGTGTGAAGCACAATAATAAGTAAGAAGACTAGATTTAAGAACGAAAGTTCTAGTTTTGCAGGTGTTAGCATTAGCTTTCTTGGGATCTATGATTGTCTTTCTTCTTTAAGCTTTTTCTTTCTATTGGAGGCTAATCATAAATGATGATGCAAGAGATTTTTTTTTTCTTTTTGTCTTGTTCTATTTATAGCCTTCTAGATTTTAGTGGTCTCCAAGATATTGAATTGTACTATTGGAGTGTTGCCCTTTTCATTTTTACTCATGTCATTTTAGGTTTAATTTTTTAGTCCTTGGGTACACAATCTTTACAAAATTTGGTCCTTCTATCACCCCTCAATTAATTCCCTTAACAGAAATTGTTGCCACACAACTTCTCACTCCACCTCACCCTAACTTATCCATTTTAGCTCCATCTGTTCTCTCCGAATGCCCAAAATGATAGCCAACTCATTCAATAGAAAGACAAAGAAAAACAATGTTAACACAAATACAAACTACATGCATTCTTCGGCAAGAAAAAAAGGCAAAATAACATTTTAATCCTTGGGTTTTGCACCCCTTTTATTTTTTAGTCCTTAGATTTAATTTTTTCAAATTTTGGTCCTTGAATTTTTTGTTGTTTACAAAAGAGCCCTTCCGTTAGGGCTCCGTCTCTTTCCCTAACGAAAGGGCCTCCGTCAGGGCTCAGGGCCTGCCACATCAACCATTTTGCTATTGCATGAAGGAAATTTACAACTCAACACTGTCATGTCATTCATAAAGTGAAGTGAATGACCCAGGAAAGAAACAACGTCAGAACCTTCAAGCTTGTAAGTAGCAAAATCGAAGTTAAAAACTATCTTTTGATTTTCCAGATCCTCTCTCTCTCTCTCCTAGTATAGCTTGCATCTTGATAACCAGCAAAGCATCTTCCTCTTGCAGTATAATAAATCGAACTGACCCATCCTTAAACCAGTCTCCATTTCATGGAAACCTTCCAAAGATATAGTCTTTTATAACTTGTTGCTACAACCCAGGAAAGAACCAAATCCAAATTCTTGCCAGATTTGATGCTATTTACAGTGACAACGACCTCTGCTTTCTACATATAGTTCCAAATTTACCAAGATATAAGAGAAACGAAAAGAAAAATCCAAAATTTGTCATTTTTATCCAAAAAATCACCTCGCATTCTCAATCTGATCCTCCAACACCCAAGCTCTACTTTGCCTTCTCGCACACCTACTGAACACCAATCTCGAATGACTCTGACTTCTGCTCCAAGACACATATTCATACTTAGAGGACGAAGACCTAAACCTCAAGAAGGAGAACAAATTGTAAAAAAGCCATGTGAAACCCACCACTCTTTGTCCCTCTACTCCTCTTCGAAGCCCACAAAATCCTTCTCAAAGCCCCACTTGCCAAGGGTAAGAATTTCGTGGACAATGATAATACCCATGAGTTTTCTCCCAACTCCTTGTTAGCTATAATGCCCAAGCTAACTGGAATTTATACAACCACAAGCTTTTTATCTTAATTAAATATCGATAAATAAGAAGAAAAAAAGAAGAAGCTGATATCAAGATATTTGAGTTGTTTGTGAGTTAAATTTATAATTGCTGAAAAAACTTAAAAACAAATGAGAAACTACGCCTAATAGTCAGTGCTGAGTTGGTAGTGCTGAGTTGTAAATTTCTTTCATGACATGGCAAATGGCTGATGTGGCAAACCCTTTCGTTAGGGAAAGAGACAGAGCCCTAACGGAAGGGCTCTTTGTGAAATAAAAAATAAAAAAAAAATTTAAGAACCAAAATTTGAAAAAATTAAATCGAAGGACTAAAAGATAAAAGGGGTGCAAACTCAAGGACTAATGTCATTTTTTTCAGAAAAAACCACTTACATTATCCCTTTATGAAATGACGACATCTATGGAAGTGAAGAAATCCCCAAAAATAATTGAGCCCACACGAATACAAATCCAAACCACACCACACTTGCAATCTTGTCCAATTTATTTGAGATTTGAGCTGAATCGTCTTTTTTAGGTGGTATTGGCATGGGTTTTGGAGTTTCACCCACGATCTCAAGTGGAGCTATTTGAAGCACTTTCGTGTGAGTATCGATGCAACAATGGAGAAAGATATAGAATGGCTCTTTTCATTTTATGGGTTCCCAAAAAATTACATCTTTATGCTTCTTTGGAAAACCACGACTTTGTTGTGGTCCCGTGTGATGTCCTTTTGTGGGTTTTGTTGCATTTTCCTCATTCTCCTTTGATGTTTGTTTTTGTTTTAGTGTGAGACAGTGCTATCGTTGTCAGTGCTATTGTTGTCCCGTGATGTTTATTTGAGTGTCTTGCTATTTGTTTTGTTTTTTGGAGGTTTAATATTGTACTTTAAGTTTTCACACTTGAATAGAGAATAACGCCCATGTGATAAAGAATGTGGGTCATGCTTTTATGTAAGAGGAAGACAAATAAATGTTGGACAGATGTAGAGGAGTAATTCAAACAAATACATGTGATTGTGGTCTCAATATTGACATTATTCATCCTTGACTTAGAATGGACATTGTTGGTTATTATCCCATCTGATGCATCCTTACTTTAGAATAAACAACTCATCTTAAGTATAACTGACATGTAAAATATTAGACTCTTATAGATAGATGCAAAACCTAGTTGCATATCAAAAAAAGCAAATTGCTCAGGGCAGAAAAAATATGTAGAAGAAAAATAGACCTCTGAGAAACATTAAATAGAAAATGTTATCTAAATAGTTCCCAAAGAGTATGGCAGCTCAGCAGTTTTAGTTAAATGGAATTAAGAGGCATGTGCCAGTTTCATTAGCATTATTTTGTAATATTATATTGCCTTCATAAACAAAATTGCAAAAAGCTGTTCTTGTAAGGCATAAACCTAAACTAAAAAAGAAATAGAGTTATTCATCTCTCCAAAATTTTAAACTAAAATTCCAACATAGCTAGATCTCAGCCCCGAAACCAACTTTCACATTGTATGTTGCTAAAGCAACCCAAAAACAGATGTTAACAATTTTGAATGGCCTAAACATATATTTTGACATTAGAACTAGTGTAAACATACATGCACTATCAAACTCAATAACAACTTTATCTAAATATTATACTCTTGTAGATGTTTATTTTGATTTCAGCAACTTTACGGAGAAGGCATTTTTGCTATTTAATTACTCAACCCCCTTTAGTAATTTTTCAGCTGTACTGTAGGTAATAGTATATCATTGTAGGAAATTTCTTGGTGGACGATGTTAGCTCTATGTGGGAGGCAAGGCAAAGAAAGTGGGACATATGGATGTTGACTTTTGAGTGTAATGGAGTGTAAGAATAGTGTGAAGCCTTTGTGGTATTGCTCAGCGGGAGATCGATGGTACACGTTTGAAGATTGATAGGAATATCATCAAATTGGGTAATTTGGCACACAGTTAAAGTAGTAAGGTGCTGAATATATTTGTAGATCACGATGTGGAAGCTGTTGAGCCAGAAGATGTGGGGGATGATGATGGTGTCAGGGTGGATGATGAGGTTGTATTTAAGGAAGATATGCAACCTTCATGGCGTGCTAGTAAAAGAAGGAAGGGCTCTTGGGGTTGGAGACGTAGTAGGCCACATAAGGGCGTTCAGATTGGTAATCTAGTTGACCAATCTGATGAGGAGGATAGAGGATCTGACTAAAGGCACCAACTTTGAGGATTTTATTAAGGATGAGGAAGAAAAGTCTAATTTGTTTGATGATGTTGATGGTCCAAGAGGTGACGAGCAAGATAGTGGTGCAAATGTGGATTGGTTTGGGACTTTTCCAAGCCCCTTGACTGGAGACGATGACGGTGATGTCACTTTTGGGTACTGGGACAACAATGACATATATAGCTTGGACTGGTCCGATAATGGTGTAGCCCTAAACAGAAGAAGATATCTCGAGTTTAATGAGAACAATATGCACGGTGATGTTAATTTGGACTGTGGGCTTATTTTTTCCAATATACAATTAGCACGGAATGCTCTGAGGTGATATGTAGTGTAGAAACATTTCGACCTTACATGCACAATGATAAGATCTGAGTGCAAGCCATACGTAGAGACGAGCCATGCAATTGGTACATTATCATTTTGGAGATAAAAGACCGGGATGGGTTCCAGATCAAGCACTTCATTTTTGATCACACATGCGGTGCTCATTACATAAATAGAAAATGTGACGTTGAGTTCTTGGCTCAACAATATTTACCAAATTTTAGAGATCATCCGAGCTGGCCTGTCTTTGCACTTTAGGGTCAGATTCGGAGGGACTTTAATTGTGAAGTTTCATTGCACCTCTGCTATAGGGCTAAAAGAAGGGCATTCGGAAAAGTCCATTGAAATCAAGTTGAACAGTTCAAATATGTTTGTCAGTATGGGCTGGCTGTTCAAAAATGGAACCCGGTCAACCCTATGACCCTTCTCAAGACTGGGGAACACTTCAACGGGTTCTATATCTACCTTGCTCCATTCAAATTTGGGCTAATGTATTGTAGACCCATCATCGGTGTTGATGGATGCCACTTGAAGGGTTAGTTTGAAGGGAAGCTGTTATGCACTATTGGGAAAGATTAGAATGACGACATGTTCTGAATCTCATTTGCAGTGGTTGAGGAAGAGGCCCGAGATTCATGGACTTAGTTCACGAGTCAATTATTGGATGATATTGGACCAGTGAAAGTTTATGGGTGGACTTTCATGAGCGTTAGACAAAAGGTATTCGTCGTGCACTATTGTTATGTTTATTTTAATGGTAATTATTATTTCACTGACTTATGTTGTTTGTAATGCAGATATTGGTCTTACTTTCGACCATAAGCTTACAGAAGTTGAGCGTAGATTTGTCTTCACCATCTACATGCAAATCGTAAGAGTGTTGGGCACAAAGGTAAGGTAGTAAAGGACGCCTTGTGGAAAGCTGCAACTGTCACAAACCACACTCTGTTTGAAGCTCAAATGGCCCACATCGAACTTATTTTTTGTACTATCCACAAATATCTGAGTGCGATAAATCCAGCCTTATGGTCACAGAATGCATTTGGTGTTGGTTGTAAGAGCAACATGCTCTTGAATAACCTTGCTGAAACTTTCAACTCTTGGATCAAGAAAGTATATTGCAAGCCTATCATCACCATATGTGAAAAGATAAGACGGCAGCTACTGAATAGATTCTACAAAAAGAAGCAAGGGGAATTGGCTGCAATTAGTTATGCCCCTGAGTCAATGTGTCCTAAGATTTTTAAGAAGCTTGAAAAAATCAAAAGTGATGTAAGGGTTTGTGTGTGCTGTTGGCAAAATGGGTTGGAGTTTGAAGCCGACCATCCATTTGAGACACGTAGATTGGTAGACCTTAAGGCCCTAATTTGCTCTTCTGGACAGTGACAATTATGTGGAATATCGTGTATTCACGCATGTGCAACGATCTACCATCGTAGACATCGCCCCAAGATTATATCACCGAATGCTATAGCATGGCAACTTACCTCAAATCGTACGAGAATGGAATACATAATATGCCTGGCCCAAAGGAATGGCCTACAGATCACGCTAATGATAACATATTGTGCCTTTTTATTCGAGTTCAGCCTAGGAGATCTAGGAAGGCGAGAAGAAGGGATCTTGATGAAATGGTAGTCCTTTACAAGATTAATGGATGAGGGTACTCAGAGAGATGTGGCAATTGTGGTACGGAGGGTCACAACGCAAGAGCATGTCCTCATCCCGAAAATCGAACAAAAAGGTGTGGAGAAAAAAGAAGAAAACAACCCAGAATGTTGAAGTGGAAACTAAACGAATGGCCCAAATGTAGTTTTTTTATTGTCAATATTGTTTTTATTTGAAAATGTACATAATTGTGACTGACATATGGATTTTATGTGCTTCTGGAAAATGCCCAAGGTGGTGTTTCCACTAGTAGAGGTAAAGGTAGAGGCAGAGGAAGATGACATGCTCCTAATCCTGCTCCAGCACCTGATGAGAACGTTGGAGGAGGAGAAAATGACACGAATCAAGCAGAGGTACTTTTTTCTAAAATTGTTTGGTAGAGAAAATGTTCTATAATTGTGATTGATATATGAATTTTAATTGTGTACCTCTATAGACTGCCTAAGGTGATGCTGCCGCTGGCAGAGTTCGAGGCAAAAGAAGGGGTAAGGGAAGAGAAGAGGTTCCCAATGATGCTCCAACTACTGTTGAGAACATTGGAGAAGGGTATCCCAATCCTACTCCAATTGCTGATGTTTAGACCTTTGTTTGGCTACTTCCTAACAAAAAGTGGGAGTAGTTTAGTGGTCTGTGTTTGTTGGTGGTTGGGGTTTGGTTGTTGTCTTCAGATGGGTTTTGTTGGCTGTTGACTGGATTTGGTTGATTGTGTTACTATTTCTATTTCGTCTTGATGAAATGTAGTTGTTTTATGTTTTGAACAATATGACTTTTGTTTAAAGATAGTTTTAAAACTCTTTGATGTTTCTTTGTAGTTTTAAACTATGTCTTTTTGTATTGAAGTTTTTAAAAACTCTTGAGAGTATGGTTTTTAAAACTTTAGTTGATGTTTTGGAACTAGAATGTTACTAGTGTCAGTATTTCAATTGATGCTTAGTTTAATTAGCATTCTATAGCATTTTTGATATGAGTTTGCTAATTTTAATTATTTCTGGTGACAATTTTTATAAGTCGTGCTATGAGATAGGGAGAGATGCCCTTTATAGATGTTACTTATCTTAGGGGGAGATTGATAATTTTTAGTTCATAGCTTATTTAATTGTAGTTGTTATGTTGGTGTGATTTGATTAACTTGGAACTAATGAGGTTTATCTTAGTTCTTGTGTCTGTTGATATTGTATTGTGCAAGTTTAATAATCTTAGGAATTGTGTTGTATAGCCTATGTTAGTATAGGTTGGTCTCATTGTAAATAGATTCTGTTGTGGTGATCAAGAGAATTCATGTCTTTAGAGGTTAGGTTTGTTGTCATGAAGTTTGCCAAATGGGGGGATTGTAGATGTTATTTAGTTGGCATATAACTTAATGGTTGTAATTGTGTCTTGTTTATTCCTAGAGATTCAAGTACATTAAAGCAATGCATAGTTCAAGATTCTTAACAGTGTAGGAGTGTGTTTGGAGCATATGTAGTTTGATAGAAGCCCTCCTACAGTATGTCATTGCGAAGTTGGAGCACTGGTTATTTTCAGGTTGACAAAGTTTACTAGGAGTTTGCTTGAGGTTTACTCAAGAATTACGTAAGCCATTCTGAATGTTTCTAACTAATTTATGAACGCCCCAAATTTATATTACCTTTGTGATTCCCTCCTCAGAAGCCTAAGATATAAAAATCCTTTCCTCCTATGTCATAAAGTGTTCCTTTGTATATTTCAGAGGATAAGCCTTCTTAGCCTTCCTCTTAAATATTCTCTATAATTGTTTCTTAGTTTACTTTGTACGAACTAAAGTGTACCATAAAGATACAATATCTGTTCTTTAGTTTCCTATTAGGGTTTTTGATCACACAAAGTTTATTCGCTTAGGTCTTAAGGTTTACCAGAAGCACTGGTTCCTTAAATGGTTTCTATGGCTTGGTTTGGTAGCAGTGGATGGAAGTTTCACAGGGTGGACTACGTTCAAGATCAGTAGTAAAGGTTCTAGCATGTTTGAACGGAAGAGACTGGGTCTCTTTTATTGCAAAGAGTGTGGATGCAGATTCAAGATTTGGGTAAGAAGTTTGGTGGGTTAGAGTTGCAAGGGGATTTGTGTATTTCTAACAATTCACCATGTAATTTCGAGTTCTCATTCTAGTGAAAACCTTTCTTGGCCACAAGACCCGTATAGTTTTTTTTTTCTTGAAGTGTGTCTTCAAAAAGTTTCTCATCGTAACAATCCATTTTGTGTGTGATTGTGTTGATTATCGTTGTTGAATTGTTCATATAGATTGAATAATAAATCTGTCCAATATTGTCTAAGTTTAAAGATAGTAATCTTGAATATCTTGAAACTTTGATTAAAAAAATTTATTGCTTCATAGTTTTTCTTGTTATCCTCATATATAAAATTTTGGTTAAGATTTTGGGTTCTTGAACTTGCTGATATTCTTGTGAGTGTGTAGTAAACTGTTAAGAACAAAAAAAGAATTTGAAGAACCTATTCGTCCTCCCTCTAAGTTCAGGTGTTTCATATTGAGTCTTAAATCATCTAGTTCATTTTGGTACCATTTCTAACACTTTTGTTGTTGTTCAAGTTGGTAGAGTTTAGGCCTTTTTCTTTTTTCCTGGTATTGAGCATATGTTGACATCTTTCTTTAAGTTAGTTTGTTTTGTGGACGTGCAGATGGAAGAGTTGTTTTGTTGATGGGCATATTTTTTGTGTTGGACTTCTGGACGGACTAATTCTTTAATTGATGGGCAAATTTTATGTAGTGGAATTCTAAATGGACGGGTTGTTTTGTTGATGGGTAGTTTTTTTCTAAAGAATTGTGAAGAAATGTGAATACTCTTTTGATAGTGTTGTGATTTTGGAATAGACGAGTTGCTTTATGTGTATTTCTCCATTTTAAAATGTGTTGCCAGACATGTATATTTGTAGATGTGGAATGAGTTGAACATCATTTGGTTGTTTTGAAACAATGTTCGCAAGCATGTGTATTTGTCCATTTGGTAGACATATTGTGTAACACCCCTCTCTATTTTCACCTATTTGACGTTTATGTTTGACATATATAGTATGCCATTCGAATTTTGTCCTTTAAATTACTTCCTTGACAAATCTTTATTAGATTTATATGGTAGTTTCATATTTTATTTTCCTTGTTGATTAGTTAGGTATTTACCTTTTGCTATGGTTCTTTTTGAATATTGAGCACTTCCATTTCCTTGCAAATTTTACATTATTTTCCTTTATTTTCTTTCATTAATCAAGTATTAGAAAATTTAGTTTTATTAATAAAATTCTTGTTATTAACTTGCATTTTAGTTAGAGATATTAGAAAGATTGTAATTCGGCATATTATTATTATTTGCTTATCATTATTATTTCTATTTTTTTTAATTTTTCAGCTTGCACCCGAAAATTTAGAATAATGTTGCATTAGTAATTTTAAAAATTCTTTTCCATCATTAGATTGATACCTATCTTGCTTAATTAACATTTTTACACTATCTTCCTACATTAGAGTAATTTTCACATTATTAGTGACCTATTCTATGTATTGACTTGTTTAAGCTTGGAATTATTTAATCTAATTAGGTTCCATTCTTAAGTTTCCCTCTTATCCTCTTCATGCATTTAACCTAATTCCCAGTGAGCGGTTGATTCCACAATCAGGCAGCCATGGATCTGGCTGGACAACCCTCCCAAGTTGCTTCCTCTTATGCATTTAACGTTGAGAGCATAGGCCAATTAGTGAGGACATGTTGATTTTAAAAGATTTAAGTGTGTGCGCTAATCATTACCTAGAGAAGAGAGGAGAGGACATTTGGCAAAATCTGATGACAACCACTCCCCAAGCTTGCTTCTCTTAGTGGAAGTGCAGCTCATGATTACCTATGTGGTTAGGTGGCAAGTTAGCAATTAATTAACTAGAGTTAAGATATCCTATTTAAAGCCAAACCGATCATTTGTGCCCTTTTGTTTCCTTGGAGTTGTCGACATAGAGAGTGAGAGTGAGAGTGAGAGTGTCGAGTGAAGCTTTTCAGCGAAGAAGGAGAAGAAAAAGAGAAGAAGAAGAAGAAGAAAAAGAAGAAGAGAAGAAAAAAGAAAGAAAAGAGAGAGAGAGAGAGAGAGAGAGAGAGAGAGAGAGAGAGATAAGGGGTAAGCCACTTAGGGCTCTCAGCCATGAGAGAAAATCTCTCCCATGAGCCCCTCTCATTTGTGTTTTCTTTCTTTCTTGTTGATGTCTGACTGTGAGGTTTGTTTTACGAAAAATCTTGGAAGGACCATCTGCTACAAAACAAAGTTAGAAGGTAAAGGTGATAGAGATTTGTTGTCAATGGAGATTGGGGTCTTTGGTTGTGATTTGATGATGGAAAAACCACCTTTGGGGCCACAGTTTGGGGTTGGATGATAGCTTAGGAGATTTTCTTGTGAAATGGATGCTTGCATGTATTTAGATGAAGAAGAAATGGGATGGGGGAAGATCACTTGGCCGATTGGACTTTCTTTGCTTTTCTTTTGTTGTGATTCAGGTTTGCTTTAATATTTGAGTGTTGTAGGCATATTGCAAGTTATAAATGTGGACATTAAAAAGCGGTTAGAGACCTAGATGAGCCACGGTTTACACTTGAGAGGAGAATAATGCATGCAATCATGATTTTGTCGATTTCCTTCATTGTTTTGTGTATGATTTGTTTAAAAGTTGTGAAATTGTGTATTGATGACCATAGATATGGAGAAGGAAATGCAAAGTGAAGTTTTGTGGAAAATGAGGGGCACGACAGTGCCTTATGACCATCTTTCTTTGAGCTTTGAAGGCTGGAAAAATGTGAAATGAATGACATTTTTCCACATCTTTGAATGCTTGGTGATTTTGAAAAAGGAAAAACTATTAATGATGACTTTTGTATGGTGATTTGTTACTGCAGTCCATCTCTGAATGTGCTTTGACGAAATCAAAATGTCCCATGCATATAAGTGCATATGCATGGATATTTAAAGTCAAGAAAAATAGATGCATGCAAAACTTTCTTAAGGAAATAGGATACCCAAATGCCCTAGAGAATTTTTCTAATAGGTGAAGATCAAATTTTTACACCAAACTTTCCAGATCTAAAGTTTAGTAATTTTGGGTCTTATACTAAAAATTTCAGCTAAGTGAAAATGACTGAAATGACCTTGGAAGCACTTGGGAGGAATTTCGGCATTTTATTGAAAATTAGGGGTAAAAATTTCCAAGTCCAAAATTTAGACCTATGATTATTGTGGACTTAATTCAAGGGAATTAAAGGTAGCAACTAGAGCCCATAACTAATTCATATGAGGCCCAAAACACAAGACCTAATGTGAGAATAGAATCGGCCGAATAGGTTTAAAAAGATAATAATCTATTAATCTAAAAGTGCAATTAAATAAGAGTAGTTTAGTATTATTAAAATATGTAAAATGCTATTTACAGTTGGTTCATTTATGTTTAGTAATAAGTGACACAATATAGGATAGTAATTAAAGATCTAAAAGTACTAATAATTTAGTAGTAATAACTTTTAAGAGATAACGTAAGGAAGAATTATAAAATGCAAGCACAAGTTTTAGATCAATAAAAATTAGAACATAAATGATGTATAGAACGTGCTTATATTTTCTCTTTGAATGTTCAAATGTCAATTGTATTTTTTTTATTTGCTATATGCATTCCATTAATCATCTTTGGTGAATTATTTATTGATGATGCATATAATAAGTCATACTGCACCAGCATATCATGGGTATGAGCATATTTTTTGACTGAAATGAAACCTATACCTAGAGGTGGTCTTGAGATTGGGTGCTAGTACCGTTCACATTGGGATAGTGCAAGCCACCATTGAAAGGATAGTGGTTGGTATCCCTAGGCAATGAAACAATGCTTGGCTAACTGAGTCCTGGTGTCGGGGCACGAGACAGTCCCAAAGGAGAGGAGGGACGCATAACTCAGACTCTGAGGGTTAAACAGAGCATAGTAGGGACACCTCTACTGGATCAGAAAAAGAAAGAAAGTAAAATGACTGGGAAATGGATGATCATTCTGCATTGCATCGCTCATACCTCATTAATTTGTTTATTATGAATATTGCTTTATGGTTGATTATTCACTGCTATTGTTAATTCTGCTTACTATCCTTACATGTCATGTCCCCTTTTCCCCTCTTACTGAGTCAGTAGGACTCACTTTTTTTTGTTTATTATTTTGTATGTATCATTGTGGATATCGAACCCAACAGATGAAGATGTTTCTTAGCGAGCAGATTTTGGACATTGACCCATACATTTTATTTGTTAAGATACGGACTTACATGACGGATACCCTAGAGGTATATGTGGGGTACGATACCCCATTGGTACCTCAAAGGTCTACCCATGCCCTCACTTCCCCATGTTGAGGACCTCGGGCTAGTCATTGTCGACCTAGCCCTCCTGCACATGGTCCTTCATCCACTGGCCTCACCGGCAGAGGCCACCAGGGAAACCGAGATCATTGACCTAACCTCCGACACTGAGTCGGAGGATTAGTAAACCCAACGATAGTCACTTTTTTGTTTTAGTTTGGGTTAGTTAGATTGTACTTTCTGATAGTGTAGTTTCACGGATGTTGTAGTACGAAAAGCTTTAGACATATTTCACTTTTATACCTGTCTTCTCTACCTTTGTAAATCCTTTAGAAGGATATTCTTTTTGTAGAAAGTGAAACTCCACGATCTTAGTGGAATCGTGTATTTATCTTTATCATTTTCAAAAATTTCTCTTATCCATTCTCTTTCCTTATACAATATTTTATTTTCTTTATTTTCATTTCATTTCTTCAACTTCTTTGGAATTTCTAACTTCAAGAATTATTTTCAAATGTCGCATTTCGTAAAAATTCCTGAAAATATTAATTTTTTCTTCCTTAATAAAAATTTGAATCACAAAACTATTTGCTTGTGTGCATACCATCTCTATAGGTGAGTCTAGGGGGTATGTACTGGCACGGGGCGTGACATATTGAATAACAAACAATGTTGGCTAATGTGTTTTAAGTCTGCAACTCCATTTCTCTGATAGTTTCATAGCCTGAAATAGTTTGGAATAATCCATGACCTGGTTGCTCTCGCCTTCAGTTTTGCAATTAATTATTTTTGGCAATCATTATGTTCCTTTGGCTTGACTAAGAAACTTTCAATTAATTGATCTATTTCCTTTGTTGAGTTGGATATCTTTTGTACTTCATCAAAATTTGTTTTTACTTACATTACTTAGATTCATGTACAAGGTAACACATTCTTTGTAATTTTGGCTTAGAAAACTTGAGAATCTGTTACATTAGGACTTCATGAGGCATCTTCTTATGGCCTACAAATTTGGTACTATCTATGAATGTTAGACTACATAAAGCATGACATATTTGATACTATATACCCAGACATCACACGGTTAAGTTAGAATGAGTACTCCTAAGCTTTATATAATGCAGGATAAAGCATGATAGATTTGGTTGTGATATTCGTCATGCATATTGATAATTGCACTCTATATTTACACCTGATAATGACACAATTCGGATATTAATAATTGTGATATTGACACAATTGAAGCAATTACATAATCTGATATTACATTCAAAAAAGAGATACACATCAGTCAATTACATCAACTCGCGGATTACATAACCATTAGTCAAATACATCAAAGTGGATTACATAACATTTTCTAACACAAGTCACAACCTACTATATTACATTAAAAATCTCTACATTACCACTGACTAACACAAGTCACAATAATGTCACAACAAGCTAACAAGTGACATTAAATTGGTTATACAGCCATGCTACTCGCCCAAAGCACACCCATGATAACAATGCTAATCCAAGAGACACCCAGCCAGCCTCTTGACATTCATCTTTAGCTTTGAAACCTCTATTTGTAGAGCCTTTATCTTCTTCATCAACAATGGCCCAACCTCCATCCTACGGGGCAAGTGCGAGGATCATACCAAGAAAATTAGTTGCATAATAATCCAAGTTGTGATTTAAATTGATGAAATAACATGATTTGTGCTTTATTTTGCAACTTGAAATTAAAATAAATTTTCATACAATATTTATTTCTGAACAACATGTACCTAGTTCATATTGTATCCATATGCATTTGTAAGATTAATTTTATTCATATTTGTCAAAAATTAATTAATTGTCTTTTATAGTAACTTAAGGTGCATTTAATTGAAGACGTGTTGAGGAGCTGAAAATTGGACACTGATGAGAGATCGGGAGGACTAGCTGACCTATAAAGAGTGTAGAGAAAATATTTTAAGTATAAAGATATTCTAAAGGAATAAATATTTCTTTTAGAACATGCTCTGACTTGTAATAAAGCTTTAAAAGAGGGCTAGGATTTTGCCAATGGATAAAATGAAGAGGAAATAAACGTGAAAGTTAAGTGAAGAGTTAAGGAAAAGAAGGAATTCGGCGAAACAAGAGAAAATTGGAAAAATGGAGCAATTCGCGTGAAGACAACCAAACAAAAGGGGGTAAAAGTGAATTCTGTGAAGTGGAAAAGTGAAGGAAAAATAAAAGTGAAAGAAAGAGATTCGGTGTAGTGGGAGAAACACGTGACACAATGGAAAAATTGGAAGAAAAAAAAAAGAGAACGTGAAGAAGAGTAGAATTGGGTGAAAGAAAAGAGACGCGAGAAGGAATAAACATAAAAAAACATTCTTTACCTTTCCATCTATGTCCATTGCAAATTTAATGGTTTATAGATTTTTAGCTTAGAACAATGCCGTTTTAACTTCTCTATTTCTTTCATTTTGTAGATAAATTTTAGCTTAGGTTTTATTAATTTTTAGCTTGTCTTGCTACTCTATTACATTAATTTGAGAATCTTGCGTTTAGATTTCAATTTCTTCTTAAATCATAGAACTCTAAAATTACAATTTGGGGGTTTTGTTTCTGGCTTGGTATTTGTTTGATTCTCTCCTATTCTAGCCTCTATATCATGTGCATCACAATGCCCATGGAATAATTTCAAGAATTTTGTGATTTTAACGAAAATTATGAACCGTACAATCATAATTTGGGACTTTTCAATTTTCAGCTCTTATATTGGTCATTGCTTGCTAATCTAGCTTATTCTTAGCTCAATATGTTAGTTCTTTAATTTCATTAGAGGTTAGTTTGATTTAGTGTTAATTTGGGGTTATGTTAATTTCGGTTTTGGGCAAATTTAGTTTGTTAATTTCAGTTTTTGCTTTAAAGAGTAACATATGTTTCTTTGACTTAATTTTCATTAATTTAGTATTGTTTGATTGTAGTTGATTATTTCTTTTTCCGTTTACACTTTGAGCATGTTAGCTTGTTCTTTAAATTTTGTTCTTAGATTTTAGTTTCGAGTTGAATTAATAGATTATTAGGTTAGATATGTTTGCTAAGAATTTGTAGTTGATTAGGTTGAATTTGCTTGCTATCTCAAGTTTTCTAGGATATTTTGTTTATGTCGTGTTAAGAAAGTAAATTTAGCTTTGCTAGAATTTTCTTATCAAGAACCGACGGTGTGAATTGTAATATTCCCCACCCCCCCCCCCCCTCAAAAAAAAAAAAAACACAGGAGCTGTGCGTTTTGATAAGTTGTCGCAGGTCTTCTTCTTCATGTAAAAGAACCCTTTTTAGCTAGTTTTGCCGCTGATTTCGAATCTTCATAGTTTCCATTCAAAACTTCAATCTCATCACCCATTTCACCTAAAATCTCATTTGATTCAAATCTAGCAAACCCTAGTCGAGATAAAAGATGTATCTCTGCTATGCTTTTTGAGAATTGCCGCTCAAGTCGTGCTCTCTCTCTCTCTCTCTAGCCTTTGGAGACGCAATTCGCAGGGATTGAGTAATTTTCGGAGGTAGGTTTGATGCAATCTTTTGTTGGGACCAAATTTCTTTGGATTGATTTTAGGTTGTGTCATTTTATCGATAACGTTGGAGAGCCAATCTTCAAAGGCTAGGCGATTCTCCTTCGCTTTCATCGACTCATTTGGGTGGGTTTTCTTCAAGTCTCTATCTTTGATGAAATTTTATATTTGAAATGTCTAGATTTTTCAGATTATTTTTGAGTTGCAGTAGGGTAATAAAGAGGTGAATTTGAGGAGATTTTGTGTTTGATAGAGATATGTGTTGCTAGATTTTTACCATTGAGTTTATAATGAAAATATGTGTTGATTAAGATGCAAAGATCGTGTATCAAGGACTGTCTAGATTTTATAATATGGATTATTTGAGGGTTTATATGGCTAAGAGCGTTCTAAAGAAGATGCTCTAGCTAATTTAGTGGTTTAATTATTTTTAGAGTCGTATAGAATGACTCGAACTTTATGTTGGTGTTGATGACTGATGTTTAAAATTTATTTAGGTTCAGATTGATTGTCCAGCAATCCTTTGAGAATTTTAAACTCTAGGTTAAACGTTTGAGGTAGGGGGTCTTTCAATGAGATTTTTATAAAATTCTTGTGTTGTGGAAAATAAGTGCACAACTATTGAATATTTCTTTTACAAATCGAAACTGGTTCAGATGAGTTATTATGAATTCTTTGATTTCAGAAATGTTAGATTTTAAACGTGCACTATATTTTATATGGTTTTGATTTGGTAGGGGAACTAAACAAATTTTGGTAAAATGAGATTTCACAAACTCATTTGAAATTGTTGGCCTTTTTTTGTAAAACTTGTGTTATGAGCATACTATCAAGCTATCCTTGTTCTTATGACTGTTGAGATCTTTGTGACCATTGATAATTTCACCATGCTACTTGACCTGAGATATTTTGTTATAAATTATGTTTTCAGTTTGGTATTGCTCACTACATTTTCTTAACCTTGTTTAGGATTATAAAACTGTCATTTTCCCTACCCCATTGATTGTTACTTACTGAGCTAGTTGTAGCTCACCACTTACTTCTTATCTTTCAAATTTAGCGGTTAGTGTAAGTGAGTAGTAGGAGATCTTGAGTGGTAGTTTCTGAGAAGGTTGCAAGTTGCAAGATTATCGAATAAAGAGTTCTCTGGAGATTTTGGTAGTGATTGCTTCAATTTGGAGACTTTAGTAGTTTTATTTTCATGTGGGAAAATTGTTTATTTAGATCCCTTGTTAATTGTAGGATTTGAGGATTTTAGAGTAATGCTCTTACTAAAATTTTGCATTTCATATTTTCATATGATATGGCTGGGTTGTGAGTATGGTTTTGATTATTAAGAGGCAGAATGAAATTTTTCTCTTGAGTTTTTCTTAGTTAGGAAAACTGCTCGTAAACAGGGTGGAATGTCCCATTTTTCAAGTGGAACTCTATCCTTTTGGACTTGTGGGTCAGGGTGTTACAATAATTCTTTAATTTGTGACGTTAGTCATATTAGACATTTGTACATCAAATTAATTTTATAAATTAAAGATTTTACATTTGAAAGACGTTTAGGATTTTCTAACAATATTATTTTTACTGTTTTAGTTTAATCTCGTTGTTTTAAATACTTTAAGAGTATTTTCTTTTATAGTGTTTTAATTTCATTTTGAACTTCCAAAAATCCAAAATATGAATCTGACCATTGTTCAGTAAACCATCTTTTATTTTTTCATTTTGACATTCATTGCATATATCACCACTTTATTTTATTTTTCTGTGAATGTTTTTTCTTATTTTTGTTGGCTTTTGTGCACAATTGAGATTTTGATGATTTCAATAAATGAATCAAGTTTATAAAATGGACATCTTCAAAGACAAAGACATTTTGATCAAAGAGCCAAAGACTTGAAGAAAAGAAGATCAAGAAGATGCAAGGAGCTCAAAAGTGAAGTTTCAAGACCTTAGGGTATAACCTTGTAACTCTTAGTTTCACTTTTGACAAGGATTTGAATCACACACTTGTATATTTTTCAAACTGTGCATAATCTTCTTATCACATTTTTGACAACCAAAATGCATTTTAAATGTTTTCAAATCATCCCTATATAAACTCCCAAGCCTTGGTTATACTTTTGGAAGTTGTTTTTGAAGCGGGATTTCAAAAATGTAAAAAATGGCTTTTTAATTGTAGCGGTCTATGAAAATGATTTATAGCGGTCGACCGCTATATGAAGCGGATGATGAGACAAAATTTGACAGCATTCAAATTTTATGACCGTTGAGCAACGGCTAGTTGAAGCGGTCGACCGGTACAACGGTAAAATTGTCAAATCGACCCCCAACGGCTAGTTTTTATATGTGGCCTATAAATACACCTTCATAACGTCCAAAATAAATATACAACGACCACATATCATTTTACTACTTGAAAAATATTCCAAACCTTCATATTCTATATTTCTCATATCATTCACACAAAACACACTTTCATATCCTTGTCTTTGTGTGAATCAAAGAGATAGAGCTTTCCATTTCATATCCACTCTTTGAGAGAGTTTATTCTTGTAATCTTCCTATCCAAAAGAGGTGATTCCTTTAGTGAGGTTGTTCACTAAAGAAGAAGCTTAGAGAGGGTATATCTCAAGCTTGGTTGGGTTGTGAGTGGTGAGCCCGAAAATCACTTGGGGTTTGAGTGTTGAGCCCGGGAAAGCACTTGTAAGGTTCTCTAGCACCCGGAAGCTAGAGTGTACACTATTTGGAAGATAGTGGAAAAACCTCAAGGCTTGGTAAAGGAGCTTGAGGGGTGGATATAGGCGGGTTTGCCGAACCACCTAAAAATCACGTGTTTGCTTCTCTATCCCTACTCTTTACATTTAGCACTTATTTACTTGTTGCTTTAATATACTTTGCTAAATTATCCTTTACTTTGCAAACACGGTTTGGGGGTTAAAAGTGAAAAAGTTTGAAAACCCAATTCACCCCCTCTTGGGTTGCCTTAATCCTTGGATTCACAATTGGTATCAGAGCTTGGTGCTCGTTATACAAGATTTAAAAATCTTGAGTTAGAATGGCAACTTCAAGCTTCAACACTCAAGTTGAAGGACTTTCCACACTTAGACCACCATTCTTTAATGGTAGTGATTATGCATATTGGAAAGTTAGGATGAGTATTTATTTTCAATCTATTGATTATGATTTATGGTTATGCATATTGAATGGTCCACATATTCCCACAAAGAAAGTTGGAGAGGTTGAAACCCCAAAACGAAAATGAATATGATGCAAATGATAAAAAGAAAATCTCTCTAGATGCAAGAGCTATGAACATATTATATTGTGCATTGGATAGAGGAGAATTTAATAGAATTTCATCTTGCTCAAATGCTAGAGATATATGGCATACTTTAGAAATTACTCATGAAGGAACAAGCCAAGTTAAAGAGTCAAAAATCAACATGCTTGTTCATAATTATGAGTTGTTTAAAATGACACCAGAGGAATCCATTACTGTCATGTATACTAGATTTACCACAATTATAAATGCCTTAAATGCACTTGGTAAATCTTATACTAACTCCGATTTGGTGAGAAAAATCCTTAGGTCACTACCAAAGTCATGGGAGGCCAAAGTGACCGCCATACAAGAAGCCAAGGACCTCACCAAGCTTCCTCTAGATGAGCTTATTGGATCTTTAATGACCCATGAAATCCAAATGCTCGAGAATGAAGATGAGAGCAAGAAAAAGATGAGGATCGCTCTCAAATCTTCCATAATCGAAGATGACGATGACGATGAGGAAGACATAGTCTTGATGACTAGAAAGTTCAAGAACTTCCTCAAAAGAAAGAAAGAGAAGAGAAGCCTCAAATACAAAAGACATCTTGGAATGTTAACGATGAAAGCTCCTCCTCCGAAGAAGAAGATGAGGGAGAAATCGCAACATGTGCTTCATGGCTCTAGAAGACAATGAGGTATACTCTTCCGATGATGAACCTGAACTTTCATATATTGAACTTCAAAATGCTTTTGATGAACTTCTTGGTCAATTTGAAAAATTGGTTCAAAATATACATCATTGAAAAAGAAACTCATTTTGATCTCAAAAGAAATTGATTTATTGAAAAATGAGCGAGATACTCTAAAGCTTGAAAATGATTTATTCCAACAAAAACTTTAGAATTTGAAAATGAGAAAGTTGCTTTGAACAACAAAATTGTTTCTCAAAGCAAAATCCTTGAGAAGTTTACTCAAGGAAAAAATCTTTAGATTTGATTCTTGTAGTCAAAGATGTGTCTTTGACAAAAGTGGCTTAGGCTACAAGCCTTCTATTCACCAAAAATATTTTAAGAATTATTTTGTGAAGGCTAAGTCTTTTTGTGCACCTACTCAACATGCCATTTTTGCAACAAAGATGGGCATCTAATTTTTGATTGTGCATTGAAGAAACTTGGGAGCAAGACTCTCAAGAAGACATGGGTTCCAAAAGGAACCAAGGCTAACACCGAAGGACCCAAGAAAGCTTGGGTACCAAAAATTTTTCTTGATTCTTTGTAGGATGAGCAATAAAGGTACTTGGATGAAACTTGCCTATCAAGAAGGCTTGTGACATTTGAGGACAAATGCTAAGGGGAAATCCTTTGGTAACTTCTAATCCTTGATTGAGAATATGTTCTAAATTGTTGGTTAATGATGATTCCTATATGTTAATCTTAAAAATGCAAATGTATTCATCTTTGACATATTTCTTGCATTTATCAAAATAGAACCTCTATGAGCTAACATTTTTACAAAATCATGAATTTTTATGAGATTTTGTGAGCCTAAATTTTTTGGTTGAGAATGACCTTTAAATTGTCATTGGTAGCTAAGAGGTTGGTACAAACCCACTCGGTGGGCTACTATCGTAATAGCGATGGACTCTTGAGTCCCCATTAGTCATCCTCTATACCATTTCAATATGATTGTCATTTGAAAGCCTCAAATTGTTCTTTTGGATGAAAAAGATTATTTTTTAAGTTATATCCATGCATTCACTTTCTAATTGACAAAGGGGGAGAAATGTGTCCTTTGTCTTTTTGATGTGACAAAGGGGGAGAAATGTGTTAATAGTTTTAATGACTATATATTCTCCTTTTGAATTGGATTATAAATATTGCTACTAACGCTTTGTCTCAAGTTTCAAATGATTGTCCAATTGCAAAAGATAGGGGAGTCATCCCAAAACTATCAATTTATTGTCATCATCAAAAAGGGGGATTTTGATGATTTCAATAAATGGATTAAGTTTATAAAATGGACATCTTCAAAGACAAAGACGTTTTGATGAAAGAGCCAAAGACTTGAAGAAAAAGATCAAGAAGATGCAAGGAGCTCAAAAGTGAAGATTCAAGACCTTAGGGTATAACCTTGTAACTCTTAGTTTCACTTTTGACAAGGATTTGAATCACACACTTGCATATTTTTCAAACCGTGCATAATCTTCTTATCACATGTTTGACAACCAAAATGCGCTTTAAATGTTTTCAAATCATCCCTATATAAACTCTCAAGCCTTGGTTATACTTTTGGGAAGTTGGTTTTTGAAGCGGGATTTCAAAAATGTCAAAAATAGACTTTTTAATTGTAGCGGTCTATGAAAATGATTTATAGCGGTCGACCGCTATATGAAGCGGATGATGAGACAAAATTTGACAGCATTCAAATTTTATGACCATTGAGCAACGGCTAGTTGAAGCGGTCGACTGGTACAACGGTAAAATTGTCAAATCGACCCCCAACGGCTAGTTTTCATATGTGGCTTATAATACACCTTCATAACGTCCAAAATAAATACACAACGACCACATCATTTTACTACTTGAGAAATATTCCAAACCTTCATATTCTATATTTCTCATATCATTCACACAAAACACACTTTCATATCCTTGTCTTTGTGTGAATCAAGAGATAGAGCTTTCCATTTCATATCCACTCTTTGAGAGAGTTTATTCTTGTAATCTTCCTATCCAAAAGAAGTGATTCCTTTAGTGAGGTTGTTCACTAAAGAAGAAGCTTAGAGAGGGTATATCTCAAGCTTGGTTGGGTTGTGAGTGGTGAGCCCGAAAATCACTTGGGTTTGAGTGTTGAGCCTGAGAAAGCACTTGTAAGGTTCTCTAGCACCTGGAAGCTAGAGTGTACACTATTTGGAAGATAGTGAAAAAACCTCAAGGCTCGGTAAAGGAGCTTGAGGGGTGGATGTAGGCGGGTTTGCCGAACCACCTAAAAATCACGTGTTTGCTTCTCTATCCTACTCTTTACATTTAGCACTTATTTACTTGTTGCTTTAATATACTTGTGCTAAATTATCCTTTACTTTGCAAACACGGTTTTGGGGTTAAAAGCGAAAAAGTTTGGAAACCCAATTCACCCCCCTCTTGGGTTGTCTTAATCCTTGGACTTACAATTTTTAAGCAAGTTTGAAGTTAGTCATTTTCTCTAGGGAGACGATTTTACTTTTTGGGTTAATTATTACACTACAAAACTTCTATACTTGGGATAACCATTGTGTTGCTCATTTTAGAGTGAGTCAGTCCACCCACAAGATTGTATCATCCTAGAAAAAGTCGTCTTTTTAAACTGTTGCTTTTCAGACGTTGCTTTTAAATCCTAGAAAAGGCAACTCCTTTTAGTCCAAAGTTTTCTGTAGAGCTCACGCTCCGTTGTTCTCTTCGGGAGATCATGGAGAAGATCTTCGAGTTCCAGAAGTGAAAGTTTTCAAGGTTTTTGAAGTAAGTTATTTTTTTATTAGAAATATGTTTAGGATTTTTTTAGAACTGCCATAATTTGCAATGATGTTTGCATACTGAAATTTTGGCCATGTCAAAATTTGGGTAACTAGTAAATAATCTCTCTCCCTATCAAATAATATCTTTCTATTACAATAAACATAAAAAATTCAGTTAAATATTCTCCCTCTTCACTTTTTCACTAACACCTATAAACCAAAATTTTGACATGGTCAATCAAAATTTTGGTATTCAAATACGATTAGAAGTAGTAGATCTTTAATTTTCTAAGTAGATTAGATCTATTGTCGTTTCTATAAATGCTCATGTAAGATTGTAAATTAACAATGTCAAAACAATATTTTTATAAGTATTTTTTTGGTCTAGAAAAATGTAAAAACAACTTGGTCTATACACATTGATGTACATAGAAGGAACAAGAAGGATGCAGATTGAAGGTAAAGTTTCTAGAAGGTCTTTCAACTATCAAGAAGGTCTGGAATAGTTTGAAGAAAGCTCTGGAGCTTTACAGTTGGTAGAGTTAGCTTGGGACTAGAACAGAATCAGCCTGACAGAGATTTCAACTTAGTTAGAACTTCGCCAAACAATTTCTATAGCCTAATTGACCTGACCAACATGTTGAGCCTCATGTATATGCTGAACTAAATATTTGCCATACACATTCAAATCTTTACATATGTTCATTGTTATTTGATTCTCTCTCTACACAAGCCTTATGCATTTTAAAGAGTTAAGTTGAGAGAGTTGCTACTTCTCATTGGTTGGAAGATTGAAGAAGTAGAAATCTGCTGAAGGATGACACAACCATTTCTCCATTTCTACTTGGATATTGAAGACTGCAATCACCGAAATCACACAAAATCTTGAGAGTTCTCAAGAGTTGTTGCTGGAGTTCCAGGACCTGAAGGGACTAGCGACTTCATTGGTATCCACTTGGAACAGATCAAAGTTCTGGTCAAAGAATTGAGTGTGAGACACCAGCTCATGAAGTTTCTTGAGTGGCTTTCCGAAATTGGAGAATCTGGATAAGCGATGAGGTTTGCTTATGATCACTAGTTTGTAAAGCTTGAGTTTATAGTTGACCAAGGGTGTGCCCTTTACACCCGGAGTGTTTTTGTTTCTTAGAGGAAGACACTTGAAGAAATTTTTCACTTTGTAACCAAAAATCAATGTGTTGATTTTCTTGTTTGGTTGCTTGATTTCGTTTAGCTGTCTTGGTGCTTTGATAAGTTTCTTTCATTGTCTTAGATAATTAATTAAGTATCTTGAGCCTTAATTGAGCAATCTTGACTTGAAGAATCTATTGCTCTGTCAAAACTGTTTTTAAAGTTAAATTATAGTTAGTCTCGAGTTAGACAACTAGAAATCTTAAATTGACAGCTTGTTGATTTAATTCTATTTGGTGCGTGTTTTGGTATTTCTGAAAAAAGGAAAATTAACATAATTTTTAAATATATATATTCACCCCCTCTAGGTATAGTATAGAGTTTAAACTTGATTATCATCTTCACTTTTATCCTCCACGAACCACTCAAATTAGAGTGTCTCCACTAAAATTCTAGTTGTTGTCTCCTATGGATTCTTCCAATAGATCAATGGTGGATAAATATCCATAATGGGCTTTTAAAAATTATCTACGTAGTGTCAACATAAAGGCGCAAGAAATCCTCATCACTTTGCACTATCTCCTTATATCCCCAATTTAGAATTCCTCCCCCTTTCTACCATGAGTAGAGATCCCCTTTTACCACCATATATCCTCATTCTATTAATATTATACAGAGTTAATATATTTTTGCCTTTGATTATTAGGGTTCTAACACTTTACACTGTAAACTACCAATTTCGTTACACAACCGTCCAAAATCTGTTATGAGATAGTTGTCTTAGGCTGAGCCTATACTTGAATAACCCTAGATTAGAGTACACCAAGCTAATTTAATAATTTCCTACAATGTCCTTCTCTCCTACCTTTCGTCGTTTTGCTATGTTAGTCGTTTGAACTTGTTAACAAATAAATATATCTTACGGGCTTAGTAAAAAATATATCTTGTAACATTCACCACATAAATATATCTCACAAGTGAGGTTTTTTCCTACATATTTTTATTGGCTCTTTACAGCTTGAACGCTGACGTAGGTTTACTAACTCTACAATTCCATTGAAAACATTATTGTAACATTCTAAATTTTTCATCAATAATCACAAAATTGTAGGCTATTTGTTCAACTAATTAATTGAAATAAAAAAGAATATAAAATTAAGGAAAAATACATTTTGTACCCTTAATTATGGGTATGACATTTTGCACTCTCGTCTTTCAATTTCGTGACATTGAACCCAAAAAATTAAAGTATGGGAGTGAATCAAGTCTATTTTTCCACTTAAATTATTTAGAGAAGTTGAAAATTACCGGATACAAAAGAACAATACTGGGATAATGGAAAATCTAGGACCAAATATTAAGATATTGCTTTTACATATTTTCCTTTTAGCAAATCTAGTATCCGGTAATTGCATTTATATATCCATCTTTTGAACAAAAATGCCAATAGATTGAATTATTTTAGGTGTACAATTAATGGCTTTATAAAAAAAAAAATGTATAGTTAAATATACTTTGCACCTATTATGTTTTGAGCTGTTGACACATTGCACTCCAATATTTTATTTTTGAGACATTGAGCCCATTATATTATATCTTCTAACAATTTGCACCTCGGAGTAAAATTTGGTATCAAATTAGACGATAATCGTTTAACACATGCCTCTCAGTGATCTCAGTACCAGTCAGATTACTATATTGCTCTCGAATCTTAAACAAGTCACAATTAAATGAGCTTCAAAATCCAATATGCGAAAATCGTGATTGTTTGAAGCTCATTTAATTGTTATTTTTTTAAGATTTAAGGACAATATGACAATCTAATAGAAACTAAAGTCACGTGAAAGGCACGTGTAAATAATTACCATCTAATTTGATACCAAATTTCACTCTAGGGTGTAAATCATTAGAGGAGATAATATAATGAGCATAATGTCTGAAAAAAATATTAGAGTGTAATGTGTCAACACTCCAAATATAAAGAGTGCAAAGTGTATTTAACACTTAAATGAAACTCGTAGTTTAATGGTTCAAAACATGTTCGAGGAAATCCATCAAATACAATAAGACTATAGTGAGAGGCAAGCCAGACCTCGCATTTGGTGGGGCCAAATTTATAATACTTTTTTTGAAGGGATCAATGTAAAAAAATTAAAAACTAAACTAAAAATGTTTTCCTTAAGTTGTGGGGGAGGTGCCGCTGACCCAACAAGTGTAAATTTGTAAGGGATTCGCATGTAGGACAGACAAAGCAACATAACAAACGATCCCAAAGTGTTTGCTTATTAATTTCAAATTTTTGATTAACAAAATAGTAATAAAATAACTATAATAAAATCTTTCTCATTGAATCATTTATTTTGATTACAAAAATTCTTAAAAATTCAATGAAATCATTTTCTCTAATTTTTTGATTTTTCACCGATTGTTTGTGAAGGAATTAGCCACTTTGAAATTGAGAGATAAAAAAGATCTGAGGTTGTCGTGGCGATTCGAGGATCGCAAAGACTGTCCTCGAATTGCAGCCGAGGATAAGATAATTGGTCAAAGATCTCTTTGACAGAAGGAAAGAATAATGAAAGAAAAAGGAAGTGAAAATAGGAAGCAAAACCAGTCTGCAGCAGCAGCAGCCTCAGAACAATGGAATGGACGCCACCAAGGTTATGTTTTGTCTCAAAAGCGAAGTGAAGAGAAGTTGCGGTGCATAGCGGCGTCGACGAAAGAGAATTACAGAATTATTATTTTAGTAAAATAAACGAAGAAATAGTTAAAAACAGAGAGAACCAGATTAGTAATGGGACTTGTACAGACACAAACGCACGTTCTCTCCCTCTGCAATGGCTACAAATACTACACCCATCCACCATGTCATGAAGAAGTTCGTGTGTGCTTTCTCTCTAAGTATTCGTCAATCATGCCCACTGTTGTTGCCAGTTCTAGGCCTCGCCGGAGGAGGAGGACGAACACCGTCGAAGCCCCTAGATCATCGTCCTCTGACTCTTCCCCAACTTCAACTGTAACGTCAACCTTGACTTCAACTTCGAACCCAGATAAGAAGGATGCGAAAGATGAGGACCCTGATGTGCGAAATACTCTTCTGAAGAGATTGTGGAAGGTGGCAGCTCCCTATTGGTCCTCTGACGACAAAGTCCAGGCAAGATTGCAGCTGGCCGCCGTCTTTGCTCTCACTTTAGGAACCACCGGCATTAGTGTCGGCTTTAATTTCCTCGGCCGCGACTTCTATAATGCTCTTGCCAGTAATTTCCTTTCGCTTTTTCCTTTTCTCTTCCGACCCCTTCTCTTTATACAGCTCCTTCTGTGTTGTTACTCTCCCACTTTAATATGCTGCTGATGAATTGAACTTTTCTGAAAAAGACAAGGACCAAGAACAATTCACCAAGCAACTTCTGTATTACCTGGGTAGCTTTGCTGTTGGAATTCCGGTGAGAAAATTTGCTCCACTTTGTGTATTAGGTATTCCTCTGCTTGCTTTGTCTTCTCTTCATTCTTTCACACAACATCATTATGTGAGAAAGACTAGGAAAGATGTTTACCTGACTTTTAGTATCAAAGAAAAATAATGTGAGATTGCTTGTTAGGAAACGCCATTACTTCAGAAAAAAATAAATAAATGAAGTTTTAAAAATAACAACATGCTCTGAAAGAATTTGTGCCCTTTCCTTACTCTGTAAGATTTCCATTTCCGTTTTTTAGCTTTACTACTTTCGCCAAATTTAAGAAAAGGAAAGAAAAAAAAAGCTTGTAGATGTATGGTCAACAAACTAATTAGTTATTGGAGTATAGCATAGTTCTCAAAAGTTTTATTGGATCATGGAAATATGAGATCTTTTAATAGCAGTATGTTATACAGTGGTTTCCATATTACAGATTATAATCTGTACCAAATATGCTCATAGAATCATTGATTTTTAACTTGTTGTAAAAGTAAATGAACAGGTTCTCTTAGTTTCCTTTCTATGAGTCGACTTCTACTGTTTCACAAGTACTACGGAATTCATATTCAATATCGTGGATTGCCCCTTGTATGTTGTTGCTGCGCAGTTCTTTGTACTGAGAGATTATGCAAGAGACATTCTTGCTCTGAGATGGAGGTCTTGGATGACAAGATATTACATGGAACGCTATCTGAACAATCGTACATTTTACAAAATTCAATCGCAATCAATTATAGATAATCCAGATCAGCGGATTGTTGATGATCTAAGTTCTTTCACGGGGACAGCCCTTGCCTTCTCCTTGACACTTTTCAATGCTGCTGTAGACTTGATATCTTTTAGTAACATCTTGTACGGCATCTATCCTCCTCTTTTTCTTGTTCTTCTTGTATACTCAATCGGTGGAACAGCTATTAGTGTATTTCTTGGAAAGGTAAATACCCCATTCTCAAGTGCACTGAAATTTTCTAATTTTGGTTATACCGGTTTGGCTGATTGGAAACAGTTTCACTTATAATTCCAGGGTTTGGTCACTCTAAATTTCTTGCAAGAAAAAAAAGAAGCAGATTTTCGTTATGGACTTGTACGCGTTAGAGAAAATGCCGAATCAATTGCTTTCTATGGCGGTGAAGAGAACGAAATGCAACTTTTGCTGCAGTACTTCAGAAGTGCTTTTGAAAATTTGACTGTATGGATGATTGTTTCATCTTCCCCTTATGATATTTCTGATTACAGTTTTGCTGCATTACAGTCATGTGTGTACTTTTGCTCTGTAAACTGCTCGTTCTCTCACATCTTGGGCGACTTCCCCCATTTTACATACTGGATTGTACGTATAGATTTGGTCTCAAGGTAGGGGAGGTGTAGTCCTATTATGTTAATGCCAGCATCTGGAGTTATTTCTCTAGGCAGATCCATGTTTGAAAACATCATGGATGTTGAGAGTCCTTATGAAATTTTAATCCGCTCTGGAACCTTTTTATGGCCAAAAAACATCACTGAGGTTGGTTCCATTTTGGTTGGCTTCAACATCCATACAGGCGTATGGTCAACTTTGTCCCTAAATTTGGCCTTACTTTTGTGGAACCCTTATGTTGGGTCATGTTCGTTTTCATCATTTTTGTAGGATTTGAATCCTACTTTTATTTTTACAATCCAAACATCATAACATACACGCATTTTAATACAACACTTTATTACTTTTTTTACACACACCAATTCCTTTTAACAACTTCTACACACACATTTTTATGCAACTTTAACACCACCTAAATATTCACAATTTCATCAGAATCCTAAAAAAAACATGAAAACGAACATCACCTTGGTATTAGGTGCTTTTATCTGCCCATGTGGGAACTCAGTTTTTTAGCCTGATCTCAATATTGACAGCTGTTGATGTTCCCACCCTGCAAAGCTCTTTGCAGAGAGGAATCCATATTAACTCTTTCATTTGAAGCCGCCACTGTAGTCCTCTTCAGCACAAACACACAATGCCTATGGTTATAATACTGCATATGACTATACATACACTATCACCACAAAAACAACAATCTCTGTTTCCTATGACCCTCAGTTAGTGGGATTGAAAATCCTACGATGGTACTAGCTGCTAATGCTGAGCGTGTAACGTCTTACTGTACATACCAGCTAATGCTGAGCGTGTAACGTCTTACTGTACATACCAGCTAATGCTAAGCATGTAATGTCTCACTGTACTTTGGTATGTAGAGTTTAAATTTGCTATGTTACATGATATAACATCCATTTCTCGATATAAGCTACATTGAGAGTGATAAATGGTCTACAATATAACCATCCAAGCATTCGTTATAGTATTTGAGCAAGTGATGAGTAAATATGTCAAGAACAATTATCTTAGTTGCATGTACTATTTGCTATTACTTTACATCCCGTTTCGATTGATGGTGAATCTCCTGAATCTGAAACCTCAATATTTCCATTTATATGAATATTGTTGGGGATGGCCAAACCCATTTACTTTTCTCTCATTCCCTCTGATTTGTGCCTCCTTTAGCTTCTCATTCACTGTTGTGTAATGCTAGGTTATTAGTAGTGCGGATAAATCTCATTACTTGCAATGATATTTATGGCTCTCTAACTACAGGATTACTGTTCTTGTTTTGCTTTGCAGCAATTGTTGATATCTTCTAGAAACCTAGAGTTTTTCACCAATGGCTACCGCTACCTCATTCAAATTCTTCCTGCTGCTGTTGTTGCACCCATGTATTTCTCCGGGAAAATTGAGTTTGGTGTAATCAATCAGTCAGTATCTGCTTTCAATCATATTCTTGGAGACTTCTCTCTTATTGTTTACCAATTTCAGGCTATCAGTGCATTTTCAGCTGTCATTGATCGGCTAGGTACTGTACTTTTTCCCTTTCCACTCCTTGTATGATTATTTGGCAATGGTACATCTTTGTCTTTCGGATTCATTTCAAAGGCCATTCTCGTAAACTCTTTGGATGGCCCAGTGTGCAGAAGTCTTCCTTCAATGCAATTCTCGGGAACTCCTTGGATGGCCTTTGATCGAACTCCCATTCAAACTCTTGGAATACCTGTCAATTTTTAGAAAAAAAATTTATTGAGTTTTTGTGTAATTCCATCAGTGCTGGCCTTTTTCTATTTATTTCTCTCTTGTAGCCACCAACAGTTGGCTTTTAATATTTTGGGAGACTTTCTGCGCTTTTTTAATGCTGAGTATTCTTCAAAATCAACAAGGTGTTGATGTTCTTGTCCCTTGTATTCTTCTTGAATCAAACAGATCTGAAAAATGACTTACTAGTAATCATGTGCAAATCAACAGATTTAGAGTGAGTTGTGCTAATTTGGCCCACATCTCTTTCTCCTATGTTCTCCCTGTATCAATCTCCATGAGGAGGGATACAGGAGATGAGGCTATGACGGGATTTTCACTTTCCTATAGTTTTATGATTTGAAGAAAGCAGAAGGATATTTTCACCGTGCTTATTCGGTTTCTCTGCATTCCTGGATCTGTAAAGTGATTAGAAGTACCTCATTTGCAGAATATCTGTGTATCTGGTTTTTCCAGAACACTTCTGTTCCACCATTGTCTGAAAGTAGTTTATATCTTGGATATTTGATATAATTATACTGTTGGTAAAATCGTTTGCAGTTTATATTTGTTTATCAAATTTTCTGTGGGTGGGTGTGGGTATTTGTCATTCTGCTTCTATTACCATTTTTATTGTCAGAAAGTGGTCTGGGTTGCACTAGTGTCTTCGATCTTTAAAAGTTACCTTATTGTTTTTATTTGGTTATTTTTGTCTAAAATCTCCTCTTACTCATTCTTTGTTTTTTGGGCCTCCTCTTGCTCATTCAAGAATGTATTGATTATTCCTGAGGTACATGACCTAGAGAACCTTGTCAAGGGATAGATGAATAACTGCTTTGGCCCTCTCATATATGCAGGTGAATTTGATGATGTCTTAGACAGCAGCAGCTCTGACTCTGTTTCAGACCCCTCAGAAGAGATATGTCTTGAGTATCATAGGGTTAGACGTTCACCTGTACTGGATTCAAATGGATCCATGACCAAAGACAGTTGTAAAAATTTATTGGATATAGAGAACTTGACTCTACAGACCCCAAGTAAAGCTACACTGGTTAAAGACTTGAAATTGGTGGTCAATGAGAAGGATCACTTACTGGTAAGTGATTTATTTCTGTCATGTTTAATGGTTTATGAATTACATATTCATAAGTGTGTAGAGGCTGAAGAAATTTTCTGGTCCATAATTATGCTGACAGGTAACAGGACCTAGTGGGAGTGGAAAGACGTCCTTGCTAAGAGCTATGGCTGGTCTTTTGTGTACTGGAAAAGGAAAAATCACATTCTACATTGAAGAAGAAGAAAACCCTAAGCCATCAATTTCTTTTGATGGGGATGCTACTAGGGTAAATAATATGAATAATATGCATGGGGAACTTGAAAACCCTGTAAATAGGAATAGTAGAGACATATTCTTCCTTCCCCAAAGACCATATATGGTTCTGGGAACGCTTCGTCAACAATTGCTTTATCCTACGTGGGCTGAGGATGCGACTGCCAACTCAGATGGCGCTAAAGCAACTGGTGCGTAGTTTCATTTTCAACACTACGTCTTGAAATACTACATTGTAGATGAAGCATGCCTTAAACATCAGTAGAAGTTTGTGCTTAATGCATTTGTGGTTTTTGTTTTATATTTTACATTAAACAATTGGCCGCCCAAAACGATAAAAGTTGGTCCTAGGTTTCAAAAAAAAAAAAAAAAAATTGTTCTTGAATTTCATCCATTCTTGAAAATGCTCCTATCATCGGGGATTTGTTTGGAATCCTAATGAAATTGCTGATGTAGTAAGCCACAGAGACACTGACTGACAGATGGCATGTTATATGCCCAAAAAAGTAGAAAAACCAAAAGAATAGAAAGAAAAGTTACCCTCCCCTTGGAATGAGGGAGGGGGGTAACCCTGCCCCGCCCTGCATTTACTGATGCCCGCTAAATTCCAGATATTGTGATATGCTGCCATACTTGGACTCTGAAACTATTAGCTATCAGTTAAACTGATGCGTTATCTCCTGCAGAGTACCCATGAGACTGATGAATTAAAGAATTTTTCGTGTACCACCTTTTCTGATACACTGACATGCATTCATTTTTTTGTACAAACACCAATGGATGGTGAATGCTACTGAAAACTCTGCATCAGAAACCATTTTATGTCTGTGCTTCTTTCTTCTTTCCAATCGGGGCGGGGGGAGGGAATCCTCTCTACCCTATGTCCCCCACCTTGTTTTTGTAGTGTTTCTATTTTTATGATATTTACTCAATTTTGTTTTCGTTTTTGGACATGTGGAATGCCACTCTAGGACTTAAGTTAAAGTTACTAACGGAAGGATCATTTTTGAATATGAGTGAAACTCAAGATTGAATTTTCTTTAAACTAGCCAAAACCAAGGGGCCAATTTTTAGTACTTGTATCTATTTTAGTGTAAGAAACCTTTGGAGTAGGAAAAGGGTAAATAAGGAAAACAAAGAAATTCTTAGGAATCCTCTTTGTTACCTTCTCTTTTCGTTCTTTTTTAATATTCAATTGTCCATAAGATACTTACGTTTAACTGGGAAAATTTTTGTAAAAGTTGTTGACTGGAACTTATACTCATTATATGTAACTTGTACTAGTGAAATCACTATCTCAAAAGTTTAAGCTACTAAGACGAGGTAGATTTTATTATTTCAATTATACTCTCTTAACACTCCTCATGTGTCAGCTGGATTCCCTAAAATGGTAAGCCTAACTTGTAATATTTAATTGAAATATGAGTGAAATACAGAGTCAGATCTCAATCTCTAGACATTGGCTCTGATACCATGTAAATCACCATTTATCCCAAAAGTTTAAACTGTTAGGAAGAGGTAGATTTTATTATTCAATTATATTCTCTAATGATACTCTCTCTCTCTTCTTCTCCATGCCCGATGCTCTTATCTCTGACATGTTAGGGAATTCACAACTCACATACCACCCAGATACAAAGAACAGTGGTATATAAACTAACAATACTCACTATACCTAAGTATCCTTTTGTCCAAGCCTTGTATTTTTATTTTTGGGTGAGTCTCTGTCCAAGAAGATTTTTTCCAAATATGTCGCTTCATGTTTAAATTCATCATGTGCTTTCAATTAATTAATCTTTCTAGCTCAATGGCTGGTATATTACAACAATAAATATATGGGAGGTGATACATCATTGCCATCGGAAATTGTAGTGAATTATAATCGGTGTGTTAATGGTAATTTTCAAAAGGACTAGCTGATAGGGATGGGTGCAACAATGGATATCAAGCTTCACACTCTTACACATCTTCTTTGAAGGCTCCCCAAGTACCATTATCCAAATGTGGGCCTTGCACATGAACTTGAAACATAAAGCAACCCTGAAGATCAATCAGAAACAAGCTTACCTTGCTTTCCAGGATCTGAACTACAAATCCTAATCCCTCAAGCTTTCACTCCAACAAGAGTTCAAGCATTAGAAGCAGAGGTAGGATTAGTCTGGGTATGAATCCTTTCCTTGAGTCAGTCCTTCTGTGAGTAAACAGCAGCCGGATCCAACTAGTCTGTTTGCAAAGCATCCTGTAATAGTCCCCTTCTTTAATAGGAACTTCCTGAAGGTGCTATCCTATAAGCTGATACCCTTACATGACCAAGGCAATATCACATTTGAAACCGTTCATCCCCTTAAGATGTTAGGAAATGGGCTGCTAATGTGTCTGAATCTCACCATACATTGGCATACAAACAAAGCATAGAGTTCAGATGCCACTTTCCTGATCTTATTAGCTTATACTAATCAGGTATGATATGCCATGTTGGTAGTCATTTAAGGTATAATATCCATTGATGATATATCACTTGTCTACTCGTCTTTGCATCGTATCAAATTCCTGTTTTATTTAATTCCATCAGGTTCAATGTTTGACCGTGTAGCATATTTTTTTCATAGGTTTACTCCCTTTCTTGATGCGGGCAACAAACTCAGGAAATTTGAGTGAGAACGCCATTAAGCCCACAACAGAAGATCTAATACAGGTTTTAGAGGATGTCCGTCTTGGCTATATATTGTCTCGTTTTGGTAGTCTTGATTCAAAAAATGAATGGTCGAGTGTTCTTTCCCTTGGAGAGCAGCAACGCGTTGCATTTGCACGTCTTTTACTTTCAAAACCAAAATTGGTTCTACTGGATGAATCTACCAGTGCTCTAGATGAAGCCAACGAGGTATCCTGGACTTTTAACCTTATTTCTTTGAAGCAAGTTTTGTTACTAGACTAGACTAGAGAACACAGCATTCACTTTACTTTTTTCCTCCAATATGGAGGTTAAAAAATGCATTCCTGTACAGTGATTTTTCTTTCCAGTCTTTACATAGAGATCCTGTGGGAATTCAGTCAATTAAGCTAATTTCTGTGCCTTATGTTTCTGCAACAGAACATTTATTCTGATCTCTAGTTCATCAGCACTTTTCATAACAGTCTGTACGTACCTTTTTGGAAAGAATACGACTCTGGCTACTTGTGGTTCCAGTCTCAAACAAAGTGTGCAAGTCTTAGACAAGGAGATGTGTATCCAACAGAAACGATGGTGGCTACAGCCATTGGATTAGTTCTATCTGTAGGAAGCATCGCTTGTTGTCACAACCCAAAGATGTGCTAATCATGTCTGTCCTATATTCTAAAGAACTGGTAAAAGTTTCATTTAAAATTCACTGTAATCACTTATACAGTTCAGTTTTTCCTAGTAAACTTCCAATCTGGAACTTAATGATTATATAATATCTTCACAATCCACCGAGCTAATATTGAGTGTTACAATTGGGGTATTGCTTGGGCGCCACCCATGCAAAGCACTTTTGGTTCCAGCAGAGGCTTATCTAGATGTCATTTCGCACTAGCTTGCTAACTTTCATGCAGCCAAGAGGCTTCTGATTGGTTGAGCTGATATGACATCTGTTCAGCCTGAAGTTTTACTGTTTGTGCTTCTGTTTGCAGACTCATTTATACCGGCAGATTGGAGAAGCAGGCATAACATATATTAGCGTTGGCCATCGCCAAACCCTGTATGACCACCACAACAGGATCTTACATATATCCACTGCAGACCCCAACAGTACCGAATGCAATTGGGACATTAACGTGATTAACAATGACACGGTGTAATGTACTAAAGCTATACTTGTCCTGGAAATTATTCTGTTATGTTTTCTTCTTTTAACAAGGTTACTTTCACTCTCGAAAATGAGGAGCATTCTAATTGGATTTTTTATTTTTTTTCAAATGTCAACTGTATTTTGTATGTGACTATCTTTGTCATATACGTCCATTCCTGATTATAGCAGCTCTCTATATTGAGCTCAAAAGTATTCTTTCGGGCTGGGTCCTTAATTCACTGAAATTTCTTGGTGTCATGGAGAGGGCAAAAAGGAAGAAGGTCAACGTTCATATCAACTCATCAAATATACATACCTATATATCCGCAGGGAGAAGTAATAAAGCCATGTTTAGTTTATTTATTAGTGAAAATTATACTGACCTCACTGTGTTTTAGCCCTATATCAAAAGCTTCACTGAGTTTTTAAAACAAATCTCAAAGTCCACTGGGTTTTTTTATTTTGGTATGAAAACTAACTCAAGCCAATGTTGTTACTAGAAATAATGGAGTGTAGTCTACTTAAGCTAAATGTTAGGGTTAAAATCAATAGCTGTCTGTAACGTGTTTAAAATTCCTTGTTTGCTCCATTTGGTCTCTCGTCTGTTACAGCTAAATGTTAGGGCTAAAACCAATTGTGGCTACCACGTGTTTAAAATTCATTGTCTGCTGTATTGGGTTTCCAGTCTATCACGACAGATGCTACGACAGAGTTAGTTTTTGTAACGCATGGCATACAACGTGGCAGACGAAGACTGAACGGAGCAGACAAGGAATTTAAAACATGTGACAACCAGCGATTGGTTTTAGCCCTGACATTTAACTTAAGTGGACTGGGCTCCGTTATCTTCAGTAACAGAGTTGGCTTGAGTTAGTTTTCATACCAAAATAGAAACCCAGTGGCTTTGAGATTTTTTTTAAAACCTAGTAAGATGTTTGATATTGGGCTAAAACCTAGTGAGCTCCATGTAATTTTCCCTATTTATTATGCGCACACGCTTTGACAATGTCAATAGTTGATAGTCCTTTAAAGATTAAGGCCATGTTTGCAAACCAAAATTTTTATAAGGATTGCTGAGTTACTAGAGTTTTGTCGGATTTAAGATAAAGTATGAAAAAGTAGAATTTTATAGGAGTTGTAAAAAAGTGAAGAGATTATTTGAGTGAATTTTTATGTTTATTGTAATAACAAGAGATTATTTGATGGGGAAGATTATTTTGAAGTTAATTATTTTTTTTTAAAATATATATGTTATGGACCTAGTTCTATTGGCTCATCTAATCAAACCAATCGAGCTGACAAAAAGTTAGCCAATTTTAATCTAGGCTGGTTCGAAGTTGGAACCAGGAGTGCGTTTGGAAGCTGTTTTTAGAAATAGTTTTGTGTTTCCGCATTGACGTGGTCAACGCGCCTTTTGCTATGTTCACTAACAAGTTTTTGGTTTGTCAGACTCAGTTAGAAACAAGCGAACTATGCACAGTGTCTCTTTCTGAATCCAACCATGAGCCAGTTTCTCCTATTGGAAACGGGCTGTCAAAGTACCCCTCTCCAAAATGAAAAGCCCGATAGATCTACCCACTGCAAAAACCTTAAAACCACTGAAAGTTCAGCATAAAATATTGCCCATATGCGTGGCCTTTATTTCGTACTCAGGGTGCAAACCTCGTTAGGCTGAAACCAAGAATGAGTTTGAATATTTGACAACGTTTGACAATAATGGATTGATTGGGGTATCCTTACTGTGACACACGTTGGGTCATATAAGTGACCTTCTCAAATATATTTCTTTGGGTGCAAAAAAATATTCATTTTAGCTGCTATGCGAAGATAATTTGTGCTGCTACATGTTGTCAAAGTTTCCTGCAAATCATCAATGCGCTTTTGATCAAATAACCCTATACCATATAGTTTTCTTAATAATTTAATAACACTGGGAACCACAAAATCCTTTGTCAAATTACATGCACATTCGAAAGCCCTGCACTGCTACAACCCAAAAACGTGTACAATTCATAGTATGTTAAGACCTAACTTCCAATAATATCCCCTAGTCAACGTAACCTCAAATTTACAAGCGCTGGGACATTTGAGGCTCTCTTCCACGAATGATGTAACCAACTAAAATCTCAACAACCCATTTGTAGATGGAAGGAAGTGGTGGACTATTCAACTCAACAGGCTGAGTAATTGAAATGCATATGGGAAGAACTCAGTAACGTCATGGGGGGGGGGTGTTGAACTGGGGGCAATGTGAGATTGCTTTCTTCAAATGCCCGATATGAGAGAAGGGTCCCTCACATGCACATTCAAAAGCCTTGCGGTGCACTGAGAGAAAACTGACAAATTCACAATGTTTTGACACAACATGCAATAATATCCCCCAGTCAGCGTAACCTCAATCACAGAAACGAAATCACAGAAATTCACCTGAACATTCCAGGAGTTAACACATACCAAAACTATCAACCACTTGTTAAACTCTAGGGGATTATGCTCACCAAACCTCATAATTTCAAAATCAAGGCTAGTTTAGCAAAATTTTGATTAAGCTATTCCAACATCATAGCAAAAGAAGACAGTTTAACAAAGATAAAAATGTACTGGCCTCATTACAGAATTCTAATGAAACAGTTTCATGTACCATTACTTGACGACTACATGATAAAGCAATGGTAAAACTAGAGTCTATCCAACCATAATCTGCAAGATGACTTTGGTAATGCTAGGAATGCATCGCGCCACCCTTCACTTTGGAACCACTCTGCTACTTCCAAGTATTTTTGTCCGTGGGTTTCAGCACTGCCATATTTTTGGACGATTTCAAGGCACTCTCGAACTATTCCTTGGTGTTCATTGGAATTTCGAGGAGCCCGGCTACTTCCCTCTGTGCTGGGATGTGAAGCATCCATTTTAGCCAAAGTGTGTTAGGTCCTAACTCTGCAGTATTCTGTCATGGCCAAGAATGTCTCCCTCATAAGCGATGCCCACGTTCCCTTCTTTTTCCGACCCCTGTGTACCTGCCCTATAACACCACCAGGATTGCCCGAGTTACTTCTAACAGCCTCATTCATTTGGCAACAGTCCATGTCTATGCATGTCCTCTCCCCACGACCAATGTCAACGTGGATGCCACCTTCCATCTGCTCCTCTGTAGCCTTCTTTGCATCTGTGTCACCTGGATCTTGTGATGACCCATGAGCTAGTCCTTCAGTAGCCATGGAGTTATTGAATATTAGCCCCAAGTAAGTTGTAGTTCGCACATCCTTTGTTCCAAAATACCTTTGCTTTAGGGTGTTTCTGCAAATCACAAAATTGTCATTATTGGATCTTGTGTTCTTCATGGCATACAAGCTATTTGTCCCCCCTTCTTTGATTTATATAATGGCAGTTTGATATTCACATAAACAAATCAGAATTTGTCCTTAATTCCAGGATTAAGTAACAATGATTCTATAGCTTAAATTTGTAAACTATTTGACCATGGAAATTAGGCCTAATCGACTATCTACAAAGAACATGAATTCACATCATACTAGGATATTGAACACGTATTATAATGTCAATTAATTACAATACAGTATAAACCAATGAACACTGTGTATACATTGAAATTAAGACCTTATCAAAGAGATTATGCTTGAATTCTCAAATGGCTCATAACAGTATACTAGAATTAAACAAGGCATTGCTCATCAAGGTTGATAAATCCATATCTTCTACGAATAGTAGCCCCTCTAGCATCCTTATAAAAAAAAAAACAAAACAACTGCAAAAACACACTCTGCACAATACCAACCAAATTGCATTGACGCGAAATAAATTATCCATTCATAAATCTAAACAATACATCAAGGAGCAAAAATAGTCAACACCTAATTACTTATATTTATGCTAGTATAGAGTTAGTATTATCCAACTCAAGTGTTACATTCAGTTAAAATTACTTGCAGAAACTAGTGTGTAAATAATTTGGACAGCACTTCCATATTTCAGGAACGAAATTGAAAGGTAGTGGATTTTTTCACTTACCTTGAAGTGCTTCTGCCATGCCTCCTCGCTCGCAATCACAGTGTTTGTTTCCGGATCCTAACCAATACCACCTCTTTTTTAATACCAACACAAAATTTTATTAAAATTTTACATCCAAACACTATGTTAATATCTACTTACACGCACCTAAACTGAAATAGTGACTTACATCATCAATGTAATCATCAATTAAACCGGGACTTTGATATAACCTATTAAGTACAACGAGGTCTTAAACACAACGACCGCTATTGGCAAAATATATGTTGTAATTAATTTGTTGATCCTTAATCAATTTAAGGGTACCTGAAACTTAAACATAACCTAAAAATTCCTAACCTGAAACTAGTACTTAAACATTCACAATTCCTAACCTATAACTTCCTAGACTCAGATATACGTCTGCAACTGCTTCTCCTCTATTTGATGTTTGAAAGAAAAATTACACGAGTGAGAAATCAATATAATATTTCAAGATTGTTCAACTATCAACAATCATTTAAGATTCACAATGCATGGTGTGTACCTTCGGGCTTGGGGACTTCACGTGTTGTGCTCGCCGACGGAATGCTGCTAGAGTTCTCTAAATAGCAAAAAACACAAAGGTAATTTCATTAAAGGGTTATAAACAGACGTGGATGCCTATGCAATTACTGTTTGGTCTGTCGTTACCTTTCTCGACTGTGTTGCTAGTAAAATGGCATCTTCTTCTGTGGCCTAGTAGACGATGTATCGGGCAAGGGTTGCAGATTTGGTAGCTAGAGCCACAGTGGAGAGAATATTCGAGCACCGCCAACCTTACTGAAGCTCAATGTTCCCTTCAAGTTAATGTTGCTAGTAGAGTAAATGAGTATAGGGGTGTGGCTGAAGTAGTTGGGTTAAAGCAGATGGTGGGTGAGGTGTCTTTAATGGTAGGAACTTGCTTCTTTGCCGACTCACGCTGTTGACCGATGGGTTCTACTTCAAAGCACTATATAACAGTGTGAAACTAACGTACAAACAGAAAATATCTCTACCGCCACATCAACAAAGTCAGGCCTAAGAGGTGACAAGCAGTAATGTTATAACCTCAATCGTGTTTTCCCTCACTCTTGAGGTAACTAAATGTATACATACACATACAATACACACTGGGCTATGAGGGAGAACAATAAGGCTTTACTTTAGACAACGACAGAGAGAGAGAACTTTGTACAAATAGATCTTTAAATGTTCTCACAAAACATGCACCACTCATTCATCTTCGCAATCTCAGAGCAAAATTATTAGAGTTTTAATAAGTTGTTTACAAAAAAAAATAACAAAATATAGTTTTGAGTCGGTAGTGGGTAAGGTAAAAAAGTGAATTTAATTTTTATGGTGGGATTGAATTTTGCACCTATTTATTGTAATCCAAAAAAAGTATGCCAATAGGTTATATTATTATCTGGATCCTTTTTTGCACTAAATTGATCATTTAATTTAGAATTTTACGATCTTTGTAAATGTCGGTCTTACTATATTCCACTAACTTTGTTTGTTCATAAAATAAGTTCTTTCTTGCCACTATCTTTTTAAATGGTGAACTTTTACCTTTAATTAGTTTAATAGAAAGCTCAAATTATTTTACTCCTCACATGCGTTATTGGTTAGTGGGGCCTTTTTTGGATACAAACTCTCATATGCGTTCTTCTTTATCTTGCATATACTCTGAATAGATCTCTTTTTACTCCATATTTAAACAATCACGCTTGTAAACTAGCAATGAGAATACCAAATTAATATGTAAATTACGATGGTTACTGTCCCCTTCCCTTGATCAGGTTGGTTTAAAACTCTGAAATACATGGTACAATGGTAATTGTTGCCTTTTTAAAACTACAACAACAAAATAAACATCATAGCAACGCAGTGAAGAATATCGGGCGTGAAAATCATCCTCTCTCTTCATTTTCTTCATGGGTCAGCCATTTCAGTAATCAAAAATTATAAATCTTCGACTTACAAATTCTATTAAATTTCTAATCGTCGCTAAGTCAACAATTGGGGTAGTACAAATGTCTTTCTTTTTTACTTCTCTCGTCTTCCAGATCGTAGGAATGACAGGTTGACTCACTACAGTCTGAGATGATCCTGATTGAGAACATCCATCCAGGGATTCTTCCTATAGGACAAGTCGCCATACCAGGTGAGAACTTGTTCACACACTCGTAGATAGCATTGAGGATGGCTAGACCTGGCCTATATTATTCGTTGATTCGACAAAATATATAGAGTTAGCCAGGCTATGAGGTATTAGTATAATCTCCGGTGGTGGTGGTGGTGGTGGAGATGTTGCCGACTCAAATTTGGCTGGAGAGGTAAACTTTGATCGATTGAAGGAGTTCGACATGTTTCAATAGAGATATACACTGGACTTGGATCCACTTACTCTTGGTCGAGAAACATTGAACAAATATGGAATAGAAGTGCACTTATATTCTTCGTAGGTCTGCCTTTTTTGTCTTCTTCGTGGGTGCTGGCGCTAAAACACTTTTGCCAGACCATCATACTTTTATGTCACATGTATGCAAAGTGGGGAAGTCAGATCATCCATTGGTGGTCAAGCACACTAGTCAACTTGTGAATGATGGCTTATTTAAAGTTTCTAGGTTCTATGTCACCAAAAGAATATACGTAGATATACGTTTTATGCCATATAACAAAATTGGTTCCAAGTGCATTGTGAATAACAATGACAGTCAATTAGTGTAAGACATTTTAGAATTCAAACAAAGTTGTTTGTGTCAAACTTTCTATTTTCCAAATTAATCATAGCCCTTTTACTGACCATGCTTACTATACTTAATTGGCCTAAGTGATGAAATTCGATTATAACTGAAAATGATTTTCTTGTATAGCAACTAATGTATTGCAATTATAGCACAACAATGTAATCTGTTGATATGATGCACACAAGATGGCCATAGGATTTATATTAAGCAAAGAAAATCACATATAATCTTTTTGTAGTTAATTTTTGTAGTATGATTAAGTAATGAAGTTTTATTAATTAATAAAAAGTTATCTTGATTGTCAAAAAACATTGGTCGTGATATGGAAAGATGATGATTCAAAATTTTCCTATAATGATTGATTTTTGAAGTAATTCACAATTTTAACTTAGTTAGTAAGACCACCTACAACTAGCAATTAAGTTAGTATTACTTCTCATTACTCTGTAAACTACTTGTGTCTTTTGACTTCTTTGGTGTTTGGAATGTTATAACTTTGAAAATCTCTTCAAAACATGGCCCAACCACCAATATGAAGATTAATTTTGAACATATGTTTGCTTGCTATGGCATTTCAAATTACAAGTGATCTATATCCTTTTTACTGCATCGTTGTGTACAGTGTGACAGAGCACAGTTTAACCTTCAGGGGGCTTGTCGTGAGCCGCAATAGTCCTCTCTTTGTGTTCTTGAGTTGTTTACTCAGCTACAAAATTATATTCACTTATTGTCGTTGTTTACCTTTAGTCCACAGACTCTTTTGTGAACAAAGAAAAGAAGTTTCGCTCCAAGGTATTCTGACATGTGAATAAAGCGTTTAAAGAAAAGCTACCCATACCTTACACAACTCTATTTTTGGTAGGTTTTTGTCACTATATATCACATGGCTACAGTGGTGATAGGTTAATGTAGAGAAGCTTGCCTATAAAGGTGAACTTATAGTAGACATACGGCTGGAGAAGATTGATGTAACTAGCTCCCTGGGGGATTCAGAAAAGCCTAACCATAAAGCTGAATCTGTCATGAAGGGCTTGATGAGGCACATAACATGAGTCTTCAAAAAATCAATGATAGACTGGGAGTTGATGAGTTGGTCATCAACGCTAGCCATAAAGTTGATGTGTCCCTCCTTTATAGTGGGATACTAGGCAGTAAGACAGGTTTCAAGAAACAATAAAAAATGTCTCGTTTAGCGTGCACAGAATGAGGTCCTGCACATGGCCCCTTTAATTTTCAAAATGTATGTTTGAAGACAGATGCAACCTCACTTCTGCTGCTTTATAAAGAGGCCCTACTTGTAACCTGTGCTATAAAGATGACTCGTCTAACCATGGTCTAAATAGTTCCAGTTGGCACCGAGTGTGCCCTTGCATGGTACAACTTTTTCTCATAATGATAATGCTCATATCCTCTCAATATAATATATACTAGCGTTCCTATGCACACCCTCAACAAAATGATAAGTAAATATGTAATCAAACTAATGCTTTAAATCAAATTTCATGCACACAACCCTTGAAGTTGCTTATGGAAAATAAGGTTTGAGTACCTCAGTAGTTGCATGTGACCAAAACTTTAAACACCATGTCAATTCCTATTGATGATAACTTATTTTACACCACAGATGGGTCTTTAGACGTGGGAAAGTTATAGACCAATCCCTTTTAAAATGAAACGGGACAGAGTTCACATAGTTTTAGGCAGTTTGGAGAGATTTCGCACAAACGTGGGACGATGATTGTATTACGACATAAATTTCACAAACCACAACACTGCAGCAGTATGCAGATTTGGTGCATTATTAGCACCAACGGTCTACTGAGGAGTCAAAATATTTTCAACCTTTTCTCATGGGTATTTACTTACATGCATAGTTCTGTTATGATATTATATAGTATTCTCAAATGGAAATTTTACGTAAATCTCACCATGCAATTTTTTGAATCCAAATGCTGCAACCTTATAATGTGATTTAAACATTTCAAAAAATAGTAGGACTGGTAGCAAAACGTTCAAATACGTAGAAGGAATATGCTACTACATTTGCAAATATGTTATATAATGAAAAACATCAAACTTGGTGCATAATTAACAAAAGCATTAATCTATTAAGGTGGACTTCAAAAAGAGTGAATGCAGCAAGGGACATAGCATCATTGTTTGCTGATACATAGCACCGGTAAAGCAACAACAACTCATACTGAGATGATGATCATCCACAATAATACCAAGTCATTTATTAAATAGCGGATTGATTGCACTGGCCTCATTCCACCTCTGGAATGGGGTTCTGCACCGGCAAAGCAAATACAATAGTTGGAGCTTGCAACGGAAGTTTGGTAGAGAATATCTTCTCCAACAGACTATAATGTACGCACCCCTTCACTTTGAATTTTGCAGCCTCTCGGTGGTTCTACATTTGAAAGAAATGAGCAGCCTCTCGGTGTTGTTTGAGCTTATGTTTAATCTGTTTTGGTAATCAAGGATAATTGTTTGTGTGTGTCTTAAGGCACTCCCTTTTGGATATATTATTACCTAAATGTGACGTTTTTATCTGCTTGTGAGCTTATTTTATCCGTTTGTTGAGTCTAGAGGAATTCCACGTTTGGATTTGTTATTGCGAAGAAAATCGTTTTTGCCCACCTATGAGTTATTGAATTTTATTCATTTGTTGAGTCTTAAGGCATTCCCTTTTGGATTTGTTATGAAAAGAATGTGCTAACATCTGCTAGACACTTGTGTCATCTTTTGTTGTTGGATAATTCGCAGTGGGCATTTGACTTAGGTATTATGCATGCGCTTTTGATGTTCCATTTGATGTTTCATTGTAGAAGAGGAGTTGTGATTTCTTCCAATGAGTTGACTCCTAGTCTAATCAAATTAATGATACCGTTGTGCCATTGTTAATTAGGAAGATGAAAAGAATGGAGTGCAAATATAGGGCAAAGATGAAGTTATTGATATACATGCTGGTTGTGTCATGGATTTTTTTTGGAGTTGTTTGGTGTTTCATGTGCTGGTGTAGGGTGGCGGAAATCCTTCCTCTTCTCCCGCCTTAGGTTGATAAAAAGCCAAGTAGAATGTGTATAAGATTACGTGAACTAACCTCTTCCTCTCGTATTGTGGCTGTGTTTGATCTTCATTTATATTTGCAATGTATTAGAATATGACAATATTAGTTACCCATATGTGAGATATATTGATCAATTTCTATTCGGGTTTGTTATGAAAGGTATTTTAGCACCATTCTTATCAACAACTATTTGATGATTGTCAATCCAAAACCACAATGAGCTTCCTCCAGCTTCCTTGACGGGATTGAATTTGGGACCAATTTTGAAGCCGTATATAATATAAGACTTGACAGTGCGGCAATGAGCTTGCTTGAGCTTAACTTATCCACAGAGTAAATAGAGTGTGCTTCAGGAGTATTGTTTAACGTTTCTTAAGTTGATACCTCAAAAAAATTAGATTATAAGAAGAACATTTTCGGCATTTATGTTTTGTGTTTCTTTAATCTGAAGGGAGAAACCATAAATCAATTTCCCCAAGGTGCACGTGTCAAATACATCCACGGATAACTTGACGATAGATCAAATGACAGAGTTCATTGGTTGAAAGATTTTGATTGCACCCAAATCAACCAATGGTATCTTATTGAAGTAGGTTATAAAAAAAAATAATAGAAAGTGATTGCACCTTAACCAAAAAGTTGAGATCAACCCTCTAAGTATGACAATCTTTGTTTATTAACTGAACACGTGATGATGTCATGCTTGCGGTGGTTTTAACTCTGGATTCCATCTGGTATTTTCGTAACCAATTGGTGAATGGTAAGATTCAATACCCTCTTCAATTAGCTGATATATGGGACGTGTTTTGCTCTATTCGCCGCCTTTTTGCTGCACATCGTGAAGCTTGGAGTAGTAAATCAGCCCCCTCCACTGTCAATGGCAAGCCCCTACAGCACCTTCCTTGAAAATTAATTTTGACATTACAGTGCGGCACAGTACCCTCTCGACAATTGCTATTTGTAGGAATCATGTAGGCAACATGCTGGCCATCCACATGGCCCAATATCCAAGTCATGACCCGTTAAAAGGGAAAGCAAAGATGGCGAGACTTGCGTTTAACATGGCACATTTATTTCTGCATCTACCCATTGTGCTGGAAGGTGATTCCCAATGTGTTATTAATCAAGTCAATCAAGCTGAGACAGTGCCTCTATGGCTTATCACTGGCAAGGTGGAAACAATGAGGTCCTTACTTGGCACTCACATGGAATGGAGACTTCAATGGACTCCTCGAAAAGGGAACATGTTAGCTCATATAATAGCCAAATGGGGGTTAGATTCGAGCATTTATGGTATCATTCCTTGTAACAATCTTCCTCCTAACATTATATCTTGTGATACCCCTACATCTTTAGGCCTCACAAAGATATAAGTAAATGTTGTCTCATGTTGCGTAGAAAAAAAAACTAGACACATGATGATGAAAGTGCAATAGGACATTCATGAAAAACCATAATAATTTATAGCAACTTTTTCCAGGCACTTTAATTGATAAAACAAAGTCTATTCCATTTCTGGTTTGGATGGCTTATTTATGGTGAGTTACGAGTTACACACACATTGCTGGGGGACAAGACAAGACTATCGTAAATCACAATGCTTGTTAGCCCAAGGTTAATCTTGAGCTATCTAACTCGATTTTGATGATAACAAATGAAAAAATACTTTGGAGCATTTTTAGGATATGTGGTTGTCAATCCACTATTTGATTAAGAGTACTCAATTGTATTTAATCATTATCGTTAATTCATTATGCCCTACATTTGATTTAAACACCATGGCTTGCACCTAAACTAAGATATTTTTCATTGTAGGAGTTTTCATGCTGAATTGAAAAAGATTGGATGTAAAAAAGAACTAAAAAACTCCAACTGCCAAGAAAGTGTCAACACATAGGAAGCAAAGTGTCGACACATGGGAAGATAGTGTCGACACGTGGTTGATATGGTGCCGATGTATAGCAAAGAAGCCAGACTACTATTTCGATGGTGTCGAAACATTAGGAAGCAAAATGTCGACAAATGTGAAGATGGTGTCGACACATGCTACAGGCACCTGCGAGCAAGTTTCAGACTCGATGAAGGTGTCGAAACATAGGCATATATGTGTTGACACATATTGCGGGTGCGGGAGCACTGTTTTTAAAAAACAACGCTCAACACGTGAATCAAGATAATGTGGCATTTACGGCATCTCTCCAACATTCAAAAAAGGCCCTATGGACCCCTCAAGACTGAAGACCTATAAAGGGAACCTTATGGAGAGAGAAAGGAAGACTTTTGCACACTTTTTGTCTCCCTACATCATCTTTGCCGACCAAGCTTTCAAAAAGAGAGAGAAAAGTGCAAAACACAAAGGCTGCTCATTTTCCACGAAGATCTGGTCTACCATTGCTATCATTATCATCAGATCTTGTCTTGTAGCTATTCAATGAGCTTTATTTTGCTGATTTGGCTTTGAGGGCTATTTTTTATTCATTCATCTCATTAAAATTTAAGAAACCTTTGAGCGTGGGATACACTTAGTCCTACCCATGAGGATAGAAGAAATCTCATAGGCTTTAAGATTTGTAATGAGTTGAAGAGTGAGCTTAGAAAAGCTCTTGTAACGGTTACTTAGCACCGGAAGCTAAGTTATAGACACTATTGGATTATAGTGAAGAAGTCCAAGGAAGGCAATAACATAGGCAAGTTTTTGCCGAACCACCTAAAAATAGCAATGTTATCTCTCTTCCCTACTCTCATACTTATTGCTTTCATTTATTGCTTCTTGGTCATTATCACTTTACTATTTACCATTTATATTTGGGGTTGTCATTAAACATATTCATTTCTGCGTTTTATTTGCTAAACTAAAGAGATATTTTTCATATCTGAGTTTTTATAAAAAAAAAAAAAGTGATAAATTTTTTATAAACCCATTTCACCCCCCCTCTTGGGTTGATTTTCGAACTCACAATGCTTTATAGAGGACTTTGACTGGCGTTCACATGGCTATCAAAGGTGCCTAGGCAATCAATAGAATAAACGTGGCCAGCAGCAAAGGATCTGTGCGTGGCTTAAAAATCAACGATCCAAATTCTATTGTAACCCAAGTTGATGGAAGATGCACCTTCGTGTGCACTGCTTTAATGTTGCCTTAAGCAGAGGATTTATATGAAAGTTTAAAAATGGGGGACACATAAACTTTGTGTTTGAATTTCAACACGTTGTTGCAATCATGAATAAAGGCACCGGCTATGACAGGCACGAGCCAATTCAAACAGGGAACTGGTTGCACAATATATGTTGTGTATCGAGGGGGGCTGGTATAAGGGTTGGTGGATTTAATGGCAGCAGTATTATGGACTTAAGGCAAACTCTCATTCAGTCCATCTCACGTATTTTGAGTCAAAGTGGGGGAGCTTATTGCCTTATCGATGTTGTGAATTTGGGTGACCATATTGGCTGTGGCCAGCCTCGGTCGTTCAGTGGAGTGCTAGTAAACATACTAAACTCAACTCAGTTGGCAAGTAAGCAAGTTCTACTTCATGCTTTGGACCTATATCCGATACGTTGTTTTCAACAAAATTCTATGTAAAGCCACATTTTCATGTGGACCAGTCAGTTTAAGGCAAATATCACCGTGAGGCATATTCTAGGCAATTTTGTATATGTATATATATATATATATATATGTGTGTGTGTGTGTGTGTGTGTGTGTGTGTGTGTGTGCGTGTGCGTGTGTGTGTATTAGAGTCCCGTATATATGCAATTTGTATATTTATATTCAACTAGCCAACTAGAAATATTTTCGTAAGGATATAGGTATGTCAAGTCATTCCATTTACTTCATGTAAACAAACTTATGTGCTTGCTATTTACTAGAGTTCTTCTATAGTAGAACTAGATGAAGTAATATTGAATGATGATTGGTCTTGACCTGGTTGGAAATAGAAAAGAAATATCACGTGTGCAAGTTAACGTGGCTTTGTTGGTGATTTTATGGGATTACTTAGGATAATTTCCACATGAATACCATAATTTATCAACCTTGTTATGCCATTATTCCCAAGATTTAACGTTCTCAAAATAAATGATCTATCTCACCCTATACACACATGTATATTTTTTAATTTCTTGACTCAAAATGCATAAGTTCATCTTGACTTAAGCTTTTGTGTGTTTTAAACTTTAATATTACTAAAACTTCGTATGTAAACCATCACTAATTTAATAAAAATAAAACAACATCAGATCATGTAATAATGAATTGATTTGTATTAGAAAAAAAAGTATAAATTAATTTAAGCTGGTCGATAAAGTTATCATCCAATAGAATGCTCACTTAGTGCATCCATACCTCAATATTAAATATATTCCACCTTTGATTACCAAACGACTATGAACATTGTGTATACGATTAGAGATTGCGTATTTATTTCAATACAATGGTAGATGCTAATTATTTTTCAACTCCATGGTAATGCAGGATGGATCCAATCAAAAGAGCAATAATGGATGATTCGTCGGACGATGATGACGACACAACTTTAATGGATATGGTCAATTTCATGTATGCTGTAGGTCGACGTCGTAGGGTGAGGCCCCAACACACCTCATTGTTACGTGGGCGTGATTACATAATGTGGTGTCTGAATGAATCCCCTGAGATGTGCAAGCAAAATTTTTGCTTGAAGCCACCAATGTTCCGCTGATTATGTGCTTCTTTGCGCTCACTTGGCCACTTGGATGAGACACAGGGTGTGCTGATGGAGGATGTGGTGGCAATGACTTTGATGATTCTGGGACACGTGATATGATACTTTCAAATCGCAGATATATTTCAACATTCTATAGAAACAGTCGAACGTCACTTCAAGTTGACGATCAGGGCTATCGTGTGTAGAATGGGCCAACACACCATACATCCCACACAAACAACGGGAGTGCATCCTCACATCAAGAGACCAAGAAAATACTTTTCTTGATTCTAGGTACAGAAGTGTGTTATTGTATAGATACATATGATTATTTGCTTCTTCTTTTTTCCTTATTTTGAACGGATGATAAAATCTACATAAATATTGACTGACTCGTATTCATTTTTACAAATTCATGCTAACTAGACAGCACTGTATCAGTGCATAGCTAGAACCCTTGTGAAGGCATGTGTCCCTACAGACAGACAGACGGCGTATAGATTTAGGAAGGGAAAAATAACCCAGAATGTGATGTGCATGGTCAACGTCAATATGATGTTCATGTTTGTGTACACAAGATGGGAAGGATCTGCCAACAATTCACAGGTGTTTACAGATGCGGTGACAAGAGATGAGATGGCTTTCCCACAGTAGCTTGATGGTAAGTTATGCCATATTAACATAAACTATATAGAGCACGAAATTTGTTTGAGTCAATTTTTGTAAAACAAAAAAAAAAAAAAAGAGAAAGGTTTGTGCACTTTTTTACTAATAGCGTCAATGGGTTTGTGTTGTTTCGAAGTCTTCAGGTGAAATTACTAATGTAGCCAACTTGAATATCTTGGATTATCTTCTAATATCCTTCAACATATTTCTCAAATTTACAAATTTATAGACAATATTATTAAGTAACCATATATTGTATTTTTTATGATAATTTAATTCAAGTAGTAAATTAAAGAAAATTTATTTTATACGTAGACATATATCTTTTCAAATAATAGTATATAAATGTGTATATATATCTTTTCTATACTACTTCTCCTCTTTTACTTTATATATATATATATTATTACTATCATAAAATGTTAACGACATTTGTTTTTAGTGAGATAAATTTATATAAGACATAAATGGCAAAAAGATCAGGTGAATAAATGAAGTAGTTGGATTTATAAATGTAAAATTTTATATTATCTCTAATTTAATAATTGTTGATTTTTTGTTGAATATTAATATTACTAAAAAACTATATTTTATATTTTTCTCTTTTAAATCACTTAATTCTCTTTTAGAATTATAATAAGCAGTACCATAACAGAAGTTGGGTAAATTAATGTTTTGTTGAACACTAGTTTCAGTATGAATTAAAAGGTTAAGGTACATCAACACATTCTAATACATAATAATGGCGCATTATTGAGGTATTATCCAACTATATGCACACTTTTGAGACTGGCAAGTTCTATGCCAGGTTATTACTATGTCATGGATTATGGATATCCAATGGTAGGAGGATTTATGCATCCGTTTCAAAGGCACCGATACCATCTCAACGACTCGGACAACGACGAGGCTCCAACTGGGTACAAGGAGCTTTTTAATTGCGTACATTCATCGTTGCGAAACCTTGTTGAGTGAACCTTTGGTATTCTAAAGAAATGATTTAGAGTGTTGAAGTTGATGCCATCATACAAGATAGTTCACCAGGGACTTGTGATAAATGCATACTGTGTAATGAATAACTTTTGTCGGCCATCCGATGATGTACTGAGTCCCAAAGAAGAAAGATTTGTCTGACGAACATAGTGGCACATATAGTGAGGATGACCTAAGCGAGGATGAGGTGAGCTCAGGGGAGAGTGACGACTACGAAGATAGAGATGTTAGTCCCACCCATCTTTTGGGACCTTCCAGTAGACAGTTGTTTCGAACCACACTTCTAGCCAATGCTCACATTTTGTCAAACTGATTAGCCACTGCTATGACTTCACTGAGGCAACAGATCGCCACAACAATGTGGGCCGCACCACACTGAGAATGGCCACTGACAAGTTTTCGCAGCCACAATTTATTAGAGGTATCCTTTTATATCATTATGGGTGGTTGTTAAAATAGTTGTAGTTAAATGTTTTGTTTGAACTTGGTTGCATCCACCTAATAGCAATGCAATATTATTGAGTTTGTGTCTCTAGCTCACTCACAGAATGGTGATTACCTTGTGTTGAGGATTTGCAAGTATGGAATTTATTAGTTATTTTGGAGAATTCTATTAGTAGTTGATGCCACAAAACATCCTAAGTTTTATTGGATATTGGGTCTTACATTGTGGAGTAGTTATTTATATGCTGAAAATTGGAAGGATTGTGGTGGTGCAACTTGTTGCGTGGGACGTATGGGTAGTTTTCGAATTCCATACAACAATGTAAAGTGAAGTGATAATACAACTTCTGAATGGCATGAAATTTATTCTAATTATGTTGCGTGGAAGAATCGACATAATTCTGCATTAATTTATTAGCTGGCATGACTACCAAGGCGCTGGAATGTGAAAGTAATTTCATGAAGGACTACCCACCTAGTATGTGAATGGGTTTCCAATGCTTAAGGCAGGTGCACTGAAATTCTTTACAATGTTCCAGAATCAAATACCTCAAGACAAATCTGTGTCAACTTTTACAAGATTTGATTTGGTTCCTTCTTGTGAAGTTGAATACAGTTAATTCTTATGCTGGCAGTTGTATTGAGAAACTCTTGCTGGTTAAGGATAAGGGAGGAATAGCAAGATATACTGGAAAAGACATTGCTCCTTTTTTAAGGGAGCATGATGACCAAACCTTTTCAAAGAGTTCATTCTTATGCTGGCAACTGCTCAAATATGCATGTAATATTTGACCAAGGTTTTTGTAGTTCCTAGTGTTATTAGATTATTAAGAAAACTATATGGTATAAGGTTATTTGATCAGAAGTGCATTGATGATTTGCAGGAAACTTTGACAACGCATAGCAGCCCAAATTATCTCCGCATAAGAGTTGAAATGAATATTTTTTTGCACCCAAAGAAATATATTTAAGAAGATCACTTATATGACCCAACGTGTGTCACAGTAAGGATACCCCAGTCAATCCATTATTTTCGAACGTTGTCAAATATTCAAATTCACTCTTGGTTTCAGCCTAATGAGGTTTGCAACCTCAGTACGAAAGAAAGGCCACGCATTTGGGCAATATTTATGCTGAGCTTTCAGTGGTATTAAGGTTTTTGCCGTGGGCAAATCTATCGGGCTTTTCATTTTGGAGAGAAGAGTACTTTGACGGCCCATTTCCAATGGGAGAAACTGGCCCATGCTGGATTCAGAAGGGACACTATGCATAGTTCGCTTGTTTCCAACTGAGTCTGACAAACAAAAACTTGTCAGTAAACATAGCAAAAGGCGCATTGACCATATCACCACGGAAACACAAAACTGTTTCTCAAAACAGCTTCCAAACGCACTCTAGCTTTTCCGAAACATAGTAGGATGGGCCAACCAATGCTTAATTCAAAGTGTAATTCCCTTATTCAAATATTGAATCTCTTTTTTTTTCTAGGAAAGTATGTGCAAATTTATAAATATGTTTCCCTAAATACATTAATTGAGAGCTTGATGTTGGATTATGGGATCGTTGGAATGGGTAGGGCATTATATGATATTTAAGTTTTTGGGGCTTGTGGGGTTTAACCCAAACCCAATTTTTTTTATTACACACCAATTGTTCTTCAAAAATCCTATCCATTTGATGATGATTGATAAAGTAGATAAGAGTAGTGACAAATGGCATTAAGTGGGCCAAGTGTATGTTTGAAGGAAGAATAAAAGATTTGAAATTGATAGATTAGAGTCAAGGGAGACTAGAAAAGCGAACTTCATTGCTTTGAAAAAAAGAAAGCCGGGGGGGGGGGGGGGGGGATTTATGAAGGGGTAAAATGGCAAGACAAGAAAGGGAAGACGCATAGTTGTGGAAACATATGAGATGGTAGAAGTAATAAGAGGTTGGAAATTTATGTGATGTTTGAAGTAATAAGATGTTGGAAAGCATGCACTCGAAAACTAATAATTGTGATTTTATCACGATAATAAAGATTGCTTTCACATGAATAATTAACATGGGTGTTTAAATGTGACATGAGATGCCGCATGTAATAATGAGTGTGACATGAGATGATAAATTTGATATGAGACGTTACGTGAAATGAAATAATTTTGTTTAGACAATATTGTAGAAAAATATGCCATAATTTTTGAATCATAGGCAGAGAATGATAATTTTTCAAGTTCCTTGTAAACCCAAAGTTTAATCAATTGACCAAGACTTTATTGGGTTTCTTTGAATTAATTGCAATTAATTTTTTTAAATAAGAAGATTTTATAAGGTTGAAAAAGACTTTATAAATACCATAAAAAGTGAAAAGTTAATACTCCTTAAGCCAAGGAGATTTAATAGGCCACTTCAATAAATATACTCTTCAAGTTAATTTTTTGAGACCTTAACATTAAAATTTCTTTAAACATACAATTAAAACAAATTTGAATTAGGGGCGTCCTAAATTTGGAGGCCTCAAGCAACTACCTATGTTACCTGGAGCCGTCCCTGTGTTTTAGGCAATAGTAGGATATTGATGCCTACAATTGTAGTGTTGCTTTATAAGAGAATGACTTGTTAGCCCAAGGTTGTTTTGCAAACAATCCATTTTGATTTTGATGATAACAAAAATTTTAAGTGCTTTGAAGACTTTTAATTTTATCTTGTCAATCCACTATTTCTAAAATATATTTCAAAATATTGAGGTTATTTCTTTAAATTATTTTTAAGTGTACTTGAACACCATTACATAAGTTGATAAGATCAATTTTTCATATTGTAGGTGTTTAAAGAAGTGTTGGAATGGATTGGACACTTTTAAGGTGCTGATTTTTCTCTCCAGCACTTATAAGTGTCGACAAATTAAGTGATGGTGTCGACGCATTGCACTTACTCCAGAATGCAGAATTCATGGTGTCGATAGCATTTTCAGACTAAGTGTTCAATGTGTCGACACATTGCACTAACACCCGAGAGCATGTTTCCAGGCCAAGTTTTAATGTGTCATCACATACCATCAATGTGTCGACACATGGTGCAAATTTGCAGAAATCCTGGAACGACGCCAAATCATCCAAAATGGTTCAAAAAGACTTTGGAACCCCTCCAACGTACAATAAAGCTACTTGATGACCATTGAAGACCTAGGGGCTATAAGAAGAATGAGATGGAGAGAGAAGCAAGGGATTTGCATCATCATTCAAAATCCATCCTTCCAAAAAGAGAGAGAGCTAGATCCAAAGAAATCACTTGCTGATTCGTTCAAGACAAAAGCTTTCATTGTTGAATCTTCTCCTCTTGCTCTTCATTGACGACCTAGCCTCCAAAGAGAGGGAGATTTCTTGAAGAAGAGACAACACACTTGCTATTACACTTGCCCTAATTTCTAGAGAGAGAAAGTACTTTGAAGAAGAGGGAAAACCGCATCTACCAAGAAAGCTTGTGCACCCACCTACCAAACTTTAGCTTTCCTTTGAGAATCTTGTCTTCTTGCACTCTATTGAGCTTTTCACTTGCTGATTTGGCTTAGAGAGCCATTCCACACGTTGTGAGCTTTCCACTTGCATATTCGGCTTAGAGAGCCATTCTTCATTGTACCCATCTATTCTAAAACATTTGAGTGTTGGGAAAACACTTGGTCCTACTTGTAAAAGTAGAAGAAATCCCTTGGGTTTTGGGATTTGTGAAGAGAGTTAAAGCGTGAGCTCGAAAAATACTTTGTAAAGGTTCCTTAGCACCCCAGAAGCTAAGGTGTATTCGCTATTTGGAAAATAGTGAAGGAAGCCCAAGGAAGTCAATAGCCTTGGGGGTGGACGTAGGCAAGTGTTGGCCGAACCACCTAAAATTGCAGTGTTGTCTCTCTAACTCTATCTCTCTTATTTTTCTTCCATATCCATATTTGTGGTGCTTTATGCTTTATCATTATTGCTTATATTTTGCTTAGTATTATACTCATTCAAATCTGCATTTTTAATTGTTAAAAAGGGTTATTTTTCAGATCTGTGTTTTTATCAAAAAGGACTAAGTTTTGGATAAACCCAATTCACCCCCCTCTTGGGTTGTTATTTAGACTCACATGACTAACTCCGACATTGTGGTAAATATTTAAGCAAACAAATGGATGCTATGTAAGTAGTACGTGTACTTAACAGAATCCAATCAAGAATGCCTTATGAAATCACTGTCCAAGGAAAGACGATTTTGCCACAAGTCATTATTGTCCTCAAACTTGAGAGGCTTGTGTTTATTTTATTTAGGCTTAATTACTGTACAAGTCTCAATGGTATACCTTGTTTACATTTTAGTCCTTATGGTACCGATTTCAATAGTCGGGTCCTTGAGGTAAGTTTTTGAGGCAAATTGATTGCTCTGTCCAATTGGCCCCTCTTCCATGGAAGAGGGAGTGTTCTTGCAGTGGAGGGGCAAGGAGCTTTCTCTATTTTTTATATAATTGCAGTTTCGATACTATTCTGTCATTGCTTCTCCACGCAACCACCAAGGTGCCCTCTTGTTGTGTTTAAGCTATTTTTCTATAGTTTTTTAAGATGTGAAAGCTTGAACTACGTGTGTTGTGGATTGCACAACAAGCTTCAATTACGGGCATTGTGTTCTATGTTTGTGAGTGAGCTAGGGTTGCAAGTGGGAGTTCTAGGAGATCGCGAGAGGAATTGGCGACGAAAAGGTAACCAATTTGTGGGAAGAATTGCAACAGGTGGGCTTGCGTATGAGTTGGGATTCTTGGTAAAATTTGAGAAAAATGGTAAAATTTGGAGATAAGGGTAAAAGGAGCTTGCGGGTGGAATATGTGACATTTTACTTTTGGCTGATGTGGCTGGATGATATGGCATTTACAAGTGACCGGATGGATTATGTTGCATCCATATAGCCTATTTAAATGACTTGGCAGGAAGACAATTTTTAATGCCACGTGACAACCTACAATTGGCGCTAAACTGGCATTTAAAAATCACATGGACACCATTTCATTAGTTGGCTAACAGCAATCGGACCAGGGAATTTATTTGTCTCAAAAACTTACCTCAAGGACCTAACAATCGAAATTGGTACCATAGGAACTAAAATGTAAAAAATGTATACCATACGGACCCGTACAGTAAATAAGCCTTTTATTTATTATGCACACACGCTTTTGACAATATCAACAATTGATAGTCCTTCAAAGGGTATGTACTAACTCAATTTGATTATGTGTATGATGATAGAATAGACATAAATGCTAAATAAGAAATCCACCACTCTTTGGGAGACAAAGTATATTTAGTTGATTAACATTTGGAAGTTGGACTAAAAGAAAACTGGCTAGCGAGTTTTTTCGAATGTCTTTTTTGTATGAAAAATCTATATAAATGTATATTGTTTTACTCAATAATGAATTGTGATATTTACATGAGCAAGGGATTTCTGACAATGATTTTATTTAATTATATGAGGTCAAGTGGAATATAGTATGGTGGAATGACGATCTGTGATTAATATATGTAAATGAATTTGTTTATAAAATCTCAATATTTTAGGGGTTCAAATGCAATATGTTGATGTGCATGATTATAATTTATAGAAGGCCTAAATTTAATTATAAAGAATTTACAGGGTGAAAGTGGAAATAATTTTTCTAATAATCCTACGATTGAAATCTGAGATCCCTAAGTGATCCAAAGTCCAATTCTTTCTCTGGGGTTTTATCAACTCCTATATAAAAAGAAGTTGTGAATCAGTTGGCCATTAGAACTACAGAGAAATGAGATTTCTTAAAAACCTTAAAAACATGAAACAGAGAAACTGACGTTGATGACTTTGGAGGAAACACGCTTAAGTTGCTAAAGATTAACAATTGTTTGGAATCAAAGGTACAATTTATTGATTTAAATCATGTTCGCGTTCTAGTTCTCTATTTATGACAAAGAAATTCGATCATAAGACTTGAAAAAGAGAAGTGTTCTCTCTCCCCCATTATTTTCCTAGCTCATGTTGGCTGCTACGCAGGGCACTTCAATAAAATGCCTACATGGGGCTATGTTTGTGCTGCTCACGAAGGCAATTGGCCGATCAGGTGTGAAGGCAGGCAACGAGAGGAAACTAGGCTCCATTTTGTCCTAATCAAGTAGGGTTTAGGAAACCCTACCCAACCTATTTGAATCTTCTCAATGCCTTATTGAAAATGTCATAGATGGAAAATTATTGTTTATTGACCATAGGAACTCAAATGTGTACAAGATTGACATTGATCAAAATGCTTGTGTGGATAATTGTCTTGTGGTCAATGTAAATGATAGTTGGCTATGGCATAGAAGATTGGGTCATGCAAGCATGCATCAATTTTGAAAATCTCTAAGCATGATCTTGTGAATGGGCTACCTAAATTGAATTTTGAAAAAGACTAAGTTTGTGAAGCTTGTCAAATGGAAAAACAAGTGAAAACCTCTTTTAAATCCAAAAACTTCATTTCAACTAGTAGACCTCTACAATTACTTCATTTGGATTTATTTGGTCCATCAAGAATTCAAAGTCTTGGTGGAAAGTCTTATGCCTTTGTAATTGTGGATGACTACTCTAGGTTTACTTGGATTTTATTTTTAACTTCAAAAGATGAAGCCATTCATAAGTTCATTAAATTCTCAAAAAGGGTGCAAAATGCAAAAGGATACACCATTATGGCCATTAGAAGTGATCATGGTGGTGAATTCGTAAATGAGAAGTTTGAATCTTTTTGTAGCATGAATGGTTATGAGCATAATTTTTCAACACCTAGAACTCCTCAACAAAATGGAGTTGTTGAGAGAAAGAATAGAACTATTCAAGAGATGCAAGAACTATTTTAAATGAAAATAAGTTACCAAAATATTTTTGGGCCAAGGCAATCAACACATCTTGCTATGTTTTGAATAGAGTTTCTATGAGACCCACTTTGAAGAAAACTCCTTATGAGCTTTGGAAAGATAGAAAACCCAACATCCATTATTTCAAAGTTTTTGGTTGTAAATGCTTCATTTTAAATACTAAAGACAACCTTGGAAAATTTGATTCTAAAATCAATGTTGGAATTTTACTTGGATACTCTAATTCGAGTAAAGCTTATAGAGTTTATAACAAAAGGACTCTTTTGTGTTGAAGAATCAATGCATATCACTTTTGATGAAACTAATGGTCCGTTTGAGAAAAATGCAAGTGTAGACATTGAAGATATTGAGGGGGAGATGGAAGAACTTGAGATCAAGGATAACCCCACTCAAACCAAGGAAGCTCAATCGCCAAGTGAAGAAATTATTCAACCATTGCAAGGAGAAGGTACTTCACAAGAACTCCCTAAAGAATGGAGGTATGCTACTAGTCACCCTCAAGAGTTAATTATTGGTGATCCCTCTCATGGAACTAAAACTAGAGCTTCACTTAGAAATATTTGTAATCATCTTGCATTTGTGTCTCAAATTGAACCAAAAACTTTTCTTGAAGCCGAAAACGACGAAAGTTGGATTTTGGCAATGCAAGAAGAGTTAAACCAATTTGAGAGAAATCAAGTTTGGGAACTTGTCCCTAGACCAAGGATCAAACCATTATTGGCACAAAATGGGTCTTTAGGAACAAGGTTGATGAGCACGGTACTATTGTTAGAAACAAAGCTAGGTTGGTTGCTAAGGGCTATAATCAAGAAGAAGGAATTGATTATGATGAAACATATGCACCCGTAGCACGTTTGGAATCAATTAGAATGCTTTTGGCCTTTGCTTGTTATAAAAATTTTATGCTTTATCAAATGGATGTGAAAAGTGCTTTCTTGAATGGATTTATCATGGAAGAAGTCTATGTAGAACAACCACAAGGTTTTCAAAATGAAGCTTATCCAAAGTTTGTTTTCAAATTAAAAAAGGCTTTGTATGGACTAAAGCAAGCTCCTAGAGCTTGGTATGATAGACTTAAAACTTTCCTTGTTGAAAAAGGTTTTTCCATGGGTAAAGTTGACACAACACTTTTCACCAAGTCCAAAAACAATGATATTATAATTGTGCAAATTTATGTGGATGACATCATATTCGGTGCTACTAATGATTCTCTTTGTCAAGAATTTTCCAAATTTATGCATGAAGAGTTTGAGATGAGTATGATGGGTGAGCTTAACTTCTTCCTTGGACTACAAATCAAGCAATCCAAAGAAGGAATCTTCATAAACCAAGCAAAGTATATAAAGGATCTACTCAAACGCTTTGGAATGGAGAACTTGAAAGTGGCGGAAACACCAATGAGCACATCGCTAAAGCTTGATGCGGATGAAAAAGGTAAAAAGGTGGACATCACCAAATATAGAGGTATGATTGGAGCTCTCCTCTATTTGACGGCTAGTAGGCCGGATATTATGTTTAGTGTGTGTTTATGTGCTAGATTCCAAGCATGTCCTAAAGAATCTCATTTTTGTGCCGTAAAAAGAATTTTTCGATATCTTTTGGGTACTATTGACCTAGGACTTTGGTATCCTAGAGACACTCACATGAACCTAGTAAGCTATTCCGATGCCGACTTTGCTGGGTGCAAAGTCGAGAGAAAAAGTACTAGTGGTACTTGTCATTTCCTAGGATCATCTTTAGTTTCTTGGAGTAGCAAGAAACAAAACTCGGTTGCTTTATCAACAACCGAAGCGGAATACATAGCGGCCGGTAGTTGTTGTGCTCAAGTGTTGTGGATGAAACAAACTCTCAAAGATTTTGGACTGGAATTTGAGAGTATACCCATCAAATGTGATAACACTAGTGCTATCAACTTGTCCAAGAATCCCATCCAACACTCAAGGACTAAACACATTGAAGTGAGACATCATTTTCTAAGAGATCATATTCAAAAAGGTGACATCTCACTTGATTTCATTGGTACTGAGCATCAACTAGCTGATATTTTCACAAAACCCTTGAGTAATGATAGATTTCGTGATCTTAGACGAGAAATTGGGTTTTTAGATGCAAATGCTCTTTGATATGTCTTTTTATTGATTTCCATGGATTTTCATTGTTTTGATGTTTTAAACATGTTTAGAATGTCCTTATATATTGTTACATGTTTGACATTCATCAAATACATCATTCCATTTCATTTTGGGCACTAAAAGCTTATTTTTTCAAAGGTGTTCTCTGTAGCGTCGACCATGTGGAACCGCTACACGAAGCGGTCGACCGGTTAGTAGAACTTGTTCTACCAAGCGGTCGATGGACATCAACCGCTACACCAAGCGGTCGACCGCCTCGTCGAGCCTATATATACTTCAGTTCACATTTTGGTCGACCGCACCCTCTTCTCACTTGAACCGCTTCTCCTCTCTCGACTCAAACCCTCTCAAATCCCTCTCAAAACACCATAATCTATCCTATAATCCATCCCAATCATTTTAGCCCATCAAATTCGGCCAAAACCCTCTCTTTTTGTGTGGATTCACCTCAAAATCCATCAAGCATTCACTTATTAGGGATTTCGGCCCCCTTTGAAACCCTAACCCTAGATTTCCACATTTCAGCCCTTTTCCTCTCATTTTCTCACTCTCAATCATCATGCCAAGGACAAAGCATGCTGCCATGGTTGGAAATGAGCGAGCTGGTTCCTCTCGTTCTTCAGCGGATCAAACGGGTGAGCCTGATTATTTTTTCCGTAATCCTGATGTGCTGAGAAGTATTACAATGACTTTTCAAAGAGAAAAGTCATGTTGGGAAGGAAAGTGGATGTAGAATCACTTTCGGATTTTGAAATTGAGCGTCCATTTTGAAGCAGGGTTGGAGAAATTTATTGGATATGGGTACCGAAGTGTTTCCCAAATATGTTAGGCTTTTCTTTGCTAATTTGACTGTTGGGTGGGAAGCTGGAGGTTTATTTACCGTGAAGAGTATGGTTGGAGGACGGGATATTATTTTAAATGAAGTTATTCTAGGAGATATTTTGGGTATCCCACATGTCGGGATTCGGGCCTATGAGTTTAAAACTTGGCCGTGTGTAAGGGCTTTGATTATGGAGAAGCCCTAGTTTACCTCCTAGGTAATGGTGTGGCAGAAGATGTACCTAGGAAAGATCCATGCCAACCAACTATCCATACGTTCGAGGTTACTTCATTTGATTGCACCCATAACCTGATTCCTTGGGGTGGGCACGAGAGGAGGTGACTTTTATGGATGTCTTCGTGATTGAGCGACTTCTGAAAGAGAGAAAGTTCAACCTTCCTTATATTATGCTCAAACATATGGAAGCAGCATGTGAGTCTAAAAAGAATCTTCCATATGGCTTGCTGTTTACCAAGATATTTCATATTTTGGGGTTGCACTCAGTTCTCGCGAGCGAGACACTTTGACCAAGTGTGAACACTTTGACGCTACGGTCCTAACCCGGATGGGTTATAGAAGACTTCCAGAAATACTTGGTGGAAGCGTCAGGATAGTGATGAGGATGAGGTGATGTGTGGCTGACTGAGGATGAGCCTGAGGGTGAGGAGATTGATGCTGAGGCGATGGAGTTTGATGTAGATGCTGATTTGGCTGCTGATCCTCCCATTATTCCTTCCCCTCAGAGATTCCGACCTTCCCTCTTCCTCTGATTTGTGAAGCAGGGTTGGAGAAATTTGCCATCCAACTGTGTTCCTAAATATGTTAGGCTTTTCTTTGCACTGGGTGGGAAGCTTTTATTTACCGTGAAGAGTATGGTTGGAGGACATATTATTTTAAATGAAGTTATTCTATGAGATATTTTGGGTATCCCACATGTCGGGATTCACTTTATTGGCATGTGTAAGGGCTTTGATCCCTAGTTTACGGTAATGGTGTGGCATGTACCTAGAAAGATCCATGCCACCAACTATCTACGTTCGAGGTTACTTCATTTGATCTGCACCCATAACCTGATTCCTTGGGGTTTTTTTATGGATGTCTTCGTGATTGAGCTTCTGAAAGAGAGAAAGTTCAACTTTCCTTATGTTATGCTCAAATATATGGAAGCAGTATGTGAGTCTAAAAAGAATCTTCCATATAGCTTGTTGTTTACCAAGATATTTCGATATTTTGGGGTTGCACTCAGTTCTCGCGAGCGAGACACTTTGACTAAGTGTGAACACTTTGACGCTATGGTCCTAACCCGGATGGGTTATAGAAAGACTTCCAGAAATACTTAGGTGTCGAAGCGTCAGGATAGTGATGAGGATGAAGGTGATGCTGTGGCTGAGGCTGAGGATGAGCCTGAGGGTGAGGAGATAGATGCTAAGGCGATGGAGTTTGATGTAGATGCTGATTTGGCTGCTGATCCTCCCATTATTCCTTCCCCTACCAGAGATTCCGACCTTCCCTCTTCCTTGATACTCGATTCACTGCTTTCGAGGCGAGGATGCTTGCTATGCATGAGGCACAGAACAAGTTCATTCAAGACAGTTTTACTTCTATGCAAGAGGAGCAGAGGCAGTTCTTTACAGCGATGAGGACTTTTATGGCCCGCTTTCATCCTCCATGATTTTCATTGCATATGCATTTCATCTGTATATTTTGCTTATGTATTTTTTTTTTCTTTGCTTATGTATTCCTTTTTATGATGAAAAGGGGGAGAGAATAGAATAGTCTCTCTTTTTGTATCTTTGCACCCCTTTGCAACTTTGATGTACTGCTTCTATGATATGAAAGTTCTTTATTATTCATACGCAATCTCATTCATATTATATGCTAACATTTTGTCATTGAGGTATTAAAATGTTTACAACCCACATCAAAGTACAAAAGATAGGGGGAGACAAGATCAACAAAAGGAAGATCAATTAATTTATTGTCATCATCAAAAAGGGGGAGATTGTTGGCTTTTAGTCACAATCAATGTTTTGATGATAACAATAGAAGTAATTGACATGTGAAGCAAAGCGGATCCAAAATGAGCACGAAGCGATCAAGTAACATCCCTTTCAATGGAAGTGCTCTTAAAGTGAAGACTCAAGATGCTAGGGTAATCTTTGTAACTCTAAGTCTTCATCTTTAACAAGGATTTGAACCACACACTTGCATATTTCTTTAAAACTTGCATGAACTGTTTTACTTTTTGTTTTGAAGATTAAAAATATTTTTAAATGGCTTTAAAATATCTCAATCAAACTCCCAAACCTTTTATATACTTATAGGAAGTTAGTCTTTAAAATTGGGTATTTTAAATTGATTTCCATAGATTCTCAATGTTTTGATGTTTTAAACATATTTAAATGTACTTATATATTGTTACATGTTTGACATTCATCAAATACATTTATTCTCGTCCATTTCATTTGGGCACTAAAAGCTATTTTCATCTCTGTAGGTCGATGCTGGAATCGCTACATGAAACGGTCGACCGAGTGTTTGGTTCTACCAGTTGGAGGAGCCTTGTCGTTATATATACTAAGTTAATTTTGGTCGACCGGCTTCTCCGCTCGTCGACCCAAATCTCTTAAATCCCTCCCAAAACACCGTAATCTATCCTAAAATCCATCCCAATCATTTCAAACCATCAAATTCAGCCTAAACCATCTCTTTTTGTGTGGATTTACATCAAAATCCATCAAGCATTCACTTATTAGGGATTTCGGCCCCTTTGAAACCCTAACCCTAGATTTCCACATTTCAGCCCTTTTCCTTCAACTTCAATCATATGCCAAGGACAAAGCATGCTGCCATGGTTGGAATTTTCCTCTCGTTCTTAGCGAAAAACGGTGAGCCTGATTATTTTTTCCGTAATCCTGTCTGAGAAGTTTACAATGACTTTTCAAAAGAAAAGTCATGTTGGGAAGGAAAGTGGATGTAAATCCTTTCAGATTTGAAATTAGCGTGTGAAGCATGGTTGAGAATTTGTTGGATTGGTATCGAAGTTTTCCCAAATATGTTAGGTTTTCTTTGCTAATTTGACTGTAGGGTGGGAAGCTGAGGTTTGTTTACCGTGAAGAGTATGGTTGGAGGACGGGATATTATTTTAAATGAAGTTATTCTAGGTGATATTTTGGGTATCTGTCGGGATTCGGGCTTTTAAAACTTGGCCGTGTGTAAGGGCTTTGATTATGGAGAAGCCCTAGTTTACCTCTAGGTAATGGTGTGGCAGAAGATGTACCTAGAAATCCATGCCATCAACTATCCATACGTTGAGGTTCTTCATTTGAGTAACCTGATTCCTCGGGGTGGACAAAGAGGAGTGACTTTTATGGATGTCTTCGTGATTGAGCGATTTGAAAGAGAGAAAGTTCAACTTCCTTATGTTATGCTCAAATATATGGAAGCAGCTTGTGAGTCTAAAAAGAATCTTCCATATCTTGCTGTTTACCAAGATATTTCGATATTTTGGGGTTGCACTCAGTTTCGCGAGCGAGACACTTTACCAAGTGTAATTTGACGCTTGGTCCTAACCCGGATGGGTTATAGAAGACTTCCAAAATACTTGGTGCGAAGCGTCAGGATAGTGATGAGGATGAAGGTGATGCTGTGGCTGAGCTAAGGATGAGCCTGAGGGTGAGGAGAATGCTGAGGCTGGAGTTTGATATAGATGCTGATCTGATGATCCTCCCATTAATTCCTTCCCCTCTTCCGAAAAATCAGATCTTTGTAAATTCTTTCAGCCCTTTTCCTCTCATTCTCTCACTCTCAATCATCATGCCAAGGACAAAGCATGCTGCCATGGTTGGCAATGAGCGCGCTGGTTCCTCTCGTTCTTCAGCGAATCAAACGCGTGAGCCTGATTATTTTTTCCGTAATCCTGCATGTGCAAAGAAGTATTACAATGAATTTTCAAAGACAAAAGTCATGTTGGGAAGGAAAGTGAATTAGAATCACTTTCGGATTTTGAAATTGAGCATCCATTTGTGAAGCAGGGTTGGAGAAATTTATTGGATATGGGTACCGAAGTGTTTCCTAAATATGTTAGGCTTTTCTTTGTTAATTTGACTGTTGGGTGGAAAGCTGGAGTTTTGTTTACCGTGAAGAGTATGGTTGGGGGACGGGATATTATTTTGAATGAAGTTATTCTAGGTGATATTTTGGGTATCCTACATGTCGGGATTCGGGACTATGAGTTTAAAACTTGGCCCATGTGTAAGGGCTTTGATTATAGAGAAACCCTAGTTTACCTCCTAAGTAATGGTGTGGCAGAAGATGCACATAGGAAGATCCATGCCAACCAACTACCCATACGTTCGAGGTTATTTCATTTGATCTACACCCATAACCTGATTCCTCGGGATGGGCACCGAGAGGAGGTGACTTTTATGGATGTCTTTGTGATTAAGCGACTTCTGAAAGAGAAAAAGTTCAACCTCCCTTATATTATGCTCAAACATATGGAAGCAGCTTGTGAGTCTAAAAAGAATCTTCCATATAGCTTGTTGTTTACCAAGATATTTCGATATTTTAGGGTTGCACTCAGTTCTCGCGAGCAAGACACTTTGACCAAGTGTGAACACTTTGACGCTATGGTCCTAACCCAGATGGGTTATAGAAAGACTTCCAGAAATACTTAGGTGTCGAAGCGTCAGGATAGTGATGAGGATGAAGATGTTGATGAGGATGTGGCTGAGGATGAGGATGAGCCTGAGGGTGAGGAGATAGATGTTGAGGCGATGGAGTTTGATGTAGATGTTGATTTGGCTGTTGATCCTCCCATTATTCCTTCCCCTACCAGAGATCCCGACCCTCCCTCTTCCTCTGATACTCGATTCACTACTTTCGAGGCGAGGATGCTTGCTATGCATGAGGCACAGAACAAGTTCATTCAAGACAGTTTTACTTCTATGCAAGAGGAGCAGAAGAAGTTCTTTGAGGAGATGAGGACTTTCATGACCACCTGTTTTCCTCGACCTCCATGATTTTTATAGCATATGCATTTCATTTTGCCTATGTATTTTTCTTTGCTTTTTTTGCTCCTACTCGCTATTTTTTTTTTCCTTGCTTACTCTGTACTTCCTTTTTATTGCATGCAAAGACCGGCACCACCTGGCCCGAGAGAAATAGACATGTCTCTTTTTTTGTATCTTTGCACCCCTTTGCAACTTTGATATACGGCTTCTATGATATGAAAGCTCTTTATTATTCATACGCAATCCCTTTCATATTATATGGCTCCAACATATTTGTCACCTTATATTAACCAATGCCCTTTTACAACCGCACATTCAAAGTACAAAAAGATAGAGGGAGACCAAGATTCAACAAAAGGCAGATTCAATTAATTATTGTCATCCATCAAACTAAGGGGGAGATTGTGCTTTTAGTCCAACAATCAATGATGATAACAATAGAAGTATTGAATGTGAAGCAAAGCGGATCAAAATGAGCACGAACCGATCAAGTAACAACCCCTTAATGGAAGTGCTCTTAAAATGAAGACTCAAGATGCTAGGGTAATCTTTGTAACTCAAGTTTCATTTTAACAAGGATTTGAACCACACACATATATTTCTTCAAAACTTGCATGAAATGTTTTACCTCTTGTTTTGAAGATTTAAAAATATTTTTAAATGGCTTTAAAATATCTCAATCAAATCCCAAACCTTTTATATACTTATAGGAAGTTAGTCTTTAAAATTGGGTATTTTAAGTTGTCAAAATCGTGTTTTTAAAACAACCGAATCATGTGATTAAGTTGAGGAGGTTGACCGGCTCATGTAGCGTCGACCGTTTGGTTTGAAAAAGTTTTTTTTTTAAAAAAAAGAGTACTTCTGACATTATGACCGTTGTGTAACATTAAACCTGCAGCGGTCGACCAGTTCATGTATTAGTCGACCGGTTCATCGAAAGTTTTTAACAGCTTAACTCAAACAAGCTAATAAACGGCTATTTTTCTTATGAGGCCTATATAAAAGCCATTCTACGTGTTTTAAAAGTTGCTGAACAACTTAAATCATTTTGCCAAAGCTAAGAGTTATCTAAAACCTTTCAATCTTTGTTCAAACACCATTCACACATAATCAACACTTTCACATCCTTGTTGTTGTGTGAAGCTTAAGAGATAGAAATTTCTCATTGTAATATCTACTCCATCAAGGGAGTTTTAGTGAGCATTTTTGTTCATCCCATACACTATTAAGAGAGTGATTCTCTTGTTTCCTTTTGGTGAGTTTGTTCATCAAAAGAAGGAGTTTAGAGAGGTTTGTTCTAAACTCGTTCTTGAGGCTTGAAGAGGTGTTTCTCAAGCTCAAGTGTAAGGAAGGCTCTCCTTGGTTGAAGGAGTATAGTGGAAAATCTCAAGGCTCGGTAAGGAGCTTGAGGGGTGGTGTAGGCGGGTTTGCCAAACACCTAAAAATCTTGTGTTTGCTTCTCTTCCCTTATCTCATTACATTGTGCTATTAGTTTCCTATTCTAAGTTTTATTTCTCTATTTAAATTGCAATATATATTCTTGTGTTCAATCTTTTATTGCAATCACTTCTCTTTGTGAGACTTATAGCTAGCAAACACTTTCTTAAAAGGTGAGTTTCGAAAAAGTTTTGAAACTCAATTTACTCCCCTCTTGGGTTGCCTTAATCCTAGGATTTACATTATTGCTTGTCAATACTTGTAATAATTTAATATCAAAATCACACAGGAATGTAATCATGTACACATCCAGGTTAAGCATTTGCATGATCATGAAGGTGATATTTCCACTGAAGAGCCACGTTGGGATCTTACACAAAAAGTATTTTGCAAAGAACAACAAATTCTCCAAAGAAATGAATCAAACTCCTCTATACAAGGAAAAGTTTAAAGAGCACCAAAATAGAAGCTAAGAATTCATAAGAGATAAAAAGCAGAGGCAAATTGATAGCAGGAGGTAAAGATGAACCTGAAATCAGTCAATGGATCTCTTCCCTGCTAGCCCATTTCTTTCCATTGGTCTGAAATCAAGCCATGGAGCTCCTGACCAGGAAACGTAGCAGACCATAGAGCTCTCAAAGCTTCCTACGCTAGTAAAACCTTTTTAGGGAGTAACTTGGAGAAAAATATCTTGAAGTAAAATGTGAACAATTACCAAGAACCGAAATAATTTCATCTGTAAGTTTTAAAAAACTTGTCTTTGTTTGTGTAGAAGTGGCCATGTGAGGAGACCATCCCAATCTATAAGGAAAACTACGAAAGCTAAAGGTGGCACTGCAGGTATTTGAAATCTGCGGGTATATGACCTAAGGGTACACTTATAGGGAATTTTGAAGGTGGAAACCAATAATTATCTCAAACTTCCAGAGGTTTTATGATTTGCTCTCATGTGCCTGTCTTTCTATGAACAAGCATGTGAAACTATATGCACAAACTTAATGGGAATTTGAAGCCGATTCTATGGCACAGCTGTAGCATATTAGAGATTAACACAACCAAAATGCACAAAATTGCATCATCAATATTATCAAAACTAACATTGTTATGAGAAAGATTTTCCAAAAGATAGGCTCACCTCTATTGCTCCAGAAAACAATATCCCCTTTTCTTTGCTCTCCTTAATCTATATATTGTCCTTGGATAAATCAAAAAGGTCCCTGAGTAAAAATGCCAGAAATTGCATAAGGGATAATTGCATCCAAAAACTTTCTGGATTCCCTTTATACCATATTTGACTTGCTCTATGGTTCTCCTAGGTTTCACTACTAGGAAAAAAGGGGTAAGTACAGCTTGTACCTTATTTGAATTGAAGAATTTATTCCTCGTGTAAAAATGCAAAACAATTTTCAGCACCTGCTTTTCAGACACTGTGTCATAGTTTTTTACAATGCCAGTCCAAGATGACATGATGCAAAGGAGAGAAATTCAGAGTCACTTTCAAAGAGTTCACATACGCAGGACCAATGACACGGCATACATCCTCTGGAAGCTCAAAAGTAAGATCCACAATTAAAGCATAAGGGTGCATTAGACCTGAAAGAATCGGTTATTACCTTTCTCTGTGCGGAAGAAGAACAGTAGTTGCAGACGTATTCTCGACAAGACAAACTACCATCTCTGAATTGAAAAACTAAACACTTCTCCTGTTTATAAAGAAGTGATCCCCACGATGACCGATGGTTGTGTCAATTCCCTCTAGACGAGGTGTAAAACAAGAAAGCCAAAGGAAAGAATAAACAAGAAAAGTGGACAGAAACCCTAAAACGACAATTGCACAATGTAAATACCTGACATGGGCAAGGATTTGGGCAGTGATTGCTTTGGAGTTGAGACCAAGGAAAATCTTGGTACTGTTCCAATCACAGATAGGTCACAAAATCACACCAGCATTGGCAATGAATTGGAAAGAAAGAGGAGAGAGAGAGAGAGAGAGAGAGAGAGAGAGAGAGAGAGAGAGAAATTAAAAGGGGAGAAGAGAAGAGAGAAGTAAGTGGCTGGCAAGGATAAGAATTTGACAGAGGCAATGGCAGAGGGAAGCACAAAGCCTTAGAGCAAAATGAAAACTGCGAAGTGGATTTGATTTTTGAGTTTTAGTAACAATACCTTTTTACCTTTTATTAACGGGAAAAAGAAGGTTACTCTCACTTTGTACCTTCAGTGACCAATAAAATGAATTTGTGCCTTTAGTAACCAATAAAACAATTTGGTCACCGAAGCCTTATTTTTTAGTGATGAAACCAAAGGAGTTGGTGGCTATTGCCTGATTTTCTTGTAGTGGAAGAATGTCCAAAAGCAGATGAGACAAAATATGCAGTGCCTGTCCATCAGCTTGGAGAAATTAAAGAATCAGATGGAAGCATGGACGAAGAGTCATAGGTAGAAGAAGATGAAGAGGACAAAGAAGAAAAAGAGAAACGAAAGACTTTCAAAGCCAACACTGGCATAGTAGTGGCCAAGAATAAGCTTACCGATTTTTTTTTCTCATTGTCTACCAATATCTTCCGATTTACAAAACTTCAATCAAGCTGCAACTCATTTCTAAGAAATGGTCCTATTTCACACCTTTAGTCCCAAATAGACCCGCTTCAATGGAGTTTACAAAGTTCACGATGCCCTAAATTTTTGGAATTTAAAAATATACTCCAATTTTGGACACCCAACGCGCAAGTGGTTATGCCAAATCCTCTTCCAAGGACAAAGACTATGGCCTTAATAGGAGATATCTTCATTGCTGCATGAGAGACAATTGTCAGGAACTTCCAAAAAGTTCTATGGGGGTGAAGTTCAACTCAACTCACAATGTTCCAGGTAGCATAAATCACCCCAGCATTATTTTCAAGCATTTGGACTATGGGGAATCATAAATTTTGAGTAATGAAAAGGAAAACTCAATTCGTATTGAGCCAATTTGGATATTGGGTTTTTCAAATTTGATGCATGTTTGTGATATGGTTCTTTTTTAGGGGGAATTGAGGAGACAACAGAATGTTGCTATTCACACAGTATTCTACTGGGGAGACAAAGAATCAAATGGGTTTGCCATCAAAATGGTTTTGAATCAGAAGTAAAGATAGACACTAAGGATAGAACTCACGGACTTCTTATTAGATCGAATGTAGATATATCTGTAGGTTCTCTACAACTGTGTTTGCCATTAAAGCCTCATGAGAAGTGTTCACCATCTAAAGTTTTTTGAATTCAACGGCCTGCGCTTTCTAGAATTTCAAATTGTTCACATCAATGGTTGATGCATGATGGGCTTTCAAAGGGAGATGAAAAATTAGGTACTGGAGAAAAATATCATTCTGTATGAAAGAAGAAGTGGAGGAAGAAGAAAAAGAATCCTATCGAAGTAGTAATCGTGAGTGTGAATTGGGTGAAAGAGCTAGAGGCAAAAATTGGAAATTGGGTTTACCTCATATGTGTATTGTTTACAAAATAGTTTTGGATTTTTTGAAGAAAAACTTCAAACTAGGTCCCAAGTGAATTGAAGTGGAACGTTCTATGGCCAAGAAATTTACTACTTGGCATTTGGCATGGACAGCTTTTTAAGGGCACCAGGTGTTTAATGTATGTCCTTTTATGGAATTGCAAGGATCATAAAGTGCAACTTTGTGGAATTAACAGTGGGACATATTTCTATTAATAGAGACCAAGGTGGATTTTATTTGATATGTGGTGGGATGACAAGATTGAAACTTCGTAGCAGCAAGTTCAAAAAACTGTATTACAGCTTCAGGCAAACCAAGAACATATGCTATTTGGAAAACTCCTCCTTAGAGATATCCAAGTTAAAAAATAGAATTAGAGATGTTGCTTATTCAAGGAGTCGAAACTCAGTTCCAGAAGTGGAAGGTAGAAAATCCATATACAAGGCAACTAATTAGAGTACTTTCTTATAGGGTGGGTTAATATCATGGGTTGGAAATTTGTGTCCTCTAATTGAAGAATGTACAATTGTTGGACTTACATTGGACCTTGAGCATAGACATGGTGGGATTTTTTTTTTCTTGTGAATCATGGTAGATTATGCTTGTGAAAAGAGGAAATCATGATAGAGCTTTTGTTGCAGACCCTTAACCTTACAGCCAAGATTGTTTGAAAGGAAAAGAAATGTAACTTGCCAGAATTAGTTTAGCTAATGGGCTGAACTAGGGCTGGGCAAAAAACCCGACACCCTAACCCATTCCAACCCATTCAAGTTGGCTTTATTTGGGATTGGGTTCCGGTTTGTGAAACACATTCTGAAAAACCCAAACCTGACCTGAATATTCTAAGTCTTTTTGGGCCTATTCTAATATTCTTAAAAAATTAGCCCAAAGCATTTTGGGCCTATAATATAATGAAATTAAAAAAAATTCCAATGAAACCCGGCCCTGAGTCGAGCCGAGCTGAACCCGATCTGCCCGGGGCAGCTCGAGTTTAAGAGTCATTCCAAGTTGAGGTCGGGTTTCATTTTCAGTGCCCTAGGCTAGACTAGTAGTTCAATTATGATAACTACCTTTAGTTGATGACCAATTGTTGGGGGCTTGGGTTGAAGTCTATGGGCCCGTTATTGAAATGGTTGAACAAGGCTTGCAAAGTAAGGATTTGGTTAGAAGTCCATGTGCCTATAAATACTATGCAATCCTAATAGGAAGCATCAAAGAACAGAAGAATTTTCTAGCATTTAGTTTTATCTTCTGAGTCTAGCCACCTTGAATTTGGCCGTTGTATTATCCTTTCATTTTCATGGAATCCATACACTTTTCAAACTCAGGTTTGTTACAGGTTTTCAATACCCTCTAAGGTTCTGAATATAATTGTTTTATTCTTTTATTGTTTGAAAATGTTCTTTATTTTAATGAGAGATACCATTAGTATTAAAAAATCTCAATCTAATGGAATGTGTTTGTGAAAGTTTTGAAGATTCACTATGACAAATCTAAGTTCATTATCTAAGATTTTTTATGATAATTGATTGGTTGGTCCAAATTTTGTGGATTTGAAAAGAAACTTAGTTATTGTGAATCTAATGGAATATATTTGTGAAAGTTTTGAAGATTCACTATGACAAACCTAAATTCATTATCTAAGATTTTTTTTATCATAATTGTATGGTTGGTCCAAATTTTGTGGATTGGAAAAGAAACTTAGTTATTGAACATTCTCACTACTAATAAAATTGCTTAGATTTTGAGTGAATTATGATATTTTAGCTAAGAATTTGTGACGATGATATTGTTAAATTCTATTGACTCATGTGGAATATAGTGTAGTGAAAAGAATATCTATGATTAATGTATGTAAAGTGACTTGTTTGTAAAATATCAATATCTCAGAGGTTCAATTGCAATATGTTGATGGATATGACTATAATTTGTAGAAATCTGAAATTCAATTATAAAGAATTTAGAGGATAAAAGTTGAAGAGAGTGTTTTTAATAATCCTAAGATTGAGATTTGAGATTCCTAAGAGATCTGACTTCCAATACTTTCTCTATGATTTTATGTACTCCTATATAAAGAGATGTTGTGAATCAGCTGGCCATCAAAACTTTAAAGATTAGAGTTTTCTCAAAAACCCTAAACAAAAAACAAAGAAAGTGATGTTGATAACTTGGGAGGCAACACGGTTAGGTTGTTGAAGATTAACAAGTTTCTGAAATCAAAAGTACTAGTTATCGATTTAAATCGGGTAAGCATTTTTAATTCAATCAAATTCAATTGTAGAAGGAACATGAATTTTTGAAATTCAAACTATCATAATAAAGTATGTTCCCATCACTGGAGTTCCTCAATGGTTAGGAAGAACCTACGACTATGGGGATAAGGCATACGGTCCTAGGTTTGATTCCTCACAAGGATCATACTAAAGCCTAATTAAGTGGGAATTGTGGGGGCAATAGGTATGCATTAGTTCTCATGAGTTTTTTTTTTTTTTGCCTTTTTGCCCTTTTAGTGTGTCTTAGCAAGGTTAAGACCATCAGAGTCCAATGCACAGATTGGGTGCAATGGATTTCCCTTGTTACCCAAAAAGAGGTGGAGATGTCTTCGAAAAAAAAGAAAAGAAAGAAAGAGTAGCTTGGATAGGTAGCAACAAATAATAGAGGAAAAAAAAAGGAGAAGATAGTGTATTGTGAATGTAAAAAAAGTATGAGATTTTGAAGTACAAAAAGGAAGGAAAAAATAGTAAGTAAAAATTGATGGATTAATGTGATAAGAGGATAGAGAAAATGTGACTTGATTGTATTGGGAGGAGAAAGTAAATGTAAGGTATGGTGATAAGACAAGAGAAGGAAGATTAAACAATAGAAAAAAAATAAAGGCAAATTTTTTAGGAAGCAGAACCTAATAATGAGAAAAACATAACAAATATGGGGTCGCATGATTGATGTAAAGGAAGAAACAAAAATCTGTCTATTTGAGGTCTTGTAAATATGGAAGTGGGGTTGAGGGGGCAGACATATTCATTTTGTGAACTCCTTTCTCTCACAACCAACTCGAACATAAATGAGGGAGGGAGTGAGGGAAAGAAAACCAAAAAGGAAGGAAGAAAGAAGTAAAAATCAAATTTCAACAATAGCAAAATGTGAAAATCGTAAAGCTCCCAAATGGGAAAAGGCAAGTTAAAGGAAGTTAAAATAGAAAAACAACAAATCAGCCCAACTCAAAGAAGTGAAATTGTTTCAAGGATAGAAAGATGAGCTTTGGTGACTGTTAGAAGGAAGACTTCGACTTTATCACCTATAGTTGAGTTGAGTTCTTTTCGACATCACCTATAGTTGAGTTGGTTCTTTTCAATGGGTTCAAATTTCATCCCAATGTAAGGCTTTGGATTTTTCCTAATGGACAAACTGAATGGGATCCCATAAACTGTGCAGTTCTAGTGGTGCCTCATCAGTTAATGGGAGGAGCCAACTTACAACTTGGCTCAGCTCTGCTCTTGTCGAGTTTGGCCTAGCCCTACCGCCTTCCTTTTTTTTTTAATCTTCTTTGTCGTACCAGTAGTACTAATAACACTAAAGTGAGATCGGTCCACCAACTATTATGCCGAAAATTCCACTTTGACGTCTATTCTCCCCTCAAATATCCAAATTTTATGAACCCTAACATCTAATTCCCTAATATTGTCAAACCATGTCCCCAATTTTTGCGAATTTACTCCCTCTAGCCGAAACCATAGCTTTAATTTTTTTCTCCCAAATTATGAACCCTAGAACCAAAATTTCTAAATTCCAAGAATCCACCCTTTGTTTTTCCTCTATTTGAAACCACGCATCCTCCAAGAATGTCGGCTTCTTCGTCTATAGGTGATAGTGGATTGGAGTCCCAAAGAAATTGTCATCGATCTGAGGATCTACTTATGCTATATAACCTAGATGCCATCATAAGGACTTCTCTATGGAGGGGAACCCAAGACGGAAATTTTTTGGTTGTCCCAAGTATGACCAAAATAATATATGTTCCATATCAAGACTTAATCCCTCATCTCTAACTATAAGTATGATAATTTAATCTTATTATGCTTAAAGTAATACTAGTTGTGGTCTGATCTATTATGGTCCTGAGAGTATAAGTTTAATCATTAGTGACAAAATTTATTAGCAATAGATTTGATTTGTTTAACACCTTTAGCGTACAATTTGGTTAGCTAGTATGGGAATGTGATTGATAAACATTGGACAAGCTCCAAGCCCCATTTTCTCTACATTTTGTAGACTTCTCTTGATCATTAGATTAAAGAGGATCCTACTTTTTTGTTAAGCTTATTCTCAACATAAGGGAAATAAATTAGCCTTTTCTTTACTTTGATAATCAACATCAACTAAGTTTCTAACTATGTGGGTCATAATATGGGGGTGTTTGATCATAGTGGCTATTGAAGAGGAAAGTGACTGATGCTCTAAATGCTAGATTGTTAATGCTATTTTGATCTGTTTGTTCTCACTTGGAATGGATTTTAGTCATGAGCTTTTTTCAAAATCACAATTTAAATATTGCAAGTAGTTGGCACTTTAAAATGTTAATGATAAAGATTTTTCAGAATCTTTTATAATTTTAAATTGGACTGCCCATTTTTTCTCTGGATTACAATATGATTAAGATCTTTGACTTTTAGAATTCCCCCTTAACCGTACCCTAATGTGTACTATCCAAAAGCATGTGAGTTTGAACTCATTTTTTCTGTATTTAAGTAGCCAATGTGAGTCCAGGTAAATAACCTAAGAGGTGAATTGAGTTTCATAAAAATTCTTACGAATATAACACATAAAAATATAATATGATAGTGCTTTCAAGAGAATAAGCAAGTTAGAGCACAAAGCACAACACTTTACCAATAATAAAGGTAAGTAGTAGATTGAACTCCTTTTTACTCAAGAAATAAGCCGATATAAAACAAAAGAGATATAGAGAGTGATGAAGCAAATAAAAAAGTTTTGATCTCTTCTTAAGATAAAATAGTCTAGGATATAAAAGCAAACTTATCACAAAAAACTAGCTCAAGTAAATAAAAAGTAAGGTTGAGAGATATAACACTGAGATTTTTAGGTGACAACCCAGCCTACATCCACCATCAGGGATCCACCCTTAGGTTATTCTCTATTCGAAAATAGTACACTCTAACTTATAGGTGCTAGAGAACTTACAAGTATTTGTTCAGGCTCAACACTTACAATATAAGTATTTTTGCGAGCTTTACACTCACAACTCAAGTGCTTTTAATAGGATCAGCACTCACAACCTAAAGCAAGGCTATCCTCATCAAGGTTTCCTTAACTTCATGGTTAGTTACAAGTGTTTTATCTAATGCTCACAAATCTCAAGATTTATTGTACTTGAGAAACCTCACAATTAATAGAGAGTTGAAGCTCACAATAAATGGCTCTACAATAGCCAGAAATGTCAATCAAGTGATGGAAAGGATTTTCCTTTAAGTGCTCACTCCAACTTGCAAAAGATTGATCTTTAAGGTGAGAGAGAGAAGCTTGGCTTTTGGAGGAAGATTTCAAATTGAATGCACAAGTCTTATTCAGCAAGCTCCCATTTGCTTCATTTTATAGGTAGACAACTTTTTCTGGTCGTTGGGGGGCACTAAATGTGGTGAGAGTCATTTGAAATTTTTAATAAGTTGTCCAAAAGTTATTTTGCTTATGTAATCGACACTTTGTCACAATGTAGTTTACTCTTTCTAAAGCAAATTCAAATATCTTCTTTCTCGCTTACAAGCAATAGTCAACCCATCTTTTTGTGTAGTCTACACAAATTCCGATATTGTCTTTTGTCAATTTTAAGATTTGATTTTGACCTATAGAGCTTTGACTTCCGTGGCATGTAGTCAACTCATTTGGTATCTGTAGTCGACACTTTCTTCGACTTTAACTTTCTGTGTATGTGAAGTTCAACAGTTGACTTTACTGGGCTTGATCTTTTCAATATGTAGTTGACGCCTTTGACGACTATGTCAACATAAAGTCACGCAAAATTTGTTCGTTAAAGCCTTTTGCATTTTGGATTAATTTGAGCTCAATGAGGTACCTTCAATGTAAACACATGCCCAAATTAGTATTGACAAAGCAATAAAATAGTGTCATATTAATCGTTATTTTTAAAGATCCAAATTGATACAGATTAATTCATAAAAGTAAAATTTTAAGCATAGATAATATTTTTCGAATGATAATAGATGAGTTTTTTTATCATCAAATGAATTGAATCGAGGTTATCATGTAACCTTGGAGCTAACAACTGAGTATAATTATTGTGTATCAATTAGGGCTATTATCAGTGAGAAAAAGCTTCAGTCCTAAAGTTTCAGGACTAACAAAGGTTGTGATATTGCTAACACATTAATGAATTCTATCAATGGTCCAGATTGCATTAAACAATCTCATTAATAACCATTGATGGAATTCATTAATGTGTTGGCAACATCACAATTCTTGTTAGGACCTGTTAGAACTAAAACTTTAGGACTGAAACCTTTCTCATTCTACGTGTCCACATTATAGTTTCTACATGTGATGACATAATGCTTCAATATGTTTCCTAAAGGAAAGCAGCACCCTAGTGTGTTCTTGCTAAATTACACACTGGATTTCTTCCTATTGTTTTCCCTGGCCAAGAGGCATATCTATCTACAAGCACTTCGATTTCCCTTACTTCGTTATACTTTCCTCGCAAAGAAAATCAAATTATCCTAAAAACATTAAGCGGGAGACAGGTGGGACACTCGGTACAACCTAACATGGATGTCGTGCATGTTCCCAAGATTTTCAACTTTAAAGGTGAGACGTGTGATCGAAGCTTGTAAGCCCATGATGAACAAAAATGATGACAATGAATCCCCCTTGGCGAAGTCCTCGTTGGGGCTTCATAACCGCACGGGAGCTTCCATTAAGCAAAACCGAATATGATGAGACCGTATGTTGAGATGCATTTGTTTATCCATTGGATATCGGAATGCGCGAAAACAAAGCATTTCAACAGCTTGGGCATCAATCCTCACTCAAGTCTATCTCAAGCTTTCGCCTTGTTAACTTTGACAAACCACTAGCCCTCTCTCCCTCTTTCGTGTTCATAGTATGAAAAGGTATCCTTGGTTGAGTATTATGTTTTCTTGGCTAAAACAGCTACTTGAAGATAAGAAATCAACTTTTGCCATGAGCATATTATTTTAATCCGCACATATATTACATTAAGTCTTAGGTTAAAAAATAAAAATGTATTTCAAAAATTAAACAATGATGACCCGCAACGAATTCGCCAATATAACAAAATTTTAAGATTATTAAAAAAATTATAAAATAGTATCTCTCTATTAAATTATTCTTTTTTATTATAATATTCATTTAAATTTTATCTCTTTACTTTTTCACCAATTCTCGTATACTATTTTCACTTTTATACCAACTCTCATAACCCAAAATTTTAACAATCACACCCCCAAGGTAGGGCAACTACTAACTCATCAGTTAATATATTTCCATCAACTATATAAGACATTAGCAAACAAAAAGCATCACCATGAGATGCTAAATTACCAATAAAATAATGGTATAGTCTGCATTATCATAATTTCCTTGCTTTTTTCTTTCTTTATAAACTCACCAACACACCCATACTTTCTTTGGACCTGTACATGTAAGTAAATATCTTCACTTTACATCAAAATACATAAAAGACAATTGAAATAATTGCCATTTCGAGCATAAATATACGCAAAGAATACAAAACAAAATATGTACTAAATAGGTTGAAGATGCCAGAGGTGACTTTTAATTGTAGAACTTGCGTGTTACTATTTTGGGAGAAAGTAGACAACAGTTTGCTCTTTTCTTGTAATCTCAAAAGACAACAATCCGTTCTTACATTATATCTCTCTTTGCAAGACCAACAGATTTTTTTAAGTCCTATAGAAAATTGGAAAACTCAGACTAACAAAAGTAACTTTCAGCTTCAGCGAATTCTTCTTGGAAAGACAAGCTGACATCCAGAACAAAAACCACCAGCTTCATCCTGAAGACGCTGTCCCCGCTAAAACATCCATCTAAGCATACTCAACTGCTGTACAAACAAAACCGACGGCTACCAGAAACCCCTTCAAGTGAAAACGCTGCTAGGGTGGAGAAGAACCTGTGACAGGAAACTCTTTAACAGTTTCCCTCCAAGTGCACACCATTACCATTGCTATACACACCATTTACCGACCCATTGGAGGGCTTAGTTGCGCCTCCATTTACGTAGGGTTTCACCACAGAGTGTCCATTACTCATCCCACTACTCACCGACTTTCTCATATGACCATTGTCACGTACCAGATTCTCCAAGTGCCCACATGATGCAGCTATTAGTCCTGTAAACATGACCAAGAAATTATATCAGCGATATCCCTAAAGATGCAAATTCATGACATAAAGCCATTGGACTTCTGATCATTAGTGGAACAAGTTATATTTAAGGGGTAAAGTCATAGTTAACCCCTTATGTTTGGGCAAAAATCAAATAGCTACTCCTAACTTTCAATCCACAATTTAGACCCATAACTTTCAAAACCTATCAATCTTCGCCCTTTGGAGACCATAAGGGGCCCCCCCCCAGCTAAATCAGGTATTAAATCCGAAATGCTCCAAGGCTAAATTTTAAAAAATAAATAAAAATAATAAAAATTTAAGAAATAAATTAAAAATAAATAGATTATTGAAATAGAGTTTCAATAGTTTTATTTAAAAAATATCATTTTTTATTTTTAATGAAATTTTTTAATATTTTTAGTATTTTTATCTTGGAAGGGCATTTTTGGTCATTTTTTATGTTTTTCCATTTGATTTAACGCTTGATTTAGACAGGGGCGAAGATTGATAGGTTTTGAAAGTTATGGGTCTTAAATTGTGGAATTGAAAGGGGGGTAAGTATTTGATTTTTGCTCAAACATAAGGGGCTAACTATGACTTTACCCCCATATTTAAACTTCTAGAAAGCACAAAACTGATAGCTAATGCTTTCATAAGACCAATACTAACCTATAACAAACAACAAAACATACCACACAGCAATTCCTTAGCCTAAGAATGCAATAATTATGTATTCATGTTCTAAAGAAGCCCACTGTCCAACCCCTACGTCACCTGCACCGTATGGAATTTCTCCCAATACAAAGGTAGTAAAATCTATCCATCTATTGCAATAAAGCTTCATCCCACAGGTAACACGGAAAACATATACCTGGAAATGCATACATTCAGTTGATTAAAAAAAAAATGAGCTCATTAGTAGGTATCACGATCAGTGACATATCCTACAGTAAGTGAAGCAACTTCAAGGAAACTTTAAATGGAATCGACCCACAATGTTTGGGTAAATGCCTTCCTCATGTAAGTTCATTAGTAAACATCTAGAAGAATATTTGGGTCTCCATGTATATACAACAGTGAAGTGACCTCCTCTGGCTATAAAAATGGTTGATCCGTTGAAAATATCTAGATGAATATTATACTAGCCCTTCTGGTGATATTGAGTTCTTCGATAATGTACTTCCTCCTCTGGTAATATAACAAAAACCCAATTAAAAAGAGGCACTTTTCTCATTCTAGTGAGGTGAACTGTGCTTTAATCGCCTCTCCTACTGCATATTAGGTCTCAGATATTCTAGCTTTAAGATGATAATTGACTGAACTTAAGACAACCAGGATTAAATAGCCAATCATTCTGATAACCAATAAAAGGAGAAGTAAGAAATTTAATAATCCAAAAAATCGGGCTCAAGTATATTAACATCATAGGGCCAAGTACGGATCAGATATCCAACCTAGCTTGCCAGGTCAACAAATAGTAAGAAACAAAAAACTCCCTTCCAAATTTAAATATTGCAAAATTCGGATCAATGTTAAATGCCCAGTCCTCAAAGTTACTCATACCATGTATGCTATGAGGAATGACTTCCATTTTAAGATGAATGCTGGAATCTTATCTATGGATCAATCCATCATTCCAGGCTCAACATCAAATAATTGGATAAGAAGTACTTCCTGCATTTGCAGAAATGCCAAAGAAATCAGCAAGTTCTAGACGTACCTAAGAACAGTGCAGAAGGTTTCCCAGGTCTTGACTTAAATTCAGGATGGAACTGAACACCAACGAAGTATGGATGGGTAGGCAACTCAACAATCTGCATCCAATACAGCAATAGAACACTTGAGATTACTGGAAACCGAACTATTCATAAAATTGAAGAACCAAATAATGTTGTGTTTGGTTCAACCCAGTAAAGTTTGTATTCATAGAATACACTATAACCTATCCCGGCACAAATACATACCTCCATGCGCTGACCAGTTTCATCTCTGCCAACAAATGTTAGGCCAGCATTTTCAAGTTGTGATATCATATTTGGATTGACCTGTACAACATGAATAATTTGCAGCAAATATTCAATCGAGAGAGTAGTACACACTACATCTTTTTTCCATGGATATGCATGTGATGGAGTAGGTATGATAATAGACACACTTACCTCATATCTATGCCGATGTCGCTCATCAACAAAACTTATGTTGCCATACCTAAATGTAATTTCATATCATCTTGCCAGGTTAGATGAGCTGAAGTGTCTGATGAGAATCGATTAAATATAATAAAGACACACAGTTTCGCAAGGTGTTGCTATATGTTCCATGCGAAGATAAATTATCAAGTACAAGCACATTAGTTATCATAGCAGTATAACCCATGGAACTCATAAATTATCAAGTACAAGCATGCGTGATAAAAGTGAGTCTGAAGTCCTTACAACTTCGCCGAAGTGCAATCAGCATCTTTGAAGTAAGTCCTCCTTGATCCCAGACGCATCGTGCCTCCCATATGAGTTTTTGAACCCTACTAAGCAGAACAGAGGCTAGCTTAATGAGATTTACAATAGAGTACACCAAAAAGACATCAACTTCATTAAAACTGCTGAATGATTAATTACCTCTGGCATAAATATCACACAAGGATTTGTAGTTTCAGGATCAAACTCGGTGCTGTTGGCATCATGCAAACCAAGAACAGATCGTGCAAACTCAATGACAGCAATTTGCATTCCCAGGCAAATCCCCAGGAATGGAACATTATTCTCCCGAGCATACTTTGCTGCAAGAATTTTCCCTTGAACTCCACGATCACCAAACCCTCCTGGAACAAGAACACCATCAGCCTCCTGCAATGGAAGACTGTTTAGAACATCAACCTGAAAAATAGCTCTATCTCCAACAAAGGAGACCAGTAGACAAGAACAGAGAATTATCATAAGGCAATCAATCCTCATTTAAAGTGTGCGACTCTTGTTTTTGAAGCACTGAGCAACTTAAGACAAAAAGTATCACCTTTAAACGATCCCAAGCTGCTTTATAAACATCAGGGTCCTGCACATAATAGTAAAAAACAGTCAATGTATAAACAAACATGTATGATAAACAATCGCCTCCCTTCTTTCCAGAACAACACTAACCTATCACTGAGATCCCTCTCTGCTAGTGATAATTCCAGACAACACAACAATTCCAAGGATTTTCCCCACTATTTTCATAGGAGAAACCACTACGTAAGATGATGCTCCAGTAAAGGGATCAAGATCTCCTAGAAATTTCTCCACTGCTAAAACACAAGTTATAACTCCTTGTTCCACATTTCTTGCACGAGGGCTTGTAACTAGCACTGATTCACCACCAATATACCCACTCTTCTATGATCCATCTTACAGCTGATCAGCCACTTATAATTTTTAACGATCACTTTCAAATTATTTTGAGATTTTATTATCTTAGATTTATTATTCTACTGATTGCACATTTATCACCTTAGTGTTCACCATATTTTATAAAGCACTACACGCTGATGCGACCAAATACACAACATTTACTTTAAAAGTCAAAGTTGGAATCCAGGTAGCACATGGTAGAATAACCTAAAATTCTGGGCATTTTGATCTCTAGCAAGATATCTAAATTAGGTGTCTCACAGGACCTACATGACTACCGTGACTTTACCCTCCACCTCTATTCCCCAACTTCCATCAGCCAAATTACCCAATCAAAACCCAAATAACCACATAGGGCACCACTTATTTCCATTAAGATCCCAACTACCATCTACACCATAACCCTCATGTCCATTACCTCAAAATCACCATATTCCCTCCCAATAAAAAACCCTTTAATTTTAGTTTAGTATATACACAATTGACGTAGTGGCCTTAAATTGACATATAAGGAGTAGAGTAACATCTCAAAAACAAAGGGTATCCGTGCAATTTCACTAAACCTTAAGAATGGGGACTGTAATTTATCAAGTACATATCTGTAAGGCAAGAGAAAGACAGTACCCACCTCTTCAGCAGTAATATCTTCAAGCTCACCTGCTGCAACCCATTCTACAATAAGCTTCTGGTGGCAAGCGACAGAAGCATGCACAAGAGCCTGGCAAAAGACCCAGAATTATAGGACCTTATCTACCACAACCTTAAAACTGTCCCATATAAAACTTGAATAAAATATGGTTTATAACCATAACAAAAGTTATGCATGACATACACGCAGCATGTGAAAATGCATGAATTGTGACCTGAGAACTAACAGAAGGTTTGCATTTGCACATAAGAATGAGTGTGTCCAACCAAAGAATCTCCAAAACTCCCCATTCCTATAGCCTGAAAGGTGTCACAGTACCTAATATCTTATTTCTGAATATGGAGGCTGGCCGCAAAAGGTGAATTTGCACATGTTAATGCACCCTCACACACACGCACACACATCTAATATCTTATTTCTGACTGTAAAACGGGTTTATTCAAGTTGTAGAAATGCAACTACTATTGATCTACTTCAATGAGATCATACATAACTAAATGCTAAAGAATAAAAATGTAAGAGACGCTGAGCAGACTACAAAAAGAAGTTGACATCATAGTGCTTATGAGGAAGAAAGAAGAAAAATGTAGACAGCATGAGAGAAAGATTTCAACATGAATATAACATTGGAAAATAAAGCAACTTAATTTGCATACCTCCAAACAATAAAGCAACTCACCTTTAAGACAGAGAGGTAAGAATCTGAAAGGCCAGTGTATTTTCCAACCATGGCAATTCTAACCTGAAACATAGATGGCAGCTAAGGGATTTAATATTGAGATAATACAATAAATCAACACAGAACACATATAAGATGCCTTAGACGCACAGGATCAAGCAACTTGTCAAAACGTTTTGTCCTTGCAGTCCATTCCTTTAACTCAGGTTCCCTTGTAAGACTGCAAAGTAGGGTAACATTAACGCCTCACAAACAAAACAATAGAATCTGGCAGCAGCATAAGAAGAGAGAAACAAATAAAATGGAAAAAAAATAAATAAGAGTGAGTTAGCAAGACAAACCCTAGAAGGTTCAACCCTTTCAGGATTGCTTCATGTGCCTTCTGATCCTATATGTGATAATGTGGGAGAGATAGAAAAGACATTAACAAACACATTCAGGACTTTCTGTGCAATAGCATGGACGGTATAAGTTTAAAAATTGATGCCAAAACAACTTACTCTTAAAAGCAAAGGAACGTGCCATATGTTTGGAACATCATAGAGGGTAACAATGTTCTCTGCCTGCAAATAACTCAGCTCCAATTAGGAATTGTAACCAACGGCTTAGAAGAAGGCAAAGGAAAGAACACCAGCAGACACACATTCACACAGACACTTGCACACAAAAGAATGTGTACGAGATGGTACCGGCACATGGCAAAATTGAGCAAGCTTTGTCTTGACATTCTCATCAAGTGCCTGTTAAAGACAAAATAAGAAACTTGGCAATACTGCTATTGCATGAAGTTGACAGAATAGAGGAAGAGAAAAAGAAACCTTTGTACTGCGACAAGCTAGAATATTTGGAGTCAAGCCCAGTCCTCTAAGTCCCCGAACACTATGCTGGGTAGGCTTTGTTTTCTACAAGTTGAAATGTTAGAGTAGAACACCACTTAGTGTTTATCAGCATATAGAAAGACAAGATGAATAAAGCTATGCTTCAGTTCAACTCTTCTGTATGAAACCAAGAACTACAATGTAACATTAATGTAAGCTTTTGCATTGAATACCTGCTCACCGACGACATTTAGAACGGGTACGAGGCTCACGTGAATTAAGCAGAAATTACCAGGGCCTAATACAAGAGACACTTGGGTAAAAACAGTTTACATAAATGCAAGAAAACAAATTTACTTTCAAGAATCATTAAAGTAAGATGCCAAACTCATTGATCTTACCTACACGGTAGGAAAATTGGCCGAGTGCCTCGATAAACGGCATAGATTCAATATCTCCTGCATTAACACAAATTTAGATTAAGCTTTAAATTTAAAAGAGAATTGCTTGTTTTGGTACACACAAAAGATGTTAATGTATGTACCTATAGTTCCACCCAATTCAATAACACAAACATCAGCCGGTCCTTCCTGTCCATCCACTGGTATTTTTGCTACACGCTCTATCCACTCCTGAATGGCATCCGTAATGTGCGGAACAACCTAGAGCAAAGCAGAGGTAGAAACTAAACTCGGGATATTTAGAGAAGGAATGGAACGATTTTTGAACAGGAAAAAGTTGGGTTGAAAAAGACCTGGACAGTCTTTCCAAGGTAATCTCCTCTTCTCTCCTTGTCAATAACAGACTGTTAAATATCAACACAAAGAATTATAGACCAAATGACTATATGGCATTTCGGGAATACTCAAATTGGTAGCCAAGACGACTGTGGACAGAAGAGAATGTCACCTGGTATATTTTTCCAGTTGTAATATTGTTGTCACGGGTTAGTTTGATGTCTAAAAACCGTTCATAGTTTCCAAGGTCAAGGTCCACCTTCAAAATGAAAAAGTAAGCCATTGTTGATTCTATATTGTGGGATGATCACATTCACACTCTGAAGACAAATCCTTGTAATTAACAAATCAATCCATGTGATTCCAATCATAAGAGAGTGAAAGTGTCAGAACCCTCTTCGGCTTGCATTCATAACCACATTCAGGAAAAAAGGGATTAAGTAAATTTACCTCACCACCGTCGTCTAAGACAAATACCTCCCCATGCTCAAAAGGAGACATTGTCCCTGCATCCGTGTTCAGGTAAGGATCTGCACATATGGAACACATTGATATAACAATAAGTTACTTCAAAATTTGTTATTAAAATGACCAAGCCGCCCTCCCAAGACCCACTTACCTTTGGACCAACACAAGGTAATCACCATTTTATCGAAATGTAAAACAGAAAGTGCACATTGCACATTGCATACAACATGAATACATTCTCTTTTCAAGAAATTTGTATGCAGTATGGTAGATTTGGAATATGCACCAGACTTTCACGCGCTAATGAAGGCCTGATTCTGAATGACTCCCAGAAACTCAACTTTTTATTACAGGGGCAAAAACTACAGAGAGATTACTCTGTCACATGTTGTGACAACTGCTTAGTTGATTAAAAAGTGCCACCATGCTGAGTGAAAAGTTTTGCCGTTTCCATCAAGAAACTTCCAAGTTTGTGTCTGACAACAGAAGGTATGGAAAAGATGACAGACGCTCAAGAGTATTCCCCAGGCATTCCACTAATTAACTACCTTATTAGTAACAACGGTAAAAAAGAATACAAAAAGGGCAAACCAAAAATCGCAATCCCTTCTGTTCATTCAATTGACAACGAGCATATCAAGAATCCCATTTTTCTGTCAAAATCTAAATGCAGGAATCCCGCTAAATGAGAAAACCAGCTGATATAAATATAGAGATAGTAGTAGTGAGAGAGAAATACCAATCTTTATGGAAGTAACACGAAGCCCGCAGGCCTTCAGGAGAAGCCCTATACTGCTAGCAGTGACTCCTTTGCCGAGACCGCTTACTACTCCACCCGTCACCAATACGTACTTCATTTTCGCTATTTTATTTCCTCCCACAAAAATCCAAGCTCAAAGCACAGTTTTAAAAACTGCCACCACAAGCAGTAGTTATAGCTACCCTCTGAGACCCGGTTCTTGTTTGGCCCTGATAGCATCAAAGAATAATCGTCACAATGTAAAAGCAAAAGAGCGGGATTTTATACGACTAAAGAAAAAGGAAAGAATGGAGGAGGTTTGAATGGAGAGAAAAATGAGGGAACCTAACCTTGTTCGCAAATGACGGTCCTTACAAAGCCTTTGCCTCTTCTTTCTTTGCTTTTTCTTTCTGGGATATGCGGTGGTGGGCTTCTCTGACTCTCTCAAAGTCGTATAGTCTTAGAAACAAAGAGAAAAAGCGATTGGAACCGATTTGCTCAAAAGCAGAGAGTGAAAAAAAAAAAAAAAAAACCCCACCAAATGGCTGAGATAACGAAAACAGAATCAGATTCGGCAAAAACGAATTCCGAAACAGGAAGATGCTCATGTTCCTCCTACGTTGGTAGGTACTAACAAAGAACTCTCAGTATTCACCTACCTTGTGTTTTTGCCTCACTTCCAGACTCTCAGGCGGCGGGTCTGTTCGCTCCTTTTATTCTGGCTCTTTTCATTTTCTTTTTCATTTTTAACAAAATAAATACTTCTTTGAGAGACGTTTTTCCCCTTTTTTCCCGAAAACAAAATAATGCGTGACGGCGGAGTTTGACTTCTTAGGGTTTCTTTTCTTCCCGTTTGGCTTCTCTTTTTCCAAGGAAGAAAAATCTTTTCCCTTCCATTGGCGGTTTCCAAAAAGATTTTCGACTTTGAAGAATCTAAACAAATAAAGAAAAACGAAAATAGATAACTAACTTGGTCATTCGTTCACACCGGACAAATGGTTTCCTTTTCTCCTTAGCATGAGCCAAAAAAAAAGCACACGTGGCGCCCACTGAGCGCGGCCTCATGAATTACCCTAAAACCCAATCAGCATTCAGCGAGCGAAGGGGCCACGTCTCGTTCTGCCCCTACTAGCTAAGTTTGTAACGCCCCGATTTTCCTCTATTATTTAGCATTATCCTTTGGTCACGTCGTCGAGGTTTTATCCCCCGTAGGGTTTGGTATACCGAATCAAAACAGGGTTTGGATAAGAATAGATGTTATTCGAAGTAACCAAAGCTTTCAAAGGATTGGATTGGGATAACACAAGTAGGCTTACCGACGTAATCTAGATTTTAATCTCCACAACTTCCTCATGACTTAAAATTGTATATGTGATGAGAGAAAAGACCTTTACATATATATATTTAAAGATTTTACATACGCTCTCAAATCAGTTGCGCTCTACTTTTCATTTATTTTGAGATCCATTTTAAACAAGATACGAGATTGGTGCTCGGTCTTCTTTATTACTTAAAATGAAAAAGTAATATAATTATATTTATTCACTTGTCTTTGCGGTAACAGCCTCATAACAAATATTATTCGCGTATAAATCTATTGTTTTTGTCAACTGTATGTCATATGGAAATAAATCATATTTTCTGCCATATCATGTTTGATGGAGAAAAATTTGTGAGGGTGTTTCAGGAATAATTACTCGTAGTTATTATGTAATAATGTTTCTATGTGGGAAGTACCAAATGTGGATCTTCTAGAAATAATAGCTTTTTTCTGTAGGAATAGGAAACTGAATAAAGGAATAACTACTCCCTTTTGGGGTCTTCGTTTTATAAGTCAAATTCAACTTAATTCCTAAAAGTCATGCTATTTACATCCATAAGCCACGTCACACTTATACTAAAACAAAAGAAAAACAATTTATATACAGTTGACTTTTTGTTATAGACTAAATCAGTATATAAGCTTTTTAGAATAATATTACCTGCAATCCCATATGTAGTTCGTCGTTATCTTCTTCTCTTTGTTTTTTTTTTCAGAAAAAAAAAAAATCAATGACTAAAAAGACGGATATAGTTTATTAAATCGGTACATGTATGATTATGATAGTCTTTTATAATTTATTATCTGAATTACACGAGAATTTGAAAAAAAAAATCGACACAATGCACATTATGTATTATATTAAACCCGGGACTACAATATCTGAAGTCTAATACTAGCGACATTAAACAGTACAAAATCTATATGTGATGTTTGACTCTCTCTAAATTGCACCATATAATTAAAACAAATAATTATAGATGAATGAAACCCAATTGCGTGAACAAAGTGTTCGATTGTGAATAAATATATTAGGAGAGTTGTTATGGGTTGGGCAGTAAATAGGTGGACCTTGCTTTTATATAACTAAAAATAAGTGTACAAATTTGAGCCTTATGGTTAACTGTATAGTCATCCTTATTAAATAATGGGATGCCCTCTTTCACATTCAGAGATGAAGAATTAAATAATAAGTAGATGGTGTACATTTCCTATAGCCCAATCCAAACTATGCGATAATGTATTTTGTATATGGTCTCTGATGCCTTCATGTCATCTGCCATGGAGATGACTACCTTCTTTAATCCCAATATAATAACCTCTTGGCTTATGATAGAAGGCAAGAACTAGACCTCTCAATTCTCGTGACCAAAGCTACTTTTACGTATTTGATTATTCCTTTGTCAAAATCCTCGTTTTTACTGAGTTCGGTTTAGATTCTCAAATCAAATTATTCTTTAGTCGTAAATAAATTGAATTGAGATTTTTTTTTTTAATTTACTGCTTAAAATTGAAGAATATCTTGATCCTATAAATTTTAATAGATATGTAAATCCAAACTAGTTTGGAATCATAGACGAACTGTAATCTACAATATCACATGAAATTGATATTGAACCAAATATACTATGCAAAATTTCACTTTGAAGGCTTCCTTCTACGTTAAAATTTTGCTAATTCTTATCAAATTACTGTACTTAACCCATTATATTTTTAAATTATAAATATATTTCAAAAAGAGTGGAATAATTTAAAAGATATATAGGCAAATGAATGCCACAATAGAAAATTAACTAAGAAGGGACGGCAGCACATGGTTGCTAATTATATATATTTATAATTATATTTAGAGGAAATATTTTGCGGTGCATTCTCCTCCTTCATCAGTGGCACCACCTCAGATTATGGGAACAGTCACCGGAGAGATTCTCTCCTGAATGGGAGTGCTTTGGTGCCCACGATGTGGCTACGGAATTCTATGTCGTGCTCTCCCCTGATTGGTAATTTGGTAGCCCAGAAAGTTAAGGAGGACGAGACGTTAGGAAAGTCAACAAAACAAATATAAAATGTAAAATGAGATTCGTTTTTCCGATTAATTTCGATTTAGCGTACTACACGTCTCGTCAGTGGCCTCGATGATCGGCAAATGTCATGCGGGGAGCCATAGGGCGCACGAATTAAGCATCTTCTGCTCGCCCTATACCAGTAATTGGTAGCATTTCTTCTTTGGCATTATTATGTTATGATCTATATGAAATTTCTATTTTATTAGACGGCATATGTAATAAATTAATTAATTAATTAACCCTTTCTCCTTAACTTTTTATTGGGAGCCAGTTTTCTCTTCACTCTACCTCTCTCTAAAATCTGTTTTATTGCCGCCTTCCGGAGTCACTATGACCTTAGGTTGCACTCCTTCAATTCGGCGGAGATTGAGTAAATTCTAAATTTATTAAATCCTAGTCTATATATATGATTTTCGGATTGACAAACAAAATTATGGTTGAACAGGTGAATATAAGTTTTGAGATATTCTGAAATTTTTATGATTAAGTATCTATTGAAGATATGTGTAAATTAAGATGCAAAATATAATGTATTAGTAGTTGTCCAAATTTTTATATTATGACTATTTGATGATTTTTAGGGCTGAGAGTGTTGTAAAAGAGACGTTTTATCTGGTTCGAGGGTTTTGTTATTTTTGAGGTTATAAAGAATGACTCAAACTCCATATAGGTGTTGATGACTGATGTTAAATATTAATTTAGGTTCTGAGTGATTGTTCGGCAATTATTTGAGAAGCTTAAGCTTTGGGTTAAGCATTTGAGGCAAGTGACTCTTTAATTAGATTTTTTCTGAAATTCTGATTTTGTGGAAATTAAGTGCACAAGTTGTTGAAATTCTTTTTATGAATGGAAACTGATTTGGAGATTCGTTGTCTGCACTCTTTAAATTGTTTTGATGTGATATGTGGGGATCTGTACAAATTTTTGTTAGGTTTAAATACTCCACTGGTCCTTGTAGATTAACATTTTCCTAAAAAAGTCCCTAAGGTTCACTTTAGCGTGCAATGGTCCTTGCGGTTAATAAGTTTTCCGAATAAACTACTTTGTTAATGGAGCCCCACCAACGTAACAATATTTTTCGACGTGACAAACGGAAGTCACGTCATGGCCAATGGCACGCCGCCATGTGGACTGTCATTTCTCTCTCTTAATGTCACATCACCCTCCACTTTACCTACTAAAACTGCTGTGTTTTGAAATCATCAATCCTTTCATGCAAAAGCCCGAGCATCCCCAAACCTACAACCCTACGCCCCAAATGTCATGTAAAACTAAACGTGGCTTTTACACTACTCCGTTAATGTGGCCCCACCAACGTAACAATATTTTTCGACGTGACAAACGGAAGTCACGTCATGGCTAATGGCACACGACAATGTGGACAGTCATTTCTCTCTCTCTTAATGTTGGATCACCCTCCACGTCACCTACTCAAACCGTTGCATTTTGAACTCATCAATCCTTTCATGCAAAAGCCTGAGCATCCCTAAACCTACAACCATACACCTCAAATTTCGTGCAAAACTAAACGATGGCTTTTACAATTTTTTCTAGCTCCTTTGCTGGGAACGACGATAGCGACGGTTCAACGGTACTCCCGACCTCTCCAGTGTGTAACTGTAGGCTGCGAGCAAGGTTGAAGACTAGCATGATCGCCAATAATCCAAATTGTCCCTTCTATGGCTGTGTCCAATATGGAAAACCGATTATGTACATTGCTCTTTCACTATTTTGCCTCTCGTCTTTGTTCACTACTTTGGCTATGTTTATTCTCGATACTCTATTCATTTTGAGTAGAATTTGTGTCAGGTTATACACTATGATTAAAATGGAGCTAATCCATGAGAAGAGAGCTGGGTTTATGACGTTTATGTGATTTGCCTCGTTATTCAATCATATATGATTAAGTTGCATCACGTGTCTTTGAGGCAAGATTTTTCAGGAGTAATTTTATAGTTCACCCCTAATTATGGGTCAAAATCAATGTTGCCCCCTAACTATGAAAACTAGATTTATGGCCTCTATGTTTCCAAAATCATCAATGTTTGTCCCCCCATCCAATTTTGGCCTCAAAACAGACGGAAGTTGCCTCACGTGCCTCTCAAGTGCGCATCACTCACTTGACTTGATGAAATTGCCTTCATAAGTAAAGAGGAGTAATCCCGAAAGCCAAACTTTTGAGTTTGAACACTTATGCGAATTCAAAGTCCATTGACAAACAGAATAACAAAGAGTGAACGAAGAGTGAACAAAGATCTATTGTTACATTCTCCTAACTTTCGAAGATTAACCTGCTTTTTTTATTTTTATTTTTATTTTTATTTTTATTTTTATTTTTATATAGACTTGAAGATTAACCCGCTACATTGTCTTTTGAATATTAGCCCACTGATTTACGGAAGCTTGAATGGGTTTACCCACGTGTTTTGAACGAAGCCCTAGATTAGAGTTTGAGAAGGCAAGCACGGTAAATCCACAAATTCTCCTTTTATTTCTATTCCAAACTCTGTTTTTGAAGAAATCGAATGACTTTCATAGGCTATTTCCACTGTTGTTGATTTTGTGGTAATTGGGTTAGGGTTTGTGGTGTTTGCGAGTGAGGGTGTGGCGATAATATTCGTCCAAACCCTTGGCTATTTATATGGCTTTGTTTAGCCCTGTTGAGTGTGGGTTGTTATCAATTATGCAAGTATTTTATTTGGGTTGATTATGGTGGCCGACAACATGTGGTCCCGTGGGGTTCTGTGTGCATTTCTTATAATGTCTGCACACGTGATTCCGTTGCTTTTGGCTTATAAATTATGGGGTAAAGTCATAATTAACCCCCTATGTTTGGACAAAAATCAAATAGTTCTCATAACTTTCAATCCAACAATTTAAGACCCATAACTTTCAAAACCTATCAACCTTTACTTCCCGTCTAAATCAGGAGTTAAGTCCGATGGAAAATCATGCAAAATGACTGAAAATGCCCCTCCAAGGCTAAATTTAAAAAAATAATAAAAATTTAAGAAATAAATTAAAAATAAATAGATTATTAAAATAGAGTTTCAATAGTTTTATTTAAAAAATATTAATTTTTTTTAAAAAAAATTATCATTTTTTATTTTTAATTAATTATTTTTAATATTTTTAGAAATTTTATTTTGGAGGGGCATTTTGGTCATTTTCATACTTTTTCGTCTGATTTAGACGGAGGGCGAAGATTGATAGGTTTTAAAAGTTATGGATCTTAAATTGTTGGATTGAAAGTTATGGGAGTTATTTGATTTTTGCCCAAACATAGGGGGCTAACTATGAATTTATCCCATAAATTATTGTGTTGTCTACAGATGTGCGTATTGAGACCATGTGCTTATAAGTGTGTTGAAATAGCATAAACATCATCAAAAATGTCTTGTGGTAAATCCGTACATGCAGCTTACAAGATCTCGATGTCTATCATAGCTTCTACCATATATGGTAGCAGACAGTGCATCACTAGCTGTAGGAGTAAGTAGTTATACTTATTTCATTTTTTGAGTCTTGTATCATGTAGCAGAATCCTCATGAACAATATTCTTATTTTCAGAGATCAAGGAAGAAAATAGTGAGTGCTCCAACTCCGTATGTAGAGCCTTCTGCTGCGGTAACCATAGAGACACACCTTATTAGGAGTAATACGCAGCCACCATCTACAAGTAATAGGTTGTATAGCACAGGGATTGCTTCTCAAATAAGGGCCTAAAGATCTAGTGGGTTGCAAGAGGGTGGGATCTGAAGTGAGCATGACAAATAGAAATGTAGCCATTGACCTCACTGCTCCATCATCAAGGATCGGTGTTAGATGCTCTTGGGGGCCATTGGTGCTAGTGGCATGCAGTTCAAAGTAACGGACCACCATCTGGACCTTGAACCTTGCGATAAAGGGAAGACTCCAGCTATAGAGCCTTTTGTTGGCACCTTATTGTAAAGCAGGGCCAATTATTGCATTTGGTGTATATATTGGCCACCTTTTTGGTGCCTTCATTTAATATGTAGTTCTAATAATTGTGTTAGTAGTTCATTTGGCATTAACAAGCACAAACAAAGCTTCTATGACAAAAAAGAAGAACTCAACTCAACATTTTATGGAAAATTACCCAATAAAAATCAACATGGGATAAAAGGAAAGAAAGAGGGAAGAAATAAGACACGAGACTTATAAACATCCTTACAATAAGCATTAACAAACATCTCTACAATAAGCATTAACAAACATCCCTACAATAATACAGTAGATAATTGTGTTAACAGTCACCTATTTACTAAGTGACCAACAAAAACTCCAATGTAAGACTAACATTCACCTACTAAGTGACCAACAAGAACTCCAACAAAGGACAATGAACATCTCATGCTGGTAACATGTGCCTCAAATGAGTACACACTCTGATACCATATACATGAATAACCAAAATTTCCCCAAAAAGACACCAACTGAAGACCAATGCATAACCCTTCATTTGGACCTCTAAATCCCTTCTCCCCACCTGAATCTCCTCTCGATGTTGTGCAGTCATGGCATCGATTATGGCTCGATGTTGCACAGTCATGACCTCCATCTCTAATCGATGTTGCGAAGCCATGTGAGCGAGATTTTCTTGATGTTGCACAGTCATGGCCTTATTTTGTTGTCGGAGCTCTTTTTGAATTGATTCCTAAAAAGACTATTCACCAAGAGTATGTAATCGTTGAAGATTGTAATGATTGTAATTGTTAAAGATTGTAATGATCTGTGGTCCCCTACTAGGATTTGTAATGATTTGTTTTTGGTAATTGATATGAACAATTTCTAGATATATTGGACTATTGAATGTGGCACAAACTTCTTCTGTCCTTGAAGCACTACTTTGCTTCTACATAGTCAAATTGTTCAATCATATAAAGAAGAAAGTAATGACAAAAATACAGGTTTCCAGAATTTCATCTTTATACAACTTAACAAGTAAAAAATACTAGCATTTGCAACCAAATGTTCAAAATTTCTACAAAATAAAATTTCACTGATATTCACCAGCTTTGCACAACTTTTACAAAACACCTTTGTTCAATAATCTTCACTAAATGTGCACAACTTCCACAAAAAATAGTTTCAGTCATCTAAACTAAATGTGCACAACTTCTACAAAACACTACTTGAGTGGTCTAAATTAAATGGGTAACGTCTCGACCCAAAAGTCTAAATGGACAGAGTTCCGCTTGAAAAATGGGACTTTCCACCTTGTTTACAAGCAATTTTTCCCAACTAAGAAAAACTCAAAAAAATATTTATTCCATCTTCAATAATCAAAGACCATGCTCTAAACCCAAAAAGACAAATAAAGAAATATGAGTCACAATAGTTTAGTCAGAGCACTAATCTAAAATCCTTAAATCCTACTCTTAACAAAAGATGCAATAAACAGTTTCCCAAACAAGTGATAAAAACTACTAAAGTCTCAAAATAAAGTAATTATTACTAAAGTCTCTAGATGATTCTTTATTCAATAATCCTGTATCTTGCAACTATCCCAAAAACTACAACTTGTGATCTTCTATTATTCGCTGCCACCAACCTTTAAATTTGAAAGATAGGAATAAGTGGTGAGCTACAACTAGCTCAGTAAGTAGCAAGTCAATGGGGATAGGGGAAAAGACAATTTAATAACAACAAACTAAATCAGAAAAATATTGTTAGCCATACCAAAAACCAAAAATATAAGTTGAAATAAAATTATCCAAAGCTACGCGACAATGGAAATCACCAGGTCACATAGACCTCTAGGCCACAAAGACCTCCAAATACCACAGGGGTATCAAATTGGCCACATATATTGGCTACACAGACCATAAAGATATATTAGCCACACAGACCACATAGATAACATATCACTAGCAATGGATAAATTTTCAAGTATGCTCACAAAATATATATTCCAACAACCCAACATTTCAAGTTAGATATTTCAAACAAAAAATTAATTCATGAAATTTAAACCATTTCATCTTTATCAAAAATTTGTACATTTTCCCCATATAATGTATCAAAACCATATAAAAATAGTGCACGTTTTAAAAATCTAATTCACCAATGTCAATAGTTTTAATCTCGCACAAAAATATATTTTCAAATCAATTTCAACTCACAAAATAATTAAACATCTCGTGCACTTAGATTCCACAAAAATTTAGAAAAATAAAATTCCATTGAAAAGCCACTTACCTCAATGCTTAACCGAAGCTTAAGATTTCTCAAAGAATTGTTGAACAGATCAATCAACACCTAAAATCCATTTAAAACATCAGTCATCTTTCATCTTAATCCTCACACATCTCTAATGTAAATCTAATAATAAAATATCAGCAACAAACACACCTAAACTTTATTAATTCTATAAGAATACACTATTCCCACAATCACGAAATCTCTTCAAAACCACCTTTTATAACCCCACAGCAACCCAAAAACTAATATAAAAAATCTAGAAATCTCAAATCTTGAAGAAAAATCACCCAATGCATGACGAAATCGTAAGAAGAATCGCCTAATACTTGAAGATTGGCTCTCCAACGTCGTCTACAAAACAATATAACCCAAATCAATCTAAAGAAATTCAACCTTTAACCAAAGATTAAATCAAACCTACCTCCAAAAATCACCCATACAATGGCAGAAGAGATTCGTTCAAAATTTGAAGAAAGGGAGTTATTGGCACTTCAGCGTTTGAAACTGAACGAAACAATTCAGATTTCAAAAGTCTTGCGGAAGGGATAAGTCACTTATCCCTAACGCACCGTTTCAATTTTTTTTTTTTTGGAGTATTACAAAATGTGCACAATTTCTATAATACACTATTTCAATCATCTCTATAACACCATTTGTCCCATCCGTCTTCTACAAAATTCAATTCCAAACACCCTTGTTGCACAACTACTTCATTAAGTTGCCCTCCACTTGTCTCTCAAAAGTTTAAACTAATAGAAAGGGGTAGATTTTATTATTTGAAGGGTTAAATTAATACACCTATTGCCCCCCCTAAAAAAAAAAAATTATTGAAGTTTTGACACTTTGCATCATAAACTACCAATTTCATTACATTTCGTCAATTAACTACTAGCCGTTTACACTTTGCACCTCCGCTGTTGATATAGACAAAAATTGTTATTTCGATTCTACGAAATGACAATTGTATCATCGTACAAAATGTAAACAATTAGTAGTTGATGAACGAAATATAACGAAATTGATAATTTAGTATGCAAAGTGTCAAAACTTCAATTGCTGACGGGTAAAAATATATATTTCTTTGTTTAAATTATTTTCTCTCGGGCGACTACATCTACATACCAACGACATACACCATAGAATTCCGCATGCATGACTCGTCTAATTCAAATTTGTAGGATAATAGGAGCAACCTGCAGAACCATTAATTCAGTTACAAAAACCTTACAAAACACTACCTGACCAACATCAACATCGCGATAAAATTTTGTGACTAATATATTGGTTTCCTAAATAGACTGATCTTTTTTTTTTTTTGAAAAAAAATCTCTTGGCATCTTCTAACTCTCACATCTTTCACAATTTCTTATCCTAAATTTTCACACTGAACATAACTGTCGAAATAATATCACGTGACCCATATTTCATTAATTTTAATGGTGACATTTTAACATAGGTACAAACTGAAAATCTCTTGATTATTTGGATACAATTTGTCAAATTTGATAGTTTGGGATGTAAGTTAGAAAATGTAGAAAAGTGTAATGTTTTTTCTACTTCATTTTCACTCAAGACAATTTATATTCACTTCAAAGAGAAGGAATAATTGACCTACGACCATGTTTGCAAACTATTTTTTTTTTTTTTTTTGAGAATTTTAAGAATGTTGAGGTAGATTAGAGTTTTATTAAATTTTGAGAGAAAATATTGAAAAATAAAATTTTATGGGAGTTGGTGAAAAAGTGAAGAGAGAGATGATTTAAATGAATTTTTTATATTTATTGTAATGGAAATAGATGATTTGATAGATAGATAATTAAATGATTTTGAAGTTCTTTTATTATTATTGTCTTGATTAAAATTTTGAATTAATTATGTTTGCAAATAAGAATGCAAATTGTAGGTAAAATGATTGTTGGGTTACCCAAAAAGTGGGCCAACCGTAAAAACAAAACATAACGTAGGACAGAGAGCGCCCGCAATGCATGAGACGAAGAGGCAAAGAAAAAGAAAAAGAAAAAGAAAAAGAAAAGAAAGAAGAAGACAGAAGGTATAAATATTTTTGATACTATGCATTTAATTTATTATTTTTGTTACATTATCCCCACCAATTATTGATTTTAGATACTTTGCACTTTCTTATAATTTTTCATTAAGTTTGAAAAAAATTGTTTTTTCGACTTCTAAAATTATAATTGTACCCTCATAAAATGGTCACTACTAAAAAAATTATGGGGATAAAAGAATCATTTTGAGCGTCAAAAAATAATTTTTCATTTAAATTAAAGGAAAATTTTTAAAGGAGTGTACAAAATGACTAAAATTAATAGTCTGTGAGTGTAATGTGATTAAAATAATAAATGATGGTGTAAAGTGTTAAAATCCCTAAAATTGGAGGGATGGAAAATGTATTTATACTAATGAAGAAAGAGAAGAAAGAACGGAGCTGAGAAGGAAGAACAAGGAAAGAGAGAAAAATGGGACAAAGAAAATGAAAAGGGAATGGAAAAAATTCGGAATGTATGTTTGCAAAAAAAAAAAAAAAGAGTCAAGTGGATTTGGTTACCACAATTTTGGGTGAAAATACAGGTTTGATGACACGAAAATTGTGAGTCGAGTTAGTATTTATAATTGTGATGCATAATGAAATTTGATGAGTGTTTGACATTTTTGGTAGAATGAAGTATAGGTATTGCTGTAGAAAAATATCTATTGTGATAGTGACTATGAAGTGTTTGATAAAATGCCACAACGCGATTTTGATATATTAAATTATATTTATTTGACTATGATATTTTGATGATATATTATGTATGGCTGTGCTTACATTTAAATACTTCCGATGGCAAGCGAGTTTGTAACTCGGCGCCGCAGCTTACGAGAGTTCTCTATGGGTAGATAGTACTATCATGTTGATTCAAAGAGAAAAAAAGACAATATGATTATTGACCTTAGTGACTCTGTGAAATTTGGTGTATGAGTTCCGAGAAAGGGGACGTATAAAAAAAGTTTCGAAGAATGAGGTGAATACGTATGAATCTATGATGACAACGATCGAGTGAAAGGTCTTGGGAGTCAGTTTTGTGGATTATTTGGAATTGTTTTTACTGCTAATAATTGAGTTAGTATTTAATTGCACATTGTAATGCTTTTAGCTACGTTATACGAGTTGATGATGTTATGATTTTACATCCAGATTCTTGAAAACATGTTTTGGTTAGAAATATAGTTTTTGTAAAATGTCTACATACGTAGGCAACTCATTAAACTTTATTAACATTTTTCGGTTATCAATTTGGGTGAAGGTGAAGACTTAAGTTTTGGAGGCACAAGGTTGATTTATTAGGTATTGTGACATCAAATATTGCTGAGTAAAGATTGATTTGGTTTGTAATTTGGTAGCTGGGCAATCTTGTAATTAATTTTTATTTAGGTTTAATTACTGATATAGTTCATGTAATATTGACACGTATCATTTTTTATTAAAAAAATTTCACGGAATACCATAAAAAAATTCCGTGGAATACCATGCAATACTTGATAAAAAATGACACGTGTCATTTTATAGGTTATGTGATTTACTAAAATTTCACATCATGTATATTATTTTTCTAAAAAAGGAGAACATTAAAAAACCATAAAACATAACAAAAAGTTACAAAATAACAAATATAAAAATATTGAAAGAAAGAAACTGTTCAATATCTACGAAAAAAAACTAAAAATTTAAAATTTAAAACAAACTAAATGACAAAAAAATCACACTACAGAAAGAAAAAAAAAAAAAAAAGGAATCTTTAACGTCGGTCACTAGAAATGCTACCAAAGACTACTTTTTAGTCGCGGATATATACAAACACTGTTAAAAGACACTCTCTAGCAACCCTCTGTAAAAATGCTGCTATAAGACAATATGTGGGGACGCTCGACTAAAAGTGTCTCGGTATCTTATAGGCTTATAGCGTTACCCGCGCTTGTTTTTAAACCCTGATAAAAGTGTGAATTTTGAAGGCGTTTTTTAAAAAGCGCCAAAATAAGTGTAGGTTGTCACGACGTTTATTTTAGCAGTGGTTAAAAAAGCTGCTAAATCTCAAACATGTAGCCGCGTTTGTAGCAAAACGCCGCAACAGCGGTTTTTTGAAACGCTGCTAAAATACAAACACACATAGATATACATATAATATTGCAACATTTTTTAAAATGCTCGACTTTCCAGCATTTTAGGGCTTTTGTTTTCTGTAAATCTCATAGAATACTTGCTCCTAGAAATATTACAATTTTTCTTAAAAAAGTAATAAGATAAATAAATATACTCATTTGTTATATATAATGTACATTTACACGTTATGGAGGACAAATACTTGATGTATACATGATGAAAATATAGCTCCTTAGTCTTAGTAGTTTATTTAGTTAACAAGTTCTGAATCAGGAAGCCTGTTGTGCGGATTTATTAGTGTAATAGCAACATTAGCATAAATAATATTGGCATCAATTTATTTCTCACATGATCAATGTCCTTTCACTTTACGAACAAAATCTTAAGTTACACTGCTCTCTCAATCCTAGGAAAGAAATTTTGGCACAAGTAACATTTTACTACATCTTCGTAAGTCACATATTTAATGTATATGATACAAAATAATACGTCGCTCGTCAATTTTTTTTTAACCTAGTATGTCACTCATCTACGTGTATAGTATTTATAAATATTAAAATTGGATTATTTTATATACTATATCTCTAGTTGTTAGGTGATATATACGAGTCTATATATGCTTAAATGTTTTTGTGACTACTATATAAGTGTACTCACTTGATAATTTAGTATTGATGTTCATCACGATTGTCACAAGGTACCATATCTCTTGTTTAATTATAGTTCTCACATGATATTTTGTTTTCTATTGTAGACGGTAGCAGCAGAGGAGAGGAGGATGTTGATGCGTACAAGAAGAGAGATTTTAGTTGTTCCTTGATTATTCTAGTTGTATTTGAACATTCTACTGTTTTAATTCTTTCTTGAATTGTAACTTCATCTTCTATATATGTATATCAAAACTTATGCTTAATGAAAGCATTTGTCCCCATAAAGGGTAAGAAAACAAATAGAAATAACAAAAATCAAAGTTTTATCTTCTAACGAAAACGCTAAGAAAAAAAATTGGGAAAAAAAGGTTGCTATGCTCTTTCGCAGCATCTTTAAAACGCTGCCAAAAAGCCCCTTAATAACCTTCAGCAGCGTTTTTGAAATGCAGCGAAAGAATAGCGTTTGTTCAAAACACTGGTAAAGAAATGTTTAGCAGCGCTTTTTTCAAGCGCTCCTAAAGACCCTGCTAATTTTTCTCAGTATGTTTTTTAAACGCCGTTGAGTGACTGCGGTTAAAGGTGGACTTTCAAAAAAGGTTGGTCAAGACTTTTATCGTACCTACAGCGGCATATTAGAAATGCAGCTAGCAAAACCCTGGTAAAGTTCTTCCAGCGTGTTTACTTTGTACAAGCTTTTGTCGGCCGCCGCCGTGAAAGGCGTGTTTTTTTTTTTTTTGGCTGTAGTGCCACCAGCCCGGCCGCCAGGGTTGTGGGGGCCTAATTGGGAGGTTCTATTAGTCTTTTTTTTTTTTTTCGATTTTTTAGGTTGTTTTAGTTTTTATTTTTTATTTTTATGTTTTTTAAATTTTTACAGTTTTTATACTGTTATTTTTGTTTTGTTTATTTTCGATCTTTTTAAGTTTTCGTAGTTCTTTCTATTTTTAGTTCCCGACATCCTGTTCATATGTTTTTCTCCTTTGGACAATTTTTTAAACTGTTTTTTTTTTTTTTTTCATTTCATTCTTCTCTTTTCTCTTTTTATTTTTTAGTATGTTTTAGTTTCTTATATTTTTTCAGTTACTTTTTTTTTACTCTCTTATAACTGTTTATTTCTATTTTTACATCTTTACATTTTTTAACTATTAATTTTAACTTTAACTCTTATTATATTTAATTTCACTTAGTTATTTTTTAATATTGCTTAAGTGACGTGGTATTTTTTAAATGTCATAGATTCTAATGACACGTGTCATTTCTTGATTTAGTGTGACATGACTCTCTCTTAAAATTTTAGGCTTAATTATATCTACAATCCCTGTGGTATTGACTTTTTAACAAATCAATTCCTATGGTACAACTTTGAACGGGACGGTCTTATGATCAATTTTTCATACATATAAGTTTTTTTTGTCCACCAAAAGTTAGTCATCTAACGGAAGATTGACATGGGTTAGGGGTTGAGATAGCTTATCCTGGATCGTGTTGCCGTTAGTGAATTAACTTTTAATAGAGAAAAGACTTGCATGTCTAAAAAGTTTACCAGGACTGATTTGTTAAAAATAAATATCACAAGGACTCTATGAGCAATTAAGCCTAAACAAAAAATAGATGAAATTATAAAAAATAAATTTAAAAAACTAATAAAAAGCAATAAATAATAAAATAGATTAAAGCTCTCAGAAAATATAATTTCATGACGTCTAGAACATATAGTAATTATTAAAGTTCTTAAAGAAATATTTAAAAATAAATAAAATTATGCAAAATCTTATCAATTTAGGTTTTTTTTTTAGGACACTTAATAGTCATTTCAGAGAGGTATCTAAATATAAAATGTAGTTCCATTTACTTCTTGCAAAAAAGAAAAAAAAAAAGTTTTACTGACTTTTTTGAGTCTCACTTGATGGGATTTTAAAGAGTTTGGTTATTATTATGCTAATGAGTGCTGAGTGATGACTAGGATCGAGTCTTCACAATCCAAAGGCCTCATAACATACCACATCATTTAAAATGAGATTACTCGTGCCTGACCTGAAAAACCATAATACCAGACACGTTTTGCAATATGACCCTCGATTTGAATATGCCGAGTAAGCGATTTCATACCCCTTTCGTCACCAGCTTCGTTGCGCCCAGCCCTTGTAAGTCTAGTTTCTTTAAGTTTGTTTGCGATTTTGAAATTAGTGGATGTTGCGATTTTGAAGTTGGTGGATGTTGGCGTGTATGTTTCTTTAAGTTTGTTTACGATTTTAGCTAATGACCATATTAAAAACGAAGGGGTATATTGTATAGAAATCAACCAAAAAATAGAAGTAGTTTAAGATGGCAATGGTAAAAACTGATCGTTTAATGACCTTATTATAAATGAAGTATCAGTTGGAGAGGTTGAGTAAGATTTTTACTTTTAGTATATGGTTTGGCTTTATTCTTGATTTAGTGTTAGTAATAGAATACTGCAGATGAAGGTAGGGGAAAGGAGCAAGTTCTGATGAACTAATTTGGGCACTTGAGAATGATGACAAATTTAATGTCAAAGTCCATGTATAGAGAATTGGCCAAACCAAAGCATAATCCGGCTAATCCCCTTTGGAAGGCACTTTGGAAATTGAAAGCTCATGAGAGACTTTTAGGAGATTCGAAAAAATCCAAATTTCGCAACACATCTGATGATAAGCGCAGTTGATTCTATATAGGTCCAATGTTTTTGTGGGGGCAATTCTCATCGTGCATGTGTAGTTTTACATAATTTTTGTCTTTGATTTGCCTTTCCTCTTATTGTTATTGTATATATTTCCCTGGATTTGTTTGCATATCTGAAGGAAATTGTACAACGTCCTTGTAGTATGAAGTTGCTTTGTTACTTTTTAGCTATATGAGGAGGATGAGGAAGAGGACAAGGAGGAAGAGGAGGATGACAAGGAGGATGAATCGCTAAGTGGACGATTTAGGAGTCTTGGCGAGTTGTAGATGTTTCAGTCTTTGGGTTGTAAATGTTTTATGGTCTATGTATTTTTTTTTTTCACTTGTACTATTCAGTTTTTGGGTATGGTTGCGGTAGGAGCCGGTGACGAAAGGGGTTAGAAAAAGACTCAGCATATTCAAATCGTGGGTCATGTTGCAAAACAGGTCGGGTATTATGGTTTTCCAAGTCAGGCGTGGGTAAATCTCATTTTAAATGATGTGGCATGTTATGGGCTTTGGATTGTGAAAACTCTATCCTGGCCGTCCCTCAGCACTCATCAACATAATAACTGAACTTAGAGTTCAAATACTTTCTCCCGCACAATCCTTTTTTGCAAATCCCTCACCTCCTTTTGCATCACTTTAGCTGCGTTCTTCCTCGCCACAGAAAAAACCACGTGATTCATAGTGTCCTCGTCTTTGGTGGCGAACGTGGCTGTCCAAGCGAGGTGATTGATTCATGATCTCGTTCTCGCACTTATTCTTGCGCTTACCTGTGAAGTAGTTGATCAAGAACATGATCGATTCTTGTTCCTCGTTCTCTACAAATTCTTAAGTTTTATGCCCACACTTTCCTGCTCAAGTGATTCTCGCTCTTACTCAATTCTATGTGCATGAGCCACCCGTTTGGCTCCCAAGAGAATCCTTAAGCTAGAAAGCTATTTCCGAAACAAGAGTTTAAGTTCATGGGTTAGTCAGCGGAGCATTTTGTTTCTCGTTCAATTGCTTTTATGGGTGTTATTTTTTGAGGTTATTGGAGTAGACAACTGCATTTTTTGAGATTTGTTTCCCGTTCCTGGGTTCTTTATTGGAGCTTCTACACAATGGCGGAACCAGGACTCAAGTTGAGGGGAGGCAAACTCCTCAAGCGTTTGATTATTATAGAGATGTTTGGGAGTGGAAATTTCGGGCCCCTAAAATTTTCACCCTAAAAAAATAACTACTTAAAATTTTCTCTCTCTCTCTCTCTCTATCAAATCATCACTTTTCAATCCAAATAAATATAAAAAAATTCATTCAAATAATCTCTCTCTTCACTTTTTCACCAATTATAACACCCTAAAATTTTTACCGCTCTAAAATTTTTACAATCAAACATCACCATGCTGATGAATGTTGAGTGACTGCTAGGATTGAGTCTTCACAATCCAAAGGCCCATAACATGCCACATCATTTAAAATGAGATTACTCACGCCTGACCTGGAAAACCATAATACCTGACCCGTTTTGCAATATGGCCCGCGATTTGAATCTACTGAGGTAATTTCAGACCCCTTCGTCGCCAGCTCCGTCTCACCCAGCCCATGTAAGTCTAGTTTCTTTAAGTTTGTTTGCGATTTTGAAATTGGTGGATGTTGGTGTATGTTTCTTTAAGTTTGTTTGTGATTTTAGCTAATGACCATATTATAAACGAAGGGGTATATTGTATATAAATAAACCAAAAAATATAACTAGTTTAAGATGGCAATGGTAAAAACTGATCGTTTAATGACCTTGTTGGTTTTTAGTCACAATCAATGTTTTGATGATAACAATAGAAGTAATTGAGATGTGAAGCAAAGCGGATCCAAAATGAGCACGAAGCGATCAAGCAACATCCCTTTCAATGGAAGTGCTCTTAAAGTGAAGACTCAAGATGCTAGGGTAATCTTTGTAACTCTAAGACTTCATCTTTAACAAGGATTTGAACCACACACTTGCATATTTCTTCAAAACTGCATGAACTGTTTTACCACTTGTTTTGAAGATTTAAAAATATTTTAAATGGCTTTAAAATATCCCAATTAAACTCTCAAACCTTTTATATACTTATGGAAGTTAGTCTTTAAAATTGGGTATTTTAAGTTGGTCAAAATCGTGTTTTTAAAACAACCGGATCATGTGCTTAAGTTGAGGAGGTCGACGGGCTCATGTAACGATCGACCGGTTTGTCATAATTTTTGACAGCTCGACTCCTAATGGCTATTAACGCTATTTTTCTTATGAGGCCTATATAAAGCCATTCCTACGCCTTTTAAAAGTTGCTGAACAACCAAAATCATTTTACTAAGGCTAAGAGTGATCTAAAACCTTTCAATCCTTGTTCAAACATCATTCACACATAATCAACACTTTCACATCCTTGTTATTGTGTGAAGCCTAAGAGATAGAAATTTCTCATTGTAACATCTACTCCATCAAGGGAGTTTTAGTGAGCATTTTCGTTCATCCCTATACACTATTAAGAGAGTGATTCTCTTGTTTCCTTTTGGTGAGGTTGTTCATCAAAAGGAGTTTGGAGAGGTTTGTTCTCAAACTCGTTCTTGAGGCTTGAAGAGGTGTTTCTCAAGCTCAAGTGTAAGGAAAGCTTTCCCTTGGTTGAAGGGAGCATAGTGGAAAACCTCAAGGCTCGGTAAAGGAGCTTGAGGGGTGGATGTAGGCGGGTTTGCCGAACCACCTAAAAATCTTGTGTTTGCTTCTCTTCCCTTATCTCATTACATTGTGCTATAGTTTCTTGTTCTAAGTTTTATTTCTCTATTTGAGTTGCAATATATATTCTTGTGTTTAATCTTTTATTGCAATCGTTTCTCTTTGTGAGACTTGTAGCTAGCAAACACTTTCTAAAGGGTGAGTTTCGAAAAAGTTTTGAAACCCAATTCACCCCCCTCTTGGGTTGCCTTAATCCTAGGATTTACAATTGGTATCAGAGCTTGGTGCTCTCTTTAGCAAGATTTAACAATCTTGAGTTAGAATGACAACTTCAAGCAACAACTCTCATGTTGAGGGACTCTCAACATCTAGACCTCCTTCCTTCAATGGAAGTGATTACTCCTATTGGAAAGCAAGGATGAAAATTTATTTTCAATCCATTGACTTTGATCTATGGCTTTGTATTTTAAATGGACCTCACTACCCTATGAAAGCCGTAGGTGAGACAATTGTCTCTAAGCCCGTGAATGAGTATACCGATGAAGACAAGAAGAAAATTTCTATAAATGCTAGAGCTATGAACATTCTTTATTGTGCTTTAGAGAGAAGTGAATTCAATAGAATATCTACTTGTGTTAGTGCAAAAGAAATTTGGCATTCTTTAGAAATCACTCATGAAGGTACAAACCAAGTGAAAGAATCTAAGATAAGCATGCTAGTTCATAGCTATGAATTGTTTAAGATGAAACCGGAAGAAAACATTGGTGACATGCTTACTAGATTTACTAATATTGTAAATGATTTAAATGCTCTTGGAAAAATGTACACTAACTCCGATTTGGTGAGAAAAGTTCTTAGATCACTACCAAAGACTTGGGAAGCCAAAGTCACCGCTATTCAAGAAGCAAAGGACCTCACCAAATTGCCTTTGGAAGAGCTTGTTGGATCCCTTATGACTCACGAAATCACCATGAAGGGACATGAGGAGGAAAGTTCAAAAAGGAGAAGCATAGCCTTGAAATCCTCCGTAGTTGAGATTGAAGAAGATAATGATGATAGTGGAGATGAGGATATTGCTCTCATGACAAGGAATTTTAGAAACTTCCTCAAGAGAAAGCAAGGAAGGAAGAACTTCAAAGATTTCAAGAGAGAAGAGCCAAAGAAGGAATACCCAAAGATGGACAACAAGAAGGACCACATCACTTGCTACAAGTGCAAGAAACCCGGTCACATTAAGGCGGATTGTCCACTTCTCAAATATAAAAAGAAAGCTATGAAAGCTACTTGGGAAGATAGCGATTCAAGCTCCTCCGATGAAGAAGATGAGGGAGAAATCGCAAACATGTGCTTCATGGCTCTAGAAGATGATGAGGTATATCTCTCGGATCTTGAAGATTCAAAACCTTCATATGATGAATTAGAAAATGCTTTTGATGAGTTATACATTACGTTTGAAAAGCTTAAACTCAAATACAATGTTTTGAAAAAGAAGCATTCACTAGCTACAAGTGACCTTGATTCCTTAAATGATGAACAAGGAAATTTGAAGCTAGAGAATGAGGAATTGAAACTAAAAGTTTCAACTTTAGAAATTGAGAACAAAGCTTTCAAAGATAAGGTTACTCGTCAAAACACCATTCTTGAAAAATTCACTCAAGGAAGCAAAGCTTTGGAGAACATTCTAAACAATCAAAGATGTGTTTTTGACAAAAGTGGTTTAGGCTACAAGCCTCATAAAAATGAAAAGTATTTCAAAAACTTCTTTGTCAAAGCTAAATCCTCAAATGAATCTCTTCATACTTGTAACTTTTGCAACAAGAATGGACATCTAATATTTGATTGTCCTCTCAAGAAACTTGGGTGCAAAGCTCTTAGAAAGATATGGGTTCCAAAGGGAACTATTGCTAACCCAAATGGACCCAAAAAGGTTTGGGTACCAAAAGCTTCATCTTGAATTTGTTTTGTAGGATTCAAGAAAAAGAAATGCAATAGTTGGTTCTTGGATAGTGGTTGTTCAAGACACATGACCGGTGACCCATCAAGATTCTCAAGCCTATCAACCATCAAAGGTGGAAATGTAACATTTGGCGACAACTCAAAGGGAAAATCATTGGTATAGGTAATATTGGTGGTAACTCCCTTCCTTTAATTGAAAATGTCCTATTGGTTGATAAATTGAAGCATAACTTGCTTAGTATTAGTCAACTTTGTGATAAAGGTTATAGAGTTGTATTTGAATCTTCTCGATGCCTTATTGAAAATGTCATAGATGGAAAATTATTGTTTATTGGCCATAGCTCAAATGTGTACAAGATTGACATTGATCAAAATGCTTGTGTGGATAATTATGTCAATGGTGTTGGATGGATTGTGGTGGGCATGGATCAAAAAAATTTGATCTCTAAATGGGCCCTACTAATCCCAAGCATTGAAGCATGAGTGAATGGGCTAAAATTGACCAAGTTTGTGAAGCTTGTCAAATGGGAAAACAAGTGAAAACCTCTTTTAAATCCAAAAACTTCATTTCAACTAGTAGACCTCTACAATTACTTCATTTGGATTTATTTGGTCCATCAAGAATTCAAAGTCTTGGTGGAAAGTCCTATGCCTTTGTAATTGTGGATGACTACTCTAGGTTCACTTGGATTTTGTTTTTAGCTTCAAAAGATGAAGCCATTCATGAGTTCATTAAATTCTCAAAAAGGGTGCAAAATGCAAAAGGATACACCATTGTGGCCATTAGAAGTGACCATGGTGGTGAATTCGTAAATGAGAAGTTTGAATCTTTTTGTAGCATGAATGGTTATGAGCATAATTTTTCAACACCTAGAACTCCTCAACAAAATGGGGTTGTTGAGAGAAAGAATAGAACTATTCAAGAGATGGCAAGAACTATTTTGAATGAAAATAAGTTACCAAAATATTTTTGGGCCGAGGCCGTCAACACCTCTTGCTATGTTTTGAATAGAGTATCTATGAGACCCACTTTGAAGAAAACTCCTTATGAGCTTTGGAAAGATAGAAAACCCAACATCCATTATTTCAAAGTTTTTGGTTGTAAATGCTTCATTTTAAATACCAAAGACAACCTTGGAAAATTTGATTCTAAAACCGATGTTGGAATTTTCCTTGGATACTCTAATTCGAGTAAAGCTTATAGAGTTTATAACAAAAGGACTCTTTGTGTTGAAGAATCAATGCATATCACTTTTGATGAAACTAATGGTCCGTTTGAGAAAAATGCAAGTGTAGATATTGAAGATATTGAGGGGGAGATGGAAGAACTTGAGATCAAGGATAACCCCACTCAAAACAAGGAAGCTCAATCTCCAAGTGAAGAAATTATTCAACCATTGCAAGGAGAAGGTACTTCACAAGAACTCCCTAAAGAATGGAGGTATGCTACTAGTCACCCTCAAGAGTTAATTATTGGTGATCCCTCTCATGGAACTAGAACTAGAGCTTCACTTAGAAATATTTGTAATCATCTTGCATTTGTGTCTCAAATTGAACCTAAGACTTTTCTTGAAGCCGAAAACGACGAAAGTTGGATTTTGGCAATGCAAGAAGAGTTAAACCAATTTGAGAGAAATCAAGTTTGGGAACTTGTCCCTAGACCCAAGGATCAAACCATTATTGGCACAAAATGGGTCTTTAGGAACAAGGTTGATGAGCACGGTACTATTGTTAGAAACAAAGCTAGATTGGTTGCTAAAGGCTATAATCAAGAAGAAGGGATTGATTATGATGAAACATATGCACCCGTAGCACGTTTGGAATCCATTAGAATGCTTTTGGCCTTTGCTTGCTATAAAAATTTTATGCTTTATCAAATGGATGTGAAAAGTGCTTTCTTGAATGGATTTATCATGGAAGAAGTCTATGTAGAACAACCACAAGGTTTTCAAAATGAAGCTTATCCAAATTTTGTTTTCAAATTAAAAAAGGCTTTGTATGGACTAAAACAAGCTCCTAGAGCTTGGTATGATAGACTTAAAACTTTCCTTGTTGAAAAAGGTTTTTCCATGGGTAAAGTTGACACAACACTTTTCACCAAGTCCAAAAACAATGATATCATAATTGTGCAAATTTATGTGGATGACATCATATTCGGTGCTACTAATGACTCTCTTTGTCAAGAATTTTCCAAATTTATGCATGAAGAGTTTGAGATGAGTATGATGGGTGAGCTCAACTTCTTCCTTGGACTACAAATCAAGCAATCCAAAGAAGGAATCTTCATAAACCAAGCCAAGTATATAAAGGATCTACTCAAACGCTTTGGAATGGAGAACTTGAAAGTGGCGGAAACACCAATGAGCACATCGCTAAAGCTTGATGCGGATGAAAAAGGTAAAAAGGTGGACATCACCAAATATAGAGGTATGATTGGAGCTCTCCTCTATTTGACGGCTAGTAGGCCGGATATTATGTTTAGTGTGTGTTTATGTGCTAGATTCCAAGCATGTCCTAAAGAATCTCATCTTTGTGCCGTAAAAAGAATTTTTCGATATCTTTTGGGTACTATTGACCTAGGACTTTGGTATCCTAGAGACACTCACATGAACCTAGTAAGCTATTCCGATGCCGACTTTGCCGGGTGCAAAGTCGAGAGAAAAAGTACTAGTGGTACTTGTCATTTCCTAGGATCATCTTTAGTTTCTTGGAGTAGCAAGAAACAAAACTCGGTTGCTTTATCAACAACCGAAGCGGAATACATAGCGGCCGGTAGTTGTTGTGCTCAAGTGTTGTGGATGAAACAAACTCTCAAAGATTTTGGACTGGAGTTTGATAGTATACCCATCAAATGTGATAACACTAGTGCTATCAACTTGTCCAAGAATCCCATCCAACACTCAAGGACTAAACACATTGAAGTGAGACATCATTTTCTAAGAGATCATATTCAAAAAGGTGACATCTCACTTGATTTCATTAGTACTGAGCATCAACTAGCTGATATTTTCACAAAACCCTTGAGTAATGACAGATTTCGTGATCTTAGACGAGATATTGGGTTTTTAGATGCAAATGCTCTTTGATATGCTATTTTATTGATTTCCATGGATTTTCATTGTTTTGATGTTTTAAACATGTTTAGAATGTCCTTATATATTGTTACATGTTTGACATTCATCAAATGCATCATTCCATTTCATTTTGGGCATTAAAACCTCATTTTTCAAAGGCTGTTCTCTGTAGCGGTCGACCGTGTGGAACCGCTACACGAAGCGGTCGACCGGTTTGTAGAACATGTTCTACCAAGCGGTCGATGGTCATGAACCGCTATACCAAGCGGTCGACCGCCTCGTCGAGCCTATATATACTGCAGTTCACATTTTGGTCGACCGCTCCCTCTCCTCACGTGAACCGCTTCTCCTCTCTCGACCCAAACCCTCTCAAATCCCTCCCAAAACACCATAATCTATCCTATAATCCATCCCAATCATTTCAGACCATCAAATTCGGCCAAAACCCTCTCTTTTTGTGTGGATTTACATCAAAATCCATCAAGCATTCACTTTTAGGGATTTCGGCCCCCTTTGAAACCCTAACCCTAGATTTCCACATTTCAGCCCTTTTCCTCTCAATTTTTGCTCTCAATCATCATGCCAAGGACAAAGCATGCTGCCATGGTTGGAAATGAGCGAGCTGGATCATCTCGTTCTTCAGCGGATCATTCGGGTGAGCCTGATTATTTTTTCCGTAATCCTGAATGTGCTGAAAAGTTTTACAATGACTTTTCAAAGAGAAAAGTCATGTTGGGAAGGAAAGTGAATGTAGAATCACTTTCGGATTTTGAGATTGAGCGTCCATTTGTGAAGCAGGGTTGGAGGAATTTGTTGGATATGGGTAACGAAGTGTTTCCCAAATATGTTAGGATTTTCTTTTCTAATATGACTGTTGGGTGGGAAGCTGGAGGTTTGTTTACTGTGAAGAGTATGGTTGGGGGACGGATATTATTTTAAATGAAGTTATTCTCGTTGATATTTTGGGTATCCCACATGTCGGATTCGGCTTATGAGTTTAAAACTTGGCCCGTGTGTAAAGGGCTTTGATTATGGAGAAGCCCTAGTTTACCTCCTAGGTAATGGTGTGGCAGAAGATGCACCTAGGAAAATCCATGCCAACCAATTACCAATTCGTTCGAGGTTACTTCATTTGATTTGCACCCATAACCTGATTCCTCGGGTGGACACCGAGAGGAGGTGACTTTTATGGATGTCTTCGTGATTGAGCGACTTCTGAAAGAGAAAAAGTTCAACCTCCCTTATATTATGCTCAAACATATGGAAGCAGCATGTGAGTCTAAAAAGAATCTACCATATGGCTTGCTGTTTACCCAGATATTTCGATATTTTGGGGTTGCACTCAGTTCTCGAGAGCGAGACACTTTGACCAAGTGTGAACAATTTGACACTACGGTCCTAACCCGAATGGGTTATAGAAGGACTTCCAGAAATACTTGGGTGCCGAAGCGTCAGGAGTGATAAGGATGAGGATGTTGATGAGGATGTGGCTGAGGCTGAGGATGAGCTGAGGCTGAGGGTGAGGAGGTAGATGCTGAGGCATGAAGTTTGATGATGCTAATTGGCTGATGATCCTCCCATTATTCCTTCACCTACCAGAGTTCCGACCTACCTCTTCCTTTGATACTCGATTCACTGCTTTTGAGGAGAGGATGACTGCTATGCATGAGGCACAGAAGAAGTTCCTTCAGGAGAGTGTTACTTCTATGCAAGAGGAGCAGAGACAGTTCTTTAGGAGATGAGGACTTTTATGGCCCGCTTTCCTCCTCCATGATTTTCATAGCATATGCATATTTCATTTTGCTTATGTGTTTTTCTTTGTTTTTGTATTTTTCTTTACTTATGTATTTCCTTTTTATGATGACAAAGGGGGAGAAAATAGTCTCTTTTTGTATCTCTGCACCCCTTTGAAACTTTGATGTACTGCTTCAATGATATGAAAACTCTTTATTATTCATATGCAATCCTTTCATATTATATGCTAACATTTTGTCATTGAGTATTAAAATGTCTAAAACCCCACATCAAAGTAAAAAGTTAGGGGGAGACAAGATCAACAAAAGGAAGATCAATTAATTTATTGTCATCATCAAAAAGGGGGAGATTGTTGGCTTTTAGTCACAATCAATGTTTTGATGATAACAATAGAAGTAATTGAGATGTGAAGCAAAGCAGATCCAAAATGAGCACGAAGCGATCAAGCAACATCCCTTTCAATGGAAGTGCTCTTAAAGTGAAGACTCAAGATGCTAGGGTAATCTTTGTAACTCTAAGACTTCATCTTTAACAAGGATTTGAACCACACACTTGCATATTTCTTCAAAACTTGCATGAACTGTTTTACCACTTGTTTTGAAGATTTAAAAATGTTTTAAATGGCTTCAAAATATCTCAATTAAACTCCAAAACCTTTTATATACTTATGGGAAGTTAGTCTTTAAAATTGGGTATTTTAAGTTGGTCAAAATCATGTTTTTAAAACAACCGGATCATGTGTTAAGTTGAGGAGGTCGACTGGCTGGTGGAGCGATCGACCGGTCTTTGACCGCTTGGTATAGCGGTCGAATGGTTAGTTTGAAAAAAGAAGAAAAGAGCTGTTCTGACTTTTGACATTATGACTGTTGGTAACGTAAACCTGCAGCGATCGGCTCATGTAGCGGTCGATGGTTAGTCGAGTTTTTTATAGCTCGATTCCCAACGGCTATTTTTCTTATGAGGCCTATATAAAGCCATTCCTACGCCTTTTAAAAAGTTGCTGAACAACCAAAATCATTTTACTAAGGCTAAGAGTGATCTAAAACCTTTCAATCCTTGTTCAAACATCATTCACACATAATCAACACTTTCACATCCTTGTTATTGTGTGAAGCCTAGGAGATAGAAATTTCTCATTGTAACATCTACTCCATCAAGGGAGTTTTAGTGGGCATTTTCGTTCATCCCTATACACAAAAAGTTTTGACTTCTTCCAAAAAATCATCCCATTCCTTCTCCCTCAAATCCTGCAACTGACGCTTCACAATTCCAACCAAATTCATAGCATTAACAATATCTTGATCCTTTCGTTGCAAGGCCTGTGACAATTCATTTATAATTATATTATATTATCAACAAATGCATAGTGAATACATTTGAATAAAAATGAGTACTGTTTGTGATTACCTACAATTCATTTGCCCATTCATAATTTCAACAAATGCATGGTGAATACAAAGTCGAAGCTTTGAATGTTATCCAATAGACCCAGAGCCATGGATCTTTGTTCTGTGCAAGTGCCATCCTCTCCTATGTTTTCAAGCACATCCAACACTGCTGACCACATAGTGAAGAGACGCATTATTGTAATGTGGTATGAACCCCAACGAGTATCACCTGGTCGTACGAGACTGGTTTCTTGATTTTTGCCCCTTCCACTGAAATTTCTCCCTTATCCAATAGCTCCACTATCTTCTCATGTTGACTTTGCCGAAGAGAATCTTTCCTTTTACAAGAAGCTCCGACTATATTCACAATCGTCATAGTGTAAGAGAAAAAATCACAAACTTGGATGTTATTCTTTGCAGTAGCCACAATAACCAATTGAAGTTGGTGAGCAAAACAATGAATATAGGTAGCAGAAGGATTATCCCTCAAAATGAGAGACTTCAACCCATTGAACTCGCCTCGCATGTTTGATGCCCCATCATACCCTTGACCTCTCAACCTGGATATTGATAACCCATGTCTTGCAAACAATTTATCTATAGCATTTTTCAAAGATTGGAGCAAGTGTCGGTAACATGTTCCACACCAATAAATCTTTCTATCACATGTCCACGTTTGTTCACATATCTCAAAACCACTGCCATTTGTTCCTTCACTGAATTATCTCGAGACTCATCAACCATAAGTGAAAAATATCCATCACCAATATCTTTAATGATGGCAAGTGTGGTCTCCGCTGCAGCAGCATTCGCCAATTCCTTCTGAATTTTGGAAAGTCATTTGGTTGTTTCCCGGAGCATTAAGAAGAGTTGCCTTAGCAACCTTTTCATCACGTAAGCTGTACCATTCTAAGAGCTCAAGAAAATTGCCCTTCCTTATTGAACTCTCAGACTCGTCATGACCACGAAAAGGTAATCCTTGCCCCAAAAGATAACGAATACAATCTAAAACTGCTGTCAAACGAATGCGATAAGCATTCTCCACTTCCCGCCCTTGTGCGGATAACATGTGCGACACACTTTGTCGTGATTTTTAGTGCTTCACATTTTCTTCTAGCATCATTGTGAGCACTATTACAGTCACCAACATGTTCACCAAAAACCTCCACTGCCTTTTTCCAATTGTTAAATCCCGTAGCCGTAAACACATCTCCCCGGATCTTGCACCTCTAGATGGCCTAAACAGATAACACATAGGCAATACGCCGTATCTTTTGATACACTATATTCCAACCACTTATAATCTTTGAACCATAAGTCCTAAAACCCCTCATTGTTTTCCCATATTGCTTCTTGGGAAAATCATGGCCACGCGGTTGAAAAGGACCTTTGATCAAGTATTCCCTACGAATTTGATCCCTAATCCCAACATCATATTCTTCAATGGTTTACGTAACCCTGGGTCAGCAACAATATCATCTGGACTAATAGAAAGCTGAGGTCTTTTCGAACTAGTATTAGTTTCAGAACTAGTGCCCACGCTAGGAGTATTAGATAACTCCACGCTGGCTGGTTTTTTTTATCAAAAACTTATCCATTATCTAAAGAAAACAAAAGAAAACAAAAATCATCAACCAATCAGTGGTAATAGCATTAAAGATTAAATTCTTGTTGTTCAAGACACCAATGGAGCACCAACTAATCACACAAAGTATTTATATACATATATATTCTTAGTAAAACATAACACATAAACAATGGAAAAAATGTTCCACCTTTTAGAGAAAGACAATTAAAAACAAGTTAATCTCATGTGCTATGAAAAATCAGACCTAAACAAACAAAAGAGAGATGAAAATAAGCCTTACCTCAACTTTGGATTTTTATAACCTGCGAAGAAGTCTTTGTTTTTTTCTCAGCAACCTGCGGAGAAGTCAGACATGTAAAATTAGATGATGATAGTGGCAATAAAATGATAAAACCAATGATTCTCTAGCAGGTAAAAGGCAAAAGAACAAACTCTATATTAAGGATTGAGTTTCTCGCTGATCTTTACTACTTCTTTGTCAGTCCTATGATCTAAAACAAACTTAAGGCTTTATGACGAAGACACCAATCTAAGGAAGTACAAAAGCGTATCTATTAAACTAAGATCATCAATTTGATCCTCATGCCCTCCATCTAAGTGAAAAGTAGATTGAAAGTCGCAAATGACTAGATGATCCATTCATTAATCCAGAAAACTTCCCTTTCCCTGAAGAAATGCTATGCTTGAAGTTCTATGCATCTTTTGAGTTATCATTGCAAAACTAGTGAATTCTGCAGTATCTTGGAGAGCATCCTCTCTCTTTTGCTTTCTCTGTTCTTTCACATTCACTAAATGCACTAACCATTGGATTCACACCTCCATCTTAATAGATTACTTAGGCACCTTGTTCTCTTTATTCTAACCCCTAAGAATTCTTGAGCTCAATCCTTTTGATGTAAAGCCAATTTCTTTGCAAGAAGCATATCCAGCCCATAGCACATTTTGAAACTCGAAGAAAAGCCACATTATACGATAACACTACACTTCTTTATAGGTAAAAATAAATAGAAGGATTAACGAAAATCATTAGGCATCATATGTCGTGTATAAGAACAGAGAGGAATGCAAACTTGAAATTATAGGCATACTTATTATGAACAATGCATGCAAATGCTTTCATCTCAGAGAACAATAAAACTTATTATATAAAAAGTAATCGGTTTTTTAAGACTTAAAAGAAAACAATATTTACTCTCCCAGTCTGTCATGGAGAGGAAAAGGAGAAGGATTGAAGGAATAAGCTGAAATTTTTACAAGAGCCAAGAGTCAAGACTCAAGTCCCACATTGGATTCAAAGCAAAGAATAACTTTCAGATAAATCCCATTCTTAAATCCACCATGAAACTTTAACTCAAGGCAATTTGTCTCCCATGGATCAAAGTTTCAATTACAAGTTCCTGCGAATAAAATTGCAACCACTAAATGACACCAAGGCACCAAGCAAACTAGCCAATAGTTGACCAAAAAACACAACCACTCAATGACACCAAGGCACCAAGCAAACTAGCCAATAGTTGACCAAAAAACACAACCACTCAATGACACCAAGGCACCAAGAAAACTAGCCAATAGTTGACCAAAAAACACAGTATCTACTCATAGAGATCTAGCCCTACAATAAATTGAACGTTTACTAATTCGCATCAATCAGAAAATTTATTTGAAGGAGCCGCAGAATGTGTCTAAAATAAATGAAAAATCTCATGGAGATAAGAAAATAACCAAAAGAAAATGGCCAATGGGCAATCCAGTGTGGAGGCTGGACCAGCACAGAGCACCGGAGGTTTGGAGGATGCAGCAGTTGACGGTGGAGCACTGGGGCTGTCAGGTGCTGCTCTGCGACAGTGGCCAATGGGCAATCCGGCGTGGAGGAGCTAAGAGGAGAGGCCGAGAGGGAGTAGCTGGGACTGGGAGAAAGAGATGTTGCCGTCGTTGTCGTCGCGTGTGAGAGTAGAGAGGAGAGGGATGAGGGGATCAAAAGGGCTGGGCTGGGCTGCTTGGGCTTAAGGGGGGCGGGCTGAGGTATCTGAGCAGGTAAGGGGGGCGGGCTGAATTTCAGTGGCCTTAAGGGGGGCGGGCCTTAAAAAAAAAAAAAAAAATTTTGCATGTAAAATTTTTTTTTTTTCGGGGGAGCCAACCGGGCAATGGCCCCTGTTCGCCACCCCTCCCTCCGCCTGTGCTAACACAACATTGGAAGTATTATTCATGTACATGTATTTGGTTTTAAGGAAATCCATGAACTTCCCACCCAAAAAACTTCTGGAGCTCCTAATTTGCGGGAAGAATATGTTAAGGTGATTGATACCTTAAACCGTGGATTATTTTAGATTCTGAACTAATAGTCGTCACTCGGGCAAAAGAAGACGAGTGTCTCATGTGGAAGATCAATAAGATGCAAAAGGATTGCAAAAGTGAAACTTAGAGTTACAAGATTATATCCTATGGTTTTTAATCTTTACTTTTTCTTGCATTTTCTTCATCTTTAATCTTCTTGTCTTTAGCATTTTGATAAAAATAATTTTGTCTTTGAAGATATACATTTGGAATACTTAATCCATTTATTGAAATCATCAAAATATCGATTGTGAACAAAAGCAACAATCTCCTCCTTTTTGATGATGACAATAAATTGATAGTTTTGGGATGACCCCCTATCTTTTGCCATTGGATAATCATTTGAGACTTGAGACAAAATATTAGTAGCCATTGGATTCATAAAAGAATAATACAATCAAAGTTCATCATCTAATTCAAAAGAAGAGTACATAGTCATCAAAACTATCAACACATTTCTCCCTCTTTGTCACATTAAAAAGACAAAAAATATGAACTTAGATGGATGCAAAAAAAAAAAAAAAAACAAATTTGATAAAAATTAAGATATGTGCATGCATTATCCATCAATATCTTTTCCAAATATGAATTCTAGTAAAAATTTAATCAATGATCAATGGGAATACAAGCATATCGACATTAAAAAAAATCTCCCCCTTTGTCATTCAAAAAGTGAGTACAAACGTAGAACATAAAAAAATAATCATTCATATTTAAGAATGATTTAGAGTTTTAAATGACAGTCTCATTGAAATGGTATAGAGGATGACTAATGGGGACTTAAGAGTACATCGCTATTATGATAGTAGCCTACCGAATAGGTTTGTACTAACCTCTTAGCTACCAATGACAATTTAAAGGTCATTCTCAACAAAAAAAATTTTTGGCTCATAAAATCTCATAAAAGTTAATGATTTTGTAAAATTGTCACTTCATAGATGTTCCATTTTGATAAATGCAAGAAATATGTCAAAGATGAATACATTTGTATTTTTAAGATTAACACCCAAATAATCATTATAGAAAATAATTTCATCAAACAACAATTTAGAACATATTATCAATCAAGAATTTAGAAGTTACTAAAGGTTTTCCTTTGGCATTTCTCCACAAATGTGACAAGCTTTCCTGATAAGCAATTTTCATCTAAGAACTCTTTATTGCTCCATCCTTCTTGAATCCTACAAAAGAATCAAGAAAAGATTTTTGGTACCCAGACTTTCTTGGGTCCTTCGGTGTTAGTCTTGATTTCCTTTTGGAATCTATGTCTTCTTGAGAGCCTTCTTCAAAGTTTCTTCAATGCCCAATAAAAAATTAGATTTCCATCCTTGTTGCAAAAATAACATGTTTGAGTAGGTGCACAAAAAGACTTAGCCTTCACAAATAATTCTTAAAATATTTTTGGTTAATAGAAGGCTTGTAGGCTAAGCTACTTTTGTCAAAGACACATCTTTGACTACTAAGCATCATATCTAGAACTTTTCTTCCTTGAGTGAATTTCTCAAGGATCTTGCTTTGAGAAACTATCGTGTTATTCAAAGGAACTTTCTCTTTTTCAAAAAATTTAGAGTATATTGCTTATTTTCTAATAAATCAATTTTTTTTTAGATTAAATGAGTTTCATTTTCAAGGATGTACATTTTGAATCATGTTTTTCAAATTGAAAATGAAGTTTATCAAAGGCATTTTGAAGTTTAATATAGGAAAATTTAAGTTTATCATCCGAAGAATATACCTTATCATCATCCTCAAATGCCATGAGGCACATGTTAACAATTTCTCCATCTTCTTCTTCGGAGGAGGAGCTTTCATCGTTAACATTCCATGATACATCTTTTTATTTGAGGCTTCTCTTTCTTTTTTTAAGGAATTTTTTGAACTTCCTAGTCATCAAGACTATGTCTTCCTCATCGTCATCTTGATCATAGATTATGGAGGATTTAAGCTACTTATCTTCTTCTTGCTCTTATCTTCATTTTTGAGCATTTGGATCTCATGGGTCAAGAGGGATCCAATAAGCTCTTCTAGTGGTAGTTTGGTGAGATCTTTAGCCTCTTGAATCACGGTCTCCTTTGCTTCCCCTGATTTTGGTAGAGACCTAAGACTTTTCTTACCAAATTTGAGTTAGTATAATATTTACCAAGTGCATTTAAAATATTTATAATGTTGGTAAATCTAGCATACATGTCACTAATGGGTTCATTTGGTTCCATCTTAATTAATTCGTAATTATGAACAAGCATGTTGATTTTTGACTCTTTGACTTGTCTTTTTCCTTCATGAGTAATTTATAGAGCACACCATATATCTCTAGCATATGAACGAGATAATATTCTATTAAATTCAGATCTATCTAAAGCGCAATGAAGAATATTAATTGTTCGAGAATCCAAAGAGATTTTCCTCTTGTCTAGATCACTAAACTCATTTCGTTTTTTTAGGGTTTCAACCTTTCCAACTTTTTTAAGGGAATATGTGGAACATTTATAAAGCATATCTAAAAATCATAATTAATAGATTAAAAATAAATTCTCATCCTAGCTTTCCAATATGCATAATCACTACCATTAAAAATGATGGTCTAAGTGTAGAAAGCCCTTCAACTTTGAGTGTTGAAGCTTGTGGTTGCCATTCTAACTAATTGTTAAATCTTTAAAAAGTGAGCACCAAAGACAAGGATGTGAAAATGAAACTTTGTGGGAGTAATATGAGAAACAGGTTTTGAAATGAAAATCAAGGCATTTGGATTGTTTTAAGGATAAATCAAATGTTTGGATGTTCAAGACTTAATGGAAATACCTTAAGAGATCCCTTATATAGGCCACAAAAGAAAACTAGATGTTTCTAGTCATTTAAAGCAGTTTAAAACCATTTCTTGATGTATCAGTCGACTGCTAGTACTAGCTATTGCTCCAACGGTTATAAAATTGAAATTAACATTTCGCAGTACTATAGCGGTATTGTAGCTTCCGGTCGATCACTATAAATTTTTGGTTAACCACTATAGCATTGTTCATCACCCGTTATAATTAAAAAGCCCGCTTTTGACATTTTTGAAATCCCAATTTCAAAAACCAACTCTCTAAAAGTATAACTATTGCTTAGGAGTTTATATAGGGATAATTGAAAACACTTAAAGCGCATTTTCGTTGTCAACCTTGTGATGAGAAATTTATGCAAGGTTTAAAAGATATGCAAGTGTGTGATTCAAATCTTGTCAAAGGTGAAACTAAGAGTTACAAGATTATATCTTATAGTCTTTAATCTTCACTTTTGAGTTCTTTGCTTCTTCTTAATCTTCAATCTCCTTGTCTTTAGTTCTTTGATAAAAATGTCTATATTTGAAGATGTCCATTTTGTAAACTTAATCCATTTATTGAAATCATCAAAATATCAATTGTGAACAAAAGCTAATAGTCTCCCCCTTTTTTTTACAAACTTTGAATGTATTATTTTTTTTATGGATCCAATGGCTACTAATGTTTTGTCTCAAGTCTCAAATGATTGTCCAATTGCAAAAGATCTGTGGAGTCATCCCAAAACTATCAATTTATTATCATTATAAAAAAAAGGAGATTCTTGATTTATGTTCACAATCTATATTTTGATGGTTTCAATAAACGAATTAAGTTTACAAAATGGACTTCTTCGAAGTTAAAGACATTTTTATCAAAGAGCTAAAGACAAAAGATTAAAGATCAATAAGATGCAAGGAGTTCAAAAGTGAAACTAAGAGTTACAAGATTATACCCTATAGTCTTTAATCTCCACTTTTAAGCTCCTAAGATCATCTTGTCTTTAACTCTTTGATAAAAATGACTTTGTCTTGGAAGATGTCCATTTTGTAAACTTAATCTATTTATTGAAATTATCAAAATATCGATTGTGAACAAAAGCCAACAATCACCTCTTTTTGATGATGACAATAAGTTGATAGTTTGGGATGACTCCCCAAAACTATCAATTCATAAAAGAATAATACAATCAAAGTTCATAATCCAATTCAAAAGGAGAATATATAGTCATCAAAACTATCAACACATTTCTCCCTATTTTTCACATCAAAAAGACAAAGGATATAAACTTAGATGGATGCATAAAAATTAAGATATGTGCATGTATTATCCATCAATATCATTATAGAAAATAATTTCATCAAACAACAATTTAGACTATATTCTCAATCATGGATTTAGAAGTTACCAAAGGTTTTCTCTTTAGTATTTGTCCTCAAATGCGACAAGCTTTCTTGATAGGCAAGTTTCATCCAAGAACTCTTTATTGCCCCATCCTACTTGAATTCTACAAAAGAATCAAGAAATGAATTTTGGTACCTATGCTTTATTGCGTCCTTCGGTGTTAGCCTTGTTTCCTTTTAGAACCCATGTCTTCTTGAGAGTCTTGCTCCCAAGTTTCTTCAATACACAATAAAAAATTAGATGTCCATCCTTGTTGCAAAAATGACATGTTTGACTTGGTGCACAAAAATACTTAGCCTTTAGAAAATAATTCTTAAAATATTTTTGGTTAATAATAGTCTTGTAGCCTAAGCCACTTTTGTCAAAGACACATCTTTGACTACTTCCTTGAGTGAACTTCTCAAGGATCTTGCGTCAAATCTATCTTGTTGTTCAAAGCAACTTTCTCCTTTTCAAAATCTAAAGCTTTTTCATGGAGTAATTCATTTTTAAGCTTCAGTGTATTTTGCTCATTTTCTAATAAATCAAATTCTTTTGAGATCAAAATGAGTTTCGTTTTCAAGGATGCATATTTTGAACCATATTTTTCAAATTGAAAATGAAGTTCATCAAAGAAATTTTGAAGTTCAGTAGAGAAATTCAGAGCACCAGAAACATCTTTAAATATATAAATATCGAAAGGATAAAGTCCAGGCCATAACCAATAATACAACTGCGGAAAATCACCGTACGTGTAATATTTTTTGTTTATATTAGCCAAAATGTCAAACATAACAAATACAACCACGGATTTGTGGGAGCACCTTTTAGGTTATAGCGAAATTGCAAACATATGGCTGATATATTCAAACAAGTACAGGAAATTGCTAACACATGCATTTCACAGTACCATAGTAATATAGTGAACAATCTAATTTAGACCCAAACTATGAGGAAAATACCTAGAGGGGTGAATAGGTATATTTAAAAAAATTATCAAATAACTCTTTTTAAAACTTAAAACATATTCTCAATAATATCAATCCAAATACAATGCTTTCAATATTTAAAGACCTAATAATAATCAGACAAGAATGTATTAATAGAAAACATGTAAATAAGAATATGTAAAAACAGTGTAATCCGAACTAACTATAAGAGACTCCGAAGAGATTGCGGAATACGAAAATTACAGATTCAAGCAATAAATTGATACACAATCAATTTAACAACACCAGCAAGTTACCTTCCCTACCCCACAGAAACGTTCTTATTACCTTTCTTCCTTTGATACTCCAAAGAATAGATTGCTACTACACAAACACAAGAGAGTTAGCAAATAACAAGAAATCTATAAATACAGATAAGACGAAATCATTCACCACAATTGACATGCGAGATTGGTGCCGAAGAGAAAAACTCCTTAAAGAAACTTCTTTAAGGAGAAACAACTCTCCGGGCCCTAGGACGGTAATCTTGATTCTTCACTATGTTCAAACTCTAGTTACAAGGTGATCTTCGACGATTAGACACTCTAGACTAATCCTATTCCCTTTTAACCCAGCCTAAGCACTCCACTTAGATCTGCAATCACCAGAACACTCAGAACCTCTGAGAAAGCTTGAACAAAGAATCAAATACCAAACCGATGCCTTGCCGATCTTCACACGTGAACCTCATACAATCAACAAATCAAAGTATTGGAACTCCAACAGTTCTACATATTTTCAGCAACCTCTGAAAACCTTCAACATGCTCAAATGATGTGTGGTGGAACGATGATCAACTTCGACGATCTCGTAATGCAACCCATCATCAACAATGGTGGTCTTAATTTACACAAATCACCAAAAATATTCAGTAAGAGAGTGACTTAGGAATCATCTAGAATCTTGGAGGAACTCATTTTGGAGCAAAGCAAATCTTGGAGAGGTTCAGCTGATGTGTATGGAGCTAAAATGAAAACCCCCCAATCTGTTGGATATATTTCACGTATAAACCAGCCTAACAAATTCAGCTCCTTCAACTTCTTCTAGAGCATAGGAAAAAGACAAGAAAGCCCTTAATGAAAGACTCACGTGAACATCCCAAAACTAAAAACCCAACCTTTTCTTTTTCCCTTCTAGAAACAATCAAGACAAAAATGCCCTTCAAAAACTTTCACGAATCTACCAAGTGATTTAACATATAGGACCTCCAACTTTCAAGGAGATTATATATGATGACCACTTCTGCCTCTTTTTGCACATCAAAGTGGGAATCAATATTAAATCAAGCACAGAAGAAATCCATCAAAGTGGTGGATGTTGGCTTTTAGTCACAATCAATGTTTTGATGATAACAATAGAAGTAATTGAGATGTGAAGCAAAGCGGATCCAAAATGAGCACGAAGCGATCAAGCAACATCCCTTCAATGGAAGTGCTCTTAAAGTGAAGACTCAAGATGCTAGGTAATCTTTGTAACTCTAAGACTTCATCTTTAACAAGGATTTGAACCACACACTTGCATATTTCTTCAAAACTTGCATGAACTGTTTTACCTCTTGTTTTGAAGATTTAAAAATGTTTTTAAATGGCTTTAAAATATCCCAATTAAACTCTCAAACCTTTTAAAATATCCCAATTAATTTGGTCAAAATCGTGTTTTAAAACAACCGGATCATGTGCTTAAGTTGAGGAGGTCGATGATGAAGCGGTCGACCGGTCTTCGACCGCTTGATATAGCAGTCGGCCGGTTAATTTGAAAAATAAAGAAAAAGAGTCGTTCTAACTTTGACATTATGACCGTTGAGTAATGTAAACCTGTAGCGGTCGACCAACTCATGTAGCAGTCGACCGGTTCGTTCATGTAGCAGTCGACCAGTTCATTGTGAGTTTTTTTAGCTCGACTCCCAACGGCTATTTTTCTTATGAGGCCTATATAAAGCCATTCCTACGCCTTTTAAAAGTTGCTGAACACCAAAATCATTTTGCTAAGGCTAAGAGTGATCTAAAACTTTCAATCCTTGTTCAAACATCTTTCACTCATCAAACATCTTTCAACATAATCAACACTTTCACATCCTTTTAAGAGAGTGATTCTCTTATTTCCTTTTGGTGAGGTTGTTCATCAAAAAAAGAAGTTTGGAGAGGTTTGTTCTCAAACTCGTTCTTGAGGCTTGAAGAGGTGTTTCTCAAGCTCAAGTGTAAGGAAAGCTCTCCCTTGGTTGAAGGGAGCATAGTGGAGAAACCTCAAGGCTCGGTAAAGGCTTGAGGGGTGGATGTAGGCGGGTTTGCCGAACCACCTAAAAATCTTGTGTTTGCTTCTCTTCCCTTATCTCATTACATTGTGCTATTAGTTTCTTGTTCTAAGTTTTATTTCTCTATTTGAGTTGCAATATATATTCTTGTGTTTAATCTTTTATTGCAATCGCTTCTCTTTGTGAGACTTATAGCTAGCAAACACTTTCTAAAGGGTGAGTTTCGAAAAAGTTTTGAAACCCAATTCACCCCCTCTTGGGTTGCCTTAATCCTAGGATTTACAATTGGTATCAGAGCTTGGTGCTCTCTTTAGCAAGATTTAACAATCTTGAGTTAGAATGGCAACTTCAAGCAACAACTCTCATGTTGAGGGACTCTCAACATCTAGACCTCCTTCCTTCAATGGAAGTGATTACTCCTATTGGAAAGCAAGGATGAAAATTTATTTTCAATCCATTGACTTTGATCTATGGCTTTGTATTTTAAATGGACCTCACTACCCTATGAAAGCCGTAGGTGAGACAATTGTCTCTAAGCCCGTGAATGAGTATACCGATGAAGACAAGAAGAAAATTTCTATAAATGCTAGAGCTATGAACATTCTTTATTGTGCTTTAGATAGAAGTGAATTCAATAGAATATCTACTTGTGTTAGTGCAAAAGAAATTTGGCATTCTTTAGAAATCACTCATGAAGGTACAAACCAAGTGAAAGAATCTAAGATAAGCATGCTAGTTCATAGCTATGAATTGTTTAAGATGAAACCGGAAGAAAACATTGGTGACATGCTTACTAGATTTACTAATATTGTAAATGATTTAAATGCTCTTGGAAAAATGTACACTAACTCCGATTTGGTGAGAAAAGTTCTTAGATCACTACCAAAGACTTGGGAAGCCAAAGTCACCGCTATTCAAGAAGCAAAGGACCTCACCAAATTGCCTTTGGAAGAGCTTGTTGGATCCCTTATGACTCACGAAATCACCATGAAGGGACATGAGGAGGAAAGTTCAAAAAGGAGAAGCATAGCCTTGAAATCCTCCGTAGTTGAGATTGAAGAAGATAATGATGATAGTGGAGATGAGGATATTGCTCTCATGACAAGGAATTTTAGAAACTTCCTCAAGAGAAAGCAAGGAAGGAAGAACTTCAAAGATTTCAAGAGAGAAGAGCCAAAGAAGGAATACCCAAAGATGGACAACAAGAAGGACCACATCACTTGCTACAAGTGCAAGAAACCCGGTCACATTAAGGCGGATTGTCCACTTCTCAAATATAAAAAGAAAGCTACTTGGGAAGATAGTGATTCAAGCTCCTCCGATGAAGAAGATGAGGGAGAAATCGCAAACATGTGCTTCATGGCTCTAGAAGATGATGAGGTATATCTCTCGGATCTTGAAGATTCAAAACCTTCATATGATGAATTAGAAAATGCTTTTGATGAGTTATACATTACGTTTGAAAAGCTTAAACTCAAATACAATGTTTTGAAAAAGAAGCATTCACTAGCTACAAGTGACCTTGATTCCTTAAATGATGAACAAGGAAATTTGAAGCTAGAGAATGAGGAATTGAAACTAAAAGTTTCAACTTTAGAAATTGAGAACAAAGCTTTCAAAGATAAGGTTACTCGTCAAAACACTATTCTTGAAAAATTCACTCAAGGAAGCAAAGCTTTGGAGAACATTCTAAACAATCAAAGATGTGTTTTTGACAAAAGTGGTTTAGGCTACAAGCCTCATAAAAATGAAAAGTATTTCAAAAACTTCTTTGTCAAAGCTAAATCCTCAAATGAATCTCTTCATACTTGTAACTTTTGCAACAAGAATGGACATCTAATATTTGATTGTCCTCTCAAGAAACTTGGATGCAAAGCTCTTAGAAAGATATGGGTTCCAAAGGGAACTATTGCTAACCCAAATGGACCCAAAAAGGTTTGGGTACCAAAAGCTTCATCTTGATTTTGTTTTGTAGGATTCAAGGAAAAAGAAATGCAATAGTTGGTTCTTGGATAGTGGTTGTTCAAGACACATGACCGGTGACCCATCAAGATTCTCAAGCCTATCAACCATCAAAGGTGGAAATGTAACATTTGGCGACAACTCAAAGGGAAAATCATTGGTATAGGTAATATTGGTGGTAACTCTCTTCCTTTAATTGAAAATGTCCTATTGGTTGATAAATTGAAGCATAACTTGCTTAGTATTAGTCAACTTTGTGATAAAGGTTATAGAGTTGTATTTGAATCTTCTCGATGCCTTATTGAAAATGTCATAGATGGAAAATTATTGTTTATTGGCCATAGGAACTCAAATGTGTACAAGATTGACATTGATCAAAATGCTTGTGTGGATAATTGTCTTTGTGGTCAATGTAAATGATAGTTGGCTATGGCATAGAAGATTGGGTCATGCAAGCATGCATCAAATTTTGAAAATCTCTAAGCATGATCTTGTGAATGGGCTACCTAAGTTGAATTTTGAAAAAGACCAAGTTTGTGAAGCTTGTCAAATGGGAAAACAAGTGAAAACCTCTTTTAAATCCAAAAACTTCATTTCAACTAGTAGACCTCTACAATTACTTCATTTGGATTTATTTGGTCCATCAAGAATTCAAAGTCTTGGTGGAAAGTCCTATGCCTTTGTAATTGTGGATGACTACTCTAGGTTCACTTGGATTTTGTTTTTAGCTTCAAAAGATGAAGCCATTCATGAGTTCATTAAATTCTCAAAAAGGGTGCAAAATGCAAAAGGATACACCATTGTGGCCATTAGAAGTGACCATGGTGGTGAATTCGTAAATGAGAAGTTTGAATCTTTTTGTAGCATGAATGGTTATGAGCATAATTTTTCAACACCTAGAACTCCTCAACAAAATGGGGTTGTTGAGAGAAAGAATAGAACTATTCAAGAGATGGCAAGAACTATTTTGAATGAAAATAAGTTACCAAAATATTTTTGGGCCGAGGCCGTCAACACCTCTTGCTATGTTTTGAATAGAGTATCTATGAGACCCACTTTGAAGAAAACTCCTTATGAGCTTTGGAAAGATAGAAAACCCAACATCCATTATTTCAAAGTTTTTGGTTGTAAATGCTTCATTTTAAATACCAAAGACAACCTTGGAAAATTTGATTCTAAAACCGATGTTGGAATTTTCCTTGGATACTCTAATTCGAGTAAAGCTTATAGAGTTTATAACAAAAGGACTCTTTGTGTTGAAGAATCAATGCATATCACTTTTGATGAAACTAATGGTCCGTTTGAGAAAAATGCAAGTGTAGATATTGAAGATATTGAGGGGGAGATGGAAGAACTTGAGATCAAGGATAACCCCACTCAAAACAAGGAAGCTCAATCTCCAAGTGAAGAAATTATTCAACCATTGCAAGGAGAAGGTACTTCACAAGAACTCCCTAAAGAATGGAGGTATGCTACTAGTCACCCTCAAGAGTTAATTATTGGTGATCCCTCTCATGGAACTAGAACTAGAGCTTCACTTAGAAATATTTGTAATCATCTTGCATTTGTGTCTCAAATTGAACCAAAGACTTTTCTTGAAGCCGAAAACGACGAAAGTTGGATTTTGGCAATGCAAGAAGAGTTAAACCAATTTGAGAGAAATCAAGTTTGGGAACTTGTCCCTAGACCCAAGGATCAAACCATTATTGGCACAAAATGGGTCTTTAGGAACAAGGTTGATGAGCACGGTACTATTGTTAGAAACAAAGCTAGATTGGTTGCTAAAGGCTATAATCAAGAAGAAGGATTGATTATGATGAAACATATGCACCCGTAGCACGTTTGGAATCATTAGAATGCTTTTGGCCTTTGCTTGCTATAAAAATTTTATGCTTTATCAAATGGATGTGAAAAGTGCTTTCTTGAATGGATTTATCATGGAAGAAGTCTATGTAGAACAACCACAAGGTTTTCAAAATGAAGCTTATCCAAATTTTGTTTTCAAATTAAAAAAGGCTTTGTATGGACTAAAACAAGCTCCTAGAGCTTGGTATGATAGACTTAAAACTTTCCTTGTTGAAAAAGGTTTTTCCATGGGTAAAGTTGACACAACACTTTTCACCAAGTCCAAAAACAATGATATCATAATTGTGCAAATTTATGTGGATGACATCATATTCGGTGCTACTAATGATCTCTTTGTCAAGAATTTTCCAAATTTATGCATGAAGAGTTTGAGATGAGTATGATGGGTGAGCTCAACTTCTTCCTTGGACTACAAATCAAGCAATCCAAAGAAGGAATCTTCATAAACCAAGCCAAGTATATAAAGGATCTACTCAAACGCTTTGGAATGGAGAACTTTAAAGTGGCGGAAACACCAATGAGCACATCGCTAAAGCTTGATGCGGATGAAAAAGGTAAAAAGGTGGACATCACCAAATATAGAGGTATGATTGGAGCTCTCCTCTATTTGACGGCTAGTAGGCCGGATATTATGTTTAGTGTGTGTTTATGTGCTAGATTCCAAGCATGTCCTAAAGAATCTCATCTTTGTGCCGTAAAAAGAATTTTTCGATATCTTTTGGGTACTATTGACCTAGGACTTTGGTATCCTAGAGACACTCACACGAACCTAGTAAGCTATTCCGATGCCGACTTTGTCCGTCACGCCCCGAACGCTAGCTCAGCGAGGCTAATGACAGCCGCGAGCATTCCCAACAAGGAACACTCCAGCGTACTTACTAAATTCTTGCAGCGGAATATTTCTCATTCAGAGAATTCTTGCAGCGAAAATATCATAATACCTAAATTTTTTTTTTTAAAACTTTATATCGCTAGCGATTAACGCGCATACGAAACATTAGAACCTATTTCTAACACTTGCATCTCGATCAATAACTTGAAGTAATTACAACACAGTCTCAAAATACCAATCGGTTAAAAAACCTTAAACTTTACTAGGCCGAATAACCCATGACCACCACACAACGGAGGCTCATGTCGGCTCTTCCAAAAATTATATCTAATCCTTTAATGAAACAACAAAAAGGGAAGAGGACATTCTCGTCGGTCCCTCTTCTAGATTTCCCCACCTGAAATGTTGTCTGGAATGGTACAATTTAAAACTGTGAGTCGAAAGACTCAGTAAGGGTTTATATGCAATAAATAATGCATGTCTTGCATAAATCATGAATGTACATTGATGCTTGCATATGCATGAGACAATGTACTTGATCTTGAAAAACATTTCTTGCTTGAAAATATTTCTTTCTTGAAAACCTTTCTTTCTTGATTTGGCTACTTATCACGCTCCATTTACCCCTGAAGTCAGGGTTGTGCGTTCCTTTCGGAACTATTCCCTTTTTCCCTTGGGAACACATCATTTGGTTGAGCTAGCCCTTGTTGTGGCCCCAGGCCTGATGGCTAGACTCAACCCTTGGAGGTTCACACCTTCTTGCAAGCATCCTTCGGTGTGATTGCACATACCTCGGGAACTACCCATCCTTCTCTCATTCGTCCTTCGGAGTGGGTGCCCCTTAGGAATCATCCATCCTTCTCGCATTCGTCCTTCGGAGTGGATGTCCTATCTTATTGGTACGGTACCGACCATCTTATTTAGCCCTTTAACTTGACTTGTGATAACATACTTATCATTTTTCATTTGCACAAAGAAACTTATGCAAATGCTCATGTCATGTCATGCTTGATAATGCCATGCTTGATAATGAGAAATCATAATACTCCTCATGCTTTCATTTGCACAAAACTTTCTTTTTCATTCAAGAAAATCATGCAAATGCTCGTGTCATGCCATGCTTGATATGCTTATTCATAAATACTTTTCATGCTGTGTATCATTCCAGTTTTTCGGAAAAACGTAAGTTTCTACTTACAAATTCCACTTACCTCCGTCCACTTGAGCGAATGGCAGCACCTTGCCTACAATTGATTCATACTAAAGTTATTCATAGGCTTACTAAATGTATAGAGTAGTCACTCAATTATTCACAACTCATCATACAAAATCACCACCCATATTGTTTGACTTATCAATGGTGACCCTATAATGCAAATGTTATTCTAAGGATGCCGAAGCCATAAGAATTGGATTCTAAACTGATCCTTACACAAATTTTCATAACATATCAAAATTCTAAGTAATTTGAAGCTCATTTGCTACTCAAAACCTTCACCCGAAAATACAAGCTGCTGAGGACGTCCAAGCGGGCAGCCCCGACGTCTCCAACTTAAAAATTCATAACTTCAAAATCATGGCTCCAAATTACATGAAATTTATTCTGAAATATTCAGCTTTCATAGGTCAAGATTGGGGGTAAAATTCACAACAGCAGGATTTACTATACATTTTCACAAACACTTCTTATTAGGCGAAAATCCTACAACAACGCTGTTGCTGATTCCAGCTCGGCCCTCCATTTTCAAAATACTACAACTCATTCATTTTACCTCTAAATCACACGAAATTTATCTTAAAATGTTCCTCTTCCTTAAACTTAAAATTCAAGACCAACCTCGTAAAATTTGGACTTAAAATGATCCCTCAAAAGGTATTCGAAATGAGCTAACATTCCGGACGTGCAAGGCTGCTGGCAGCTTGACGTCCGGGCCTTGAACAACGCATATCTCACTCGATAGTTATCGGAATCATCCAAGGTATGGCTTAAAATCTTCCTATTTCCTAGGCCTACGATCTAGGATCCTCTTAAGATCAAGGGATAAGCACAAGTGCATCAGAACACACTCCAATTCGAGCCTTGAAATCTGCAGAGATTAAATTTCAGCAACAACAATGATCTTCTCAACCTTCCAAACCTCCAACAACCAAAACCCTAATCTCTTCATGTCACAACCAACATCCAAGGCTAATTTAACATCTCATAACAGCAACCATTCTCTCACATTCTTCCCACTTTTACAACTCCAATTCAAAGTTTACAACAAAATCATGATTCCATCTTCATCAAGCTAAAACTATTGCATTTACCCATATCTTTTGGGCTTTTTATCAAACACCTAGGGTGCATTATTGATCCTCTTGCATATTTTTCAGATCTGAACATATATCTAACACTTAGGGCTTGGTGGTTCTCAACAAGACTAACATGCATAAACCTAATACATCAAACCAATAAATTCGGCCATACATGCTCAAAATAGATTTCAACCTCTCTTAGGCCTTTTATCAAACACTTAGAGCACATAAACGATTTCTCTTGAACCCTTATTTCAGATCTAGCCATATTTCCCCATGTTTTCATGTAAAATCTATACTACCCTTAAATACTTGCAAGATCTACACTAAACACTACACTAAACACCCATGAACACAAGGAGAAAACAACCTAGACAACTACCATCAAAACAACAACCAACCATCAAAAGAAAACAAGAAGAAAATGGGAGAGATGGGGTAGTGTTATTTTCGGCCAGCAGAGAAGCAAGGGCCGGATTTACCTTTGTTTTTCTCTTTCTCCTTCTTCTTCTTCTTCTCTCCTTCTCTTCTTCTTCTTCTTCTTCTTCTTCTTCCTTCTCCTTTCTTCTTCTCGGTTGGTGTTTTAGGGCAAGTGAAAGGTGCGGTTTTTGGGCAAGGAAAAATGAGAAATGCGGCAAGAGAGGGGGGTGTTAGACGTGAATTGCTTTGGGGGGGGGGGGGGGGGAAGACAAGGCTGCCCCCCCTTTTCTTTCCCTTCACGTGATTTCCCTCCTCTTTCACTTTTCTTTCTTTTTTTTTTTTTATTTCCTTTTATTTCCAGCTACCATATAAATTACCCCAATCATGCCTTCCCATTTTAAATTCTAAGTCTCACACATTTTCAAGTTTAAAGCCCTAATTAAATTCTTCCAAATATTGTAACTTAGGGACATATTCCATTAATTAAAATAATTAGCCTAATTAATCTCAATTACTCAAATTTTAACAATTGCAAATAATATAACATTTAAATCCTAGCTTAAAACTCATAAAAACGCTAGGGGAAAATTCCACCTAGACATAACTTTAGATTAATCTCCCATACATGCCTCTCTCAAAATTAGAGTAATAATAATAATTAGAGCAATACACACTTAGGGAGTCATAATTCTTTACAATGATAGAAATAAGGTCAGGGTCTCACATTGTCGGGTGCAAAGTCGAGAGAAAAAAGTACTAGTGGTACTTGTCATTTCCTAGGATCATCTTTAGTTTCTTGGAGTAGCAAGAAACAAAACTCGGTTGCTTTATCAACAACCGAAGCATAATACATAGTGGCCGGTAGTTGTTGTGCTCAAGTGTTGTGGATGAAACAAACTCTCAAAGATTTTGGATTGAGTTTGAGAGTATACCCATCAAATGTGATAACACTAGTGCTATCAACTTGTCCAAGAATCCCATCCAACACTCAAGGACTAAACACATTGAAGTGAGACTATGATAATTTTCTAAGAGATAATATTCAAAAAGGTGACATCTCACTTGATTTTATTAGTACTGAGCATCAACTAGCTAATATTTTTACAAAACCCTTGAGTAATGACAGATTTCATGATCTTAGATTAGATATTGGGTTTTTAGATGCAAATGCTCTTTGATATGCCATTTTATTGATTTCCATGGATTTTCATTGTTTTGATGTTTTAAACATGTTTAGAATGTCCTTATATCTTGTTACATGTTTGACATTCATCAAATGCATCATTCCATTTCATTTTGGGCACTAAAACCTTATTTTTTCAAAGGCTGTTCTCTGTAGCGGTCGACCGTGTGGAACCGCTACACGAAGCGGTCGACCGGTTTGTAGAACATGTTCTACCAAGCGGTCGATGGTCATGAACCGCTATACCAAGCGGTCGACCGCCTCGTCAAGCCTATATATACTGCAGTTCACATTTTGGTCGACCGCTCCTTCTCCTCTCGTGATCCGCTTCTCCTCTCTCGACCCAAACCCTCTTAAATATTCCCAAAACACCATAAGCTATCCTATAATCCATCCCAATCATTTCAGACCATCAAATTCAGCCTAAACCCTCTCTTTTTGTGTGGATTCACATCAAAATCCATCAAGCATTCACTTTTTAGGGATTTCGGCCCCCTTTGAAACCCTAACCCTAGATTTCCACATTTCAGCCCTTTTCCTCTCCAATTTTTGCTCTCAATCATCATGCCAAGGACAAAGCATGCTGCCATGGTTGGAAATGAGCGAGCTAGGATCATCTCGTTCTTCAGCAGATCATTCGGGTGAGCCTGATTATTTTTTCCGTAATCCTGAATGTGTTGAGAAGTTTTACAATGACTTTTCAAAGAGAAAAGTCATGTTGGGAAGGAAAGTGAATGTAGAATCACTTTCGATTTTGAGATTGAGCGTCCATTTGTGAAGCAAGGTTGGAGAATTTGTTGGATATGGGTAACGAAGTGTTTCCCAAATATGTTACACTTTTCTTTTCTAATATGACTGTTGGGTGGGAAGCTGGAGGTTTGTTTACTGTGAAGAGTATGGTTGGGGGACGGGATATTATTTTAAATGAAGTTATTCTCGGTGATATTTTGGGTATCCCACATGTTGGGATTCGGGCTTATGAGTTTAAAACTTGGCCCGTGTGTAAGGGCTTTGATTATGGAGAAGCCCTAGTTTACCTCCTAGGTAATGGTGTGGCAGAAGATGCACCTAGAAAAATCCATGCCAACCAATTACCAATTCATTCGAGGTTACTTCATTTGATTTGCACCCATAACCTGATTCCTCGGGGTGGACACCGAGAGGAGGTGACTTTTATGGATGTCTTCGTGATTGAGCGACTTCTGAAAGAGAAAAAGTTCAACCTCCCTTATATTATGCTCAAACATATGGAAGCAGCATGTGAGTCTAAAAAGAATCTACCATATGGCTTGCTGTTTACCCAGATATTTCGATATTTTGGGGTTGCACTCAGTTCAGGAGAGCGAGACACTTTGACCAAGTGTGAACAATTTGACACTGCGGTCCTAACCGGATGGGTTATAGAAGGACTTCCAGAAATACTTGGGTGCCGAAGCGTCAGGCTAGTGATGAGGATGAGGATGTTGATGAGGTTGTGGCTGAGGCTGAGGATGAGCCTGAGGGTGAGGAGGTAGATGCTGAGGCATGGAGTTTGATATCGATGCTGATCTGGCTGATGATCCTCCCATTATTCCTTCACTACCAGAGTTTCCGATCCTACCTTTTCCTTTGATGCTCGATTCACTGCTTTTGAGGATAGGATGACTGCTATGCATGAGGCACAGAAGAAGTTCCTTCAGGAGAGTGTTACTTCTATGCAAGAGGAGCAGAGGCAGTTCTTTGCAGAGATGAGGACTTTTATGGCCCGCTTTCCTCCTCCATGATTTTCATAGCATATGCATTTCATTTGTATTTTGTATTTTTCTTTGCTTATGTATTTTTCTTTCTTTATGTATTTCCTTTTTATGATGACAAAGGGGGAGAGAATAGTCTCTTTTTGTATCTCTGCACCCCTTTGAAACTTTGATGTACTGCTTCAATGATATGAAAGCTCTTTATTATTCATATGCAATCCTTTCATATTATATGCTAACATTTTGTCATTGAGGTATTAAAATGTCTAAAACCCCACATCAAAGTACAAAAGTTAGGGGGAGACAAGATCAACAAAAGGAAGATCAATTAATTTATTGTCATCATCAAAAAGGGGGAGATTGTTGGCTTTTAGTCATAATCAATGTTTTGATGATAACAATAGAAGTAATTGAGATGTGAAGCAAAGTGGATCCAAAATGAGCACGAAGCGATCAAGCAACATCCCCTTCAATGGAAGTGCTCTTAAAGTGAAGACTCAAGATGCTAGGGTAATCTTTGTAACTCTAAGACTTCATCTTTAACAAGGATTTGAACCACACACTTGCATATTTCTTCAAAACTTGCATGAACTGTTTTACCTCTTGTTTTAAAGATTTAAAAATGTTTTAAATGGCTTTAAAATATCCCAATTAAACTCCAAACCTTTTATATACTTATGGGAAGTTAGTCTTTAAAATTGGTATTTTAAGTTGGTCAAAATCGTGTTTTTAAAACAACCGGATCATGTGCTTAAGTTGAGGAGGTCGACCGGCTGTGAAGCGGTCGACGGTCTTCGACCGCTTGATATAGCGGTTGACCGGTTAGTTTGAAAAAAGAAAAAGAGCCATTTTGACCTCTTGACATTATGACTGTTGGGTAACGTAAACTTGCAGCGGTCGATCGGCTCATGTACCGGTTGACCGGTTCTTCGTGATTTTTTTTTCAGCTCAACTCCCAATGGCTATTTTTCTTATGAGGCCTATATAAAGCCATTCCTACGCCTTTTAAAAGTTGCTGAACTCATTTTGCTAAGGCTAAGAGTGATCTAAAACCTTTCAATCCTTTTCAAACATCATTCACACATAATCAACACTTTCACATCCTTGTTATTGTGTGAAGCTTAAGAGATAGAAATTTCTCATTGTAACATCTACTCCATCAAGGGAGTTTTAGTGGGCATTTTCGTTCATCCCTATACACTTTTAAGAGAGTGATTCTCTTGTTTCCTTTTGGTGAGGTTGTTCATCAAAAGAAGGAGTTTGGAGAGGTTTGTTCTCAAACTCATTCTTGAGGCTTGAAGAGGTGTTTCTCAAGCTCAAGTGTAAGGAAACTCTCCCTTGGTTGAAGGAGCATAGTGGAGAAACCTCAAGCTCGGTAAAGGAGCTTGAAGGGTGGATGTAGGCGGGTTTGCCGAACCACCTAAAAATCTTGTGTTTGCTTCTCTTCCCTTATCTCCTTACATTGTGCTACTAGTTTCTTGTTCTAAGTTTTATTTCTCTATTTGATTTGCAATATATATTCTTGTGTTAAGTCTTTTATTGCAATCGCTTCTCTTTGTGAGACTTGTAGCTAGCAAACACTTTCTAAAGGTGAGTTTCGGAAAAAAATTTTAAACCCAATTCACCCTCTTTTGGGTTGCCTTAATCCTAGGATTTATAGTAGAATCTCTATTCGATCCATAATATGCCATAAGTTTTTATGACACAAATAAAGTCTACAAAACTTTTTTTTTCAGGACCAAAATTAAAGTGGTCCAAAAATAGAAAAGAGCTTTCCAAAAAAAAGTTGATTATTTGAGACAAAATTGTGCTGTCCAAAAAAAAAAGTATTTTTAGTGACAGATTTGACCGTCTCTAAAACGTCGTTCGAAACCACTCCTGACCATTAGAACAATTAGGCATCTTTTGGGACGAAACATCTTCACGTCCCAAAAAAGCGATAGGCATTCAAACTACCTTTCCCACCAACAGCCTTAAATGCACGTCCTGTCATCGATCCTTATTTACTATTATAATTGTTCGAACGTTTAGAATTAGCCATTCCAACGGAATGTGAACTATCCCATAGTCCAAAAGTTCTACATCAATTGAGTTCGAACGATTTCTAACGGTTATGTTAAAGGTGTTTGAACGCATTGAACTAGTTATTCAAAAATAAGAACTCTCAAGCCTTATTTCCTCAAATTTTTCTCACCCAAACTCGCCAACTCTCTCAAATCCTCTCAATCTCTGATTCTCATTTCTACTGTGGAATTCGTCTTTCCTAGGATCTAAACTCTTCAAGTGAGTGTTTTAATCACTATAAACCGATTAAGTTGTGTTTTTTTTCTTTTGTAAGCTTTCATCATTTATTTTTAGTTGATATATTTTTTGTATTTTACTAGATTTTGCTGTAAAATGCTTTGTTTTGATGAATGTAGATGTTTAGAGTTCATATAGGATTGTTTGATGTTATTTTAGACGTAAAAAATTGCATCCTTTTAGATTTGGAAACTGGTCGAGTTTTGTTTCTCTGTAACAACATTCAAATAGTAGTCATATCATTAGGATGCTTAAGCTAAGACACACCGTTTTGATATGGTATCAAACGGTGTAAATATTCCCTTCGAACGCTTTGGTTGAAGCTATGCGTTTATTAATAATTGTTCCAATGATTTGCTATCCGTTTGAACACATTGATGAAACTTGTAGTCAATAGAATACGTTCGATGCCATTATTATACTATCATCGAATGGTTAGGTAAAATGGTTCATTTAACTTAACTTAACCATTCGATATTTTGTTTGTTACCTTTTGTAGTCATTCAATGCAATTTGATACCGTTTCTAACAGTTATTTTTTTCTTTTTTTTTGCAAATTAAAAGAAAATATCGAAGCATGCTTGAGCTTCCTCCTCTCAAACACTAGTGGTGACGCTTATGTCCTTAGGGGACAGACGAGCTCAGATTACTGGTCGCCAAGTGGTGGTAGAGAGGGCTGTTGCTATATAGGAATTTCGGGAGTATGTTTTTGAGAGCTGAACTATTCACCAAGTCCTTACCAAGTGGTGGTAGAGCGTTGTTATCTCTCCTCCTTATCTCTCTTACTTCAGCTATCATTTATTGTTCATCGATTATTATTGCATTACGTATTTTATGATCTGCATTTTTAACTGAAAAAGTCTAATATTTTGTTAAAGCCAATTCACCCCCCTCTTGGGTTGTTATTTAGATTCACACTATTTATTGTTTAATTATACTAACATTGTTTATTTCAAATGACTTTAACCTCAATTATGATTGGCCAGAGGTTCAAAATACTGTGATGTCTACAATGAACACAGCGTACAGAATACATCGGAACAGAATGCATCAGTATTACTTTTTTTCCTACCAAAGAAGAAGCGTTAGAACATCTGTACCCGAATATGAAGAAGGAAGATTGAGCCCCCATCTGAGAATTATTTAGTACTGAAGAATTTCAGGTAAAATGTTTAATTTAATATTTTTATTTATCTATACAGTGATACTAAGATGATAGATATGCATCATAGAGAAGAAGTGAAATCAACCGTCAAAATAGGGCTAAGCTGGCAGTTGCTTATACTTCGGACTCATGGTCTTTCCAACGCACGTTAGCTCTGATGGGAATGAGCTCAATCATCTAAGTATATTTTCAATTAAGAAATAACGTATGATTACTTAAATACATAATTAAGGTTATTAATACATATGTCATTTATTGGTGTGTAGAAAGATTCAAAAGCTTATCAGAATAATCTTGCATTGCTGTACAAAAAACACATTACTAATAAGGATGGTGCGTGGACATCAGATAGCGCACAACAAATTTTTGTAAGTCATATAAAGTTATATTATGCATAATTAAATTTTAATATTTAAAGTATTAACTTTACTTTTTTTCTTCTTAACTTATAGAAAAAGATAAAGGCGCTACGGTTAGAGCACAAGTCTGAGGGAAGGTCATTTATAGGAGTGTAGATTTTCACAAATGTCTTAGGGATGAAAACGGGTTACGTGCGTGGTTTGGGCCGATAAGTGCGGCACGTTAAACCATCTTCTTTAGTGTCGTCCGTTGAGCTAGTCCAGAGATTGGAGGAGGCTAGAGTAGAGATAGATGAGATGAGAGCTAGATGGAATATGAAGAGCTACTTGTCAGGCGGACATAAATGGAGCAGATGATATGTGAGCATCAATAACTTTTGGAGAAGCAGTAGCGGAAGCGACAAGAGGAGCAACAATAGAGACTGCAACAAATAGAACAAAAAATGTATGAGCAGATGATGGAGCACATAAGGCAACTCACATCACATTTGACACCCAAACGGAGATTTGGGTAAATTGTTTATTTCAGACTTGATTTCCATTATGTATTTTATTTACTATTATGACGATTTCTATTATTTATTTTATTTAAGATTATGACCATTAAATATTTGTAGAGACAATTATTAATTCTATTTAAATAATTAATAGAATTTTCTCACATCACGTGTAATTCAGATTTAAATGCATAATTTAAATAAATATAATAACATCTAGACAAAATAAATAAATGTGCGCATGGTTTTTTTTCAAATACCGTCCCAACGCTTATTATCGTCCATACACCATTTTTTAATGATCGTCAGCACTTTTATTAACCATTTGCACATTATATTCGCTAGCATTTTTCTTTTTCCCTGAAAAAAGTGACCACGTTCAAACCTGTTGGAAAAGGATTCAGATGTTACATTCTGTGACACTTATTTTATCGTCACAAACATGAAATACGTAGGGAGGTTAGTTTGGACCTCGTGAATGTGTTTCAGTGACGAATTAGATTTTCTTCATGCGCCACAAAGCGTGCAAATAGCTTATCTGAATGGACCAAAAACAACCAATTCGTGGCGTAAATGTAACGTCACGCCAATTGAAAACTGTCCAAACCGATATAGTTACAGTCCGAACAATTTTTCCTGATAAAATTGGCAAACCGTGACCCAAAATCTTGCGTGATGTGCTTACCGTGACAAACCGCCTGTCAAAGTTATTTTGATACGGAAACGTTTTGGTGACAAAATTGTACCTTTGGCAACAAATTTTTTTGACACCCAAAAGCAATTTGACAAACCGAACATCCCCCAAGTTGTTGTTTATAATCTACACCTATTATCTCGGTCCCCTCCAAAAGCAACAGATGAATGTTTCTTGTATACCCCAAGACCCCATCACACATGTTCTCTATAATACTCCCCCAATGCTACCTAAAAAGTTAAAAAGTTACTGCTTAGCCGCCAATTAGCGTAACCAAACAATAAGAAGTTTAAAGAAACAAAGGGAAAAGCGTAGCATCTCTTCTCACTTTGTCGTCTACAATACAAAGCACAAGTCACAACACTTTTCTCTTTTGTGGGCATAAAAATTATTTCTTCTCTAGCAGCCGTTACCAAACCTTTACCATTTTTTTTTTCCTTTCTTTTATATTTCTAATTTTTCTTTTCAACTCACAAAATTTTAGTCGCTTTTAGAGCTTCTCCCTTCTCACATCTTATCAAACTTGCAGTGCAGCAACAAATTAAAATTGTTCTCATTCAGCAAGTTATTCTTTGTCAATTTTATCAATACAGTACTTATTAATATTTCAAAATTCACATGTTAAGTGCAAATATTTATTGAACTCATGTACGATTTTTTGAGATAAAATTCGATGTGATTGAATTCATAACCATACGTGTATGCAATGGAGATTTTTTTCGTAATCGGTATATAAATCACACGTCGAGATAAAATTAGACTAGTGGATTTTATGATTGCGTTTGATACTATGTAATTCGTAATACAAATATATTGCAAGTTATTTAATTGGAAAAGTCTTGAAACGGAATAAAATATCCATTGTGTTTCTGTAGAAAATCTTAAGTCACATAATGAGCAAGCCAAAAAACATTGATGCATGTTTTAAGAGAAAGGATACCGATACAAGTGCTAACATATCTTCTTCTACTTCCAATCCTCAAAATTTAGATCATGAGGAAGAGCAATGCTCTTCTAAAATTCTATGAATAGAACACAAAGCAATGGATGTCTCTACAAATCATCATGACTTTTCATTTGTGGGATTTGAAAAGAATTGGCAGCGGTTTTAATCATCGTTCTACATGGTATTTCATTGGTTAGAATACTCTTGAAGAAAAGATATTGCATATTGTCTTCCTTGATATTTCCCAATAAGATGTTAACGGGATGTCCTAGGACAAATGCATTCACCATTGACGGTTTTCGAAATAAGAAAAAAAGTAAACGAAGACAACTACTGTGCATTTTTTGGCCATGTGGCCAAAGATCCGTGTTCCCCACATGATAATCTTGTTAAATGTTATTACAGTTTGATGGATCAATGATAACACATTGATAAGGTGATGACCAGACAAATTATATTGATTGTATTCGATACTTAACATCTCAAGCATGTTGTCATGTCTTGCGCCATATTTAATAACCTCTAAGCTATCTTATTGCAATAAATTACTAAAAAAGCGAGGATATGGCGATGTTTAATTTTACAGAGAAAACTAGATACATCAGAAATCACGAAAAAAGGAAATAACAACAACAACACTAGAAGCACTACTCCTTAAGTTATCACAAACTATAAGAAAATTGGGCTTTAAACAAAGATGGGCCCACATGGCCAACAAGAGAATCCAAGGGTAGAGTCGTCCATAAAATATATACACCCCACAAAGAGAAAATAAAACTAACATAATGAAAAAACAGCAAATAGGGGGTAGGACCCAGCATGGTGCCTTAAGTCCGCAGGCTCCGAAGGTGGTACATCCATATACCAAACTGTCGTTGCGGGAGGAGGTGGCGGTGGTGGCTTGAGCAAGATCCAATGGTGAAAGTTCGATCACCACCTTATTAGGGATCAACACCCAAACTAAAATCTGAATTGTTAGTAGACAACTCCCATGCACATAACTCAGACGAATCTTGTGCACCCTTATTGCTCCCTACTAGAGGAGCACAAACACAAGAAAGTCTTAAGGACTCAGTAAGGCAGGGAAGGAAAATAACATATAGTGTACAATACACAGATAAATAACCATGATATAATATAGCAAAATGAAATATGACAGGAGTAGAAAATTATATCATGCACAAAATTTCCATTTTTTTTAATTCCATATATTCTAACCTCCGCCAACTCTGTTTAACTTTCAAAGTGGGTTGTGCGCCTCTCTCCCATTCTTTCAGGGTTTTCCTGTAATTTTCATCCTCCTTTGGATGATTCATAGGATAAAGCCCTGCTCCATACCTTCTCAGAGGCCACCCCTTGAATCATCAAGGCCATAGTTGTACGCCTTTCAGTGATCAATATCGTTACCTTCGCTTGACATTAATTTAATAATTTAATTCAATGCTTTAAACATATATTTCTTAAGTCCATGGTGACATTGAATTAATGAAAAATTCAAATCGATGCCCATTACAATTTTTCACCACAGAATAATTCATCATATTTTTCATATAATTGCACAATTAAAATAATGCATTTAACCCCGTAATTCATGAATGGCCAAAATTAATAAGAGATGCTCATACAATAAATTATGCCCCAAAAAAGGTCATGAAATATCGAGGCTTAATAATTCCAACGTACTACTTTTTTTTTTCCTTATATTCTTTTATGCGGATATCATCGTCTACTAAAGGAAATATACTAATTATTGAATTACTAATATATTTAGCAGGTTGGGCCTTAGCAAGCCTTGGTGGTCATGAGCCGTTGTGGGCCTCAAGGGAATTTCGGCTTTCACAAGCTTTGAAGCCCAAACTCTTTTTCTCACTTCCTCCCCCTCTCTTTCGTACGCCTCACGGACCCTCTACCTTGGTCCAGTTAGGGCCCACTCAGAATTAACTGTTGTGCCCCTATAATAAAATTACAAGGCCCAAGAACAAGATCTCCAGTAAATAATATTCTCGGCCGGGCCTTATTCATTAAGCCTATTAAGTACCAGGGTTTGCACCTCCCATTCTTGTCTTTACCCCTTAGCTTTTTTTATCACCGAACCTAAGCTACCATCGAAACATTCTAGAACCTGAATTCATCAAAATCAGGCCCAAATCCAAGCTTTAAAACACGGATGACAATTTTTTCCAATAGACCGAAAATTCCAGCAACATACTCTCTATAAGTTCATTTTTCTAAACCCCTTTAGTATATGATCACCCAAATTAACCAAGATTGGATCATCAATTTGAAGGCTCATTTCTATCCCAAATTTTGTGCTATAAATGAAAACAGAGCAGCAATTCTGCTCCTTCAAAAACAAGGTACCCGATTGCTATCTATGGGCTTTAGGGCTCTCCTTCAGCATTTTATTTCAAGCCAAATGTAACAATTAATATTTTGAACACCATATCAGGTTCTTTAAGCTAGGCAAGAAAATTTTTCCAACCAAACATCAAAATCTCAAAATTTTCATACAAATTCTAACATCTTTTCACACCAACTTCAATAAATTTTCATTAAAAAAAAAATACAGGCAAATGTCCTCTCTCCTTACTTTTTAACAAACTTTATTACTTTTTCATTAAAAAAATTCCATAAAATTTTCTCTCTTTAATTTGTAACAAACTCTAATAAAAATCATTTTACAATTAAACATTTTTAAACTTTTTTACCAACTTTTATACACTCATAAAAAGTTCAAACACTCTCAAAAATTTCTCTTACAAACTCCAAATTCTTTAAATTTTTGCTTCCCTAATATCACCTTAAATTTGTATCCAAATATAATGGAGTTGTTAATGCACTTGTCTTCGAAAATGTTACAGGAAATGCTAAATATAGTTCATATCTTATCCAAAAAGAAATTCTATGCATCTTGCGAAGCACAATTCGTGAAGAGATTGGTATTGGTAGTTCAAAGTTTTGTGTGCTTGTTATTGAAGCTCAGAGATGAGTAAAAAAGAGAACAAATGACTCTAATTTTCAGATTTGTTGATCAAGAAGGTTTTCTACGGGAATGTTTCTTTGATCTTGTTAATGTAAAATATACATTTACGTTGAATCTTAAGACTGAAATATCTACTATCCTTGCTCAGCACAATCTCAATACATGAAATACAGGGACAGGGATATGACGACACAAGTTATTGGTGTTTTATGGGTTTACTAAACACATGAAATATCTATCATGAACTTGCCTTCGAGTATTTAATATATGATGCAATGGTGTTCGTGACAGATATTTAATATATCTCAAGTGAGAGTATTTAAAATTCGAGGACATGTCAAAGTTCATGATAGATATTTGTTTTAGTAATTGGTTTTTTATCGGTTTTTTTATAACCATGATTTTCTTCCTCGTATTTAATAAAATTTGAAGGTTTCTCCTCTTTGTTTGAAAAAAAAAAAATTTCTAAAAACTATTTACCTTCCCAAAGAGGAATTCTGGCTCCACCACTGACTGACACGTATTGTATGTGGGATGCCACGTATATATCAACCATGCCCATTTTTGTTTCTTTATCTTTATGATCTTAGTTCTTTTTTTTTCTTTTTTATATATGTGAATGCCATATATGTGTCCAGTCATGATCAAGGCCTGGACAAGTGGGATTTCATGTCAAAGTTACATTCGGGTTCCACTCCATTGATTTCCTTAAATATTGTCTCTGGGAAAGGTTAACAAACTCGAGCAAGCATGGCGGGTAATCGGAATTCGTAGATAACTGTTCTTTTTATTAACAACCCGCGGGCTCCCGGAGCAAATATTTAATGGTGAGGAAATTTTTTTGGTTTTCAAATGACGTACTTGGTGAGGAGATCTACATGATCTTCAGCCAGAGAATTTTTATGTCCTTGGAGACCATACCTCATGTGTTAGTGTAGTCGTAGGTGGTGTACGGGCATGCATCCAAAATGGTACTGTACAAGCAATTATATTTATTAACTGAACTGCGCGCGATACAATATTATCCCCACGTTAATTTGTTAATTGCAAGATATATACATACAAAATTAAACACGGATCGACTACATTATATATGATATGATAAGAATATTAAGGGTCGACCAAGATATAGAAATGGCATTAGGAGAGCCAAACTCATGCATGCATTACAATATTCGTTGGACGAACATTAAAGTGATTAAATCAGATAGAAACAAGGCCAAAAGAATTTTTTTTCTTGGATCTTTGAAGACCATTACGTTTTTCTATATTTTGTTAATTAGTAATTGTCCTACTAAGGACTTGTATGTAATATTATATAGTCATCACAAAGGCTACTAGCTAGCAGCTAGAATTAATTGATAGATAAATATATCATGCAGGCCGCCAGTAGATAACCATGTATTAGTAAAACCTAATCAAATCAGTACATAAAAAAATGAGTTGAAATTAATAAGATAACCAAAAAAAATTGATGAGACTGAAGAGAAATACTGAAATGACTAAAACCCTCCTTTATTTTAATCCCTTCTTTCATTGAACAATATGATTTTCAGGATACTTGAGAAAAAAAAAGGGTTTAATTTCAGGATGGTTTTCAGGTGCACGTTCAAGAAAAGAAGAAATGTGTAATCAAACCTACTAAATTAACCTCGAGATAAGCTTCTCCCAGAGTTCTTTTAACCCCATGCTTTGATCGGTATATATCCATCTTCCTTCCTGCCCTTTGCCTCAGATATTTCATATCTGCTTCGTCTGTGGGGTGTTAGCATTTGCCTCTGTGCTTTGTCCCTGTGCTTTAATCCCAATTAAGAGTACCCGGACTCCCGGAGAGTACACAAGATTGATTAATTGACGTTTTTCCCAGCCAGAATAATGAACTTGTTCTTAGCAGTTTAAAATTTATATACATTAACATAATCGAATCAAAACTAAAGTCTTAAATTAACTGAAAGCGATAGAACTTCAAACAAATATATTATAGAAGTGTGCTAGAGTACTGAAAAACAAAGATGTCTTCCAAGCACAGCTTTGTGAGTTTTACTTGGAAAACTTCAAAATGTCAGTGTCACAGCCAAGGTAATGAAACGGGAATTTCTCAGTTGAGGTACCCATATGATCAGTAACTTGAGATGACGGATTGCATTTGCTGTGGGGGTGCTGATGATCCAGGCCGCCGCTCTGATGAGAAGCAAGGAGCTTGTCCAAGAATGACCAGTCACCATTGAACCTAGTCTCCTGTTGCATAAGGCCACAACCGCCTGCTGTTAGCCTCAACAAGTTCTGAGAACACTCAATATCCATGGTGTTCAAATGGGCAGGTGATATAAAGCAGGATTGTCCAATAGCTGACTCGGGACTGAACAGCTGTGGGAGGTGCATGGGGGCATCAAAGGAATAATCGCACAGGGCTTGTAGGTGGTTTTGTCTTGGCTCTAGTACTACTGGGGCA